>JAADKB010000005.1:0-1200000 GCA_009982845.1 Delphinella strobiligena | reverse complement strand
CATTCCTCAGGACGGCTTTTCGACTGTATTCTTCCGCCTTTTCATGAACGTTCTGAATGGCAGCATCAGCGCCTTTTCTCTTGAGCAAGGGATAAAGCTTCCAGTATCGGACTCGATCGATCGCGTCTTCTACCACAAGTTCAAAGTCGTTGTGAAGTCGAGCCTGTGCGTCAGATTGGCTGGGGTCTAAGGTATGCAGTGACTCTCCGAACACGAACTCAGTACTCGCATCCAAGGCGAAGCGATGGAACAAGGGTTGCAAATCGATAGCTGAGCCGTCACCAGGGAGGAGATTCAGCAACGATTGAACATGGTTTTCGAGGAGATCTAGATTGGCGAGTTGCTCCTTCGTGAAGATCGGCCGGATAAGGCTTCGAGAGTGAGACCATTCGGGTCCATCGACCATGAACATGGCCCCTCCCATTGCACTCTTGAAACTTTGTCGCGCATGAGCTACTGACCAATCAGAGAAGTTGGTGAGAGAGCAGCCTTTGCATTTTCTGGTTCTGCGGTGTTGATAGCTGTCCCTCTGAGTAGACTGGTTGTCGTATAGGTGTAGTCGTATTTCTCCAAGAGATCGCGCCAGAACTTCAGTAGTCTCTTCTGTTTCGCAGCTTTAATAACATGATACATAATGTCACTGCCAGCGACAAGGTCCTTGGCAGGATAGCATCTGTACGACTGCTCACAATCGTTCGCCTTCATGAAGACTCGCCGTTTAGTATAGCGATCGAACCATGAGTAGAGTAAACATAGACCACCCAGAAAGAGACAAGAGAGACAGGTAGGAGAATAAGCCAGCGTGCCCATTTCAGCGTTGTGAAGGTGATTGAATCAGAGGACGTAACTTCTTTAGCTTGTTCAAGATCCTGAAAGCTATCTAGGATGCGCTGGAGGAGATGTGCCACCTATATGCGCTGCAGAATACACATCACGTCATGGCACGTCTAACGGCTTGAGTAGTTTGAAGTGCAGCAGCTTGTACTACTGTACTGTACCTACCTTAGTTTCGGTGGGTTTGTTCTTCCGCTCCTGCAGAAAGGCTCACGGGTCTCTCCACCATCAGGCATGTGATGGACGAGTCGCACAAGGCAAACGCCATAAAGACCCTCAGACGTTGTCGTATGGCTACGCTTCCTCATTGCGAGTCAACGGATCGATATGTTTCGACAGAATCGAGATATTCTTCTAATTCATTGGATTCATTGGTCCGGAAATTGAAAAGCTGATTTGACGCTTGAGTGAAGCTTAGTCAGCAGTTTGCACTTTGTCTTTTCGAGTACGGACTGCATACGCATCACAGATGAAAGACAGCATCTACTCAAATAGCAAATATGGGCAGGTTCAAGGGAAGTTGGCAACCGGAGTCGATGAGAAAGCCTGCTCCAAGACAGCAGCGGACTCAAACTGCCGACGAGGCGGCAGCCGCCAGTCCGGAAAATCAGCTGCCTCTGCCATTACAGCAAACTCTTCTGAATATTTTCAAAAATGCCTGCCTGGACGGAACACAGTCTGATGTCGAAACCTCACTCCAGGAGGTGAAAGGACACTTGTACAACCGTGATTTTGCAGCTGCGTTCGGAAAGGATGAATACCTTCAAGCATATGCAGCAAGGTGGAGTCCAAGTAGGGCACTCGGTTATGCTCAAATTTTCCATGATCTTGAGAAACACTTTTCTATTGAGAATCAGACGTATGAGAGCTCTGAAGACCAGAGCAGCACAAGTCCTCTTGAATCACTCGAGAGGCCAGGCAGTCTCAAAACAATATGTCTTGGTGGAGGTGCTGGCGCAGAAATTGTTGGATTGGCAGGGTGGTTGAAAGGGAAGCATACGGATGAACTTCAACAACCGGAAGCATCGAGCCAGCCTGATTCATCTTCGCCTGACCGGGTCGACGTTTTGTGTCTTGATATTGCTCGCTGGGATGATGTCGTTCGGGATCTCCACAACCGCTGTATTGCACCACTTAAGCTATCGAAATATGCCTCTGAGTCTGCAAAGGCTGCGAACAAGGCGTTCATGTCTCCCGAAACACTCAAAGTGGAGTTTCAGCAACGAGATATTCTTACTCTTACCTCTCCGGAAGCCAACAAGCTTTTCTCGGCCATGAACCTGGTGACATTGATGTTCACTTTGAACGAACTGTACTCGGCTTCTATCGCAAAAACTCAGCGACTACTTGCACAGCTCACTGCTAGCCTCAAAGAAGGTGCTTTACTCTTGGTTGTGGACAGTGCCGGTAGCTACTCATCCGTGACGATTAATGGAGCCGAGAAGAAATACCCAATGCAATGGCTGCTCGATCACACTCTCCAGCCACCTGCGAAAAAGGGAGAGGAAGCACCAGTAAAACGATGGGAAAAGCTCGTGTCCGACGACTCACGATGGTTCAGACTACAGGAGGGCATGAAATACCCCATGGAGCTGGAAAACATGCGCTACCAGATCCATCTCTACCGCCGATGTGGACCGCAGAAGATCACTGAAGATTGATAAATGCACACACACGCATTACATAGGAGATGTCGTGCAGATTGATATATCTATCATCGCCCCCTGTGCAGAGGATACGATGTTTCCAATAGGCTTTGACACGACGCTAGACGATCCTCATTATACGATCTACTAACTCCAGAGGCGAATTCGATGGTCTAACTACCGCTAGAGCACATTATGAGTGGCTGTCCGTATGATCCAAGATTGGGCAAAGAACCTCAATCTGCGGAAAGGTCTAGTGCATATCGAGAGCACAGCTGTGGAAGGTTTCTGTCAAAAGCCTTGCTACCAACTCGACCCATTCGAGTAAATGATGCTTTAGCATAGCCGTCGAAATGTCTAAGAAAGTCCGAGAACGTCTCGTCAATCACAGCAAGCAGAAAGCAACCCCAAGGATAAGGGTCGATTCACGGTCTGTGGGAGGTGGTTATGTTGGAGGAGCAAGCAGCACAAACGTGTGCGCAGTGTTTCAATTGAAAGGAAACTACCTTAGCGAGCAAGAACAACGCACGAATGCCACTACATCGCCACAATAGTGTAATTTGGGCTGTTCAATATCGAGGAGTGCACAAATCGTTCACATTACATGTCGTCACGATAATCAAGCAATACGAACATGAAAAGCCTTCGTATAAGCATATGGAGCTGATATTCTCAATGATCATCCCGCGCCTTGCTGATCATTACTGGCTATAGAATGAAGGAGTACTTCGAGACCGGAATATAGCTCGCAGGCCCAGATGCGATAAGAATTGTTAAAAGTTTGTGAGGTCATGCCTTTGCATAGATAGGGAGGTACGTACCAAAGATAGCGCTACAAGTCTTGTCTTGGCGGCTCATATAATCCAATCAAGCAGCAGGCCGAAGCTTTTGATCCGTGCTATTTATGTTTCAGCAATAAACCCCTTGTTAGTCCCGAAACCCGAGCCTTGGCCACCGTCAGTCCACTTGGTCCTCGTATTCAACGGCACCACCTTGGAAACAAAGGCAATTGCTGTGAAGATCACAAGACAAGACAACGCAAGAGTAACCCTTCCTCGTCAGCTCAAGAAGCCCAAGATTGTAGAAGAGATCATGAAGCTCATTTGATATCGGTGTGATATCAGTGACAGCATCGCTATGGGTCGGCGACAAGATCTATGCTCAAGATTTGTTGGAGCGTTCTATCAGACTGGCGCCAGCTAGAGTTTGCTTGAAGATCTGGAGCACCAAGGGCTGAACGAGCTGAACGAGACACAAACCGTTCACTTCTGTTCCTCCTTGGCTCCAAGCCCGGCAAGAGGGCCTGTGTGCTTTTCGTATGATTGCACGGTAGGGGACTGCTTTCCGTGTCGTACTTACCTGTCTTGTCTCCCAAGCTATTTTCTCTACTTTTTCGTTCTATCCTGTAAGATATATATAAATTTCAAACTCTGGCAACACTTTCAATCACCATCTACGCTACTACGGCCTCTATACACGAACTGCTCTTGGTACCCTGCTGTCGCACAGTCATCTCGTTGTAGGATTGGCGGCCATGCGATCGCGGTATGGCGCGCTGCTCGCGTTCTTCTTGGATTCGGTCGCTGGAGTCAACATCCAGAGGGGTGCGGAAGATATGTTTTTAGGAGATGAATTAGAGAAGAGAGCAGATACCACAACTATCCCCGCTGCAATAAACATTGAGCCTTCACAATATTGGGACGGAAACGATGGGCCATGGTTAGCAAAAGAGTAAAGAGACAGGGCATGCAAGACAGTCGCTGACAAGGTCAGGTCATCTTTTGCGCTTCAAGTCGGTACACCCAAACAAGATATTCGAGTAATGATTTCGACGGCCGCCTATAATACCTGGACTATCAACGAAGATGCGGGGTGTCCAAATGGCACGATTGTGGGATGCGAAGACAGCCGTGGAACGACCTTTCTGTCGAACAAGTCCTTGACATGGATAGAGAACTCTATCTTCACCTTGGACCTTGAAGAAAACTTATATTCCAACAATCCGACTGGATCATTTGGCTTCGACACAATAACGTTAGGATGGCAAGGCTCGGGCCTGCCAACAGTCGATCACATGGTAATCGCCAGCATAGCTGATGATAATTACTGGCTCGGAGTGTTTGGTTTGAACCCGCAGCCAACCAATTTTACCACCTATAACGATCCGCAGACAAGCTTCATGACAGCCCTGAGGAATAACAACACCATTCCCAGCTTAGCTTATAGTTATACAGCAGGCAACCAGTATCGTAGGCTGCATTCATTGAACATGGCTGTGCGAGCAGCCGCTAACATTCTCCAGGTTTTTCTGGAGACCAATACGGTAGTCTAGTCCTGGGCGGCTATGACCAATCCAAATTTACAGCCACGAATGTCACAACCGACTTTGGTGCCGATGTTTCTCGAGATTTGTTGATAGGTGTTCAATCCATCACCTCCAACGCTTCATCGACTTCCCTGGCTTCTCAAGGCTTTTACGCCCTCATCGACAGCACTATTGCGCAACTGTGGCTTCCTCTCTCGGTCTGCGAGGCTTTCGAGGACAGCTTTGGTATCGAGTGGGACGAAGACAGTGAATACTATCTTGTCAATGACTCGCTGCATTCATCACTGCTTGAATCAAATCCAAGTGTAACATTCACATTGGGGTCATCGTCGTCTGGTGGAGACAGCGTTAACGTGACCCTCCCATATGCTGCGTTCGATCTGGAGCTTGATTTTCCCATTTTTGAAAATGCGACCCGCTACTTCCCATTGAAGCGGGCAGCGAATTCGACCCAAAACACACTCGGACGAACTTTCCTTCAGGAAGCCTATCTGACTGTCGACTACGAGCGCCGCAACTTCACAGTCGCTGCTTGCGAATGGACTGAGAATGCATCCTCGGACATCAGATCTATCCTTTCCCCCGATTACGATTCTGATGACTCCAAAAGTAGCGGTGGCGGAATTGGCGGTGGCGCGATAGCAGGAATCGTAATCGGCGTACTTGCTGCAGTCGTCCTGGTGGCTGCGGCAGTATGGTGGTGGCGCCGAAGACAACAAAACGAAAAGGAGCGCATGGCAAACATAGAGGCGAAGGCCGCAGCGGCAGATAGCAGCGACCAAGGCTCGACGACAGCCTACAGTGACAATGCCGCTACCAAAACACTCATAGCGGGCGAGCTGGGCAATGACAGCGAGATTCATGAGATGCAGGTGCCGTACAAGGCCCCTGTTGCCGAAATTGACAGTCCGACCGGGCAAGGATGGGGCAACCACCACGAATATTATGGCAAGGGTGGAGGTGTTGGTACCATGGGTTCAGGTACACTGGGGACCGGTACCTGTCAGAGTGGTCTCTCCGAGGTGGAAGGAAACAATGAGCAGATTTATGAACTGCAAGGCAGCGATGTGCACGAATTGCCGGATTCGAGGCGGCAAAGTTGGGCGGAAGGCGATGATGAGAAGACTGTGAGACACCAAGATCTGAGAAAGGGTGGAGCGTGAATCGGTGAATGAAGTAGGATGTATGACTGGCGTTCTGGAAGATATCACGGGATCTGAGGGACATCTGTACATATTTGGTACCACTGAACAAATAACGATAGTTCAATTCAAATTATGCCTTGTTCTGTACAGAAGACTGGTTTCCCAGAAAGCAGCCAACTTGACGTCCCACGCTTCAGTCAATGTCTCCATGTGGAGTTGTCGGAGAACCAGAGACACAATTTGCAGTGATCAGCTGAACTTCACGAAAGACGGGACCAAAAATATTGAGTGGCGGAGAAGATGATTGAATTGATGCTTTTAAGAGGGTATCTAACTCCAAGGCCCAATACAGCCCATCATGAACCACATGAAGGTTGGGAGTGTAAAATCTCAGTCCTGCTTAGGGACTAAATTTACTCCTCATCCTCCTCCTCGTTCTCGCCAACAACGTTGTAGAAGCGGAGCTCGTAAACACCCTTGGAGGTGGAGACGACGCGGAGCCAGTCACGGAGCTGCTGCTTCTTGAGGAACTTCTTTGTCAGGTACTTGAGGTAGCGACCGGAGAACTCCTGGTGGGCAACGACCTCGATCTTGCCGTCGTTGAGGTTGTTGACGGTGATGTTGTCGCCGAGGTTCCCGGTGAGACCGTCAACCTTGATGCGGGACTGGAGGAAAGTGGCGAAGGCGGAAGGGTCGAAGATCTTGTCGTTGGTGGGCTGTTGAGCGTTGATAACGAACTAGGGAGGAGCAAGGTCAGCGCCATGTCTCTACAATGAGGCAATAATTGGGTGATTGCAAATACCTTCCTGGTGATCTTCTGGCTCTTCTTGCCCTTGATGGCACCAGCGCGCTTCTATAATACTTTCTCAGCCTACTGTTCTATGCGCGCCGACATTTCTGTCGCGGCGGACAGCAAAGCGATTTTCAACGTACGGTTGCAGCCATTTCGATGGATTTGTTGTTGGTGGATGGAGGAGTTGTAAGGTAGCAAAGAGGTCAAATCCTACTCCTTGAAAATATCTCGTCGTCGAAAGAAGGAAAAGTCCCCTCGCTCGGCTGCTGAGCTGAAGACGATTTCGATTGTGAATCTTGGCGTCGGCTGTATCTCGGCTGCTCAAACCTTGTTGCTTTGTGCTTCCACCACATCTTCTTTGTACAGTGCTTGTATCACCTCTTCAAATTTCGGAACGATCAAATTGAATGAAGGAAAGGGGAAACTAGAAGGGTCCCAGAAGATGGGAGCAAAGAAAGATAAGATTCCAATATGATTGTATGGTCTATTGAGATTTGCACTTCCCACTGTATTGGACGACTATCGCGGCCCCCAACGCCTCAGATTACATTGCCCATGCCAGTGTACGAGTATGGCCGGAGTACTCGTGCCTTATATCTATGATTAGGCAGATATCTCAACTTTCGGTGGTGCTACGAATCTCTTCTCGCAAGGCGAACGACACGAAGTGACACTACACAATGTGGAGATTGAATCAATAGGTAGTGGTGAAGGCTTTCTTGGGCGTTGAAATCCCTCAATATGATGTCGCAACTTCACTGCTACTGCCAGATATCCTACGAGTTGCGATATCAGGTACATGTGCATTGATAAAATATCGTTTCTTACATGTTCCTAGCAAGAACTTGTTCTCGGATATGACGAGATCCACTTCACTCACTTCAACATCTTTCACTTGCAGGGACAGGGTGACTGTCTCGTGTATCGTCAGGGCGTCGGGGGGCTTGGCATGATTCTGCCAGGCGGTCAGCCAAGCGAGAATGCTAGCGCGTCCTCGCAGTATAAGTTGTCACGCGTGCCCGCTCCCAACTTAACTTCCTTCATACTTACCTTGTTGGGACTTGGGCGATCACGAATGCCTTCAGTCAAGACGACCGCCCTGCATTGCACAGCGCGGCGGTGGTCGTCTTTGAATCTCCTTCGGGGGTGAGTCTTCATCGCTTCAATTCATTCATTTTGTCTTGCAATGCTAACGTATCTAATTAGGCTTCATCAGCGCAATTTTTGATGGACTCTCTGTTGAGGAACACCCTTTTTTCATCACTGCTTTGGCTTAATCGCTGGACTTTGGAGAAGATTTTCACTGGATTGCTCCCTTCGGTGGTGGTATGTCTTGGGCGCGTTGGAATGATTGACTGTTTACTTCGGCTGCTATGTCTTGACTTTGCCCATGATGAGTGTCAGCTACAGGTGTTGTGCTGCCACAGACATGCAGCGACTCAGGTCATTACGCAATAAAAGCCTCAGGCGTGTTTGCGACGGCATGAGGGATGGTAGACCCGTTCATGGATGCAGAGAGGTGCAGTCGGTCATAGCTCCACCGCGCCCCACATGTTCTCCAAACTCCACATGGTCGGTCAGCACATCTCTGGCATGATCCAATTGGGCAGTTCAGCAAATATCCCAGCAAGAGTAATGAGGACGTCCAAGGTGTCCCGCGACACGGCACGTATAGTGAATGCTTTTTCCAGCAGCCGTCCTACACGACGCTCTTTGCGCCAGTTCGGACAAGTCGCCAATGACTCAGAAACGACGACGATTGCCACCGAAGACGCCTCCGTAGCCCCAGTTGCAGACAACAGCTCTGATCTTTCGAGTCCACCCACGAGTCCTTCTAGTGGATCCGACTTTGAGGAAGAAACTCCTGCACATACAGCTGCCTCTCGCAAACGCAAGCGCAACCATGTCAGCGTCACACCAGTCAAGATCGAGAAAGCATTCAAGAGCGAGAACATATCGCCGAACGGAATTCCGGCCTCGAGACAATCACCACGCAGAGCCTCTCGCACAACCAACCTCCCCAAGAAAGCACGTCGCCAACCGGCCAAACGCATCAAAGGTGAAAATGGTGATACGCATGTGGAAGCTCCAGCAAATTGGGAAGAAATATACAATCTCACAGCCGAGATGCGCAAGAAAGTGCTAGCGCCCGTCGACACCATGGGCTGCGAGTCGCTGGCAGAAGAACACAGATCGCCTCTGGACAGGCGACTACAAACCCTCATAGCATTGATGTTGAGTTCACAGACGAAAGATACAGTCACAGCAGTCGCAATGAAGAACCTCCAAGACAACCTCGAGGGCGGATTCAATCTTGACGCTCTGCTGAACGTAGAGCCGGATAGACTTAATGAACTCATTGCAAAAGTCGGATTTCACAACAACAAGACAAAGTACATCAAGGCGACCGCCGAAATCTTGCGCGATAAGTTTGCAGGCGACATACCGGACACGATTGAGGGCATGATCTCACTGCCTGGCGTCGGTCCCAAGATGGCATACCTTTGCATGTCATCCGCTTGGGGCAGGGACGAGGGCATTGGCGTAGATGTACATGTCCATCGCATCACCAATCTGTGGGCATGGCACAAAACGAATAACCCCGAGGGAACAAGGGCTGAGCTCGAAGCATGGCTGCCGAGGGAGAAGTGGCATGACATCAATCACCTGCTCGTTGGCTTTGGACAGACTATTTGTTTACCGGTAGGAAGAAAGTGTGGCGAGTGCACCCTTGCCGAGCGCGGCCTCTGTCCCAGTGCTGTCGTGCCCAAGGAGGTGAAGAAAAGGGTCAGGAAGGTGGTCATGAAAGAAGATGACAATGCTCATTTAAAGATCGAGACCGAGACCAAGGATGAGATAAGAATCAAAGAGGAGAAGGCTGATGAGGACGCCCCATCCCTGATCACACCACTACCTGGTGTGGGCTCGGTGCCAGATATCGAGCATCTAGGAAAAGAAAACAGGCACAGCTTAGAAGGGATAAAGAGTGAGGATGAGCAGGGCGTGATGGACGCTCTGCATTGAACTGGTGGCATGATATTAGGTATCCGAGACTGTCGACGTCGACACTTGCTACGTTATCCGCGACAATTAATTCTGAACAGGAGCGGAAAACGCTCTCCACGATCGCGAAACAAGGCCTGCAGCGACACGCACTCATCATGCCCCTGATGGTGTTTCTAGACCACGCAAAAACCTCGATGAACAGTCTCTATCCAAAACTTGCATGATCGCCTGTATCTTTCAAATCTTTCAAAGTGGATCATGTTTGTTGTCACAATCGGCCCGCCGTGTTACATGTACATGGTACGATACAGCGCAACGACTAGCGCCAATATAAGAATTGTAGGTACACGCAAGCATCTACAGTAGATGGTGCGGGTATAATTGTTCAGTGATCTTTGGTGCCACGAGTGAGGGACAGGACGAGGACAAGGACTCCGTGCTGGCCAGTACTACTCGAAAGGGTACCAAAGAATCGAAGGGCAGAGAAATTCTCCCAATGTCCGCAAATTTTTTGCGACCACGGAATCCGAACAGTAAATGCAATGAACGAAAATGCACTTGTCTATACTACAAGAGAAAGCGATTCCGAGAATGGGCTGAGACTAGACAACAGCATCTGCTCGTATATCAAAAGCCGATGAATGCCTGCTTGACCCGCCCCACTGCCTAGATAAAGATGAGAAGAAGCAATCACGACGGAAGAGGTCCGTCACGGCCAGTGATTTGCTCCGCGACTCGCTATCTTATGCCTATTGTGTTTGGTCCAGCCAAGTGCAATGCCACCTTGGTTTTAATTTGCAACCCGGGTCTGCACCGAGCCAAGGATGTGCTTGCAGACTTTTGAGATAACTAATCGCGCATCGTTTGCTCTTACCGACCGGTCGATCGACCGTGCTTGGGTACACAGGTTCGAGGCATTGCTGTCAAATGTAGAACGGCAAGCGTTGTGCGGTTTTCGGTGCGAGCCACCTGCGGCCTCGTTCGATTCTCAACCTTGCAGGATCAAAATAACGAATCGAGGGATCGGGCACTGTAATTTCTTCAAACCTTCCTTGAACGTTTCTTCGCTTACTTACGGTTATCCCCTCATTCACCACCCCCGCCTTTGCAATGCAATTTGTAATGGTATATCACGGTAAAGCGGAGGTGCATTGCTCTGCTGAAACTGTTCCATCCTCTAGGTATGCGGAGCGGGAAATCCTTCAGGTGCTTGACGTGAACCCTGAACTGATTCAGTGAGGTAGTACTTAGACCGGTGAACTGCTCGGTTGGAATGCCTCAGAGAGTCACAGGGATATCACCGGTCACCGGTCGATCCGAAACCTAAACTCCCAAATCAGGCGGTTCACCTGATTTTGCCAAGGCGTTGATATCAAGGCCTCAATGTCGAACATGTAAAACAAATTTATACATAGCTCTAGACGCCACCAAACCATGTGATATACTTGACTGGTTTGTGGAGATCTTGCCCTACCTTATCTATGATCCACATACCGGAATATGAAAGATGAAGCCGGCCCGACCAGCGTTGTCCGTACACGATCCTTGGGTTCACTGGTTGGTGTCGTCCAACATCTTGGCAATGGTGATGTACCTTATTAAGGTAAGGTAGTCTAGAATGAAACACAGGGTGGCGCTGAGCGGCCCGAGCAGCAACTCCCTTCTCTACTTGGCAAAACGGTAGACGGCCATTGGCTGATGTATACTGCAGCCCTGTTTCTCCAGAAATTCGAGCACGCGACTGTAGCGTGTCGGGCCTCTTCCCGACGCGATCTTGTAGTTGCGAAGAGGTAATGCCAATACTTTTAGGCGCGCCGGCAATCTGCAAGATGGTAATGGAAAAGGGTAACATCTTGCTTCGAGTGATCTCCCTATCTGGGGTTGGCCCCATGTGGACGCTCAGATGGGGCTCGGGAGTGCATGGTACATTATTCATGCCTGTTGGAATGTACCGCTGTGCTACAGCCGCCTGGAGCGCCAGAATACGGTCTGCGGTCTGCGGTCTGCATGCCAAGGGAGACTTTGCAATAGGATAATCCTAGACTTGTTAGGGAATGTTAGAGAGAAGGCAAGACTCGTCAAGCAGCCACCATGTACATACAAGTGTGTCGCGTGACAGGTCGTCTATCTCCAGATGTTCACAGAAACACAATAGAACAATCAACAACGGTGCCAACCTTAGCTGTGAGTGGTCCGCTTTAGGTGCCGCTATCAGTAGGATGGTGGCTAGTGGGCAGCCAAGCTGCGTTGAGTTCGGCCATGCCCGATCCAGACTTCTGGGGACGCCTTCAGGGCACCACCATTGTGCGACACCTAAAGCGCTCGGGGCAGATCATACCTGTGGTGAGGTGATCATAGCCGAACTAGACAGGCGCCTTTTCGAAATCATATAAGGGTGCTCTTGCCCGCCATTGAGATGTCTCTTTCCTATCCAGAATTGACAGTATTGCCCTGCCTTCACCTCATCACAGGGAGTTCGAGATAAATCGTCTCCACCCTTCACCCCTTCTTCTCCCCCATCCCAGCTTCTGTTCACCCACAAGAACAACTTGTCACAATGGCTGGTGACGAAGAGAAGCCAGATTACGCCGTCGAAGCTACGACCGTCGGCAGTGATGACAAGGCTCCTCGCAAGGGCTCACAAGCAGTCGGCGAAGCTGCCGATCTCTATGGCGACATTGAGACCGCTGAGGCATACGGCTATGTCGAACGTGGCCTGAAGTCGCGTCACATCCAGTTCATCGCCCTGGGTGGTACCATCGGCACTGGTCTCTTTCTCGGTATCGGATCTGCTTTTGCTCGTGCTGGTCCCCTCTCTGTTCTTCTCGGTTACAGTGGTACTGGTGTGGCCATTTGGGCCATGATGCAGTGTCTTGGTGAGATGGCCACCTGGTTGCCCCTCCCTGGCGCCATCCCCCAATACTGCTCCCGTTATGTGGACCCTGCTTTAGGTTTCGCATGCGGATGGAATAATTGGTATAACGCCGCGATCACTCTCTGTGCTGAAATTTCAGCTGCTGCCATCGTTATTGGTTTCTGGAACGACGAGATCAATCAGGCTGCTTGGATCTCGATCATCATCGTGCTCGTCATATGCCTGAACATCTTTGCAGTCTCCATCTATGGTGAAGCCGAGTTCATTTTCGCCAGTATCAAGATCATTACTATTGTTGGCCTGCTTCTTGTCGCTCTCGTCATTGATCTCGGAGGTGCGCCTAGCCACGATCGCCTCGGATTCCGTTACTGGAAGAACCCCGGCGCCATGAAGGAGTATATCGGAACCGGTTCTACCGGCCGTTTCTTGGGTCTTTTCTCTACCCTCGTCAATGCTGCGTTCTCCTACGGTGGAGTTGAGATGGTTGCCGTCGCAGCTGGCGAGGCTGAGAACCCCAGGAAGAACATTCCCAAGGCCATTCGTCGTGTCTTCTGGCGTATTCTCTTCTTCTACGTCCTCGGCTCTCTGGCAATTGGTGTTTGCGTTCCATCTAATTCCAGTGACCTTCTCCACGGTGGTGTCGGTGCAGCTCACTCCCCGTGGGTCATTGCCATCTACCGCGCGGGTATCCCTGTCCTTCCATCCATCATCAACGCCGTCATTCTGACCTCCGCCTCTTCCTCGGCCAATGCCTTCCTCTACTCTGGCTCGCGTTACCTGTTCGCTCTCGCTCAAAACAAGCAGGCCCCCAAGATCTTCCTTACCTGCTCCAGGACTGGTGTCCCATACTATGCTGTCATCGTTACTGCCTCCATTTCCGGCCTCACATACCTTAGTGTGTCGAGCGGTGCCAACAACGTCTTTGGTTGGTTCCAGAACCTCACCACTATTGCCAATCTCTTCACCTGGTTCTCCATCTTGATTGCCTACATTCAATTCCGAAAGGCTCTTATCGCTCAAAACGTGAACCGCGACGAACTCCTCTTCAAGGGACGCTTCCAACCATACACTGCCTGGTTCGCCCTCGCTTACTTCACTATCATCATCCTCTTTAACGGTTTTGCTGTCTTCACCAATGGCAACTGGTCTGTCCAAGACTTCATCACCGCCTACGTCGGCATTCCCATCTTCGTCGTTCTCTACCTCTTCTGGAAGATCTTCAAGCGTACTTCATTTGTCAAGCCCGTTGAGGCCGATATTTGGACTGGCAAGGCTGCTCTCGATGCCGAAGTGTGGCCTGAGCAAGTCGCCAGAAACTGGCTAGAGAAGGTCTGGTTCTGGATTGCCTAGATGATTACGAGATTTGTAGATGTTGTTCGTGCGTGGACCGGAAGTGTTCGCACAAAATTTCCTTCCAGATGATATCCCTGTTATGACTTCTTAGACGAAAAGCTGAGGCTTCGGCCAAAAATTGCATGATTATGTCAACTCTTCAATGTTCATTCCATTCATCATTCTTTATGTATCGTGGTGGACCAAGATCGCAGAAAGATTAGTCGTGTTGGATGCTGGCAGTGGTGTTGCTCCCCAGGGTCCATTGCTTTGAGTTGTGGGTGATTTAATCCTTCGATCTGTTGAGAGCCCTTCAAGCATTGGGTGGTGCCAGAGGCGGCCAGAGGCGATAAAAATTCAAGACCCAGGTGTAGTGTAGGCAACATGTTCCTTCCGAATTAGAATGGTAGACCTTATTATCCATCCCACATTTGGCAACAGGGCGTGCAAGACACTACTACCAGCGCCGATATCGTTGGCTTGCTTGTGGACATATAACCGAGACATGGTAGGACAACATAAAATCGGAAAGGACTCGAGGAAGAGAAACTCCCCTTGACTCCAGGCACGATGTCAGAGAAGACGAATCCGAATGAACCACAGGATTCAGTTGTTGTAGTGTTGTCGTGATTGCCTGTAGCCTGTAGGGTGCGGAGTCGAGACATGTTGTATGGACGCCTGTATCGGCGACTGCTGCTTTTCTTGGCGAGTTGGCGAACGACGTGTTACCAGGCATGCTAGCGGGTCTCCATGTGATAGATTAAGTTGGCAAATTGCAATGGCTGTGTTGACCAGATAGTATACACGGGTTCTTGATGGCTACTGTACTGACTGCTAAGAAAGTCTTCGGTTTTGGTGAGTCTATCAGTAACCGAAAGGGAAAGTGTACACCGGATGGGTAGATCGGGCGAATACAGCTATGTAGGAGCTTCGACACTTCCGAGGAGAAGCGGCACAAACATCTACGAAGAATAATCAGGTGGTATTATTATTATGGTACTGTTCAACGAGCCCATCTCGTGACTGCATCTATGTGGTCTGCCTGCAAACTGTGCTTGCTCTCAAATTCATGCGATTCTTACAAGCAGGCAGGTAGCCATCTCTTCGCGCGTTCAATGGTAAGCGACTCAAGCCTTGCTACTGCGTTTAATTTGGTTATTATGCTAACACACGCACACGAAGAGGCCGTTTTCGGTGCCCAAATGGAATGCAGTGCTAGAGGGCCTGACTACTACAGTACTGAGCAACATGCCGCCATGAGGACACGCGTGCAACACTCATATGACCTTTTAGGTAAAACGCAATGGGCGATAACATTTAGGTCACACAGTCGCACCACACACCATTTTTCCACTCTATGAGTAGCACGTAAAGCTTTCATCCCAAGGTGGGTGGTGAGCATGGCGAAAACGCAAATTGTGGCGCATGACGCTGTCTTGTTGCTGATATGGACATTGGCCTCGTGATGGCTTAAGCGCGTATATTGTCTAGAGCTTCAGTATGTCGTAATTATGGTTTCCTGCCACACTCGATTCCAGACTGCTCTTAAGTGATCGCCGCCATCCTTGATCTCGATGACTGATATGGCATCACAGGCTGTGCCAAGTTTGGATCCAAGGCCGGACCCTTATGACGTAGGGTGTGCTCCCTTTCACATGCCTCTCACTTCCATGTTTCACTGGACCCTACAAAGTATAAGTAAACACTGCCCCTCGTTCCCCTCCAATCCTTTCATAACAATAACTCAAACCTACTCTACAATAAGCACTTTACTCAATACTTTCTCTTCAATCACCAACAACAACCCAAGCACACCGTTAGCAATCATGTCCGACAAGCAAACCTCCACTCTCCAGTCTTACGTCGACTCTGCCACTGGTGCCGCCCAGTCTCTCCTCGGCAGCATTACTGGAAGCACCGCAGACAAGGTATGTTTCTATGGTTCAAAGTCGTCGTTCAACAGTCACTGACTCAAATCTTAGTATCAAGGCGAGCAGAAGAAGGCTGTAGCTGAAGACAAGAAGGATCTCTCCCACGCCGGTGCCAATGTCGGCCCGTTCGATGTCTCTGCCTCTGGAGTAGCCCCGAAGTCATCTGATCGCACCGATGGATCGTGGAACCAAACCATTGGCTCTGCCAAGGAGTCTATGGGTGGCCTGGTCGGTGCCGAGGGTCTTAAGCAAGAGGGTATCAAGCAGAACCAGGAGGGAAAGGGCCAGGAAGCCGCAGGTCAGATCAGTGACCTCGGCCATGGCATTGGTGACCGTGTCACGGGCACTGTCGGAGGCGCTGTTGCTGGCTTGACCGGCAACCAGCAGGCCAAGGCCAGCTACGAGGCGCAGCACGACTCTGGCAAGACCTCACAGCGTGGTGTTGAGGCTGAGCTCCAGAAGCAGGCCGAGGCTGAGCGCAAGTAAGCTGTCTTGTCAAGCAGTATTGGATCAACAGTTTCATACATATCGTGGATGGATGGAAGGGTTGCATAAAACATGCGGATTTGGGATGATACCCCTCAATAATGACTTCACGAGTCACGAGATAGCTTCAACGAAACAGAGCACATTCATGGCTTATTTCAGCTACAATTCCTTCTGTTCGTCTTCGTTCTTGACTCCAACAAGCATAGCATTGCTGGGTACCTGTATGGTCGACCGGTGCATAGGGTAAATAGATAACAGGCCCCATAATGTTCTTCATATGGATGGCAGGCACGGTCAATAAGCTGCAATTCGCATTATTGGTATTCACAGCACCTGCTGTGGTTTGCACCGAGCTGGCCCGATCGGGCTAGATTAGCAAATGGCTTACTGTTATCAAATTTGTAGTCTACTTCTCTACAGGCAACTGCATTTGTACACAAATCGAGCATGTTTGGGTATTGCGAAGAGCGTGTGACAAGAGTGAACATTTCGTGGATTATGGTCAAAGCGCCGCGGGGCCAGAATTATTATCAAGTGGGGTATGCGGGGTCGCTCTGTCACAGTTGGAGTCGTCAACAATCACAACATACCTTAGACATTACCTTCCCTTCACTTACATCATTCCGATACATCCTGGTCCCTCATCATGCGTCTCCCATACGTTCCCGAAGATCCCAAACTCCTCAATCCAGATGATCAAGCCGTTGTCGAGCGAGTGAAGGAACGCCGAGGAGGCAAGCTAATCGCACTCGATCGAGCACTTCTCCACGCACCACCCGTAGCAGATGGATGGTACATATCTCGTTTTCCCCATCTTGTAACTAGTCCCCAAGCTAAAATGATACACCGAAAAGGAATGCATTTCTCAAATCTATCCGCAATCAGACTACCCTCCCAGATTCAGTGCGAGAGTTAGCAATCTGCCGTGTAGCAGCTTTAAATCAAGCCTGGTATGAATGGGACTCGCATGCCCCTTTGCTCGAAGCCACAAAGGTCCTTTCACCAGAAGCAGTCCAATACATTCGTGAGAAGCCGGCAAAAGAAGGCGTCAAAGAGGGTTTGTTGGACAATACACATGCCGCTGTGTTGGAGTACACGGATTACATGACCATTGGCGTTGTGGTGCCAAGAATGGTGTTTGATCGTGTTGAGAACATCTTCGACGAGAGAGAGGTCACGGAGATTACGGCGACTGTGGCAGCGTACAATTGTGTTAGCAGGTTTCTGGTTGCTCTTGATGTCGGCGAGATGGGAAAGAAGTACAATGTTGATATGAATTAGGTGGGTTGCAAGTAAGCTTACGGTCTGTCTAATTGCAACTACTCAGAAGTCTGTAACATCCCACTCCTTGTCACTAAGACTACCCTTCAACGAACTTGGACCGCGCTCTAGAAAAACTCCATCTTTCCCACCTACGAGGCCGCCATTGTCCCTGTCCCAGGCGACCTTGCCTCGAAGAATCGTATAGCGCGGCCATTGCGTGATTCGCTTCCCCTCATAAGGCGTATGATCCACAGCATGATGCAACATGTCATTTGTCAAATCAAAAGGCTCCATCTTCCCTTTCGGATACCAAATCACAAGATCGGCGTCACTGACGCCTTCGACAAACGCCCCCTTCCTGGGCCAAAGTCCATACAACTTGGCAGCATTGACACTTGTAACCTCGACGAACTTGCACATCTCCAGCCGGCCTGCACTCATGGCCAAGGGTAATCGGGTCTCAACTCCAGGTAACCCATTAGGAACATATTTGAAATGCCCAACGGGAAACTCCTCGCTAATGCAGCTCTTCTTTCCGGTGATATTGTCGTCATAAAGAAAGGGGCAATGATCACTACTAAGCACCGTAAAGGTTCCGTCTTCTAGCCCCTTCCAAATGGCCTCATGGTCCCCCGAGCCCTCTCTAGGAGGGGGCGAACAACAATACTTGGCTCCCTCAAAGCCCTCGCGATCCAGATCGTTCCGAGTGAGAAAGAGATACTGCGGACAAGTCTCTGCATAAACAGGCAACCCCCTCTCCTGAGCCTGACGAATATGGGATGCTGCCCCCGGCGAACTGACATGCACAATCAGAATTGGCGCATCAATAAATTCACTCAAACTGATTGCTCTGTACGTCGCTTCCACCTCGGCAACGGGTGGGTGGCTCGTAACATGCCATTTAGGGGCGAACAGCTTCTTCTCCTCGAGTTTCCTCGTCATCCAATCGATCACAGCGCCGTTCTCGGCATGGATCATGGTAGTGATTTTCTGCCGCCGTGCCTCGAGGAGAATATCTAGGGTCTGGCCGTCGTCGAGCTGGAGCGCGGCATAGGTCATGTAGATTTTCAGACTCGAGATTCCCCTTTCTCTGAGTACTTTGAACTCGGAGAGAGCAGTGGTAGAAGGATTGGAGACAAGAAGATGGAAGGAATAATCTATGTAGCTGTTCAAGGCCGCCTTCTCATGGGACACGGCCAGCGTGGAAAGCAGCGTGTCTTCGGCTTTTTGTTGAGGTGCGAATGTAATCATTGTCGTTGTGCCGCCACAGATGGCGGAGCGGCTGCCACTTTCATACGTGTCTGCGCTGGAGCCTTTGCCGAATAAAGGTGGTTCTTCGAGGTGGACATGGGCGTCTATTCCTCCTGGACAGACGTAGCCACCTTGTGCATCGATTGTGCGGGTGGCCGATGCATGCTCCAAGTCGCCTCTCGGAGCGAGTTTTGCGATCTTTCCATCTTTGATTGCTATGTCGTATTCTCCTGTGGCCTCATCCGTCGCTACCACTCCATTGACGATCAGCAGGTCGTACTTGATGTAACATAGCGGATTGAGTGAGATAACAGTTGGCTGGAACTTTGGAGCTACCATTCTGGATAAGTATCAGGTGCCTCAGAACTCCGGTGGGGCGTCAAATGTGTTGCGAGGAGTAAGGTTGTTCTGGCCTATCTTCCCTATCTGCGGCATTTCGATATTGCCAGATTAGGATTAGCGTTGCATCTGTCTCTATCCCGTCACCTTCATCTTCGTTTCTATTATTATTGTCCGATCATATCGGAGCTGCCTATCTCGGTACGCCCGATGTGTATCATCCATGTAACGTTGTGTCATGTGGTAGCTAGCTCGAATACTCGTACATGCTTTGTAGGTACCAACTTGACGCTCGTCTTCATCTGTAAGCAAAGTAGGGCCTTCTTCTCCTTGTTGCGTACAGCATTTTTCAAGGCATCATGAATGGAGCGACTGCCAGACGAGTCGATACCCTCGTGGTTGGCGGAGGACCTGTAGGTATGCGAATATCCATCCAATATACCAGTTTCCCGAGATTCTGTTTGCACTGTATTGAGCAAAAAGACGGAACTCAGAGCACCAGAAGAAATCAAGAAAGAGAGCGTCTCATTTCAGAAAGCATCCTCACTTTAGATCAACTCCTCAACTTCCCTCGCAGGTCTTATAACCGCCTATCAACTCGCCAAGTTCAACACTACAGTCAGCATAATAGAAGCCCACCCTAAATCCACCCAAGACACGTACGGTCGAGCCATAACCCTTTATCCACGCACCTCTGAAATGCTAGACCAACTCTCTCTGGCTGAGGATCTAGCCCAACAATGCTTTGCCTGCCGGGAAACGGTCTCCTACGATGCCAATGGTAACGAGGTCCACGGGCGTGGCTGGCACTTCATGGAGAATATGAAGGATACGCATTGGGATTTTGCACTTGTGCTCAGACAGAAGTACCAGGAAGAAGTCTTCCGACAGGCGCTGAAAGGGGTGGGTGTTGAATTGGAAGCACCCAAGACGCTGACGGCTATCGACATCGACCAGAGCGTGCCGCAGAATGATTACCGCATCACTGCTAGAATCAATAATAGTATCACAGGTGCCCAAGAGCTCATAATTTGCAAGTATCTAGTTGGCTGCGATGGCGGAAGATCGACTGTGAGGAGATTGATGAAGGTGCCGTTTCTCGGTACAAGCACGGAGGACCGATGGGTGAGGATTGATGGACTCATCAAAACAAATGTGCCGAAGCCACGCACTTATTGCGCTATTGAAAGTCCTACTCATGGTAATGTTCTTTGGGCTGCTCTCGACCGCGGCGCAACTCGGATTGGATATGCTTTTACGGCCGAGCGGGCAGAGGCCTATGAGACATTTGACGAGGAGGCTGCCGTCAAGGAGGCTATCGCTGCTGTTAAACCGTTTGAGCTCAGTTTCGACCAGGTAGATTGGTGGACCATCTACTCGGTCGGCCAGCGAGTCGCTCAGAAGTTTTTGGTGGAGGGCTGTGTATTCTTGGCTGGCGATGCTTGTCATACCCACTCTTCTGGCGCTGCTCAAGGTATGAATACTGGTCTCCATGATTCAGTGAACCTTGCTTGGAAGCTTTCGCTTGTGTTAAAGGGACTTGCCAAAGAGGACATCTTGAATACGTATGAGGGCGAGCGCCTTCCGAATGTCGAGAGACTGATCCGATATGACAAGGACATAGCGCGTTTGATGAGTCTGCAATTGCCTGAGGGATGGATGGGTGACCCAAAGGCAGATCCGAACCAACTATTGGGTGAACTTATGAAGGAAGCCGGAACTTTCAGCAGTGGGCTAGGCATTTACTATGAGCTGGTTGCAGACAACATGCTCAGTGTAATGGGAAGTTTCAAGTGCCAGGAGAAATTGGAGTCAGTAAGGCCGGGAAAGAGAGCACCGGATGTAGCGTTGCAGAAGCCGGGCACCATGGAGTCGACGAGGCTCATTCAGCAGACTCCCAATGCGGCGAAGTTCTACGTTTTGGTCTTTGCAGGAGATCCCGAGGTCACACAGGGCTCCTTGCTACGTTTCAGACAAGCCATGGAACGAAGTCAGCTACCATCTCAATGTAAGTGATCTATGCACATGCGAGGTACCGCAGCGTAATTTGACTTTGCATGGCAGCATCCATATCTTGGTTGACAGTTCCTGCGGCGACCGCCCCGTCTCCTTACGAACTGCTAGGGATGGAGCCATTCGGTCGCATCTTCTATGATGTCAACGGGACCGCCCATAAAAGGTATGGCGTGGATGTAGCAGAGCCTACGGCGGTAGTACTGAGGCCAGACGGATGGATTGGCACGATGGTCAATCTGAGAGAAGAAGATTCTGCTAGCGAGCTTGAAAGGTATTTCAAGCGGATTTATATGTCATGAGAAGAGGGTGCATGTAGGCCGGCGAAGTATGCTAGTAGAATATTAGATGAGTACCTAGAATTTCGAGATTGGATCATCCGGAGCGATCTGGTTATTGCTGGAGCGATTAAAGTGATGCTCTTGCATATAATCACGAATGTGGTCCTGTATGGTGATCAGCTGGAGTCACTTATCTAGATACCAACAGCCACTCACTCAGCTACTGTAGCGTTTGCCTCAAATAATCAAAGCAATGATGCACATGCTCACCCATAGGTCCCAATAAAGTATCAGCCATCTTGTGTGATTTGACAGTATCGTTTGCCTGAATGCCATCAATCAAGATCCAGTGATACTTTCTCAATTGACCAAGACAATGTGATTGACGAAACTGGTTCATATTGCTGCGTATCCTTGCTTTGTCGATTGAAGATATTAGAATAGTCATTGTGTCTGGTATAAAAGGAGAAATGCATGTAGATTTGCAGACTAGCAGTAGTGTTGACCTTTGACGAAGAAGGCTTCGAGAGAACCAAGAAAAGGCACCTTATGATCTTTTAAAAGTCGTCCACCTCCAGGACCAGACGACTCACCGAGGTCGACTGATCATTTGAAGTGCCATGCATGGCTGTTTCAAAGATGTGATGGCTCTCTATCATGTATGGACAAGCTATTCACTCATGCGGGGAAGATCGTCGTCTTAGCGCTGTACGATTTGGTGAAAGACTGGCAGAATGCACGAACTAGCAGAGTACGTCCCATATAATGTTTCGAGAAAGATGGCTCTCATGTACCAAGTCACCTGAATGGAGATTCGGAGGAGAGCTACGCTTAGAGTGCCTCCGTATATCCTCTGTTGAGCCGGGGAAGCGTCCCTTGATAGGATCAGGAACTTGGGACAATATGTAAGGTCTATGTGGAGACAGTATCGTTCCAGCCATCGGCTGAGGTTTCTGCAACGAGTCAGAAACGGATCCACTGGTCTGACAGACTGAGGTAAGATTCGGCATTCACGGCCACTCCCGTGCAGATCGAAAGCTAGATGTACTGCGATATCGTTATTATTGCTCCCACTTCTCTTCACATCACAAGTTCCGTAAATCATTCGGGGTGCATGATCATGTGTTCTGTCCGATCAATATACACTTCCAAGCCACATGTTATAGCAGCTACACGGCAATACTATCGTCAATGGCGTCTCACGACTTTACAGCAACTGGAGAAATCTGTTGTGTGGGGGTAGACGTACCCCTGCCGCAAAGAATGTCCTGCCATTCTTCTAACTTTAATACATTAATGTAGTCGTGACACATATTCCAGTCCTATCGTTCCCTGTATCAAAACGAGAACAGGCCACTACGCCTCTTGCCCAAGGGGTATACAACAATGGCACTCAAGAACAAGCCAACCGTAATACCAATCGCCACCTGAATCACCGAGAAACCCACATTGAACGCTATAGAATTGAGATTGCCTTCCAGCTGGTACGACGTCGTACTCGTAGAAACGGTCGTGCCATTTGTGGCATTACCACTGTCGCACAGCATCAGTAAACATGCTCCTATCAACGGAGATGCGGAAGCAAGACTTACGAAATTTGATTCGCTGCTGTGATACCAGAGACCAGGGAGCCACTAACTGCTAGCCCGCTAGGCACCTGCACGAAGATTGCTGGTAGCATTGCGGCAGCAGCCAGACCATATCCCACCTTGCGTGTATGTCTGGTAAGGGTACTTTCCGAATCTCCAATAATGCCGCCCTCGGCGTTTTCGAGCTTGATACTGGGCTTGATGCTGTTAGCATAAATTTATAGTGGGGTAAGCCCAGGGTCAAAAGACTTACGTTCATCTGGACACTGCTCTTGCCGTAATACCACTCATGGACTGCTTTCAACCCATTTCGCCAGTGCGGTCGAAGTTTATCCTCCCAGATATCCAGGCATTTATTCTCGACACGCGATCCCATCCGAGAGTATGTGTTTGCCATGACGCCGATCGACAAAGCGCCGAGTGTGTTACTGACTTGCGTGTTGCCCGAGAACCTGAGGGCGGTGAAATAATTGACCACGTAGCCTACGAACGCGATCACAAGCATGATCGGCGCTTGCCGCCACTTGGCTTGGTTGATGATGATAAGACACATAGTAAATAACGGCACAAACCAGAAAAAGTGATGGTGCTTCATCGGGTTGCTGCAGGTGGTATTGGAGACTGCGTTCTCGTCCATGATTCCATAAATTGCTGTACCTGATTAAATTGTCAGCACGTTCAACTCGGATGAAGTCAGGATCACATCAGACCCACCAACAGTGATGCCGAAGCCTAGGAATAATGTGTAGATGATGGCGTATACCATACGTACACTACCAGCGACAAGTGATCTGGATTGAAGCTCCAAGGATGCACAGAGCACAGTGTATCCGGGCAGAATCAAGGCAATTGATGACTGAGCGAGGGCGGAAAAGCAAAGCGTATTGCCTCCATGTATAGATCCAAGGGCGCGCGCAAGAAAGGAGGTGATGACCGCGGCTCCCACCTCGAAAACGTTAGCATAAAGGTCCGACCGTGGTGTGATGATCAATTGTAAAAAGCCAACGATGCACCCGAGCAGAAACGCTGGTGGTGTGTCGATCAGACGAGCCTGGAATGCAAAGGGACCAACACAGGCAGAGGCAAGACCGTAGACTGGCACCAAGACCCACCTGTTGTGCTTTGGTCCCTTCTGCATGACCTGTTGTAATCGGTCGGTCGCTTCTTCAACTCCAAGTCGGTCATGAACGACTTCTTTATAAATCTCGTGAGTGTCCGAGAGTTTGCTCAGATCAAGGCCTTGGGCCACTTTGACGAGTTTAACTTCAGTAGTATGTGTGGACTGGTCGTCAAAGGACATGATCATGGAGCCCGGGATGTAGAGGAATTGAGCATCAATCTCGAGAACTCTGGAGCTCATCTTCATGTATTCTTCCAGTCGATGTGTGGGTGCTCCGTACTGCATCAGAGCTTTACACAGTTTCAGCAGATATCGCTGACGTGCTATGGTCTCGGCAATGTGGATGGTAATCCTGATCTCATCCTCAAGTTGAGGTCGGCCGCTGCCGCTAATACGTCCTACGAACGAACCGGATCGCTTTCCCATTCCAGAACGTATGCTGCCATTCTGCTGATGTGAGAGTCGCTCTGCTACCTGATCGCCAATGCCAGAGACAGGAGATGATCCCATGGCTGAGGAGGCTGAGGAGCCGACAAGATGAGCCAAGGAAGACATTGAAGAATTGCTACCGTTCCTGGAATACCATGGCCTTGAAGCTCTGGCTCTGGTAGGGGTCGAGGCTCCCGATACTGGTGGTGAATTTCCCGGTGTAGATGCTAAGCTATCGAAGGCTGCAGATCCGCTGCCAGAACGGACATGCGCGTGAGGTAGAGCCGTACTGTTCGATCGACTCCGCATAGATGGACCAGGCTGGTCGTTGTAGAGTTTCAACAGTGCACCAAGAACGCCTCCTCTGTAACGTTCAGGCTTCGGGACGTGAACCTCGAACTCCTCAGCTTCTTCGATAGGTGTGATTGCACCGGATCGTCCTCCAGCTTCATGATCCTGATGCAGCGCGTGGAAAGCATGGCTGGTATGTGCCTGTACAAGCTTCGCAGCCTCTTTGTGCATAGAAGATTGACGCTTGGTGTTGATTGAAGTGTGCTTGTTGGGAGTCGTCATGTGCTTATTTCCGACGTTGGGAACCGACATATGCTTGTTGCTAATATTACTGTGCTTGTTAAGGACGCTGTCTTCTGCGAACTGTTAGTTGGCTCAATAACTATAGTCCTCGTCGTGTTGATGTCAAGCTGATACAAGCTCAAGTATACGCTGTTGAGACGGATTCTTGAGATCAAGATTCTAGGATTGAGGATTCACGCGTGATTGTAGCCGCATCTTGTCTGTCTCATAGAAAGTAGTTTAGAAATTGGACATACCTTCATCACTCTGCACTGCAAAGTCTTCAAGCGGTATGTCGTTGGTAGTAAAACGTGCTCTGGCACCCTTGGGTGCAGGGGACGTTCGCCTAGAGATTGGAGCTGAAGTGATACGTTCGGCATGCTCTAGGCGCTTGCCCCGTTCGTGTGCCTCTTTTGCTCGCATGCTCTGGACGGTATCAAGGTAGTCCGGCGTTATCGAGCTGGTGGAATCACCTCGTCTCAAGACCGGTCGAGGACGTGGATGTGAATCGGCGAACGCGGCGCGTATTGATTCCGTATCCTCGATTGATACCTCGGGGAGATGAGAGCGCCTAGGGTCAATACCGAGTAGAGCATCGTGGCTATTGGCACGCGAACGATTACGACTTTCCATGGAGTATAGACTCTCGGTGGGTGAGTATAGATCCGGGCTCATAGTAGCAGGCGACAGAGTATTCCTCCTGTTATTAACAACGATGCTGGGGGGCCGCTCGGTGACGATGGTTATTCCAGGTTCCTCCCCAGTAAATCCCACTCGCTTCTTCTTGTTCGGAGTGGAGCCCTCCATGTTGGAATGATGTTCCATTAATACTCACACCTATCCAAGGTGGATAAAAATGAGTTGAATATATGATGTGCTTATGACATGTCAGAGCCTCGTCGGAGATAAGAAAAAAGAAAACACTACATACAAATTGAGATAGCGGGATCTAATTCCTCGCAGAGATGGAGGCAGAAAAATTCATTGTCAAAATGAAGCTGCTACTCGTATGGTCAAAGGAAGGCGCGACCGTGGAACAAAGCTGGCCAGCAAAGCGTCAAAAGAGAGTAGACAGTAAAGCTCCGACCTTCCAGATATCTCGAAAGTCTAGAGTTAAGATCAGAGTCAAAAGAGGGATGGCAAATATACAACACGAAAAAGCCAAGAATACAAGTCAGAGTAAAGTAGACCCAAGAAGATACCTTACATATAGATGGTGGTCCCCTGACTTATTCCGTGAGCCCCAAGGGGAGAGTGGGCCCAATGATGGCATCTGTGTCCAATGCAAGCTCCTCCCTCCATATCATAACACCCGGGGCAGGGAGAGGACAGTCGCACCCGGTTATCAGGGACCCACTCTAGCAGCACTTATGCACACCAGACAGCCCTGCGGCCTGTGATTGTAAGATCGTTGCCTATCTTTGCGATCGGCCCAGGGGAAAGTCGCGGACCATAGCCCGGATTCAAAAAGAGTCAGTACATAATTCGAACCATACGAATCGCTCCATGACCGGCGTATGGCATTGAGAGACCCCAGGAACACCGATGAAATGGCTGTTATGAGATGCAAGCATCGTTGACAATGGCACAACACACCTGTTGAAAGTCTTAATGCAGAGATGATCCACAGACATGTTCCATGGAACGCACTTCTTCATATGAAAGCGTACTAGGATTGCAAAGCAGGTCTATTGGATCGAACGCACTTCTTCATATGAAAACGTACTAGGATTGCAGAGCGGGTTCATCGGATATACGAAATCCATCCTCATCGGATATACGATATCCATCCTCATCAAAGCGAGACAGTGGGGACTCGTAACTGTAGGACAATGAGGCAGAGCAGCACTTTGACGTTGGTCCATTTGATATGCTGACGAAGCTGTCGTTGATGCCATTGCGTGCAACAGCCTCTACACGTATCGTGCTGAAAGGCCCGATAAGGGTCTAATCTAAGGACAAGCAAGCACAAAAGAGGCGAAGTCAGCAAAGCCACAAAGAAAGGGATGCACATTTCTTTTGAGCCGCAGGCGTGTTCGCTTGGCATCAAGTGGCTCGGGTCGATCGTCTCCGATACGTGAGAGTAGAATCATGAACGACTGCAGGTGGCAACCACAATGCTGATCCTGTCGCCGGCGTTCCGACTTGATCGTCGTGCTTCGTATAGCAGCATGGCTTTTGGTAAAGTGACTTGTGCAGTTTTGCAGAAGAGTCGACGAAGCATTTCCTTCGACATGGTTGACACCAGCTGTTTCTGTCTGAAAATCAAGGTACCTTGGACGGCGAAAGGGTACAGGACTTAGGCTATTGGCTTCAGCGAATGGTCGTGTTTTTGACAATAGCCGAGCTTGGTGCTCACCGGCGAATGCTCAATAAGAAATATTCTAGTGCCAACCTCTCCTCCGTCCAAAGATATTCAAACTGAAAGCCGAAATGAAACCTTTTTCCTTTAACAGCGGCGGCAACAGCAATAAGGATCATCTTCAAGTTCGAGACCTTGCCCTTCACTATCTCAATCGTGGCCAAGTAGAGGCCAATGCGAGATCACTCACAGACTTCCCCAGATCTCCGCAAAATTGGGCTGATTTACTACTGTGGGTCTTGAGTGTTCACCGTATGACTTTGGGTCCCAGGAACATGTGGATCGACTACGAACTTGCCATGAGGCACATGAGAAGAGATGAGAAGAGCTGCTCCATGGAGCGTACACATAGGGGTCCATTTTCACCGTTCCTCATGTTCCCGGCCAAGTCAGGCAATGCAGCTAAAAAGCTGTCTGTGTATGCATATCAGCGACCAGATGTCACTCAGGGGCGCGGGCGCCTTTGACCAGATCCAGTCATGATGCAGTCGCGAGGAAGTACTTCTTATACAATCTAAAGTGCGTGTGCGTGTGACAGTCAAGCTATCTTTAAGCTGTCTTTTGCACGTCATTCTCCGACATTTCCCCAAACTTGTCGGCTTCTGATATCGCAGAAGCTTGACTACGCTGCCGCGGTATGTCCAAACTCTTTCCCCCTCTCTCCGCAGACGATCCCAGTGCGAGACTGGCCCTGGAGGCATTAAAATCATTCTTGTTGGGCGATCGTGCCCTTAGCTTCTCATCCTGTCGTTCTTTGCGTTCGGCAATCTTGCCTCTGATCCAAGACATTGGTCCCTTCTTCCGCCCATCTACATCGCTATCGGAAAGCAGTCCCTCCGGCTCGGTCATTGCGTGTGCTGGTCCCGGGGGCTCGAAGCTGCGACGCGACGGGCGATTGCCAGCCCCACTGCTGCCAACTGTAGACTTGCTATGTTCTGCACCAGCCAAATTACCTAGGTTCTGCTGTCCACCCTGTTCGACAGCACCGCGCTCTTTGTTCCGCGCTGCAGCGTTCTGCGAAATTCGCCAGCGACGTTTCTTCTGAGCTGCCTCTGCTTGTGACGTAGAGGCATGGGTAGCGTCAGTAGCATAGTCTGCATCTGAATGGTCTGTCATCTCGTGAGAAGTGTGCGAAGTATAGGAATGAGATGGTGAAACAGACGGTCTTAGAGTCGTATCAGTCGTCGTGCGCTGCGGGGCCACCAGCCGTGGAGATGTCTGGGCTGTTGCATAAGCGGAGCGATCATGACCGTGCTCATTTATGTACTCCCCCGCTTTCGAATCAAAGGTCGGAGTCACTGGGGAGATGAGGCGTTGTTCGTCTGTTCCATCTGCGCCATGTTGAAGTGAGTGAGCCGAACTTTGTGCACTTGATAGAGCGCTGCCGGGAATTCGCTTCTTCTGCAGCTTCCGGCGACCTTCCCTTTTGCCATCCTCGCTACTCGTGGGAGATGGCTTGAAAATGTCAAGGAAGGCACGAGACGGAGTTCCGCTGCCGGATGGGGAACGCTCAGTGATGGCATCCACGCCACTTGCCAATGGCGAGGTGTGAGCATGTTTCTCAACTATCTGAATGTGTTCCCGAGGAATCAGTCTGGCTGACGATGTGTCACTTCCAGGGGCGGCGAGAGGGGTCGTAGCCTCACTAGACGATGCCGATATAACCTCTGGCGGAGCGGGAGGCGCAATCAGTCCGAGATCCATGGGAGCCGCGGTTGCAACTGGGGTGTTTTCGTTTGACCCAGGCTCTTCAGGCACGGACGTGTCAACAGTAGGCTGCAGCCTCGGACTTGGTGTCGATGGGCCGGAACCTTTATCGCGAGGAAAGCGAGGCGATGCAGCAGACCTCTTAGACGGCACAGTGTTACTACGACCCAAGGCGCCCGAAACATTTGAAAGGTTGACAGTATTAATGGCTGTAGGCGTGACGGGTGTTGGTTGTGGCCCAACGGACAATTTGGACGTCTTGGATGAGACTGACACATTGCGTCTAAGATTGCCAAATTTGCGGACACTGTCTGCGCCTGCGCTTGCGTTTGAGGCCGACCTGCCAATTACCGTCTTGAATCTCTGTGGAGTGGTTGGTGTGGCTGGGCTTCTCGGGCTTTGAGCAGCACTTTGCACATCCCTCACCGTTTTCTCGTCGGCAGCAGTTCCGTGCATGCCAATTAGGAAATGATCCTGATTCTCAATCAAAAAGATTAGGACATCTTGACTGAGTCTGTACTCGGCCGGAGCCATGTCGTGTTGTGGATGCGAGAGGAGACCAGGTTGGAAAATTGCAGCAAGATTAGCAGTGGTCATCTTGTTCAAATCGGATTTCGAGGCAAAGACGGCGAGAAGATCTAGAATGTATAGGAGCAGCTGTCGGTTCAGTGGTGGGAGCTCGGTGATGAGGGACTGATAGGCTCGAATGGCCTCGATCGCGTCGAATGGTCCGGAGACAGGCCCTTGCAAGTCCATTGGCCCCACGGCTTGAGCCTGATGATTCCGCAAAGGATCGCGGAAGCGGTCATAAAAGTCCAGAGGTATTATGGGTTCGGGCAGTTGGTTGAAATATCTACGTAGGATATTGGCTGCATCATGGACAGTATAACCGGTCCAGTCGAGTCCTTTGCCGTAGCGATCAGGCGAGTCGAAGGCGTACTTGAGTTCCTTGATCCGTTTCTCGGAACCGCTCAGTCGGAAGATTCCCTCTACGTCGGTGGCTGTGTCGACTTGATTAGAAGGGCTGTCTATCATGAAGTCGCAGGAGCCTGTGCCTCACCTTTCTCTTTCAGGAACACGCCGCACTTGGCAACGACTATCGGCACGTAACCGTAGATATAGCTCTGGCCTTCCTCGTTGAACAGCGAAATGGCGACATTGGCGTATCTTATACTCTGCTGAAGCGGCACTCCGAATATGCCTTGGGGGACTGCGATGACAGACAAGTCAGCAAAAGCTGTGTAATGCATGCACTGGCATGGCAATCAAGGCATAGGTGGGAAACAGAGGAGATACAAGGATAGAAGAGGACGAGCAATATGAGGTCGCATACCCTGGTTTTCTTGCGACTTTGCGGGGTTTCCGCGCTTGAAAGTCCTCCACCACGAAGTCAAGTCGCGCTTCGACTGAGCGACTTCCGGAGTCGTGACATCTGCTGGCTTAGGGCCCGGGCCGGGAGTGCCAGGTTGGGCCGGAGTCATGGCCGATGCCATGTGCCCGCTCGACATGCCGGAAGGTCTTGGGCGCACTTATGTGCGCTGATGTATTCCTCCGCCCGGTATGGTTAACGTGGGGCGAGGTGTTGATATGATGACGAATGTTGCTGACGGTCGGAGAGGAGCGTGGTCGGATGGAAGCTTGTCTGCATAAGGTATGCAATGGTTTATGAGGATTTGGCCGGGCGAGAGCTGATTCGCAGGCGGTACAAGAGGCAATAAGGCGAGAGCGAAGTCGTCGGCGCAGATGCTTGATGATGATGTTGTCGCAAACACAACCCGAAGGTGAGACAGAGCGGCAGGTCAAGGCGTTGGTTCAGGGTCGGTTGGAAGCGTACCTTAAGGTACCTTAAGGTACGAGTTGCGGTGGTGTCGGGTTGAGGAGATTGCGAGACGGCTTAATCGAGCAAGACGAAGCTACGAGGCACGCGTTCGGGCTGGCGCCAAAGCAGGATCGAGAGTGAAGACGACGTCGCCGGCGCTGATGCGAGATTATTGAGAAATGCCCTGGTTGTGCCTTGGCGATACAGTACGTGCGTCGCAAGCGGAGCCGAGCGTGAAGGTCGATGGTCTCTCCTGAAGACTCTCCCTCGCGCAACAGGGCGATTGCGCTATTCGGGATAGCCAGATTCCCGGAGAGGCGTGATGTCAGGAAATGCGAAATGCGGAGGAAACTGTGGAGGAGATAGAGCAGATAGGCAGGATCGAATAGTGTACGGTGTCACAATTACATGAGAACAGCACTGCCTGAATGATGGCCTGCGCCGCGCTGGCGTGAGCTTCCTCTGCTCACTGCACTTTACAGAGTAAAAATAGATCCACTCGCACCCTTGTGACACGAGTTTGTCCTACGAGTACTTGTACAACATGCATGCGAGCTATCTCAGATGTCTATTCGGGGACGAGGACAACCGGGAAGATCTGTCGATTACATGGCGCTGCATAAGGTATCATCTCGATCGTGTCCTTGTAATAATCTAAGGTATTCATTAATCATCATTGATGCGCTGCCCACGAAACGGCAGCCTGACCTGATCTGAGCTCCCAGACGCCGCTTCCTGCCCGTCCACGCCCGTCCGTCTTGGAACTTTGGAAGTGCTCAAAGTCTTGGCGTCGGCATGCTTTGAACTTTTGAGCACAACACCGACATATTGAAAGACAAACGCCAGAAAGCCAACATCTTCTTGCCTTCCACATCGCCTTTACGAGATATTTCACTATGGACGGGTAGGAATTCCTAGTACATGCCAGTAGCACCAGGGTAACGACTAACGTGATCTAGCCTCAACAACCAGGAGCAGCGCGAGCTGCAGATGCGTATGGAGAAGAAGCAGATGGCACAGTTCATGAACGTATGACAAGACTCAGAATTATGCAACTTCCACACTGACCTTCCCGGCTCATATTTTACTCAGATGTACTCCAACCTGGTCCAGAAGTGCTTTGAGAACTGCGTCGACGATTTCACCTCTGCAAAGGTCAACTCCAAGGAAGAGGGTTGCGTCATGCGATGCGTTGACAAATTCCTCAAGAGCTCCGAACGTCTCGGTCAAAGATTCCAGGAGCAAAACGCCGCCATGGCTCAGTCTGGCGGTCTTCTGGGCGGCAGATAGACTGCTCGGAAAGCTCATCATATTCCGTCAGTCATGCTCAAACAAGGCATGGCAGATTCCGTACAAAAGACTTCATAACGACTAGGCATGCTCGGACCACACTCAGCTTTGCCGGACTGCACTTTGCTTCAAAAGAAATGGGTTTATGGGCTATCGGACTGAGGTTGGAAACGGATACAGGCGCAGGTCGCAGCTTCTGGCAAATTGGCCTTTTCACATTCTAGGCCCACTATACTCAAGGTCCGTCGAGTGGACATGGCAATTCATCTCCATTAATGCTACTCTCTACTTTGAAAAGCTAGCGGATTGCACATTCTCGTCCTGCAACGCAAATTACACTGACAAATTCCACCACGCCATCTTCTCAACCGAGCCGTTGTCATGTGCTAGAACTCACTTACAGAGTGTCCAGGCGTGTTTTTCTCAGCCGTGAGACGGGTACTAGAGGCGCAGCTGGAAGACACATTGACAGCCCAAGCATTTCAGGAGCACCTGAACAGAGGCATGGAGTGCACTGAAGTGAGGCCGATCGAGAAGATAATCACGTCGAAGATGAAGGCATAGACCGATGAGCTATTCGAGAGGCCTTTTGATACGGCGGCTACGCAGGCATTTTTTTACGGGCTTGCGAGGAACAGTCATCGATGCATCAACAATTGCCCGATGCAGATTGAACCTTTCATATGTCTGCTGTACCCACTAGTGCCACCGCTTCGATGCTTTCATCCCTTACCGTGTTCAGCGCAACTTCTACAGCTGAGCTTTGACTTGAGTTGTTCGATAAGTTTATTATATGGAGGCGGCGTGCGCGGAGCGAATAGAAGGTGCCATGTGTGTCTCTCAGGCCAAGTAATTGTGCTACACACAAGCATATGCCCTTGTCTGCGCCGATAAACTAGGTCGATGCGTGAGCCATGATTTTGGTACAAGTGAAATCGACTTGATGATGTAAGGTGACCACGATAATCTGTACGTGGCTTTTGTAGCCCATAGTATAGGATCAGGAGACTGTCTAAGACTATGCAAGGTGCCCAGTCATTCATCCCTGGTTACTCTCCAGCAGTGAAGCAGCTTCAAACGAACCTACCTTATACCATTAACCCCGGCTGCGCTGTCACGCTGCCTGGCTGGTCTGTACTCACGTATACAAGATCGATTGTTCGTTCACAAAGCACGTTGCCTGGAAAGGCAATCAATGTCTCTATAGTAGAATAAGAATTTCGTCGTAGCCATGCGGGCACATATATGCAAAGGACCAAGGTGAACTGAGCTGCATTATTGGCAAACGTGAAGCTTTCATCAAAAGTCTCCGCTTCGCAAACGCCCAGACCTCTCTTTAGCAAACAATACAACCATCACCAACAAAAAGAAAAAATGGCAAGCGACACGGCAGGCATGCTGCAGCCTCAGATCTTCGAGAGCTTGCAGCAGAAGATTGATGAGGATTCCACCGTCAGAGATGTTTGTGTTTCCGTCGTCCTCAAAAGCTGTTTCGAAAGAAAAATCCAGGCGCATGTTGACTGATGATTGTATTCTCCATTCAGAGCCTCCGCGAAATCATTCAGACTTTGGAGAAGCAGGGTGCGTCTCTTCCTGAAGATTGCAAGTGGTGCTGAGAGTGTGCATGCTGATATTTGGCCGACAGACAGGGCTACTCAAGCTGTTTTGTCCAGGGCTCATTCGACTAGTCCTTCCGAGTGTATGTTGTTATCCTGCTCTACATGTGATTGTTCCGCAGACACAATTTGAGGAGAATGTGATTGCGCCTCATTCAAGTGTCGTTACTAAGCCGAGCGAGATTACAGTACCGAGTGTTGTCTCTGCAGCACAAGACTCAATCAAGAGCGAGGTGGAGTCTATCCAACAGCTGTCCGGGGCAGCATCAAAGTATCCTTACTACAAGTACAATGGCATGTGGTCGAGGCACGTTCAAGATGCTGTGAGTGCATAGTTTTCTCTTCTTCTCATTCCTTTCGTCTTCTGCTGCAATTATCCTTTTGCAATTTCACGCAATCTGTCTATATGACAAAAGTATCCGACAACCAGCATAAGAAGCTGACAGGCCAAACTAATACAGTCCTTCTCAATGCTCTTCTGCGGCTACCTAGGAGGCTTTCCCAAGGCCGGCGCAGAGACCACATCCGGCCGCCTCTTGACAATGGAAGAAGTAGGCGCCATAATGACAGTCCCCGTGAACCTCAAGGACAGAGACGCCTTCCACCTGACGATTGAAGAATACCTTCAGTCACTGATTTCGCTGATTGATGAATTGGCCCGTCTCGCGCGCAACAGCGTGACAGCAGGTGACTACGCCAGACCGGTAGCCATTGCAAAATTCATCAAACAGATCCATGCGGGATTCCAGATTCTCAACCTCAAGAATGACAGTCTGAGGAAGAGGAGTGATGGCATCAAGTATCGGGTCAAGGAGGTCGAGGATGTCGTTTACGATTTGAGCCTGAGAGGATTGGTGCCTAGGGAGTAGATAGTGTAGGCCACAGAGAGCCTTGGAGAATCATATGGAATGGCTAGGTTGTCATTCAGAAGATGGGGAAAAGGATCAAGACCTCAATGTATGTATTGATAAAAGTATTCAAAGGAAAATCATTCTGAACGCGATTGAGATGTGTCATTCTCGTACCATTGCTGAAAAGGGGGGCTACCGAAGACTTTGCCACGGTGGACCCCGATTTGCATGCTCCATAAGCTAAGGTAAACAAATGAATTGGTTTCCCTCGCCCACGAGTCAAAGAAAAGGTAGTAAAATAGAAAAACGCCGTCCCAATGCAGGCATCATTGTTTCCTTGCGTGTCTACTTTGCTCGTATCCCGCCTCCCCTCCACAATTGTGCAGTCTTCTTGGTCTGGTCATCAGGGACGTGGTGAAGGTTTGCTTGTCTGCAAGTGTGGCATTGGGCTCATTCTCATAAAATATCATTCACTCCGGGTCAAGATTCTATGCGGATGGAGGCGGTCTGACGTCCTTGATCTTGACGTCCTCGACAAGATCGGGGAAAGCGTTTCTGAAGGGCGAGCCCAGACTCCAGTTGTCCAGGTTCCTCAGATGGCTTTCAAAGACGGGATTGATCATGAACTCGTCGCCATCATCGACGCCATTGACAACATTTTCAATGGCGGTGGCGGTAACAGAGGCATCGGAGGGGTCGGGTACTGTGCCATCTCCAGACGAGGCGGTGGATGGTTTGGTGTGGTAGGCGGCTGGCAGTAGACACTGGGTGGATTCGTAGGGCCAATTCAGGGAGAGGGTGGTGGTGAAGGGAACGAAGAAGGACTCGAAGGGGTAGGCGGAGGGCGATTGGGCGGTAGCGCGCACAAGACGGTCTCGCATCATTGGCCTGAGTTTCAGGTTAGTGTTGGTTATGATTGGTTTTGGTGCAAGCACTGGACTCACCATGGCAAATGGTCGATCCAGGATGGATGGGCGGACTCGAGCTGACTTCGCACTGGGCGAGTCCATTCCGGCAATCTTTCGTAGTTCTCTTGAGTGGGAGCGATGTGCCAGCGCATAATCAGGAACATGATGTATAGCACGGCAACCTGCTCGGGCACATCGCTGATACTGGGAAAGGTGGTGACGATGTCGGTAAAGACCTTGCTCAGAGGATGGGATTTTTGAGCACGGGTGGGATTGAGGAGGGAAGAGATGGAGGGGTAGGCAGGCCCAACGAGAGTGGCGGTTGGAGTGCCAGATTGTGCGGCACGTCTTCGCTCGGCCTCGAAGCCGCTAAGGAGTTGATCAAAGGTGCATGTGGGCTCAGTGTTTAGGGGGAGACGGGTGTATATGAAGTCTTGATTGGGTATGGGCACGAGCTCTCGGCGTCGCGATTCCGACAATGAAGCGTTGGACGACTCGACGAGATGGTGAAGGCCATAGCGATCGGCTTCCTGTCTCGTGTCTGGTGAATAAGCCGACTGGGGCTGCTGCTGCTGCTGTGATTGTTGAGGATATTGGGCGGGCGTGGACGGCGACCAACGCCTCATGTCTTGCTGCAAAGGACGCTGCGGGGTTGTCGAGGCAGCATGATTGATGCGAAGGTCTGGATGAAGGTGGTGTTGGCCAAACGAGGCTTCGTGCTGTTGCTGTGACAAAGGTGGGGCTTGTTGCTGTTGTAAAGGTGCATGGTACATGGGAGCCTGAGGTGGCGCCATGGGAAGTGGACTTTGGCGGGCTGTGGCAGCTGCGAGGTCTGAAGCCTCAGTGTCAGCGAGCGCCATGATTGCCGTGGATACGTGTCGAAACTGACCATTCAATCCTTGCGAGACAGAGGCGCCCATGGGCTGGAGCGGCTGAAGCAGGGCGAGGATGCTCTGCATGCGTCGCTTGAGTTCCTCATTTTCCGCTTGTACGGCGTCGCGAGAGCGTATGACATTCTGGAGCTCTTGAAACGGTTGCTGGCTTTCCAGTTCCTTGATCCTTCTCTCCAGATTCTCAATCGTGTTTTTGGTGCGCTCTCTGATTGCCCTCTGTGCTTCTCGGTCGTTGGCCCTCTTCTTGGCCAATTGTTCGGGCGTGAGGTTCGCTACTCCTCGCGACGATGTTCCGTCTGCTTTTCTCTTGCGACCGTTCTGCGTTGGAACGTACGAGATCTCGCCTCCACCGCTCGGTGTCGTTGTGCCTGACGGGCTGCCATCGTGCTCGTGGCTAGGTGGTGTGCCTGAGTAAGATCCGTTGATCGATGCCATCGAGGAGCGACACGATGGTTGCGAGTGCTGCAGCTATTCTACCTTCGTGACTCCGTCAATCAGACGCTCCTCGGGGCAAGTGAGTCAGGCAGACGGCCGCTGCTTCCGACTCCGAGCCTTTGGAGGGGAAAACCTGACCAGCCACGTGTCAGGGTAGGGCAGCTCCGAGGGCTCCGAGTCCCGTCTTTAGAATCGCCAAGCCGTCTGTCGCTAACAACCTAACACCGCAGCCTCGGCACAGTGCAGATCACCCCGCTTTCATCGATCATCGATCTTCGACAGATCTTGTGTGGGGAGTCCCATCAATCTGGTGAATGCTTCTAGATCTTGCTTCACCAGTTGAACTGCGGGCATCCGGTTCGCTAGCTATCAACAAGTGCACAATGAGCTTGCGCTTACGCTCACGCTTACACTCGCTCCCTTTCTCCTCCCTTGCACACCTCAAAATCTTACATGAGAGCTAGAGAAATACGGTTCACACATGCTTTTATATATCAGTTCATAGTGCTTTTGTTCTTCATTCAATCCTACGAGTAATCTGTGAACAATGGCACCACTACCCCCGCCTTCTCTCTATGAGAAACTCGGCACTTATACCGTCCTGGCCAAAACAAGTACCAAAACCCAAACTCTGCTACTTCACATCCTCTGATTCGTATTGCCAGTGCTCGTTGCTTTGACCCAGCTTCTCACAACCCCAATCCGCTCAGGCCCTCGCCCAAGCCATCTCTTCAAGGATTGCATGTACAAAGGCCTGCGCTATCAGCTGGCGAACCTCACTCTTACTCAAGAGAGATGGATGTACCCAAGCACAGAGGCCAATTACCTCGACCTCGCCAAGAAGGAGCGTTTCCAGCCGGACACCCTTGTCCTTGATTCTGGGTGCAAGGCTCATTGGCTTGGTAAGAAGGGGGCCGAGAAAGTTATCGTCTATTTTCATGGTATTAATATTCACTCACCACCTCTTCCCAACCATCACCAGTGACTGACCTCTGCCAGGCGGCGGATACGTGCTCACAGCATCACCAGGCCATTTCAAGTGAGTTGCCAAATCGTCTCAGTCTGTGTCCAGAATAGCTGGTGCTCAAAGATCTCCTAGTCATGCCAGCTAACTCGGCTTACTCAGATGGCTTTTTGAGCTGACTCAGGACTTGTCAAAATCCTTCTCCTTCTCCATCTGCGCTCTGCTTCTAGGCTATACCTGCGCCCCAGAAGCCCAGTACCCTGGCCAACTCTGCCAAGCTGTCGAGCTGCTAGACCATCTCATCACAAAGGAAGGACGTAAGCCTAGCGACATCATTATTGCTGGAGACTCGGCAGGCGGAAACCTCGCGCTGGGTTTGCTGTCTCACATCCTGCATCCGCACCCAGAAGTCCCCATCAAGATCGACCTCAAGGAGCCACTGAGGGCCGCAGTTTTGATCTCGCCATGGGTCAATTTCGATGTCCATCAACCAAGTTTCGACAGGAATGTGCAGACAGACATGTTGTGCAAGCCCGTTGGTCAGCGTTGGGCCGATGCCTTCAGGGGTAACGCCAAATTGGATAACTACAACCAGCCCATTTTGGCCGACTCCGGCTGGTTCAGCAAAATGGAAGCTATAGCCTCTGGCATTTTGGTTTGGGGCGGTGGTGGTGAAGTCCTCATAGATTCCATTGAACAAATAGCCAATCAATTGAAGGGCGACTATCCCAAGACTGAGTATATTGTCCAGGTGAGTTTTCTGAAATGCGTTGGCTCCGGAATAGATTGCTTATTCTGCCCGTGATAGCACAATGCTGGCCACGAGGATTTCATCATCGAAAAGCTTCTTGGATACACAAATAAGGCAGAAGGCTCTTTAGTCATCGAAAAGTGGATCTCGTCCAGATTGTGAGTCGGACCCTGGCACAAGAAAAGCCACCATGTACGACTTGAGGTCTATCATACCCCATATGATGTGATGTGAGATGTGTGATGCGGATTGGCTGCTAGGAATTGCTACTTGCCTTCCAGAAACCAATATTGTACAGGCTGTCAGACAGTTGGTTGACAGGTTTCTGGATTTGTTGTTTGTCTGATCATAGGAATATGCAGAAACGATTTCATGGGATGCAAGATTTAGGATGAGATCACACCTCGTTCTCAAGCTCCTGTACGTACCCGCTACGACTCATCGCAGCCTCTGGGCTCGCCCAGATACCTTCGTCAATCTCCACCCATTGCAAACTCGCAAGCCTTTGCTCAAGCAGCTCCCTGATACTCTCAACCTTGCAATCACCGGATGTGAAAGTCGTGAGATTCGCGCGCGCCGCAAGATGGCCCTCTTCGACGGCTGCACTGGGTATTGTGCCGCTGCAGAGTAGATGATAGACTTGCTCAATCTCGCCCCAGCAGTCTGTGATGTCAGCTTTGCCGACAAAGGCCGGGTCATCCCAGTTCTTATCCTCTGCACTGGGAGCCAGCTTCACTTTCAAGTGGCGAATTATGCCCGTCGTCATGAGGTCCACGGCAGTAGCCACATGGTCGTGAAATGGAAAGACAGCATGGTATGTAAGTGTGTCGAGGCTCATGGGGACTTGAAACCCTAGGCCCAACGGAGACATGATTCCAGGTGGCTCCTTGTGAAAGTATTCGTACGTCGAGTAGGCCTGCAGGTAGGAACCCTCGTTGACCAGCATGTGGGTCCATGGACGAATGTATAGCAAGGACGCCAATGCTGGCCTAGCAGCATGCCCGGGTCCAAATCTCAGGTGCACATACTCCGATCTATTATAGACCGTGTAATCTGGTGTGGCACGGGTGTGATTGCGGACTTTTGGTCTTCGGAGCGTAACCAGTTGATGACTCATGCCAGGAAACGCCCAGGCGTCGAGCGTCCTAATGCTACAGCTCAACATACATGCCAATGTACTCGGCGGTGCCACTAGCGTAACCTGCGAAGGCTCGATGGTCCTGAATACGACATCCCAGAACGTAGCGGTTCCAATCAGGCAGTGAATCTCCTCGCGGACGAAGTCCGCTCTGCCATCGTCGAGCTCTCCAGCTACAACTATGCTCATAGACTCGACGTTTGTGTTGAGTCTGTTAGTTACAAGAAATGAGATCAACCCGGCGAGTGCGGAATCGAGCATCTTGAGCCATTGCGCTGCTCTTTCGGGGGCCGAGTCCTGCCACGAATGTCTGTAGGTCCATTCGGCTTCCCCTGGAAACCCTACTCCCTGGAACAGCCAATGTTTGAACTGTTGCTTTCTCACTTCGATGGCATGGCGAAAATTGATGGTTGACGGTGGTATGGTTGGCCAAGCGATGTCCTCGAGTGCAGAGAGCTTCAATCGAATGCAACGAAACAGGGAAAGCTTCACAAGACGACGCCATGCTTTCGAGACCAGAGATAGAGCCTTGAGTGGCTTCATATCAGAGTCTGCAAGTGACAAGCGTGGTGCATGAGTGTACCATGACGAGGAAGGAGGTTCACCGTCGAGGAATGAGAGGATGTGCAATTTCAGCTCCTCTGGAAGGGCGTCTAGATGTGCTTCCATGGTCTGGTAATTTCTTCAAACGATGTCCAGCTATTACTCTGCAGTGTGATACGATGGCATGCTCGTTGATTATTCTAGATCTTTGGGCACGTGAGTGTGCGACTGAACTTGGAGGTGAGAAGGCGTGTGCGTCATTTTGGGGGAAACGCCATCGACGATTCTGTCCGAGAGACACCGTGAAAATCAGGGCATCTTATCGCTTCTTTCAGTTGAGCATTGATTATGCAAAGGCTTTTCATGAAAGTAGCAGGAGAATACCCAGCCGATTTTGGTGAACCTGAAAAAGAATGTCCAAATATCACAAGTAGATGTTCCGAGCGTTGACCAATTGCACACACCTCGAAATCTAGGAGGACAAATTTCTCTTCCAGCACGCGGAAAGCAGCAGCCAGCTCAAGTCAAGTCGGAACTTATTTTCTGGAAGCGATCGCTGTTCTTTTACTGCACGGGTCTCAAAGTCGGGCATCAGAGAAAATTGCTAGTTCTTACATCGGGTTTATTTCGAGAAGATTTGCCCATACTCGTGCTGCTAGAATATTGCGCGACGGAGAGACAGGTAGCCGCATCGATCCTGTCGCAATGCATGGTCACTGACAAAGCATTCAGTGCCGCGAGTCATCATGGAAGTGGCTTTCTTTCTGGAAGGAGGTGAGCATATTTGGGCGTGGTTCGTTTAGGTATTTCACCAATCCGCATGCGCGCGACAAGACGTCCCAGGAACGCTCATGGCGCAATGCGCATCCTCTCATTACGGGCATCAATCTTAAAGGCAAACCGTCATTGAACTTGACAGAAGAAGTCGAGGCTGCCAATACGCGCGAGACCCTCGGTGGTTGATTGCAGACGGTCCGAGCGTCGCCTTGACAACTTGGTTCGGACTCGGACGTTGTGAATTGCGGAGAGGAAACAAAGGTACCTTACTATAATTGACAGGCCGATGGATGCATCTGCAGCCACACCTTGTCTGCGTTGATCTGTACGACGTGCTTTCTCGTCGCGTATAGGAGTGGTGCAGGCCTTTCGACCTCTAGTTCGCGACGTGCACCATGGAGGCGCTTCTATCGCTCGCGTTCGACAATATCTCATCCAAGGACGGGCTGAAGATTCGCAAGGGCATACGACAGATTGAGGGCCTACTTGCTCAAATATGCCTCCCCAACTCATCTTCACGCTCACCACAAAAGAGGAGGCCATCCACACAATCACAAGATGAGGCAACAGCACCGAGGAGTCTGCAGCAGGTGGCAGGGGACCCGGCCTTCAGAGAGTTCTTCAGATTGCAGGAGAGCTTTGAATGGAATGGTGCGCCTCATACCGGCTGTGGTTGAATAGAGCATCTCGACTGACTTGGTTTCCCAGTATCATCGCAACTCATCACCACCCTTGACACCCTTCTAGGAATGTCGAATGGTATGCCGTCCCTGTGCGATAGAGAGATGCTCTCCACTCACACACCCCTCGCAGGTCCTCAATCAAATCAACTCATTCTCTCAGCTCTGGATCTACTTCAGGGCATTCTACTACTCCATCCACCTTCACGCGCGCTTTTCCGACGAGAAATCTACATGAATCTCCTGCTCGACCTTCTCGACGCCGCAAATCCTCCTGCCATACAAGCTCAAGCTCTGCTTGTCCTGGTGACAGCGCTACTCGCAACGCCCGACTGCACCCGCGCATTCGAACAAATGGATGGCCTTCTTACAGTTGCGAGCCTTTTCAAGTCAAGGAGCACATCCAAAGAAGTCAAGATGAAGGTCGTCGAGTTCTTATACTTCTATCTAATGCCCGAGTCGACAACAGCTGCGGACAACAAAGGACATCAGCGGCAGCCGAGCAAGCGAGCAAATGAGAGACCCGCCAGTCGCTCAGGAGAAGCCGGTTCGCGTCGGATCAGGACCACAGAGGAGAAGCAGCGAATGCTTGGGCAGTATCTGAGTAATGTTGCCGATCTTGTTGAGGATCTAAGAGAGAACACCCCCTTTGAACTGGCAGTGTAGCTGCCAAGTATCAGCAACCCAGGAGTTTGGTTTGGACATTGCTTCGGGCGCGCGGTCGGATGAAATGGCAACGGCAACATGGAACACGGCATTGAGCATTGGGCAACGCATCAAGGACAGTCGCAGGTGCCGTTATAACACTGTTGGCGATAACATTGTTGGCGTTCTTTGGGCAGCACGAGTCAGGGTATGAGATGCTACCTTGGTTGACTGCAGGATACCCCGATTTATAGTTTTTTGTTTCTTCTCATCCTCTACCTCCATTATCGGCTCTTCAGAACCCTGCATTATGTATAACCCGAGAGTATCAGGTATGTCACTTCGTGTGAGCGTGATTGAGCCATGGACTAACAAGTATTCGGTCCGGGGTCCGTGCTGTTTCTCCAAGCGCCGACCTCTTGCAGCAACACCTGTATGCCTGTCGTTTACTGGCGGGTCTAGCACATACAGGCGCTTCGTTAGACTTCTATTTCCATGAAGAGCACGATGACGAAAGTCGGGCGGCTGTGCCGTAGACAAGTATAGATCTCCATAACAAGCGCCATCGAAATCTCTTGGGTGTCTTTCTTTCTCAGCAGCATCTCTCACTCCTTCAATTTTCATTACTTTCTTACTTGCCTCTGTCTGACATCCTTACCGCTGGTCGGTTGATAATAATCGTTTTAATATCCACATAATGTTCCTTGGAAACGGGCCTTATATCTAGGTATGAAACAGCTTTTGAATTCGCTTTGAGACAGTCTGAGATACTTCTCGAATGCCTTTAAATTTGCGCCGAGGATAGTTCCATACTAATACAGTCTTCAGACTTGTACAAAATGCCACTGACACTCGAGATCTTGCGAGTCCTTGCCCAAGCACGGATGAGCAGGCGAACTGCATCTACTATACCTACCGCTGTGCAGAATAATATACCCACCTGCGCGCAGCAATGTGTCGTTTCAGCCATCGACAAATACTTCCTCTCATCTTCTTGCACAAATACTACAGACTTGGGTTGTCTGTGTTCCCATTACAGCACAGAGGGAATGACACTGGGGGAAACATCACTCATTTGCTTGAATGCCGACTGTCCGCCAAAATACTTGAACGCATCTGCTAGTCACAGTGCTTATGATGTCTGTGCCGGTCAATCTAAGGCCGTATCTGCCACACATAGCGTTCTCACAGCTCTTGAGACGGCAGCTGATGCCACCATGACTAGTCTGGCCACTAGCTCCGCATCTGCTTCTACCTTCTCGACTTCTGGTGCATCGCAAACCTCCATGTCAATGCGAACGATTACCGTAGGAATGTCGATCACGGCTTCATCTAGTGTACTGTCCACGCCTTCGTCTGATGAAGCTTCCACCTTGAGGTCAACGAGTCTCTCGCCAACTACCACCACGACAACAGCCTATCCAAACACAACGGCGACTCCGCCAGTCGCCATTAAGCAATCCAGCACACTTACCAGTGGACAAGCTGTTGGCGTATCTATTGGTGCTCTTGCAGGTCTGGGCTCACTAATAACATTGATATTCTGCTGCTGTTGTGTCAGACGCCGCAAACAGAAAAAGGAATGCAAAAAGGAGAACAAGAAATCTCGTCATTCTTTCGATTTCGTAGACAAGTCTCCAGCACCTTCCTCTCCATTCCCCCAATCATCGTTTCGTCAGCATGCACCATATCCGCCATATAGATATGCTGTCCCGGGACAGAGGTCTGCTGTTGAGCAAAAAGACGACTACAACACAGATTGCAACTCCAACAAGACAAAAGCACATGGCTCGACGCTGGTGGTCGAGCCGGAGGCAGCATACCGTCCTGTGACAGTGTGGCCGGTTCCCAGGCGTAACTTCTCAGGACCATATGTAAGCAAGGCTAGCATCAAGCCAGTGAGACCACGCAGGCCGGATAGTGACGCAATGACCATGTTCGAGGAGGACAACAAGACGCCACACCTCAGGAGTGCTGCAGTGTTACCGGCGTTACCCTCAATCACTCATGTTCCGCCAAACAACAGGCCAAGCATGGCGCCGCGCTTCGTTCAGGAGTACACACTTTCGCCGGAGGAATTGCACCACCCCAGCCTCTCACTGGAGATCCCAACTATATCGGATGCCGTCACCCATGAGCACAGAGTGCCAGCGTCACCAACACAAATGACACCAGACTCGTCATCCATGACAAGAGCAAGCCACATGTCGATACCACCAAATAGTGCCATTAGTTACTTGCCTGCATATTACACCAGCAACGACAGCCGAACTCCAATTCTCCCAACACGCAGCCCTGGCTACACCCAGAGGTTCAGCTATCCCCATCCGATGCCCAAAGTAGCAAAAACACCACACATGTCTTTCGCGTCGGACACGACAACGTTTGAGTCGATCGACCCTGACGAGATCACTCCTCCGGAAGAAGAAGACAAGCGTCTATCAGCCGTCGCAGAGAGTCCGCTGTCTAGTTTGCGGTATCCGAAGGTACCGCGACCATCGAATCAAGCAATACCGCGCTCGCCTCTTCAGTCTAGGTGGACAGCCTCCACTACGTTCTCACCTACCTCGTTTTCGCCTGCCTTTGAGGAGAAGCAACAGTCGCATTTCTGTACTCGATCACCCGAGAAGACGCAACGGACACTCATAACCAAGCGGCGGGGCTCAGATGCGGCACAGGATCTAGAGCAGCGTCTACACATCAACCATAATGTCGATGATGATGGTAGCCTCTGCGCGCGACATTTGACTGGAAATGGACTACATATCGCTGAGACAGGGTCACCCTCGAAAGGCCGCGCTGCTAGTTCAAGCGCATACCAAGAGAGTCCGGAATTAATCATCAAGAGTCCATTATGGGAGCCTGAACTCACACCGTCGAAGAGAGGGGATGATTTGTTCATCTCTGTGCATTGATTTCGTAAAAGAGAGCGAGCATTTCTTGTCATACCGATAATATTTGGTTAAGCAAAATTGTTGACGGATCTAGTTACAAGCATTTGCAATGATACCCAGACTGAATTGATGGCTTTAAAATGTCATGCAGATTCCACTGATTCAACATATGGCTTGTGGCGTCAATGAATGTTGTCGGAAGAATGTGTTGCGATAGCGAGCATCGGTAGGCAAGATGAGTGATGGAGCCCGAATTCGGCATTTGACACACAGGGTACGGCGGGTGCATAGACTGATTGATCAATTCAGCCGGTTGGCTTGAAACGATGGACTTAGCGCTCTGATTGTTTGTAATTATACCTTTGTAAGCGGTAGGAGGGATCTTGTAGTCTGCGGACGACACTACTCCGAGCGGCGTGTTCTAGAGGGGCTCACCTGGGGTGTGGAAGAGAAAAGACTGGATGATCACGATTGTGTAAACGTTGTTTCGAAAAGGGCCTGCTTCGGTGGGCGGGTAATGAGAGGCCACGATGCGGGCCCGAGCGGTCCGACGTCACTGCCAAGATTACGAGAGCTGTTGGGAGGGGCACTGGTGTGGTGTTCTGGTGGTGTCAGACTCTTTCATAAGGTAGATAACCTTCGATCAACACTCTCATCCTTCTTCCACCACCTCTTACCTATACCTTCGAGTGTTATTCGCAATCATGGGTTACACCGACCACGATCAGTTGTGTATCAACACCATCAGGACGCTGGCCGTAAGTTTTCTTCTTCCTCTCAAGCTTGAAGCAAGACATTCACCGTCTTGTGGCTCGAGTCTATGAGCTCCGCCTCCGCCATCAGACCCAAACTTCCATCCACGTCAATTCACACTGAGATGATACGATTGAGCTGACATGTCCGTTCAGGTCGATGCCACCGCTAAGGCAAACTCCGGCCACCCCGGTGCGCCCATGGGCATGGCTCCCATCTCCCACGTCCTGTTCAACAAGTTCATGACCTTCAACCCCAAGAACCCCGATTGGCTCAACAGGGACAGATTCGTTCTCTCGTAAGATTCTCCTCTTCCATATATCTTACCACACCTGCATCAGCAAAAGTCTTATCGTTTGGGTGTCTGAATCGAGTTTATCTCGCACATCCGCGGAAAAGCAAAGCCCTGTCCCTAGTCCCTATAACCCCACACTTATCGCAGCGTGTCTCGACGGTGCATTGGGGACTGAAGACTAATTTGTAATGCTAACACAGGAACGGTCACGGATGCATGCTCCAGTATGCTCTTCTCCACCTGTTCGGCTACGGTGTTAGCATGGACGACCTTAAGGCTTTCAGAGTAAGTGCACCTCGTCATTATCACTGAGTGCAGCATCATCTAATTTGGAGAAAGACCCTCGACAGCATCACCCCCGGTCACCCCGAGGCTCACGATACCCCCGGTATTGAGGTCACCACTGGTCCCCTCGGTCAGGGATTCGCCAACGCCGTCGGTCTTGCTGTTGCTCAGGCTCACACCGGCGCTGTCTTCAACAAGCCAGGTTTCGACCTTATCAACAATTACACCTACTGCTTCTTCGGTGATGGTTGCGCCATGGAGGGTATTGCCTCCGAGGCTGCTTCTGCTGCCGGTCACTTGCAGCTCGGCAACCTTATCATGATCTACGACGATAACCACATCTCCATTGGTGAGTTCATCGCATCTTAAAGCACAATTCGAGTCAAAAGACTAATTGAAATTCAGACGGTGACACCAAGTGCGCCTTCACTGAGGACGTCATGGCTCGTTTCGAGGCCTACGGCTGGCACACCCAGTGGGTCAAGGACGGTGACCACGACCTTCAGGGTATGGAGGAGGCCATCAAGAAGGCCAAGGAGGTTAAGAACAAGCCTTCCGTCATCAAGCTCACCACTACCATCGGTTTCGGTTCCCAGCTCCAGGGTACCGGTGGTGTCCACGGTAACCCCCTCAAGGCTGACGACATCAAGCACGTCAAGTCCCAATTCGGTTTCGACCCTGAGAAGTCGTTTGTCGTTCCCCAGGAGGTTTACGACAGCTACCACAAGCACGCCTCTGAGGGTGCCGCCGCTGAGGAGGAGTGGAACAAGCTCTTCGAGAAGTACGGCAAGGAGTACCCTGAGCTCCACGCCGACCTCAAGCGTCGCCTGACCGGTGAGCTCCCCGAGGGCTGGCAAACCAAGCTGCCTGTCTACAAGCCTACCGACGACGCCATTGCCTCGAGAAAGCTTTCCGAGACCGTGCTCGAGTCCATCCACGAGGTCCTCCCTGAGCTTATTTCTGGCTCGGCCGATCTTACTGGTTCCAACAACACCCGCTGGAAGAACGCCGTCGACTTCCAGCCTCCATCCACCGGAATCGGTGAGTGGTCCGGCCGCTACATGCGTTACGGTGTGCGCGAGCACGCCATGGCTGGTATGATGAACGGTATGTCCGCTTACGGTACCATCATCCCTGCTGGTGGTACTTTCTTGAACTTCGTTTCATACGCCGCCGGTTCCGTCCGTCTCTCGGCGCTTTCGCACCAGCGTGTTATTTACATCGCCACACACGACTCGATCGGTCTTGGTGAGGATGGTCCTACCCACCAGCCTATCGAGACTCTTGCTCACTTCCGCGCTCTTCCCAACTTCATGGTGTGGCGCCCAGCCGACGGTAACGAGACATCTGCTGCTTACTACGTTGCTCTCACCAGCAAGAGCACGCCATCTCTCCTTGCCCTTACTCGCCAGAACCTTCCCCAGCTCGAGGGTTCGACCATCGAGAAGGCCATCAAGGGTGGTTACGTCGCTCTTGAGGACAAGGAGGCGCAGATCACTCTCGTTTCCACTGGATCCGAGGTCTCGATCTGTCTGGAGGCCGTCAAGTACCTTAAGGAGAAGCACGGCATTGCCGCCCGTGTCGCCTCTTTCCCCTGCGTTGAGGTGTTTGACACCCAGGACAAGGACTACCGTCTGTCGGTCATCCCCGATGGTATTCCCGCTCTTTCCGTCGAGCCCATGTCGACTCTCGGATGGGAGAAGTACTCTCACGAGCAGTTCGGTCTCAACAGATTCGGTGCCTCTGGCCCGTACAAGGAGGTCTACGCCGTAAGTTTACTTGACAATGCATTCATGTTGTACGAATCTAACAAAGATGGCAGAAATTCGAGTTCACCCCCGAGGGCATCTCCAAGCGCGCCGTGCAGACAATCGACTTCTACAGGGAAGTCAAGCCTCTGCGCTCCCCTCTCCAGCGCGCCTTCCTTCAGCTCATCTAGACGCATATCTGTTGAGTGTTAGATGTTAATAGGCATGAAAAAAGGCCTGATTTCTTGCGGAGATTGGTCCGTAATACTACGATATAGAAATGCAATGGAGACATGATACCAAACCACAAGATTCTTTCCTCGGACATGGCTACCATCGAAGTGGCATGAGATTTATCGAAGCGAAATGCAGAATAGATTGAATGATATGTTATGGCGCTGACAGGCCGCGGTACCTAAATAAAAGTGTAATGGGTAAGGTACCTTCCATCTTAGTATGACGAGTGGACTCGGAGCCGTGCCAAGGCCGGAAGTTGATTTGGATGCAGATGTTCGGGGTGTGCTTTCGGGGTCCGAGAGGGTCAATGCTGGGATGGAAGTTGCGGAGATGGTGGATTGAATTTAGTAGCCGGCGTTGCTCTACAGGCCGAAGCCGCGAGCAGGTGGGAGCGATGGTGTATTTCTTGCAAGGGGCTGCCCTCGCATCCGGTAGTCAAGTGCACGGTATGAAAGAAGATTGTCAAGCACTTGATCGCGTACTAATATTCCGTCAGGACAGGCGAGAAACAGACGCACAAAGCGGGTGCTGACGAATGCTGAAGATAGACTGATGGTTATCTCCGACGTAACAGCCGTCAAAAGAAGCACGTACGGCACCAAAACCACAGTCCCCGCGGTTCGCTACGAGTAGGGTGGCCTTATTATTACGAGTACCTTGGGGTCCCTATCCTTCGACACGATCCCCGTTTTAAATTGAGATCAATTATGGACGAGCGACAACAGACACAGCTTCCGTACCACAGCAGCCCTAAGTGCCAAGATGCATCGCCTGAACATCACATGGTGTCTGCCATTCCATCAACCCTCCTCCCTATGCCAATAAGAAAGGACTCGTACCGTCGAAGAAACAGCCTCCCGGGTGCTTCCAGCCCGTCAAACAGTGGGCTCGGCATCCTCACACCCGATCAGATGCACCGATTCGCGCCCTCATCACACGACATTTCCAACGCCATCTCGGACCTATCCCGCGCAAATGAAGCCTCGCTATCAGATTTACAAGCAGCTCTGACGAGTCCCTGCTATTTCCACCGTCGATTCGGAGATGCCGTCAATTTTGACAAGGTCATTGAGGAAATCCAAGAAGACGATCAATTGTCGCACAGCCGGCTCATGCAAACGGCAGCAAGCGTGCGCGAAGTCTCAAGACAGTTGCAGCGCCGCTCAACCAAGCAGGCGGTGCGGAATGTCATGATAGTCACAAAAGCGAGGGATAACAGTCTGGTCGAACTGACGCGGGAACTGGCCGAATGGCTGCTCGGCAAACCACGATATGGCAAAGACGTCGGCGTCAATGTCTATGTTGACTCCAAGCTACGTCGGTCGAAGCGCTTTGACGCCCAGACCATCATAGACAAAGACGCCCGCTTCCAGACCATGCTGCGATACTGGACACCAAACCTCTGCTTCACCTCCCCAGAGCTCTTTGATCTCGTCGTCACCCTCGGCGGCGACGGCACCGTCTTGTTCACCTCCTGGCTCTTCCAACGCATCGTCCCACCCGTCATGTCCTTTTCCCTCGGCTCTCTAGGTTTCCTCACCAATTTCCAGTTCCAGCAGCACAAAGACCACTTGGACAAGATAATGGGCGACACGGGCATGCGAGTCACCATGCGCATGCGCTTCACCTGCACTGTCTATCGTGCACCTCACTCCCGAATCGCCTCCACATCTTCAGCCTCCGTATCCACATTTGCGAGCTCGGTAGAGTCCCCATCAAACTCTTCAAAGACCTCCAAGATCGAGGGCGAGACGCATGAAGTCCTGAACGAACTCGTCATAGACCGTGGTCCATCGAGCTATATCTCCAGCCTCGATCTATATGGCAATGACTCCCTCCTGACCCGCATTTCGGCAGACGGCATCATCCTGTCCACCCCAACAGGTTCCACAGCCTATTCCCTCTCTGCAGGCGGCTCTTTGATCTATCCTGATATTCCCGCCATATTGCTCACCCCAATCTGTCCACACACTCTCTCATTCCGACCCATGATCTTGAATGACAGTATGGAACTCAAAGTCTCCATTCCCGACAAAGGTCGTGGCGGCGCTTTCGTCTCCTTTGATGGTAAAGGCCGCGTCGAGCTGGGTCGCGGGGACGAAGTCGTGGTTCGCGCCTCGCGCTATCCCTTTCCTACAGTGCTTAGTCAACCTATGGAATGGTTTGATGCCATCAGTCGCACTCTACGATGGAATACCCGTGCTGCCGACCAGAAACCTTGGCATGGAGCCAACGGCGAAGTAGACCGAGATGAAGAGGAGGACGAGCCTCGGAAGCCTGCCGAACCGGAATTCGATATTGATTTCGACGATGACTTTGAGAGTGTCAGAGACAGCGGATACTCCGGCGCCAGTAGTGCTGCCTGACTGCATGGCAGAGCGACAGACGCCACTCTGGCACCTCGGACGATCCCATTCCATTTCCCCATGGGTTATGAAGGGTGCGGACTGAGGGATTGGCCGCTGCGGAGATGAATTTGTTTTCTTTGGTACCGCCTTGTTTGCTTCTTGGTGTCCATGGGCGACTGTAAGCGGTGTGATTTTGTGTATCGGGAAGCGGATCGGTTTATTCTTTGACATTTCGGATCACTTTTGCATGGGAGTCGAGATCCGATGGGCATAAGCGTTGAGCGTGAGCATTCGGGCGTGGGAAAGGCAGGATTCGGAAGACTCAGGACAGGTCACGTTCCACTTGGAATCGGCTTCTCTGACAGACTTTGTGTATGTCCGCAGAGCAGAGCAATTGCATATGACCATCAGCACGAGGACATAGTGCGTCTAGGGCAAATAAATGCCTATTTGATGATGGATCTTTCATTCCACACAATACACCACCATCTTCTTCAGCAGAGACTTGTAGAGGTCCTGCATATAATGATATCATCAAGGATAAACACGACCTAAGGAGTGTTTGCAGTTGACAAGTTATCAAGATAATAGGGCAAGAGTGGGTAGATGCAGCATTGATGCCTAGCGACCAGCATTAAAAGGGAACCAAGAAAAGAGGAAGAGAGGAAAAGAAAACGAACGACGCTGTTCCTTTAGTCTTCAAGCCAGCAGCCCTCTCTTCGCTATTCGGAGGAGCAACCAGACTCGACCACGACACCCTCACCATTAGTATGAGGGCGCACACAGCACAAGTCAATAATTTCCCTTCAACTCCTGCATCTCCAGATCCCTCTCTACCAATCCCTCGACTGGGAACCTCCCATCTCTTGGACTCCCGCTTTGGCTTCCCCCAATAGAACCCAGGATCCCAATCCTGCCCTTCTCTCCACCAGTGCCCCTGCTACTCCCGCTCCCGAATTTGCCATCGCCACCAGCAGACCCATATGCCTCACCGATGCTCTTGTTTCTCGTGCCCGCTGAATTGGCAGTCGTGGTGTCGACGATGAATTTCCTATGGGCGTCTGGGCCGCGGGCTCCAGCCGAAGGTTTGGATGTGCTGCCCGAGGCCCAGAGAGAAGAGAGTGGGAGCGAGATTGCCGTCACTGTCAGGATATTGCTGCTGATTTCTGGGACTGTGTGGGCAAATTGGAGGATCGTGAAGAGGGCTGTGACATGTCGTTAGTATGTGGTGAGAGGGGGGGGGGGGGGGGTAGAATGGCATGGAAAAGAAGAATATGTACCAGGAATAATCAAGGTCTGGAAGCCCCCGATGAAGATTATTTGCATGGGTCCGAACTGCGTGAGTCCCATGCTGCGCCGTTGATGCAGTGACCAGCCCAGTTTGATGCAAAAGGCCAGACTGAAGAAGACGATGCTTATGGTCAAGGTGATGGCCTGGGCTTGGTATAACCAGAGATATTTGGAGCACCAAGCGGCTTGCTGGATGTTGCATTCAGTGTTGATGATGACCTGGGCGATGCGGAAACCGACAGCAATCAAGGCGACGAGGGTGGAGCCAAGCGTGACAAGCAGCTTCTGCACCGGCGTGAACGTCACACAGACAACTTTGAGTTGCAGTACCAACGAGGCTTCGATAGCTATGGTGACCATGACGATGAACGGACCAGGAGCGATACTAATCCGTTTCGCCGATTCTGGAACCGAGAAGTAATCGCCAGAGAGAAAAACATATGGGCTGTACCAAGCTCCAGTGAAGTAAAAGCATTGCAAGAACGCAGCAATGATGTTGAAGAATAACGCCGATGCATTCAAGATGAAGACTGGCGATTTGCGTTTCTCCGCTCGTGTGAGGATGAGTAGTATAATGAGGACAGCGAGGCAGGCACCAATCTGAGAGGCGTATATCATGCCAGCTACGATGCCATTGTAGCGGTAGTAGTCTATGGTTGCCAAGTCGGTCGTGTAGGTTACATTGTAGCGGTCGAACAGCTGGATTGGGTAATGGTTGATATCGGCTACAGTATAGACTGCTGGGCCGGGTGGGACAGGATTGCTTGACATAGTGGGTTGATACATCAGGGACTGCCGTTGGGGCTATTGGAAAATGCTGATGAAGAATGTGCAATATCTTTTGATCAACCGAATAGGTAAGTTGGATAAGGAGTCGTCTTGGTCAACAACTTGATGGTGACTATTGCCAGAAAGAACCGGTTTAGGATGATGAAAGAAAGGAAAGACAGAACAGTATCGTTGAATGATGTAGATATGAGCACAATCATACAAGTACAATATGTAGTGCTAGGATTGTGATATGCATAAATAGAGAGACTGACTTTACAGAAACAATATGTAGGAGATACAGAGATCTACTGTCGTTCTTGTATTCTAGAGCTCGATAATACGAATGAGGAGCAAAAATGAACAATACTAAGAGATGTGTAGAACGTCAAACGCCTTGACCTTTGAAAATGACTCCAATAAGCTAGCCGGAGACGACGAGGATACTCATTTTGAGACATAAGAGATTCATCAGAAATTAGTCCAGTCTTGCTGTGATTAGCAGGTGAGAAATGATATGTGGGAAGCAAGTGTGTCTTACACACAGCGGCTTAGTATTGTTCTCTGAACAGGACAAACACAAGTGTGACGTGCCACCTACCTCGATTCTTTCATCGTGGCATATTCCACAGCTCAGCTCTAATTCCGCCATTTTTGCCATACCTCCATAGCCAATAAAAGCTGTCAGACAAGGAGACACAAGGGATATTTCCGACCTTTGTGGATACCTGTCTTCTATGCATGTATGTCTCGATGTCTATGTAGCAAACGAAGAGAAGGATATAATGTCGCTGTTAGAGGCAACCTATATCTCTTCTCTTCATCTCAATAGAACATCGTCTCAAGACCATTGGCTATTTCATTAGCCAATAAAAGTTGCCGTGAGCTACCAAAGTGTTCAATGTCATTCACAATAGAGAAGCGTGAAGTTAAGTGATTGATGGGCGAAGGGCACGCTAAAAAGTCTCGACAACTTTAGCCGAATCCTTCCCTGTTCAGTTCGTAGTCACGTCCAATGGTCTTCTCTTCCATCTACACAAAGACGAATATCGTCCATACCAACGTTCTGTCTTTATTGCGATTCCTCAATTCTCATCATAAGAAGACAATGAGATAGCCTGCTTCGAAGCTCAACTACAATGTCTTATTGGCACCTTACCCTCACAGATGAACACCAAAGCATTATCACAGAACAACAGGTTGAGCTGGCCGTTGAAGGCCATCAACTTCTGCATATTGAGGGCAATCCCCAAGATCCCACTACGTGGCGCTTCACCCAGTATGGCGATGACACACAAGCTAAGAGCGAATACATCTGTGACATCGGTAAGGTCGCTTTCGTTTGCCATTCGCACAGCATCTTGACGACATTTCTGTTCGTCTGGCCTTGATCGATGCCAATCCTGTCTTCATCAAACTTACTGACTGACTGCAGAACGAAAAGGTGGCGCCTTGAGTCTCAAGGTGGAGGTCGATCAAGTTCGAATTAGATAACCTCCCCTTGATCCACAGCACCCAGTGACCGGTTATGTGGATTTGACGTATGTCCTGAACACAAAAGACTACATCATTCTTCTTCGTGAGGGCGATGTTGTTGAGTTCCTGAAGCATCATGTGAAGATGATGGTGTCTTTCGTCTACATATCGAACGAGAAAAGCCGTATTGAGGTCGTATCTTCCGCCATGTCACAAAACTCCCGAGTGAAGAATGAAGACGAAGTAGAGACTGGTGACGAAGATCTTGATGCTGGAGCGAATCCAGCTCCGATCAATCAGGATTCTCAGGGTGACGATACTCAAGGCCTTATTCAACCAGTCGAGAACGACAAAGCGGATCTCCGGACATTACCAGGAACGAGCGTCAGACCAGATCCACGAACAACACACCCAAGCCTGCGCTCCCAGATGTATCGGAAGTTGTGCAAGAATCACCCGACGTCCCTCGGTTGCGTCAGGAAGCTTCGACATTGTCGCGAGTGCCTGAAAGCATGCCTCATAACCGATCAAACATATCCAAGAGATCGCAAAGCAGTGAGACAGAATCGCCACACGATGGTGTCAAGTCTGCACCTGCAGAGGTCGCAGAGACTCAGCCCGATTCAGGCATAGCGGATGCATCTGCAGGCTATGTCGTGAAACAGCCAGGCAAGGCATTGCCCGGAGCCTCTGACTTCAAACCCGTTGTTACGGCTGATGGATTGGGGAATGCCACCGACACTGTACATGCGAATAGAGGTGCAAACAGCACAATACCCCCTGAATCACATTGTGACGACATGCATGAGACCGAGCTGCCCGCACCTTCATCTTCGGCAACAGATCTGGAGCAGACTGCTGAATCCGCTCGAGAAGTTCACCAGCCCTCAGAGGGTACTACCAACAAGATAGCAAATGAATATGCCACCTCTGCCGCTCACATTCGTGGTACCAAGCGTAAGACGGTCGTCGACACTGCTTCGCATACAACGAGCTCTAAACGAGGAAAACGCCACCACACCGAAGCAGAACGTTTAGCTCTAGCTGGGGGCGTGATCATTCCAAGTTCACCTTTAACATCTACATCAGAACGCCGTTCATCTCCAAGAGTTGTCATTTCTCAGAAGGGCGATTCTCCTTCTTCATTGGAGACCCCAGAATACGGCAAAGAAAACTTGGACGCGTATCCAGGTCAAGCGCTAAGGATTCTTTTTCCCACTGAGAGTAAGATCCCCGAACGCAAAGGGGTCATGAAATTCTTGAAAGACCAAAAGGCCAAGGAAGCTAAAGACTCAAACCCGAAGTCGTTTGACATGCTTTGCCTGGAGAATGGCGAGCTGAAGACGACAGCCAAGCTTTTGACGAGCCTGGTTTACAACAAAGTTATTGTCAGTGAGGACTGGGTTACCCAATCTGTGAAAGCTAAGCGCTTGCTTGACCCAGGACCGTTTCTCCCAAAGGCGCTCAAAGACACCAGAGACGTAGATCGGTCCAAGGTTTTCAGCGGTTTAACCGTCTATTTCACGCCGAAGCTACGCAAAGACTACGGGGCAGCCTGGGATGTTGTCCATGGAATTGCAAAACAAGCCGGTGCAACAGTCATCGATTGCCCACCAAGCAAGATCCCTGAGGATGTTCGGATTGACCTTTGCCTGGCTTCCGAAAAACGGGATACCGCCCATGTTGCCGCACTGCAGAAGGATATCGGATCGGTGTACAACAAGAACCGCCTATCACACAGCATCATGGCTGGCAAACATATCTCCAATGAAGAATTCGCCGTTACAGTACCTGAAGCAGACACCATTGGTATGGCTGAGAGTGTAGGTAGAGAGAAACTTTCAAAGGGAAGCAAGGCCGTCAAGGGTAGGAAAGGAGCGACTAAGAAGAAGAAGTGAGCCACGAGACTGCCACAGACTGCCAGAGACTGCATGATGTTAGGACAGGGTATTGTTATAATAGTTTTCTCGTTATGCATGCATGCTACGGTAGCGAGGCGTACGGCGTGGCTGGAAAACAATCATTGGCTGATCATCAAGAAGAGAGAAGCAATCGCGCTTTTATGCTTAGCATGAAATATAGATAATTCAAAGACTTGCGTGTCGGGTTGTGCTGTGGAACAAAGAATGACACCGCAACATATCGGATTTCGGAAGAAGACTTCATTAATATTATTAGGGATGTATGAATTATATGTATACCAAATCCCATAAATTTTGCAAATGAAGCAAGGTGACCCCTCCAAAGCATCATGAATGATACCGCTGACTCGCGCCAACTTTTTTTGTTTCAACTATGGACATGATAACAACAAAGTCGCATACGCAACCTTTTCTCAATTTAATTCTGCGCAAGAAATCCACAAAGCAAGAGAAGACTGTAACATTTGCTCCGACGGCAACAATTGCTCCCCCACCGGAAGAAGCAGCAGCACCACCACCCACGGCGACCAATCCTCGACCCACATCCACAACCACAATGTCCGTCGCAGACACGGCCTCCCAAACCTCACAAGACCAATCTCAGCCATCGATCGAGCCCCTCCACACTCCGCCCTCGCCATTCCGTCCCGAAGACCTCACCCTCTTGACCCAAGGCGCCGAAGCCCTGGTCTACCGCACCACCTACCTGACGCCCACGACATGCTGCGCTCTGAAATACCGACCCGCGAAACCCTGGCGACACCGCATCCTCGACCAACGGCTCACGCGCGCGAGAATCCTCGCAGAGGCAAGAGTGTTGGTCAAATGTCGACGGGACGGCGTCAACGTGCCCGCCGTGCTAGGATTGGATTGGGAAGGGGGCTGGTTGGCGCTGGAATGGGTGCACGGGTGGACGGTGAGACGAGTGCTGGACTGGTGGGTCAAGACACAATCGCGGGGGATCTTCGAGGAAGCAGAGGCGGGCGAAGGCGAGATCGTCGGGGAGGTCAGAGGATTGATGGAGAGGATCGGGAGGGCTGTCGGGGGACTTCATGCTGGTGGTGTTGTGCATGGGGATCTCACCACCTCGAATCTGATGGTGCGACCTGATGTCTTTGACTCTGCCTCTCTGGCACCGCTGGAAATCGAATCGCTTCATGGTCAGGTCGTCTTGATAGATTTCGGGCTCGCGCAGCAGTCGACTGCCGAGGAAGACAAGGCTGTCGATCTATATGTGCTCGAACGCGCTTTCGGATCAACGCACCCTGAGGCGGAAAAGGCGTTTGGAGCTGTCCTTGAGGCGTATGGTGACTCTTACAAGGGAGGCAAGACTGTGCTGAGGAGATTGGAAGATGTGAGGATGAGGGGCAGGAAGAAGAATATGCTTGGTTGAGTGAGGCCCCCCAAATGGCGACGGTATCGATCGGAATAGAGCTTCGGGCTTGAGGCTTTGCTGACCATGCTGGAGAAAATACTGGGACATGACTAGGATGGAGTGTCCAGCATGAGCGCTGGCAGAGAACTTAAGACTTAGACCATACCACAAGACTAAGAAAAGTCAATGCGGGATGCCAATCAAGCCTTCAATGGAGTGAGGCAGCAACTGATCAAACCGAATCGAAGGGGGGTCGTATCAAGGGGTTGCAACTGCAAGTCAACCAACGGACGGATCCCATAAATTACTCGGAAATAAATCACGGGACGAAAGCAATGATTACGAACGTCTCAAGTCTGGGATAGCTTAGCTATCTACCTGATCTACGAGGTGAAGCCTCACTTTGAATGCAGAGAATCAAAGGAAATGAAAAGAAAGCACTTCAGATGGGTATCTTCATTGTGACGCCCATGTCCCATTTCACATCATTCCCTTGTTGATGTGCCTCTTTTACCGCAAGGTAAACGCCATTGAAATATCAGTACAAACCCAGTGATACCCATAGTAGTCTGACCAGAGACACTGCATGGTGATAAAAGATATCCTTGTTACTGCACTTAGTACAGCAATCTGCCCCTTGACTCAATGATGGGTCTTAGACCAGGGCAACGACCAAGAAGCCGAAGGCAACCATGGCGGCGACCTTAGCATTGCCATACTTGGCGGCAGCACCTGTGTAGATGGGACCGGCAGTAGCGCTTGGCGAGACGACTGTCGTGTTGGCGCCAGCCATGCCCATTGAGGAAGAAGCTGTACTACTGCCCGACACGGTGGTGGGAGTGTATGACAAGTATCCACCAGCAGGTGCGGTGTCATAAGGGATCAGCAAGCCGTCACTTGCCGAAGCGGCACCGACGATATCTTGAGAGCTGGTGTTATAACCACTGGGCGCGAAACTGTACGATGTAGCTGACGCAGTGCCGACCGCACCCACATCAAAGCTTGAGGTTGAAGCAGGGCCTGGACCAAGGTTGAAGGTCGTCGAGTTGGTCGAAAAAGTGTAGACTGGTCCTGATGGGGTTATGGCAGACGCAATGCTTGAAGCGGTCGCGCTAGAGACAGTGACGAATACGGTCGCAGCACTGGAGATGGTGGACCACGTTGTGTAAGTGGTAGTCTCGGAGGTGGTGTTGCTTGGTACTGATGGAGTGATGGCGCCTGTCATGCTCGAAGCAGTCATGCTTGAGTTGTCGATTGGGCTGGTGCTTGCATTTTCAGGACAGATGGTGGTGTCGGTAGTGGTCGGCAGAGTGACGAACACAGTGCCAGTGCTGTCAGACATCCAAACTGTGGACCACGAGGTGAGTGTAGTAGTGGAAGAAGGAATGCCGGTAGTGGCGTCAGCCAAATCGCTGGACGGAGATGCAGCTGGGGTGGTGTAAGTTGACCAGTATCCGCTGAGGGTACTGTCCCCGGTGAGGTAGGTGGTGAGAGTGCTCCAGAACGTGCTGGTTGTGGTACCAGAAGCGCTGCCAGCACTGGTGACGACTGAACCAGGGACTGGGAATGGAGCGGTGCAGTTGTAGATAGCATCTGAACCCGAGTCTGGGTACACAGTGCCATTTTTGCTACAAGCAGCATCACCAGCAGTAGGTGAAGACTGCCAGCAGGGGGAAAAGTTGACACCATCAGGAGCTTCACCAGCAAGGTTGTCGTCGCAATTGCCAACCTGACCACTTCCGTTGACGCAGCGGATGATGAGATTGCTATCAAGAGAGGTACCAGCACAATAAGCTGCGTTCTGAACAGTGCAGGTGTAACTGCCGTCTGGATGGCTGGTCATCAATTGTTAGCATGGCTTAGATTGCGCGACGTGTTACTGCCGAGACTCACACAGTAATGACGGAAGGATCCTGAGCAGCGCACAATGCAGCTGCAGAAGCGACGAGAATACTGATAGCCTTCATTGTGTTGTAGCAATGGGAGGGATGAAGCGAATATGTGGGTGTGTCTGACGTGAACGAGTGTGTATCTTCTGTGGGAAGATTGAAGCGAGTGTGATGAATTTGGAAAGTGTGATGAGAAAAGGAAGGAACGTGGTGCAAATGTCACTGAAATGAAATTTGATCTTGGTTCGCTCCGTCGTTTGCAAGTGGGAAGAATCACAAATTTAACCTTCCACACTCCAACACTTTCATATCTACGACCTCGATTCACTTCTACAAGTACCTTACTTGATTTCCAATTAGGACTGTTAAATGCTAAAGGCTGGCATCCCTGGGAAGACGATTGTTTCTTTCGTGATGATCAATTACATCTACGATATTGAATCGTCTCACTTGTACTGTGTCACCCCTGCACAAAAGGCGAATGAGGGTGTACCTGCGTTATGCACTTGACGCGTGACAGCGCCCTGCGTGACTGCAATCAGTACAGCATTGGTAGACATGGTTCCAGAGCTGTGAGAGAATGGGAGATTGCAGGAAGATGTAAGTCATCGTCCTGGGAGAAGGTCATGTTCGTTTATGCCTTGCTCTTGGAAAAGAGCGACGGTCCTGCTCCTTGGCATCCTCGTGGCAGCAACTTTCGCATCCCAATCGAGCGGTACCTTGCAGCATATTTACAGCGGTGAGTATCATGACCATCCTGGTGGTGATGTAGGTGCTGCAGTGAAGGCAAACGCAGGGAAGCAAAAACTTCTAGGGAACCAGTCGCCAATCACCGCTCGTCGTCCTGCCCCGGCCTGCGTCAGACGGTCGTCACCGATGCCATACGCGGGGTCGGTATCCTCTGACCCGAGAAACGACTGGTTGGTTTTAAACACAAGAAACGACATGTGCATAGCCATGTGGGAATACACATTCCTTGTCCCTCCTTATCTGTACACAGTCTACACCTACACGTTTCATCGGTTCCGTGCCCGCTGCAGGGACCCGAAGCAAGCTAGAAGTATCGTATCAAGGCTAAAGTTGTGAAATATCACTATGCCAAAGATGTGTTACGAGTCGCAGATCTCGTTCACGTTAGATACCATCTGTCCTTGGTGAGTCTTATTAAGCTGAGCGTTTTGCTTTGTGAAGGTGTTGGATAGTCCTCCGAGGCCCGTATAGGTGGTTGCCCACAGGCTACCTACGACAATTTAATTCGCATCCTTATTGCTTCAATGATTGTGACAACAACAAGCAATGGCCGTCAAGCTGCCATGCCTACCTGATAATTCTGACAATACACAGGACATATCTAGCCAAGCGCCGCCTCGATCGCGCCCTTGCCCAGGTGAACTCGGCGAATCCCCCAGTGAAGTTCACGATAAAATATCTCCCATACCAACTCTATCCCGATGCAAGCCAGGCCGGCGAGGACAAATACGAATGGTACAAGAAATCGCGGTATGGTGAGAGCGAGGAGAAAATGAACATGTACACAACTCTCATGTCCGCATATGGCGCCAGTGAGGGTATCAAGTACAAGTTTGGAGGCACTGTCGCCAACACACTACATGCTCATCGGTTGATCCAGCACTTCCAAGAGGAAAAGGGAACAGAGGTCGCAGACAAGATCGTTGTGAGCTTGTATAGGCAATACTTCGAGGAAGAGAAGCATCCGAGCAGTGAGGAGACTTTGTTGGAGGCGGCGAGGGAGGCCGGGATTAGTGAGCAGGAAGCGAATACTTTTATCAAGGATCAGAGTGATGGCATGATAGGTGTGAAGATGCTGATAAGGGAACAGGTCGGAAATGGAATTGACGCCGTGCCATACATCATGATAGAAGGCAAAAAAAGAGATTTTACGATTGAAGGGTGCAAAGAAGTCGAGGATTATGTCAAGGCACTTCAGCAGGTAGTCAAAGAAAGTAGCTGATGGATCCTGGCTTACCGCGTTAAATAATTTCACTGTGCCTGGTCACTGCCGTTGCCGTGGAGATCATAATGAAGATGATTTCCGCAGTGCTTAAACAGTGTGATAACATGCAGGATCGTTCAAACAGGGGAAGGGATTGAAGTAAAAGTATGCAATTCGTTTTGATTAAGTGGGTATACTAGAGTACCTGCATTATTGCCGGCCAGAAGGGCGCCCTGACACCACAACGTATCGTTGAGGTCGATCGCAGGAGTAAACAACAACACAGACGCAATGATGATGGAGGCAGCGCCAAATCGCCAGCTAAGTAAAGTAATCCAGAAGAGGTAATCGAGGGCAGGATTGAGGTAGGTCCTGGTACGACACGCATCAGGTGCTGACGCGAGACGAGGGTATCGCAAGGTGAATTGAAAAAGAAAACATCGCCGTCGACTTGCTCAGCTCATGGAGGCAAGAGAGAGATTGGTTCTCGGCGGAGGGCAGGAGCTGGTCCAGCTTCTAGTACTTGAGAATGATGTACCTAGTTTGAAATTAGTAATCTGTCTCAGAGTAAGAGCGAGGAAGCCGGAAATATGAACGTACAGCGCGTGGATGATACCGGGAATGTAACCGAGGATGGTCAAAAGGATGTTGATGAGAAGGTCGGCACCACATCCACGCTCGAGGAACACACCAAGAGGGGGAAGGACGATGGCGATGATGATCTTGATGATGTCGCTGCAGATGTGTCAGTAAAAAGCCGACTCCTACCCTTCCGGCGCATACACAGCGCTAGGAGAGTTGGCGTTGCGGAGGACTTACGATCCGGTGAAAGGCATGTTGGCGGTGTTTGTATGTGTATTAGACGAAGTGTCTGTGGAATTGAGGCTTTTCTTGGTGTTGTAAGAGTGTGTTGGCAGATGAAGGTGGGATGTAGCGAGGAGTGGCTGGCGGAGAGCTGGGTTTTTGAAGGGCAATCACCCAATGCGAGTGACGTATGGGCACGGTCGGCCAAGACAGCTCACGCCGCGTTTCCCAAGGTAGCCAAGTTGGGTACTCGCAACTTAACTTTGCCTACCACGGCTTGATCGGGTGGCTGAACAGATATTACGGTTGTTTAGACAAAAACGTAACGGATCAATGGAACCGTGGAACCGTGGAACCTGACCTCTGGCGTGTTTACCCCAACTTCGTCGCGCAAGGACCTCGTACCTCGTTATTTCAAGTGGCATCTAGCAGGAGCTTTTTTGACTGGGGAGGACAGTGCGTGGGCATCTCCATTTCCAAGCTTCAGCCTATACACGCCTCGTGACCATCACAACGTCTGCCTTGATTTACTCATAACCACATTGAAGGTGCCCAGGCTAGCTCGTTCTCTGTTGCGTCAAGGTGTGGCGCAGTGGGTCATGGCCACACTTCTCCGCAAGTTTGACATGCTTAAGCGACCCTGCAAGGAAATGATCATCAGGGAAGTGCCGGAGTGTTCAAAGATGAGGGTCCCGAGACCACAGTGCCTTGTGGCGGTGCAGCCAGGAACCAATACATCATGCCCTGAAAAATGGCCATGTCGGATTCTCAACCTGACTTGTTTTACTCATTACGGATGTTGTGGAAAATCAAGACAATTGCTCTGCTCGTGAGATCAACATCACAAGCGCCACTAATGTCTGCTTCTGGTCGGCAATTACATGTCTCATGAAATTTAATCCAAGCCTCTATGTGCTTTCGCTTTTGGTATCCTTAAAGCTTCTACTTAAAAAGCCACCTCCCATGCTCATCTTTGGCAATGGTCGTGAGGTTCTACCTCAGAGCCTTGCGGGTGAAGGTGGGCAAGACGAAGGAAGCCGCGTGTATCTCCTTGTTGTAGTACTTGCAGAGCTTCTCCTCCTCCTCGGTGGACCACTGGCGAATAGGCTTCTTCATGTCGCGGTTGGGGTCCTTGCAGCAGACCATGTGGCCGATCTGGCCAGAGGGGTAGGTGGGGATGGTGGTGTATGCGTACTCAACGTTGGGGAAGATGGCCTCGCAGTCCTTCTTGACCTTTGTGATCAATGGAAGGTGGAGCCACTGGCTCTCGCCTGTAAGTTGACCATGTTAGCATGTCTGGCATCCTTTCTTGCTGTATCGAGAATACACACCTTGGGTGGTCATGACACCGCCGTCGGTAAGGGCGTCATAAATAAGCTGGAAGTAAGGCTTCTGGAAGAGGCTCTCGGCTGGGCCATCTGGGTCGGAGCTGTCGGTGATGATGACATCGAACTGAGCCTTGTTCTCGGCGAGGAACTTGAAGCCATCGCCAACGTGGGTCTTGACGTTGGGGTGCTGGTAGCCAACAGCCATGCCAGGAAGGTACTTCTTGCTGAGACGGATGACAACCTCGTCAATGTCGCAGAGGACGGCCTCCTCGACACACTCGTGCTTGACAACCTCACGGAGGACACCTCCATCACCACCACCAATGACGAGAACCTTCTTGGGGTTGGGGTGCGAGTTCATGGCGAGGTGAGTGATCATCTCCTGGTAGGCGAACTCGTCGCGCTCGGTCGACTGGATGACATTGTCGAGGACCATGCACATGCCGTAGTCGGTAGACTCAAAGATAAGGACATCCTGGTACTTGGACTTCTCATGGTGGACAATCTGGTTGACCTTGAGTGTCATGGCCTGGCCAGGCCACATGTTGTTGATCTCGCGGAACCATCCATCTAAATCAACGTAAGCTTTGGGACCGCCTGTCCACGCTAAAACACAATATTACCCTTGATGGTGGGGTGAGTGATCTCGCTCATTTTGAAGTGTCGGACGTGTGGGTGAGAAAAGTGCGATCGAGGTTTGGCAGCTGTCAGATGGCAACGAAGCGCTGACAGACGTCTAATAAGGCCTGAGGTAATGGTTGTTGAGGGTCTAAAAAATCACTACGAGTACCGCACAAACAGAGCTTTGAAAAAAGTGCTTCTGCTTGACCGATCGCCCTTGGCGTTGCGGGCACACCAGCGGGGCATGAAATGCGGGCCCGACAGACTTGTGAGGTCGTCATGTCCATGCGTTCTTCTGTATCACATACCTCAACCATCGACTTCCCATGAAGCGACGTGAGATTTGCTTTCGCTGTTTTTAGGACTTTGGCTTCAGTGAGAAATGTAATTCATCACATCTTCGCAACATGCCTTCAATTCTCTTGTTGCGTCATGACCTTCAATCATGCCGCCTCTGCAGATATCGGCTATCGGCACGGTTCGTTGTAACCATTATGACAACCAAGTATCACTCGTCTTTCCCATTTGGTCAACTAGTACCTGTTTCCACCGTTTCTCTGTCTTTTCCATTGTATCACGAACATAAAACACCGAGTATCAAACATGTCAGACCATCCAGACTCTCAAGTCAGTCATCGTGATAAGGACGTGCCTTGGTATAATGAATACCTCGAAGACTTGAACCCGGGTACAAGGGAGTTGCTTGAAAGTTACAGTAAAATCCCACAAGACCAGATTGTACCGCACATCTACAAAGTCGTACGTTGTCTCCGAGCCGAAGTGGTCTTGCACAATTGGATCACATGATATTAAAACAACGTAGAGAGAGACAGCATGGAATATTTTCCCATATCCATGCATCGGTGGCTTCCGCTTCTTGGATCTTTCCATCGGCCTTCATCCCCTCTATCAGGAGATACTCTCCAGACTCAAGCCAGGCGACCAAAAGTATCTGGATCTAGGCTGTTGCTTTGGTCAGGACATCAGACGTCTTGTTGCAGACGGTGCCCCAGCTGAGAACTGCTATGGAAGTGATCTGAAACTTGACTTTATGCAACTCGGCTACGAGTTGTTCCAAGACAAGAACACTCTGAAAGCCACCTTCATTGCAGCCGACGTCTTTGACTCCAAGTCACCGATCCAGGAACTCGATGGACAGATCGACATTATCCACACAGCCGCCTTCTTTCACTTGTTCGACTTGGAAGGCCAGAAGCAAGTCGCCAGGCGCGTTGTGAGATTGCTGAAACCAGTAAAAGGCTCGCTCTTGGTGGGAAGACAGGTCGGCAATGTTACTTCTGGACAGTTCCCGCACCGTACCAATCCATGTCAAAGTATGTATCGCCACAATGTAGAGAGTTGGAGACAGATGTGGAAGGATATTGGCGAGGAGACGGGCACACAATGGGATGTCCAGGCTCAATTGCTCGATTGGGCAGGGGTAGGTAGTGAGACTGCTACACCTTCGTGGAATGCGCCTGGCACTAAGCGGATTCAATTCTCTGTAAGGAGGATGTGAAAGGCTTGCAAGACATATCGGATCAAGCCCTTTGGTATACAGGCATCTCGTAGCGCCCGTATAGAGGTTATTGCGTTTGTCTTGCCAACATTCAGACGCAGAGGCATCACGCGCACCATTTCTTTTGTCTGTCCTCCTCCCTAGGAAATGGAGCCTTAGTTGCTAGCAGGCGATGCAATACCTTTCCTTCTACATCATCTCATAACAATCATGTTCATTATTGTTGTTGTTCGTGCTGATAGCCTTGGAGGTGGACCCATTGACTTAAGGGTTGCAGATTGTGCAGTTTCTACTGTCGGACTATAAATGCAACATGTTTGATGCTTGTTACTAGGTTGAAGGTTTGCAGTGAAGGAGATGCGGCACCTCCACGTGTCCGCCAAGCCACTCTGAGTATGAGCCTCTTTAAGCACCAGGGTGCACACCATGTCCGGTCGGTGAAACCTTCTGAGGCCCCTCTTGCTTGGGGGCATGGCCATGAGCGCCACGGTTGGAGTGTCTGAACACAGATTAGAGACAACCCACCAGTAAATGTTCAGCAGAAGTACTTACTTGTGAACAACTCTCTCAATACCATCGAGACCCTTCTTCAACACATCCATGCGTGGTCCATACGAGAGACGCACAAAGTGGTGGCAGGGGCTGTCGAACAAATCTCTACGCTTGCTCGGGTTCAGGTCAAAGAAGATACCAGGTACGACAATGACCTTCTCCTTTAGACAGGCCGAGAAGAAGTTGAGACCATCATTAATGCCATCCGGCAGGTCTGAAAGATTCAACCAGAGATAGAAAGTTGAGTTCGGGGTGTATGCAAGCTTGAAGCCCATCTCTGTCAAGCGGCCAAGGACATAGTCGCGCTTATCGCGGAAGTGGTGTTGTAGGGCACGCATCTCGTGGCGTACCTTGGTCGGCTAGAAGCGAACATATGAGTGTGTGACCTAGCAAAGTGATTCATAGTTTTCCCATACCTCAAGCATTGAGACGGCAGCCTCCTGGAAAGGCACATTGGTGCCACCGTCCAGATACGAGCCGCACGAGCCGATAGCCTTGATAAACTCTTTGGGTCCAACAATCCATGCAACGCGCCAACCAGGGAGACGGAAACGCTTGGTCAAACCATCAATGATGAGAACATCTATCGAGCGTTAGCTAATGACATCCATCAAAGAAGACAGAACCTACCGTCCTCGTCGACATCCTCAATGTTATCCGCCGCGGACACGACAGTGCCATCACAGTCGGAAGTGTAGTTGTAACCGCAGTAGAACTCGTCCATGATCAGAGTAGCACGATCGCGGCAGATATCCTGAATCTTAGCAAGCTCAGGATTTATCATGACCTGGCCCGTTGGGTTTCTGGGGTTGGAAGTCAGGATAACACTGGTACCTGATTGAGGCAAATCAGTCATCAGATGTCAAATGTTGCTCAAGTGTTGACAAATACTTACCACGAGCAATTTCTTCGGCTATCTTGTCTGGATGCATGTGGTAACCATCTTGTTTAGACAATGGAATGGGAATCGCAGAGAACTGACTCAAGGGTGAGTGCAAGTCGACTAAGCATAATAGGTCTGACTCACATTACGGAACAAACTCAACATCTCGTTGTATGCAGTGTAGTCGGGAATGAAGAATCCGAGGTATGCGTTCCCGAGGACGGCAGCAATTCTGATGAGGCCAGCTCTGCCGCCAGGCACGATGCAGACGTTCTCCCAAGTGTACTTGCTTTCCTTGCCCTGGCGATGGTGCTCGTTGTAAAGGTTTGCAACTGCCGCACGCAAAGGCTTGATGCCAGCGGTTGGACCGTATTCACGACCGGTCATGCTCACATCAATAGTGTGAGGACGCTCAAAGCATCCTTCAATCTCATCGTCAACCTCGGGCGCACCCTGGCCTAAATTGGCCCATTCTTCGGGGTGCTCCTGTAGAGGTTTAGTAAAAGTGACTTTGAAATCGTGTTCCAGAGATGAAAGGAAAGACTTACGAGGAAACCATGTTCATAGGCACGCTCTGTGGTCCAGACGACACCGGTGGAAGCACGAGATGGATCCAGTCCAGCATGCGGGCGGTGTCCTTCATGGGCATTGCGGAACTGGCGATGTATCTTGGAGGTCAATTCTGGTGACGTCAGTCAGTATGTTTGAGTGAGCGCTGGATTTGATTGTTGATGTAGACAATAAAGGTCGAAAAGTCCAAGTGTTCTCGTTCTCCATCGATCTCTCTCATCTTCAATTATCTTGCTAAACAAAATCAAGAATACGAGACGTACCGCTTTCGCTAGGTTCCTTGTTTGTGGAGAAGCGTCTCTCACGAGCACCCTTGGAGCCACCAGTGTTGACGACAACATCGTTTGCGGAGAAGCTAGCCCGACTCATATTGAGGATCTGCTATCAGCTGGCTTGGCTTGGTATACGAGCGCTTACTGTCTGCCAAGAAGATCAGATGATGAGAGGTGCAGATGGCGGGTCTGTGGTTTGTCGTTGGAACTTGGGGATTAGTGCCCGACCTGAAGCTATGCCGAAGAATAACCGGCCAATCGCAGATTGACGAGGACTGCCAGGATATGTAAACAGGATGAGGTTGCTGTGTTGGGTGCTAGGGAATCTGACACCTTTGTTCTCCTCCGTTGCGGTCACATGCACTGAAACATGATCTCGTCTCAAAGAAGCAGCGACCACTGGAGGGCTATGAGGCTAAGTTGGGTAAGTCCCAGAGCATAGTGCGAAAGGTACCTTCTCCAAGTACCTCGTACATTTATACGTCACATCTGATTGCCACTTCTGAAAGACTCACTCGCTAACAACATGTGATGTTCATTCACTCTACTGTATACAAACACTATCTACGCAATCCAATGCAAAGACTGTACTCACTGCAAGTCAGTCAACTCTTCCTCCAGCATCGTCTCGAAGCTGAAAGGCTCGAATGGAACACCGTCGCCTATGAAATGTTTGCTCATTGCCTCAACCCAGTGCAGTCTGAGAGAGTGCAACATAGCAGAAGTACCTTCCATGACGACCAAGACGGCGATAGTGAGGAAGAACCAGACACTGAAGAAGAGGAAGATAACAAAAGAACCAGCGATGCCTGTGAAACCAAAAGCAATCTTGAGAGTCATGGACCAGAGCACAATGGAAAGCTGTTGGTGCGCAAGAGAAAGAGCCCAAAGACGGAGGTAGGATGCCGTGTGGGAAACACAGTTGAGGCAGAATTCTGCAAGATGTTAGTGGATGTGAAATATGGAGGACATTCATAGCACGGCTTACCGATAGTGTGGATGACTTGGTGAATCATGACCTCGGAGAACTCGAATTCCTCGTGCTCCTCGTCGTGTCCAATGTCTTGCGTAATGACGGCGGCTCCGTCGTCGCTGTCGGCGAAGCTTGGTCTGCCGTTGCCGTTCATACCTTGATGCTCTTCATCTTCGTCGTCAAGAGCACTGACTGTGGTGTTCTCACCAATACCTCTGTAGCCAAGGGCACGAGCCCTGTTATGCTCCCAGCGGAGATAAAACGGCTTGAGGAAGAGCATGATGGGAACACATACCAGCGCTGCAAGCAAAAGAATCACCTGAACTGTAGCTTGTCCCGGGTAGAGTTGTTCCTCGATAGTACCAGGTTGTAGGAACATGTAGATAAGCATGTTCAGCAGACCAGGCGGGGATTGTCCAATTGCATACCAGTCGACCACCCACTTGTAGATGATGGTAAAGACAAGATAGCCAAAGATGGATTGGAAGAAAACCATTCCGGGGATGAAGTTGGCGAAAATGTCAATGGGAGACTTGAAATGACGGGCGTTGACGTATGAGAGGCAAAGAGAGTAGGTCATGTGTGCCCAACCAAGCAAGATACTCAGCTTCATCTTATAACTGTTGGAGAACAATAGATCGTTGTCGGTGTCGTGCCATCTCCAATCCATACCGAATGGGTAGGTGTAACCTTCCTTTCTTTGGAAGGTGACGGTTTCGCCTGCCTTGAAATCGGGCACTTCCCACATAGAGGGGAAGAGGGGCAACTCCTTGGAGAAAGCATCACAGTAGATCAGACCGGTGTACATTGAGAAGATGCCCATCATCAGCATGATGTATCGACCGTAGAAAGCCATGGAGAAGAGTTCATCCTGCTTGGAGCGCAGGAGAGGCTTCTCGAAATAGATCATGGCACAAGCGGCGCAAGTCATGATGAAACCGTGACCGAAATCACCGAACATGACGGCAAACAGGAAGGGAAAGGTGACGATGGTGGGCAGACCAGGGTTGACCTCGGTGTACTTGGCAGTACCGTAGGCGTCGATGATGGTCTGGAAACCCAGGGTGAACTTGTTCGTCTTGACGTAGGTGGGTGGAGTCTTGGAAGTCTTAATGTGGTTGACAATGGTGGGGACAGAGAGGCCTGCGCGGTCGTTGACATCCTGGAGGGTGGATTTGACAAGGGCGAGCGAGTTGGTGGGGCACCAGGCTTCAGCGATGAGAGTCTTGCGCTGTTGATCGTAGGAGAAGCGGTTCAGGGTCTGGTAGACAGCCTTCTCCTTCTTGATGATAATCATCCAGGCAGCCAGACTGCGGCCAATCTGAGTGAGTTCGGCGTCAAGGGTGCGCTTGGTGTTTCCCAAAACATTTGCGAGGTCAGTAAGGCGTGTATTGACCTCGTGAATCTGGTCTCGACGGAGCTCGCTGTTCTCATCAACATTGTAGATATCGGCTCCCAAAGATTCCGAGATCTTTCTGATCTTGTTGATAATCTCCTTGCCGTGTGCGAAGATGACAAAGACGTTCTTGCTCATCTCCTCGTTGTTCTCGGGGTTGATGATGGGCTCTGGGATCTCAGACTGGTTCATGTACAAGTTGCCACGCAGCGTTCTCCAGAGGATACGCTCAAAAGCGGCAATCCGCTCACGAGGGATGACACCAGCAACGAAACCAATATTCATGACGGAGAAAGAGCGGTCCTGGTGTGCATCGCCATTCTGTGCAGCTTCTTCTACGTTTCGAAGCAGGGGTGCATCGTCATCCTCGATAGATTGACGGATCTCGTCGGTCTGGCCGCGAGCCTAGACAGTCGTGTCAGTACCCTTTCACAGCCCGGGAAAAGCCATGTATGCATACCCTGTCGAAGAAGCCACCAGCCTCCCTCAGCACCCAACGCCACTCGCTCAACTCCATTTCTCTCTTCTTGAGCGTCTCATAGCTATCATTCAAGGACTGGATTCTTTGCTCGAGCTGCTGGCTGCGGTCTGCCAATTCGTCGATCTCGGTGGCGGAGGGGGCGGCCAATCGGTTATCAAACTCGTAGATGGAACGCATGCCAATGTTCTCCTTCTCCATTTGAGCTTGGAAGTATCTCAGCTGTCTCTCAACATTATCGAGCCGGCGAATCTCTTGCGTGAAGGTACGCTGGAAGGCTGAGGTTTCGCTATTGAGCTGTACGTATTTTCGAGTCAGTCTCTTGATCATCCCATGTTGCCTTTGCGCATTCCCTGGAGCCGAAGTATTCCAATCACGTACATCTCTAAAGTCCATGATTCCTAGCTCGCCCAGTGCACTGACGACTTCACGTCCGATTTCATTGGCCATGTAGAGCTGCGTCAAGGACATGTCCGCCGAGCGGAACAGTGTGTCCTTTGGTGGCGCCATGTTGACCGTGATTGGAAGCTCTCTAGGGACCTTCTTGAGTTAGAAAGAGCCAAGAAAACGGACGGATTATGCCTGAGTGGAGGCACGTCTGGCTTTCGCGACTTAAGGTACCTTAGGTTCGTTGAAGCTGGCCTCGAAACATGACGACGATTGAGGCTGGGAGCAAGGCTTGGCAATCGTCCCGACCCTTCCATTGTCTCTGTCTCACGTGACAGCAATGACCACCTTACCGTATACCATGAGGTAAGGTATGTACCTTACCACAACGAGTTGTAAGCCATATACATGTTCAGATAAATAGTGCAAGATACATGAGCGCTCATCAAGGTACGTACGTGTACGATGCCACGTCATGATTTCACAGAATCGTCAAGATTATTTCCACATCCTTCGCTTTCCTGTACCATGTCATATCAGCGTCGAATGCTACGCTATCTTTTCTATACCACCGGCCATAATCAAGATTATGCTTTGAAGCCTGCCTTGATATCCTCCTTGGACCATTCGATTACCACACTCTTCTCCTCTTCTTTATACAGCTCCTTACAAACCCTCTGCAGCCTATCCAAAATCTGCTCATAGCGCCGTTCACATTCCTTACACACCATCGTCACCAACTGCCGAGAAAGCTGTTCTTCATCCGACTCGCCAAAGTGCTTCTCAATGCGCTTTCGAAGCGTCTCAATGCTGCGCCTGATCTCCTTGGAGTCATGAGCCTGGACAAGCTTCTTCGCTGCGCTGCGGGAGTATGAGGGTCGTGCCGCAATGTCAGGCCCTGTCAGTTTTGTAGCCAATAAATGTTCAGCCGCTTCGACAAAATCCTATACGGGCATCCCATTAGCAAGCTTTCATGTGAAACAATCGCCTGACTTACCAAGACTTTGCCCAGGGGCCTTCGAACAACCCTTCCCACGTACTCCTCCATGTGCTCGGCTCGGTCCATGAGAGCTCTTCCTTTCCACTCTGCTAGCACGGAGCCTTCCAACCCACCATCGTCAACCACATCAATGTAGTGGTGCATGTTCTCAATCAGCAAGATGTGGTAATTCAAGATCTCCTTGTCCTCCGGGTCAACATTTTGACCTGCACTGACAGCCGTTGCCGTAGGCGACTCCCTGGCAATGACCTTCAAACTATCCCACATGGCCTTGTTGAGCCGGGTATAGGCATCATCGATGATATGGCGTGGTCCAGCGACAGCCAAAGTCCCATCTGCGCGACCTGCTGCCCCGTGATACACGTTCTCCACCGCAGCAGCGAAGGCAGGGAAGATCTTCATGAACCCGATGACGCCCTTGCGCTTTTTGATCTTGACTTTAGTGTCCTCAATGGCTCGTATCTGCCCACTGACGGTTTTCTGAAATACTGTTGCGAGCCGTTGATAGAGCGAGTTGAGGTTGTGGACAGCGTACTCTTGAGATGTCTCCTGAAGCTGCGATGCATGCACTGCTAGACTCGTGAGAATGCCGACTGCTTGGACCGGGTCATCGTCAAGGGCCCATTCCATCAGGCCCTTCATTTCTGTGGACCAAAATCCAAACAGCTCTTCCATGACATCCGATACTTGCCGTGCCACATTTCGGTCTGGCTCCATTAACCTGCGTACACTTAGATCTTGGCTCGTCCTTGCTGAAGGTACAGTGGCCATGACTGCCTCTGCGAAATCCATGTTCTCCAAGCTTGTCGTATGGAAGAGACCAACGACAAAGTTCTGCTCCATTGTCATCAATGGAATCTGTTCTTCCAGCACGCCAGCAAACACTTCGCAGGGCAGCAGACGACCTGCTTGTCTTGGATCGGGTCCCGAAGCATTTGATTTCTCGCCACTAGCTGCACGGAACGTCTTTGCGAGAGTCTGGGATCGCTTGACGGTGATCCTACGAGCTGTGCTTGTGAGACCTTCTGTTGTTTCCTTCTCTACTGAAGTGAAAAGAAGTTCGGCAGCTTCACCCGTCGGAGTCCGCACACCATTTTTCCAGGCTTGTGCGTTTTCTCGGAACACGTCCTGGTACATAGGTCTAGCTCTGGAGTAGTACGTCCTCAAGAGTGTCTGCCACGCGGCTTGGTTTATCTCTTTAGTGAAGAGAATTAGAGGTCCGAACTGCCACAAAGTGTCTCTAGTTAGATTCAATGCTGGTGCATTGAGCTTCATGCCAGAAGCACTGATGGTGTTGGTGCTCCGCAATAAAGCTGGTTTAGCCCTCTGAAGCGTGGATTCAAAAGTGGCATCCAAGTGTTGCAGTAATCGTTGACAGAAGCCGGCACTCTCCTGCAGATATGCCTGGCGTTTCTCCTGCAATGCGTGCATGTTGCCAACGTCGGCGTTTCCGAGCCCAGCAACTGATCTGCTCAAAGCATTCGAGGAGCAGATGCTCGGGTCTATGGTCACCATGGCCTTGTAGAGGAGCATGAGAGATCCTTCAATCTCGGAGATGCCCTGAGGAGTGGCCAAGTCACCACGACGAAGCGGCTTGAGCTGACTGGACGAAATCGATATCGTATCGACAAGCTTGTGTAGTTCGGCGTGTAGAATCTTCTGATTAGCGGTTTGGACTTGCAAACCCTGCGATTGCGCTTCGATGAAAGCAATATCATCATTCAGACTGCCAAGCTCTACAGCGTAGAGAGTGAGAAGACCCTCCAGCTCATCACATTCGCCAATCGCTCGATCAAGCATTTGGTCCACCAGGTCCACACGGTCATCTTTCTGCTCAAGATGGCCCAGCCAGCTGCCTGCTTCAATGCGCCCGAGCTCTCTCTTGAGGTCGGCTTCCAGATCTTCCAATTGTCTGCCTTTGAGAACACCAACACCCCACCCAAAGTCTGTGAGAATTGATTCGAATTCCAGCCCTCGACCATCGAGCAATCTAGGGTCGATATCGAGAGATCGCAGGTAATTGTCTTGGTGTATCGACCGTCGTTTCGGTCGCCTCGGCTCGGGTACCGATGCAAGTTGAACCTCGGATTCAGCAGGGGCCTGTGAAACAATAATAGGGGGTTCGTCTTTCAATTGGATGCCAGCGTGTTCATCTTGGGCGCTGCCCCCGGTTGCGGGACGAGCGTCATCCTCTGTTGCCGTCGAGTCTAGGGGACTCGTCACTTCGACACCAGGAATAGTCTCCTTTGGTGTTGAAGGAGCATCCGCCACTGCCGCCGCCACCTTTGTGGGGGATGGAGGAATATCTACTTGATCGGGATCGACGCTCATCTTCCTCGAAGGCGCGGGTACAACGGCGTTGATGCCATCTGGCTCGCCACCGTTGGCTCCTTTGGCCAGACGTTCGCCTGCACCGCCAGCGCGTGGCTTAAACGCATTGTATGTATTGGCAGCTCTGAAGAACTTGTTCGCTACCTCCCCTTTCTGTTTCTTCTTTATCATTGGGCCTAATCCAGGTCGATGTGCCTCGTCAGATTCATTCTCGGTCGAAGGTGAATGTACCACATCTGTAGGAGGCTCGTTGACAACGTTGGTTTGAAGCTGTGCGAGCTCGGGTTCGGCTGATTTTGTCAGTGGATCAACCGACTCCTGCTGTGGCTGAGGTGTTGGAAGACTCGATGTAGGGGGCGTTTCGAGAAATTCACCAGGCATCCGCACTTGCTCTTGCGATTGAACGATTGGACTTTGCGGTCGAGCATTCGCAGCGGCGTTTCTGCTGCTAGACAATGGAGGCGGGCGTAGATCGGCAGACTCGGAAGTCCCACTTCTTGAAGGCGCTTGGAAATCACGAGTGGTCATAAGAGGTCGTTTCCTTTCGGGCAGTGCTTGCACCTCGTTTGAAAAGTTGCGACTGCTTTCCTCGACAGGCGGTTGCTCGCGAATCTGAAGCGGTCCGAGGGTTTCGTCGGCCTGATGAGGTCGCTGTCTTTGCGACAATAAGTCGTCTTGAGCTTGAGGCTGGGGCGAAAAGGATGGCTTCCATCTATCGACAGTGTTGTTGAAAAGCGAAGCACCGTCGGCGGCGGAATGTTGCGAAGCCGATTCATTGCTCTGGATACTCTGAAAGCTTCTCTGTCGCTCCGCAGTGTGAAGAGGGGCAGGATGTTGCAGGGACTGCTGTGTGAGTGGGGTGTTGGCTCTGGAAAATGAGGATGAGGCAGCCGAGGCAGCAGGCGACTCGGCACGAGGCGAACGCAGCTCGGAACGTGAAGACTTCGTAGTCGGACGGCCGCCCGGAGAAGGCATTGGTAGGCCGGTGGCGGCAGCTGCAGCAGGAAGCGAAATGGGAGGGGGACGCATTGCATCACGACTCTGGGGCGCACGAAGCTGTTCTTGACTGGGCTTGGCGAGGCGCTCGCGGCTGGGAACGTGCCGAAGACCTTGATCTCTGGAATTGTAGCTTCGCGGTTGTCGCGGTTGGTCCATAGATGGTGAGGCATCAGGCGGAGGCCTGGGGCGCGAGGGATCCTGGGAGCCTTGACGGCGAGGAGGGAGTCTGGCGGAGCCTGGTGGCTGGCCGTGGGGGTCCCTGCTCACAGCTCTTCTCGAATCACCGGTTCCGGGTCTAGATGAATCAGCGAATGGCGGACGAGGTGGAGTGGCCACAGGTCTTCCATCTGCCGAGGGTCTAAGAGGTGGCTGCTGGCCCGGTAGAATACCAAGAATGGTCTCAATCTCCTTGTCGCTGAAGCCTTTTAGTTCGGGGACCTGACCTTTTGTGTACTTCCTATATATCTTGACCAAGCTCGCAATAAAAAAGTCCTTCTCTTTAGAGGTGCCAGCCTGCCAATAGTAGGGTTTGGAGATGGTGACAGTGAAGCCGACTGGGCCTGCCCATTCGCGCATCTGTACTCTTTGTGGGGAGGCATTGGGAACAGGGTGATTGAAAGACTCAATGGCGGACAGATCTTCGAGATTCCACGTCTTGCCAATGGAGAAAGAGAGATTGTTGTTTTCGCGGGCCTTGTGCATGCGCACACGTCCAGAGCTTCGTACGGCAATGACTACGATGCGAGGTTTCTTGTTCTTGGCATCCGAAGTGGGCGGAGGAGGAGACGAGGGGTGTGCGGCATCTTCTTGCACACGGATGTGGGTGATGTAGGATTCGGACACTTTACGACAAGGAGAGGTGTAAGTTTGACAGCATTTCCACAGGGCGGGCGTTCGGGGCAAGACATACGCTGGCCATTGGCATCAACCTTGGAGAAGCAGCTCTCGATCATGCGTCGCTTCTCATCTTCGAACCGTTCGGCGCGACTGGCGGTCGGAGGGGGGGCAACTGGCGGTAGTGGTCCTGCCCTTCGCGAATCCTGAGACGAGGGCTCGGACATGTTGCGCGGCTGCACGGGGTAGCCATTGTTTCCGTTCATTTCGATGGTGTATATGTGCTTTGTTTATCTAAGGTATCTTATCTCCAATTATTCGACAACAGGTCGAGACATGTGACGCGTTCCGGAAGCGGGAGCATGCAGCGAGTGAATGTCGTAGACAGCTTAGATGGCTACCTTATGGCTGCCTGTTGCTGTTGCTGACGAGAACGGGGTGCAATAGCGTATCGTGAGGCTGCCGGCGATGACCATAAAGCAACATCTGGACCACAGTCAAGGCTCCCGTTGCCCATAAGCTGAAGTGTGTGTGAGACAGGCCAAGCAATCGAAGGTGGGAGACGAGAAGCGGTTGCGTTCAACTTTGGATGCGAGCCACTGCGGAGTCGACCAAGTCAAGCGTGAAGCAACCTAAGCGTGCTAAGCATGCACAGATGCACGGCATGAGATTGTGGCACAGACCATCTCTCAGACCAATGGGACCAACTCTCCGAACCTCCGACTCCGAGATTCAAACATGCGGGATCGGCGCTATGACCCCCGAGCTTAAATCGCATTTCGACTTTTTTATTCAAGCGTCCTGAGACTTGAACTGCTTGCGAGAAATCTTTATTCGACCAACACAACAACACATCATGTCTTCGTCAACACCCCCGGCCGAACTTCTCGCTCTCGTCACCTCCTTCCTCGCAACCAGCGGCTATGACAAGGCTGCAAAACAAGTCCAAAAACAAGCAAAGGACCAGGGCATCACTATCGCCAGTGATGCCGTGCAAACCGACTTGACCGACGTCTTCAAGACCTGGCAGGCCCAGGCTGCCGCTGTTCCTCTGCCTGACTCGTCAAGTGAGAGCGAGGACAGCTGTGAGGACAGCGACTCCGATTCGGATTCGGATTCGGATTCAAGCAGCAGTGAAGAAAGTGAATCCGAGGCAGAGGCAGAGATCGACACGTCCTCGAAAAAGCGCAAGGCCGCTTCATCATCCGATGATGAGTCTTCAGATGCCTCTTCCGACAGCGACTCAGATGACGAGTCTTCCGAGAGCGAGGACGACGCTCCACCTGCCAAGAAGTCCAAGACCACCAAGGCCGTCTCTCCTGCACTCTCCTCAAGCAGCAGCGATGATTCCGGGTCTGAGAGCAGTGAATCCGGAGACAGCGACAATGAGTCGGAGTCTGAGGAGTCTGAGGATTCGGACGATGAGAGCGATCAAAACGAGGGTTCTAGCGAGAGCGAAAGCGAGGGCGACAGCGACAGCGATTCATCCTCCAGTGACAGCGATAGCGACAGCAGCGACTCTGACTCTGAATCTGAGGAGGAAAAGAAGCCAAAGACCAAGAGCGGCAAGAAGCCAGAGAAGAAGGCTACGACAACAATCAAGGTCGAGGTCAAGCCCGAAACATCTTCATCTTCCTCCAGCACAACCCTCGACGCCGCTCCAATTGAATCAACCCAAGACACCCTCCTCGTCCCCGCTCACGCCGTCGCAGAGGACAACTCAGGCATGCACCCCGACCGCATGGCACAACACATGACCATAGACAAGAAGCGCAAGCGCGACGACACAGCACCCATGGAAGCCATCCAAGCCACCGACGAGAACGTCAAGCGTCTGAAAAAGGAGAACATACCATTCTCCCGCATTCCCAAGGACCAATTCGTTGATCCACGCTTCTCCAGCAACGCATACCAGCCTTACGATTACGCCAACAAGGCTCACGAGGCCCTCATCGTGACAAAGGGCAAGGCTTTCACCAAGGCCAAGAACAAGGGCAAGCGTGGAAGCTACAGAGGTGGCTTGATTGATCAGGCTCCCAAGGGTATCAAGTTCGAGGATTAGATGTCCCGAAAAAGAAAGTGAAAAGTCGTGTGAAGGAGCGAAGTGCATTATTAGGCGTTTTCATACTCGACAATCAGTCATAGAAAGCAGCGGAGGAGCAAGTGGAGTTTGTGGCGAGTCATAAAGAGAAACATGTTGGTTGTCTTTAGAGGTCTTTTTCCCGTTCAATTATTTCAATCTTAGAGGATGGAAATTAAGAAAAGCCAGTTCGAGTGTATCGGGCATTCACTCGCATACAGATGATTGTCCCTGAATCACTATTTGAGAATCCATCATACGTGTATTCTTGGCACCCCGATTGCAAGTAACGGGCCTTCCTCAGATGTGATGACCAGGGCTGATCAGAGTTACGGTCGCTTAACCACAAACTCAACAACGAGGACGCTTACTGCATCAATACCCAAGGTGCCTGCGCTTGATAAGTCTTTACCCGAAGGAACAAAAGAAAAGGTCGGACAAGTATGTATCAGATCAAGATTCGCGAATATTCGCAGTCATTGGTACAATCGGTTGATATGAGACAGGGTCCCCCCCCAATCCAGTTCGATTTACTGTCATAGTATGTTCTGCGCTCTCTATTCTGTCAATCTCCGGTCTATAACCAAAGATTGGGCGAATTCGGTCAGGTCAGAATGACTCTAGCATCTATTATCTGCTAACGTAACAAGTGTTCCACCACTCAGTCATGTCGACTCATCGAAAACATGATCGTAAATACGTGTACCATAGCATGCATTTGAATGACCGCCCGACCGACTATACTCCATCCTCCTCTACGGGCCTTAGAGTCGACCTTTTCCAAAGCCGAATATTTCCCTTCCTACCGCGTCCTAGTATGTAAACGCAAGGTACTACTGCCCAGCTGACGACAGCCTGAGATATCAATGCTCGTTCCATGTTGCCCTCCGGTTGGCTGGCCCATCCGCCCTTGAGCGCATCCATTATGATGATGAATACGGCCCCAAGGAGTTGCCCGCCCACCCACGCGAAAGTGCTGCTCACCTCAGGACTGATTGGGCTCGTGAATTCGACCAAAAACTCAAGGGCGCATGGGAGGAGAGAGAAGGATGCAGCGCCCAACAAACCACATATGACATATGGTGCCGCTATCGCTCGCGTCTCGGGAGCGAAAATTAAGATGAGGTAGCTGCCGATAGTCAGCCAGAGGCTAGCATGCAATTAATTGGAGCTGATTTAGCCTCACCCGACTGCAATCAGCGGAACCAGAAGCCTGATGGTAATCAAGTACTGCTTCGTACGGTCGATCATTGGAGACACGACTGCGGACGCAATCAGTCCAACGATAATCATTATGCCGCCCGCGATGCCAGCTTCGTCCTCGGAAAACCCATAAGGTTCGAGGATCTGATTCAAGAGAGACGAGGATGCATTGAAGAATCCGACGTAAACACTAAATGGAACGAAGAGTAGCCAGAAGTCTCTGATGCAACAAAGCTGCCTAATGGACCCAAGGAGTTCCAGCTTTTCTTGAGCTGCGGATGCTGAGGGCGGTGTGGGCGGTTTGGTCGGTATGAAAAAAGCCGGTAATGAGGCTACAGAGGAGATTATTGCAGTGTAAAGAACCATGTGGGGAATGGAATTACGATCTGTCACCCAGAGTGGGCCTATCAATTGTCCCAGCTATTGACAAGATAAGTACAAATACGACAGATGACCGACCAGGTCTTTAGCTTACCGCCCCTCCAAGAGGGTTTGCAAGTGAGGCGAGTGCAGTTGCAGAGACACGTCCCTAGATCAAGTTAATGGAAAGCACCAACTATACTGACACGGAGACTGCACCTTATCCGAGAACCAAAGATCACTGTATCTCGTAGGTGCACATAACACGAAAGGCTGAGAGAATCCACTGAGTGTGGTGTATGAGCCATTGTTGCGCAAGACAGTATGGTCACGTAACTCACATGATGACCTGACCCAGAACAACGACACCGAAGGATCCATTAGAGCCAACACGTGTGCCTGCGTATCGAAGCCAATTGCCAACCAGAGTGAGAACAGCAGCGACTATAATTGCGCCTTTGGGGCCAGCCTTGTTGAGAGTCCAGATGACGAGTCTATTACAAGGCGTGTTAGATGGTCTTTGTGACAGAACGACACGGGTTCACATACGGTGCAACGAGGACAAAGGCAAAGAGGAAGCCAGTACTCAGCCAATTGAGATCGCTCTCTGAAACATCAAAGTACCCAGAAGCAGTGGTTGAGACAGCCGAGAAGGTTAGCCACTGGTACAGGCATCAGCACGCATTCAAGGTAACAAGGCAATCCACATACATCCCAGCTGACTATTATGTTGAGTAGGACTAGTTGAAATAATCCAAAGAACCGGCGTTTATAGACGCGGTATACAGGTGCTGGACCAGCTGCTGGATTGGTCTCATGACGCGAAGCCAGGGCACCAGCGGACGGGCCAGGCGCAGAGGCACTGGGCGGGGAGATGTCCTCGCGTATGATGGGTGTCTTTGATTCTAGCGGGAGCATTTCTGTGGTTTCGTCGTCGTTATCGTCGCTGAACAGTAGTGGAACTGGACTATGACTCGAACGATCGTCGTCGGCAAGCATGACACGGATCAGATAGTTGGGATGGGGAGGAATGTATAGGAAAACATGGACATAACAAGGTAGTTTGATTGAGTTCGAGCATGGCATAGCAGCGGCTCAGTAAAGCACCGAGGCACGCGACGTCAGATAGGCGATAAGCTTTAGCGCCGGAACGGGAGCGGGATGGTAGCGCACGGCCTTGTCGGCGCTGATGTGACGCCAAAGCACATGCTTACATGACGGGAGGTGAACGACTAACGACTGACGACTGACGACCGACGAGTAGTGAGTGCATGGCACGTTGAGGCACCGAGAGAGAAAGAGAGAGGCATAGAATGTTCTAGCGTACTGTTCGGCAAGGCCAAGCATGCCTCTGGAGGTCACGCTCAACACCCAGGATATCTCAACCTCTATCTGTACTCTATCATATTATCCGCCACCACTGAGTTCAGGGGACAGATTTTCTGTGCGCCACCATGTACCAGTCCTTCACTGGCTCCTCACGTAGGCCTCGCCAAGTCAATCTTTCAGGTCGTGATACAAACCCATTCGCTGCCACGAGTGCAGCCACCTCTGGACCTCAGCAGGCCATCCAGAGTGCACATCAAGATCGCCAGCTTCGTCAGCAGCAACGCCAGCAGTTGAATGCCGCAAAGATAATACAGAAGACGTGGAGGGGATATAGTTCTAGGAGAAAGACGAAAGAAGAGTGGAGACAGCAATGGGATACATCTGAACAGCTTACTGGGAACACCACATCCTACACCGACCAAACCGAATCCTTGGCCCAGCTTCGTAAACTGCTGCTGTTCTTCAACCCACGGCTGTCATCTGATGTTGATCGCCTTGTAGAGTATGCCAGTCGTCAAAGAAAATCGGTCTCGGGACAAGCGAATATCTTGAATCTTTCCTGGCGGGCTGCCTACCTGCGCCTGGAAACATCGTGTTTGGCTGCACTATCCACGCCCGGTTTGCCTTCTCCAAAGGGAGACACGCTACTACAAATTCTGCCTTTCATAGTGCAGCATATACCTGAGGAGTCTGCCCGCATTTCAAGAGACTACTATATCACCCTGGTCAGACTAGCGACAGACGTTCCATCCGACGTCTTCTACGACGCTCTGTTTGCGCCCCTACGTCCTGCGCTCATCGCCGCGTACGAGGGTTTTGCCGCTTCTTATCTTACATCCCCGCACGAACCTGGCTCCCTCCGTCGTCTGGCCGATAATCTCGACATACCGCTGTTTACTCAGGCAGCAGCCAATGTCTCCAGTCAGCTGTCGTTGGATGCTAGCCAGCGCCTTTGGCTGCTGGGCCAATACATACATATCATTCATGTTGCACATGAAGCGCTAATTGCAGGGAGGTCCGCCGAGCCATTTGATACTTTCCCACACATCCCTACCATAGCAAGATTGCTGGCCTCGCTCGCCGAAGACATTGCACCCGACGCAACAGTATTAGACATGGACAACTTCACTTATCAACAGAGCGTGCTGGCTGGAAGGAGTGGGCGTGTGCCGCTCAACCACTTCCTTCATGCACAAATACAAAGATTGGTAGACCAGAGAGGAATACGCTCCTTGTTAGCCAGACCCAATGCAGATCCTGCAGTTGCCGCTCTCGATAGCGATTCCGAATCCACTCAGCTGTTGGCGGGCTATGCTTTGACCTTGCTGCGCATGTTCCCTCTACGTGCAGATGACATCCGCATGTGGCTCTACCTCGGCCCTTCCCGCCAGGCACGACCGGGAGCATCTATTCCAGCTATCGCTTACTTCTGGAGGGGGGCAAGAAAGACCAAACTTTTCGAGGCCATAATTCGAGATCCGCGTGCATCTATCGATCTCTTGACTGTCGCTAAACCCGCCCTTTCATCGTGGCAACCTCCAAGAGCCCACAAAGAGCAGTCAGAACGAAACGCTTCCGACTGGCGGGTCATGATCGTCTTCCTCGAGCTTTACACTTTTGTTCTCAAGATCATGGATGACGAAGAATTTCTAGGCGGTGATCCTGGAGCAGGCACACGCATGAGCAACAATGCTCTCCCCCTGTCCGACATCAAAGACCTTACAATTTTCCTCAAGAACTTGGGCTTTGCCATGTACTACTACGCCCAAGATATTTCCGACTCATTTCAGCCGACTTCAGAGACGCTCACTCCAGCAAGTCTTGCTCGTCACTTTGGCGCATCACAGAGCTCGGCTGGCCCTCAGACTGAGCCCGAGCCTGCGTCGCAGCAACCATCTGTGGCCGGTATAATGGGAATGAGTCTTGACTATTTGAAGGGCTTGATCACGAGTCTGCTCCGGGCTGTCTACGAACGCGATTCGAGGAGGCAGTTCCTTCCCAAGGGTCATTGGTTGATGACTTCCAAGTTCGACATGTCAAATTTTATCCAGGCCGTCGTCGGAGAGGAAGAAAGGCGCAGTCAGCTCCAGCAGCAGGATGAAGATGACGAATCCGAAGATTCTGATATGGAGCCCGATGCATACACCCTGTCTCACAGCGGCAGGTCACAAAATAGATTCAGCCGAGTCGAGCGCGATCAGCGTAAGCTTAGCCGGAAGAGGTATCTCCAGGTAGTCGCACCGAGACTCGAGATTTTGCAGAACATGCCGTTCCTCATTCCATTTGAGACCAGAGTCGAAGTGTTCCGAGAATTCGTTCGTTTAGATCAGGTAAGCTTTGCGTCAATGTCGTTGTGTGAGCCAAAACTAAATGTATCCCAGGCAAAGCGAAGAGGAGGGTTTGTTGACTCTGATCATTGGCGATCAATGGTCATGTTCCGCAATCCTGAAGGGCACAATGAACTCAACCGGCATCATGCTGTTGTGCGGCGCAAACACGAGTTTCATGACGCTTTCAACTCTTTCTATCAGCTCGGCGCTGACCTCAAAGAGCCTATCCAAATCACTTTCAAGGATGAATTCGACATTGTCGAAGCTGGAATCGATGGCGGAGGCGTGACAAAAGAATTCCTTACCAGTGTCACTAGCCAAGCCTTTGACCCATCGCAACGCTACTTCAAGGAAAACGCTCAGCACCTTCTGTATCCAAACTCTACAAGGTAATGTTAAAATATAAAATTGGAGAAAGAAGCCAGCCACTGACTGTAGAGCACATAGCCTGGAGGAAATGAAAGACATGCTGAAGCATGCGCAGGGGCTTGAGGATACTCATCCCGACGTTCAATCGTCTCTTGTCAACCTGCTTCGCCAGTACGAATTCCTTGGTCGCATTGTTGGTAAATGTCTATACGAAGGAATACTTGTCGATATTGGCTTCGCGGGCTTTTTTCTGACCCAATGGTCACTCTTCAAGGCTGGTCCCTCCGGGCAGTCAGCCTACCGCCCGACCATCAACGATCTTCGAGACCTTGATGAAGGACTGTACAAAGGTCTACTCGACCTGAAGTACTATCCTGGCAACGTCGAGGAGGACATCCCCCTTACATTCACTGTAATTGACGAGGTAAGCCTGGGCAACGGTGAGAGTTCCAGGACCATCGAGAGCGAGCTTACGCCTGGAGGCGCAAACCAAGCAGTGACGAACGAAAACCGACTGTTGTACATCTCCCTCATGGCTCGATGGCGATTAGTCCGTCACTCATACCGCCAGACGAACAACTTTCTCAAAGGGCTTTCAAGTATCATTGAGCCTGGTTGGCTGAGCATGTTCAACCAGTTGGAGCTTCAGACTCTGGTCGGCGGTGCAGCCTCTTCCATTGACGTGGCCGATCTCCGACGCAATACCCAGTACGGCGGTGTCTATGTGATCGGAGACGATCAACAGGAGCATCCCAGTGTAAAGTTGTTTTGGGAGGTCATGGAGAGCATTCAAGACGAAGACAGGAGAAGAGTGCTCAAATTCGTCACAAGTACACCTAGGGCGCCTTTGCTTGGCTTTGGGAGCTTGAATCCCAAATTCAGTATAAGAGACTCGGGCAACGACGAGAGCAGGTTCCCCACGACAAGCACTTGCGTAAATCTGCTTAAACTGCCAAGATACAAGAGCGCGAGCGTGCTCCGGCAGAAGCTTCTTTATGCGGTCAATTCTGGTGCCGGCTTCGATCTCAGTTGAAGTATGTTGTCTTGCTTCTAGATTGGACCCCAGGCATGATCTTACTGTTGTCAAGGTTGCTTTCGCCCTTGGTCCTTGCTAATCACGGCCAGCTAATGCTTAGCGAGTTAGAGTGCAACGTTCGCACTAGATGTAAATACACATGAGGCTTCAACTAGCATGATTTTCGAAACCACATAAGTCTTTTGCTAACCAGTACATAAAAGATAACAGCTAGAAATTCCTAGTCCGATAGGAACGAAGCACTTTTTATATTATGCCATCAAGACCACTATCATATTTTGCACTTCACGATGTACAGATCTAAGATAGCAGGCTACAAGCAGCCGTGCTGGATTTACCTGTAATAGGCATCTTCGAAAGCCTTGTCGCTAAACATGATTTGAAGTCCCTCACAAGTATGATACTGCTGAGTGAAGAAAGCTGGTAGTCAGATAGGCCTTCGGAAGGATGGTGTGGAAATATAGAATAGATGGCTTGATTGACAGCATCCATGCTCCGTTCGAAAGCATTCTTCGTTAGTTGCAAGCTTGATGTCTGCACGTTGCAATTGCATGCTTGCAAAAAAGTGAATCTAGCCTAATCGGGTTAGATGGTCTCTTTGTTCCTTCCCATCATAGCCACTCCGTTTCTTTCAACGTTTGCATATCGCTATACAGCCAGAATCGAGCTATCAGTGAGCAATCTGATGACTTGTATACTGTATCTAGTTCACACCCTCTGTGCAAGTGGCCGTTGACTGAGTTGCCTATCTCACTATTTCAAAAGACGCTAGCTAAGCAGGCAGCTAGAGGCTCGCTTACAACAAGAACAAGACATGTACTAAGCAGAACTAGTCTCCCATTTAGCTGAAAGGACCGCTCGACTTGCTCTAAACAAACGACGTCGAGCTGCAGGTGATGTACCTGCAGTAGCGGTCTTGTGGCGTGTGTCAGTCACCTTAATCCCGGCGTGTCAGCGACTCGCGCCAAGTGAAGTCATTCATCTGCTGCGGGGAATGGCATCGTGCATCCGTTCGGCAGTAAATCATGACAACGCACCATTCTGATATCTCATGTATGCAGTCAGTACCCGCCACAGGAGTTGTGCGACTAGATACAACTTTTCTCCACGGAAATCGTCAGACTACCTGTTTCTGTACCTTAGTGTACCAATGTAGGGTTTGATTTGGGGCAAAGATTCCGAAAGGCATAGACGAACACAAGCTCGGTCCAAAAACTGTAGATTGCGGGGTTTGGTGATCGACACATCTTGGAATATCAATCATATCAGGGCCAATAGCATCATCATTACTTACACCATCGCAACCAACCACCTCGGAGATGCAACAGATGGACTACCTCATCCTCGGCGCAGGCTGGACCTCGACGTTCCTGATACCACTCCTGAGAACAAAGGGTCTGACCTACACCGCCACATCCACCACTGGCCGAGACGGAACCATGAAGTTCAAGTTCGATCCTTCCACTACGAATCAATCTTACTTTTCCGACCTCCCCAGTGCTCAGAATGTGCTAATCACGTTCCCGCTCATGGGCAAGGGGCAGAGCGAGCTGTTGGTTGACGCATACAAGAAAACGCACCCGCGAAAGGCGGGAGATGTACGTTTCCTGCAGCTGGGTTCGTCGGGCATTTTCCAAATCCCTGAACAAAGTCTTTGGGTGACGCGACATTCGACCTACGACAAGACGAACAAGCGCGCCATCGCCGAAGACGAGTTGAGAGGGCTAGGTGGAAGCGTGCTGAACTTGTCTGGCTTGTGGGGAGGTGCGAGACAGCCCAGAGACTGGGTCAATCGAGTGGCCACTACCAAGGAGCAGGTCAAGTCCAAGACGAGTCTGCACATGATTCATGGAGAAGATGTGGCTAGAGCCATCGTTGCGGTCTTTGGGAAGTGGAAAGACGGTGAGAGATGGTTGATTACTGATGGCTTTGTGTATGACTGGTGGGCGTTGATGGCGGGATGGGCCAAGGACATGGCCAAGGGCGACGAGCCTAGTCAGCAGAGTCTATGGGTCTTCGAACTAATGGCGGAAGAAGGGGTCAAAGCATTGCCTCGAGACAATGCCCAGCTTGGACGATGCTACGACAGTCGTGAATTCTGGCAAAAGTTCGAATTATCACCTATACGCAGCAGAATATGAGACATTCGAAGTTCATGGAAAGCTCGAGATCGAACATGATCGGCTGTTATCTTTCCATGCTATTGACACATCGTCCGGCCAGGCAAGACATTTCTAGGCAAGCTTCACGAGTGAATCAGAGAGCTCAATGTGTAAGAAAATGACTGCATGGTCATTGAAACTTTGCATCGAAGCAAGCCTGTCAAAAGGCCGAAGTGCTCCGACATGCTCGGCTATATGAATAGTTCATTATCTTTACTACCCTTCCCTGGCAGATATTCTCCTATCTATACACGCTTTCCATCTTCTCCTGCAATATGGCATGCCAGACTGGATTCATAACCTCAGGACCGGCTGAAGACACAACCTCAATCAGTAGGTAATAACAGTGTTGAATGAGATGAATTGCAAAAAAGGAAAAGGCGTTGAGCAGTCCCGGCTGCTTCATCACTGGGCCTAGCCCCACTCGTTGCAGGGTATTTCAAGGAAAGGCGGTATTACAGGTGGCATTCCGCCAGTAGGGGTATATTTTAGTGCCGTGCCAGGCACAATGTCCAAACGCCATTCCGTATGAAAAAAGAGAAAGGCGCCATAAGAGCAGTAACGCCGGTCCCAAGGAAATAGAATCTGGTATACAGTAAAAGCGAGCGGCCTTTTAGGGGTCATCATCGTGAGTGTAATTCAAGGAGATGTGTGTGCAGTCGTTCGACCATCAGGTCACAACTGTCTCTCCAAGCTCGAAGTACGGCTGCTGGAGCCTCGAAGCTCCTGTTCGCGCCTTCGACGTTCACTAGGCGCCCTGCTGAAGATCTTTCGCGGCCAGCTTCTGGCGTCGTAACGAACAGGCTCCAGACGGGGACTTGCCGAAGGCAATTCATTATGTCCATAGGCAGGCTCATCAGAATGCAGGGGAATAGGAGCTTCTTTCTTAATCTTGACGAAAAGCTTAGCATCTCGATAACGCTCGCCCCAGGAGTTGAAAAGGGGAAGGTGACGATAGCCCTGCTGGAGACTGCTGAGTTTGGCAGTGAAGGTTGCCAGAATGGTGCTGTTTGAGGACAGGTTTCTTCCGTCAGGCGAATTCCATACTGTCCATCTGACGAAGATCAAGCTGGGGTATTTGGTTTCAACCATCATTGCGATAGGCTCGTTGAACGTAGGATCGAAGCCATTCCCCTCAACAATCTTCGTACGACGTCGCAACGGAGATCCGATACCAGAAGAGCCATCACGTGCTGACGCATCTGTACCTCCCTCGCCCTTAGCAAGTCCGCGAGCCTTGTCTTCAGCGGAAAACATTTCAAACTCGATGTAAGGGTTCATGCCAACATTCGGATTATGATTTCGAGGACGAGGTAGACGCTGTGCAGATACAATCTCAACTGAGAACCTGACAAGTTGTTTTCCCTTCTTGCCTTGCCGAGACGTTTCGCCCTGAAGAGCCTCGGTGATGGGCATGTGCTTTGCATGTCGCATTTCCTCTGGTTTGAGCACGTATCCTGTGCGATCCATACCAGCGGCGAACATTGCCTCATTCATCTGCAAGTGGACATCGTACGTCTGCCAATTGAGAGCGACCATCTGGACGCCTCGCTTCCACGACTGAAGGGGATTGAAATTGGAAGAATCCACACGGAGAGCGGCTGGATAAACGCGCATCAAGCATCTCACATTGTGCTTCTCGAGTTGCACCTTGGTATCTGAGTTTTTACAGAGCTTGTCGAATGTGGTCTCTGCGAAAGAGTAAATGTGGTTGTATCTTCTAGCTTCATCGGCGGAGAAGTCTGAGTACTTGATACCACATGCATACACACCAAGGGCTCCTAAAGGTGGTATAATGTTGCTGGTCTTCTTATGATTGTTTTGATGGTTGGTGCTGGCCTTTTTCTTAGAGTCCGTGCGCGTGGGTACAGTATCGCTATCATCCGCCGAGCTCGACGCTGAACCCCCAAAAATATTGGTTGTCGACGTTTGAGGGGTTGGCCAGGTGCCCGCTGATCTGACATAGGGGCTGCTGTTGACGGAATTGCTTGAAAATGATGAAAGTGGGATATTAGAGTTGTCCAACAAGGAGGCAGGCGAGAAAGGAGAGCTAGCGCTCCTCTGGCGGCGGTGTCCATTGTTGATATCCACGGCAGACGGTGCATCAGGCTGCTGGCTCGCTGCCTTAACCTTTATCAATATTTTGTTCTTCAATTCCTCGGGTGATGGCAGCGAGGTTGCGTTCATCGTGAGAGGAGATGTAAGCAACAATTCGCCAAAGTAGCTCTTCATGATATCAACCATCAGAAGCTGTTGTTCGGGGGAACAATGCACCTCGAGAGAAATGATGAGCGGGTATGCGGAGGAAGCGAAGGCGTATCTGGTAATGACCGCGATGCAGTCCTCAAACATGATTTCAGAAGTCATAGTACGCCCGTGATTCACAATCGGCCGACCGTATTTACCATCCCAACAGTCGATCTCAATGCACCTGCATCCCTTGATCAGGGCCGAGATGTAGCCTTCGACGCTCGAGGTACCGCGCACCTGTCTTCCCAAGAGATAAGTGTTGTGAGAGCTATAAATGAAATATTCGTTCAGAGGCCGATCCAGTGTAGCATCAGGATGTCCGTTCAGCAGCGCACTGTTGGCACTTGAAGCCAGAAATTTTTGGAAAGCCTGTAGATTCATGGTAGGAGCAGCCAGCGTTGATTCATGACTTCGGCCGCTTGCATTTCGACAGTACAGATCAAATTTGTTTTCCCAAGATGTGATATCTTTGTCCAAATCGATGCCTTGAGTCTCGCGGAGGAAGTTGAGGAATGTCCGGATGCTTAGCTCATGCTCCGCCGGTGGCTTGATGGTGTTGTAGATGGTCTGAATATCCTTTCGAATCTTGAAGAGTCCGACAAAGTAAACGTATTGTGAGTAGTTTAACATGCCAATAATGTCATGGTCGGCCTGGTTGAAGTGGGATCGGATGGTGTCGATGGAGCAATTAATCTCTAATTTGCGACATACCCATTTGGCATCCTCGAAGTCAATCCTTTGGTCAGAGCTTGGACCTCTGCGGGTCACAGCTTGCTTCCAGGCCATTTTCATACTGCGTTCACTCTTCTCGGAGCTTGCTGACAGCGCATTCATGATTTCAATTCTCTCTCTCGATACAACGTTGAGCGCATCTGTCCAGAGTTTGGCAATGTATCCATTCGGGGCAAGGAGGTGCATGGTCTTGACTGTTTGGCCTTTGGAGCGCTCTTGCGCATCGTAAACAATGGTCATCCAGCAGCCTTCTTGGTCTCCAAATCCGTGACTATCCTGGCGTGAGCTTTTCGCCTCTGGACCGGTGCGAATATCCCGGACGTCGTCGATATAGAATTGTTTAGTGGGGTTGGTCGCATTCCAACAGACCTTTGCGGCCAAGGAATCGAGACGAAATTTCAACATCTTCCGTTTCTTCTTCGAAACCTTTATCAACCATGTGCCCTGCTCCAGAACAGAGGAAATGGTGGGAGCGACGCCACCTTCCAGGGTGGAAGGACCCGACTTTCGGGGTGGTGTGGGCCCAAAAACAATCGATGGGTCAATGGAGGAGATAGTGGACAAGGCTTCCTCTCCGCCATCCTCCGAGGTACGCTCCAGATCAAGGTCTGACATGTCGCCAGCGAGGTCATTACCGCCGGTACTGTCGCTTCTTCGGCGCACGAGGACTGGGCCGGCACTTTGATCCCGGATTCGATTGGTCTGAGTAGTGGAAGGGCGGCGTCTCAGTCGGTTGTGGGCACCCCTTGAGAGTCTTCTTATCAGGCCAGTGCCTTTGGACATGTTGAAGGCTTCGCTCATGGAAGTGTAAGAGACAATGGGTGATGAAGACAATTCGCTCATTGCCGGTTGGGGGAGAGACATTGAAGGCGGAGGAATGGTTTGCCACGAGTTGGATCGATCCACACACCGGTCGGGTGTGGTTTTAGATGTCTGGCTTGATATAGAAAAGGCGTTACGTGGGCTGCTAGAAGCCGATGAGGAGACCCTCGATATGGCGGGCGAAGATGTGACGGTCATGACTACGGCAGCATTCATGTGCGATTTAAGGCCCTGAGTTAAAGAAGATAATGTTGGTGATGAACGCGCTGCGCTGGTATTATAGCCATCGTTCCAGGAGTGCTGTGTGATGGGCTTGGGTGAGGAGGTCATTTCGGATGCGAGGCCTTGAAGCTGGCGGCGTGATGCATCTTTGGTCAAAAGCGGATACAGCTCGCAATGTTTGACAGCACTCAAAAACACATGTTCTCAGGCTGCGACTAACCGACTCAGAAGGTGTGCGATTGCAGACTGCCAAGAATGGACTTCGACAGGTTCCAGCCTATCTGAGGATGAGACGCAGACGTATTTTCTTAATGCGCGTGGCGCGAGATGTAGAAGGTGCAAATTGCCGAGCTGAGCTTCAATGCAGAAACGTGGGAACGTGGCTGTACAAGGCCTCCTGGGCAATGGGTGGGTGTCGTGTGGGCTGTGAGCACGCAGGATGCAGACATGCAAAGTGGATCAAATTGGGCAGGCTTGATGACGCGCGACCAGCCTTATGAGAACGTGGGATGGTGGAAATTCGGTTCGTAGCCGGCGCAGCGGTGAGTGGTCGGTGAGCAAGGATTTGTTGTACAAGAAATCAATAGAAGATATGAAACTAAAGGGAACGACAGCGGTCAGGTGGTTGGCGTGGAAGGCGAAAAGGAAATAGATCTGGACAGGATGAAAAGGTGAGTGTACCAGGTGTGATGGTTTTGAAATTAACTTTACGGCCAAGCTCGACGCTCGGGCGATCCGCTTGCCAGGTAACAGAAGGCGCGAGTCGCGGAAATTGTTCTCTCTTGTTCGAGAAAACATGAGGATCATGGGCTGGTCATTGCGGCCATTCTTGTGCACGCCTCCTGATTCCGAAACACTTTGCTCTTGCTTGTGCAATGTCTGCAGAAGTCTGACGGAAGGAGCTGTCAAGACGGTTAGCGCGTCCCAAAGCCATTGAGGGATTCAGGAACTGCATCATGTACTAAAATTGACAATTGACCTTAAGTCGTGCTACCTTATCTGTCCACACACACTTGGCGCGTCAGACAGGCGACATGGAGCTCCGCGACAGCCGGGAAGATGCAGTACGGATGCAGAACAGATACGCAACCCGAACGATATTACATTCATTATGTGTTACCTATCGCGCCTTTGCATCCTGATGCTTGATAGCATTTCTGACAACAGCTTGGCAGAGTTCCTACATTTGGCGCCCAGGTCGTTAGTTCTTCAAGCTCTACTATTTGACATGCGCGTGCGTGAGAGACTATTGGGAGTTGCGCTGCATCAAGCAGCAAAAACCCCCCACAGCTTACTCGCAATGATCTTCATGGCCTTACGCCCTTTATGCCCTCCCTATCGCGATCGATCGCACTCTAACAAACGCCTAATAATCTACCAGACGCTCCCCACGCTTCTGTGATGCATGTTCCTTGTAGGCTTGCCAGAGTTGCCAGCGCACGGTCACTTGTTATGCTATGTCAGCGTGTCACCTGAGCCCTCTGGTCATCCCTGTCTATCCCCATATGGGCTGATTACACTGAGTACTGTAGAATTGCTGCTGCCACTAAGCATTCCCTTCGCTTAGATTGGCTCACAGGCTGCCCCTCTTGCGGAAGTACCGTTGGTCTCGTTACTAGTCACCAAACTCGACCACTATGGGCTTCTTACGCATGGCTCATCTCGGCATCGGCGCAAGGACCATACATTTTGGACCTGGTCTCATCAGCGTCACAGGAGTGCTCCAGAGCCGCACTGACTCGAGCAGCGTGTACGATGTCATTAGCCTACCCATCAAACGCCCATCAATATGCGAGTCAATGTGTGGAGTACGCGGAGTACTTTCCCCAGCTCCTCTCAGGGCTCGTGCAGCGGGGATCTAGGAATAGCGCATGTGCAGCCTCAATCTGTGGGCTGCATTTTCGGGTGCCTGATAGCAACGCACGGACGGCAAGGATTGTTGAAGCTGAGGTCGATGCCTATAGACCGCGAGACATGCGAGACATGCGAAACGCATGGGAACATGACTTGGTGACTGACTGCCTGAACTAGTCACCTTGGTTTCCGACGGGCAGGGGTCAAGTCACAAGTAGGCTGGAGACTTGGCTGTCTGATTCGATGGTTCGTAGTAGAGCACCGAAATTAGCATCTGACCAGTCTGAAGTCTTGTTTGGTCCGTAGAGCAGTCTCAGATAAATGGAACCTGCTGTTGTCACGTTTACAGCCCTATCCTGCGTTTCAGCCTCATGTATGATTTGAAAGCTTAACCATATGCCCAACGAACGCGTGCATAGCCTTTTCAGATGTGTCAGATAAAGATGATACCCTGAGGCTCTATTGTGAACAGCAAAATCAAAGATCGCTCAGTGTCCTCTTCAGACGACTCCTTTCATTGACCGCTTTGGCTGATGCTATGCACTGGCTCATCTCGAGTAAATGGATGTTGAGTTCAGCGAGTCAGAGCCAAAGATGAACCTTTCCCACAGATCAATGCTCTGATCCTGCAGCTGAGATCGAACCTGTCCCGAGAAGTCCTCGAGGTTCGATATACCTTCCACGCCATTCATTGACGGGTGTTGGGGTCTAGGACTTGACCTAAAGGATGTTTCCAACCTAGTATGGAAGTTCGACCTTTGGAAACGCGATTGTGGCGTTGCTGCAGGATTATTCGAAAATTGTGCGCGCTCCCTGTGATCCTGCAAAGTGCAATTCCAGGCGTCCCTTTCAAATCTTTCCTCTGGACTGGATCTACGGACTCTCTTGCATTCCACATCAATTTCCATCAATCCTTTCCATTCTTCCTCCCCACCTACCACAACCTCGTCACTATGAATCTTCTGCACAGCTCGACTCTCTTCTCCATTGACTGGTACAGCTGATGAGCATCTAATCTATGATGCAACGGTCACGGCGTTGCTGGGAAGGCTTGAAACAGAGGCTGAGGTGAGGATATATGGATTGTCAGGGTCAAGCGCCTTGATCGGATCCGTAGGTTCCGCGTACCGCGTTTCATTGGTGACATCTCCATGCTGGAGCACCTTGTAGGGTTTGCTTTGGGTCTTCGATAATCCTATGGTCCCTGACAAGACCTCTGGATCAATCTCAAGATAGGGAGATGGTGTTCGCGCACTTTTTGAACCCTTGTAATGAAGAATGGAGGTGGAGACCGACCGGCGGCAGCTATCTCCTGAATAGCCGAGTTGTCTTCGTGCAGTTCTGGCCTCTGAATCCACCTCCGAATCGTAAGGTGCAAATCTAATGCCATATAGAGAATTTGTCGAAGTATCCGCCTTGACTCGAGAATGCTCTGTTCTACATGAATCAGGCTTGATAGCGCTGCTTCCATCAGTGAGGGGGGCATGCGAACCAATCCTGACCGGAACCACCTCTGCGTCTGGCCTTTTGTTACGCACGGATTCTGCTTCGACAGGTAAAGTGTAGGACTGTAAAGGCCGAAACATAGGCGACCGTGATTCCAATCGAGGACTCATATGAAGCTTCTTTCGCTTGTCCACCTATTCCTTTCTGACTCTCGAGAACTTCGCCTCTAATGGCTTCATAAGTTCTAATCCGAGCCAGTCCTGTCCCTTCAAAAGGCGACGCTTTTCCATGTCAATTGACATTTCGAGATGTTGTCGCTTGCTATCATTGCTTCGACAATGCTCAAACGAGGGTGGAATCACCAGCTCTCCTGTTACCTCAGACTCTGAGACTGATGCATGCCTGGCGATGGTGTAGCGTGCCGATCTGGACCTAAGACTTCCAAGTGGAGTTGGGACTGTAGTTGGGTTGCCATGATATAATTGCTTGCCATTACTTAACTGTGAATTCGTCTTTTGGCCGGAAGAAAGTTGTGCAAGAGCTTTCGCAATTGATTCGTCACCAATGATCGTGCCATCTTTGAGTTTCGTTCGCACTTTTGCGAAATGTCCCTTTTGACGTTGTACCGAGCTCTTGTTGGTACCTTTGGAGACGCGTGACAAGTTACCTCCTGTCCAATTCATTGCTCAAGGGACTGGCGTAGTATTCTGCCCAACAATTGAGACCGGGTTGGAAGTTGTGGGCTGATCGAAATACATGCGCCTGACGACTTGCCGAAGAGCTCACCCCCGCATTCACATGTACTGTAGCATGCTATTACGACGAAATGTCCGAGAGACTAAGGCTGACATGTCAGTTAGATTTGTGGGCCGAGCACCGAGCGCCGAACATCATAGGAAACACCTCAGCAAGCACCTTAGCCAGACACCTCAGCTCCCTCGAGAAGACAATCTAAGAATCAGATCGAAGCCGCGTCAGTATGCCATTTCTCGTCACTACTACTACACTGAGCCAACTGCATGTCTCCACTCATCAGGTTTAGATTGCGTCGATCGTGTTTCATTTCAGATTTGGTTTACGCGACTTACTGTCAGCCTCTCGGATACACTTTGAGCCCCCCCAGACAATTTACGTACAAGCTGGGGAAGAGATGATCTATCGTGATGAGTACTTGAAAGACACAGGAGTTCATTCCGGACCACTGAATGGGCAAGCAGGTGGATATTCGTGCTTACTTGAGCTTACTCGATCGTCGGATCGGATCGCTAGGAGTAATGTCAAGCTGTGGATCGAGCAACACAGCTCCATCCGCTATGGTCACCGCTGTCGTCCACGTGGGTGACTCGATGCAAAGCGCAAGCGCAACAGAACTGCACGAGGTCAAAACAAGTCGTGTTGCACGTTGATAACTTTACGCGGGACCAGAAGATTTTTGGTCCCATGCAGCCGAGACTAGTCCACATAGGATTTATAGAGCGATAACAAAATATGCTAATAATCTCGCCAAGCGTGGAAAGAGGCTCTACAGAAGGAATATCATTGTAACCCTGTGACTGACTCGCATAGTCGCCATAAGGTAGTTATATGTCCTAGGAGAGCCACGATGCACAGGGCATGCGATTCGGAATGCGCTCCTTGGTCAAGGACGGACTCGGTTTTGCGACCCACCACCCCGCTCCCCAATGTACGAGTATTCATCAGCATTCATTAAGATGTGTACTCTAGGGAATGAGTAAGGTACGAGAAGATGGCCGCTCCGAATGTTCAGAACAAGAACGGGTGTGGCGCAGTCCAAGACAAATGACGGACATCGGAGGAGGTCTCTCTCATTTTGTAAATTGAAGTGCAGAGGTGCAGAACAACTCTCAAGATATTCGTGCTGGCTTTGGCACGCCATGGTTCTGCGACGCTGCTCAGCGTCCCCAACGAAGCTACGGGCAATTGAGCTGATTGGACTCGGCCAGCACTGCTTGAAATGTGATGAGGGACTTGATGAGAATGTGTGCCTGTCGTTACCGATCCGTCATTCGGTACAATAACGGTTCGCCTCCCGAGGCTCAACCATGTGCCTATGGCGTCATTGACGGCGGTACTTGGACGAATGATAACAGCTATAGGCCGGTGTACCATTTCTCCACGCTCAGCGCGCGGACGCGATGAATGGCGAGATACGACGAATGGCATGCACAGGTTGGGGTGTACTTCTACCACGGCACACTTGCGATCTACATGCCGTATATACCCGTATGCCAGATGGACGGTTCTCAGGTATTATCGCTTTCAGGTGAAGGAGCGAGTAATAAAAATGCGCTACAATAGAGTGCACGCTAGACGCTCGAGCCGCCGTATGCCTGCCCTTCTGCCCCACCGTGGCCCATTTCACGGCCATTAGAGGCCCTCTCAGCACGCGTCGAGGCTTATTAAATCGTCGGTTTTCGAATATTATGAAGGCAGGCTCCGTTGAAAGCTTACGGCCCCATATATAAACATCTCTTCGCTCCAGTCCCGTAATCTGCTCGTCTTCTACCATACCCCCACATCCCCAGATTTTACTATCTTGATATTTCTGCTCACCCCAGTACCCATACCGCCCTCTTTGCAAATGTCTGGCAAGGTTGCTCCCTCGAGACCGCGTACCATCCGCAGACTTTCCAGTCAAGATGCTACAACCGAATCTCTCACACGGGGACCAACTGTGGTTGTTCCTCCCAAGGTAAACTATGCGTCATCCATGATGTTGTCGCCCTCTTCCTGACTCGTATTCAGCATCTCATGGCTCCTTCAGATGCCCATGGAATTGCTGCATCCATCGAACTTGCTAGGCAAGAACTAGAGGCTGCTTATGGCGACGAAGGAGCCCTGGAGACACCTCCAGAAAGCGATGTTACCGACAAGTATGCGTTCGCGTTTGACATCGATGGTGTCTTGATCCGTGGCGGTCGTCCCATTCCCGAAGCTATCGAAGCCATGAAGGTTCTAAATGGCCAGAACGAGTATGGCATCAAAATGTAAGTACAACGTATGTTAGTAACGTTATTCTGGCTGACCACTATCAAGTCCCTACATTTTCGTTACCAACGGAGGCGGCAAAACGGAGCAAGAGCGATGTATCCAACTAAGTCAGCAGCTTGAAATCGAGGTCTCTCCTGGCCAATTCATCTGTGGTCATACTCCAATGAGGGAGATGGCTCACAAATATAACACTGTACTCGTCATCGGTGGAGAGGGTGAAAAGTGCCGTCATGTGGCTGAAGGTTACGGATTCAAAGACGTGGTCACTCCTGGAGACATCATCAAGCACAATCCCGACACGACACCTTTCCGCAAGCAGACACAGGAGGAATACGACAACTCTAGGGATCGTGACTTTTCAACAACTCACATCGAAGCCATCTTTGTCTTTGCCGACAGTAGAGATTGGGCCGGTGATCAACAAATCATTCTGGACCTCCTCATGTCCAAGGGAGGTGTTCTAGGTACTAGATCGGAAACCTACGATGAGGGCCCGCCTGTCTTCTTCTCTCACAACGACGTCGTTTGGTCAGCATCTCACGATCTCACCCGTCTTGGAATGGGAGCACTTCGCCTCAGTCTAGAGGCCATGTACAAGGCTGTCACCGGAAAGACCTTGAACACGACCGCCTATGGCAAGCCTCAAATCGGAACTTTCCAATTCGCCACACGTCTTCTTCAACAATGGAGGAAAGACAGCCACGGTATCGACGCTCCACCTGATACTGTCTACTTCGTCGGCGACACTCCCGAGTCTGACGTCCGCGGAACCAACGAGTTTAACATGCAGTCTGAGCAGACTTGGTATTCCATCCTGGTTCGCACTGGCGTCTACCAGGACGGCACAGAGCCGAAATTCGTTCCCAAGGCCACCGTTGACAACGTCCTCGAAGCTGTTCTTCACGGCATCGAGCGCGAGCACAAGAATGCGCTGAAGGATATTGCTAGTCTCACCAAGGCCTTCGAGGGCTCCGCCATTGATTCTGCTGATGGCACACCTCTGTCAACCCGTGCTGGCACACCCAAGCCCGAATAGACACGAGCGAATTCCGCAACATTCGTTGCTATTGTAATGCGTCTACGTCTGCATTTTTCATCTCATACCCATTTGGTTTCAACTTACAAGTCAAACTGTTTGCATCGATACCGGCGCAGCAATCTATGGATGCCAGGTGTTTGCTTCTCTCTGCTCAATGTAAAGCATCATAAAATCCATTCATAGATATTATACCTTCAGTGCAGATTTTAGGGAAGCATCCACAGATATTGGTATTCAAGACGAGCTATTCTTCATAGACTATCGTATGGCTCTAAGCACCTCTTTTGCTGTGGACTGATTTCAGGAGCGCTCATTCGTGGCGTGTACTCGGACCAAGCAAGGTACATGAGCTCGTAGGATGGATAAATTTTGCGTTAACCATAAAACAGATGCAAGAAGGGTGACAAGGATAACAAGATCCCTCGTTCAGATTTCCCTCTTTGACATGTGAGAAACAACCCCTCCTTCTCCTAGTAGTCCCAGTTATTACCCCTCGTCTCATCCCCGCACCTTTTCCTGCGGGCTGTCTCTATGCAGTATGCCCTCTGCAACGACAAGACGGGGTTCCACGCCGTGGAGCCCTCGGCCGCGGAGAGTACTGAACAACCTTTGAGGCCCACGGGAAAGGATCGGCAGAGATTACTCGTATACGGTGGCCCCTCGGCCAGTGGCACGAGCGTATCCAGCTCGGGAAGGACTGATGGACGAAGAAACTCTTTCGCCTAACCCTGTCGTCGCCGAGGGACATGGACCGTGTCTTGCAGCGTGTGATACAATAATAATACAGAGAACAAGTCATCAAACTAAATTACTACCGTAGTCAAACACGAGATTTAGCCGTTTTTCAGGACTGAAACCAAGAATTTCTCCAAGGCTCCAAGCCTGGGCCTGGATCCTGACAGTGACGACCAGCCGTCGCTGTCGGTTGTGCATCCGGCCGATTGATGAATAAGTGCTAGTCAGGGCAGGCATGGTACATCCTATGCGGGCCATCGTCCCTCTTCTTTGGACAATGCAAGTATGCAACTGTAAGACAGATACGAGCAGTCTTGTACACATCCATCCATTTTCCATCCCGCCTTTTCGCGATCCGGTGCAAGAAAGACAAGATGAGACTAGGGCACAGGACTGAACGATATGCCGAGAAGATGAGTGATATACTCGTATGCCCAGCAGTGATAGTGTCCTAAACTTCTCTAGTCTGATAAAAATCCCCTCACCCTTGCCCGTAATCGTACCTGAGTAGTCACTAAAAATAACGTGACCATGTGCTTGGCTGACTCGGCGAGCTTCGTATCGCCCTTCCATTTATTAACGTTTGTCCTTGGGGTCACTCAAAGACTAGCGTTGAGTTCTGGTCATGGTGTTACCCTGTCCTTGCAGTTTTACCAGTGACGAATCATCGGCACAAGTCTGCGACCCCTGTCATGAGCCTAGTGAGTTTCATGGTAAGGAATGTTGTACCCTGTGCTTATCAAACACCTTGTCGTTTTCGAGACCGATCATGCAAAGTGTGTTCTTGACTGGCCATGTGTTGGCAGGGGCGAATCATACACGAATCTGGACAAACAAAAACTTGGCATGTTGTAGATGATGGTTTGGTTGATCATCTGGCAAGGGTTGAGCAATATTGTTTATGATGAAAGCGGAGCCACAGTTAAAGAACATGGAATTCGTATTCGTGTGCATATACTTGAGGATTACCCTAAACAAGCTCTAAGACAAAAGGCCAATCCATGCACCGGCGCCTGTCGTGTCCCTGATGAGAGTGTTGTAGCTAAGAAGAGAAACATTGAAGCAGACAGCCCTTACAGAAGAGCAGCACCGAGAAGAGTGGAGATGGCGACCACGCCGGTAAAGACGTAGGGAACCATGCTGAATTCACCCTTGTTGATCAAGCTTGAAGCAGCACCCTTGGAAGTCGCAGCACTGGAGCTAGAGCTGGAGCTAGAGGATTTGGACGAAGAACCAGAAGTGGAGGCTGCAGTGGACGATGCATGAGATGCAGTCGAGGTGGCAGAGCCAGAACCAGGGGTAGCAGTGCCAGATGACTCGCCCCCTGCATTTTGGCTACCATCACCAGTGAGACCAGGACCGGCTCCGGCACCTTTACTCATGTACTTGACGGCACCGGATGGAATTGCAGGGAGCTCCTCGCCGGTGAAACCAGACTGCGAGAGCTGGAATGTGTCAGAGCTTGGAGGGCATGGGCTGACCGTGTTGTTGGTCGAATAGCCGCCGCTTCCGCTGGGAGCGGGATTGTTTGCGAGCTCGGTCTTGAGGTTGGTAAAGTCGTTGTTGGTGCTGACAGAGCTTCCACTGATGGTAACGAGACCATAATCGTTGCCCTCCTCAGAGTACTCGTAGACCAAGCCACCACTGTAGACACCAGTCATTTCTGTGTTGTATAGAGCAGCGACCTCCTCGAAAGTGCGAGTATTGGTGTTGCAACCATACTCGGAAAGGCTTGGTTGGAAGGTTAGCTATGTCGAAGTCGTGTGGTGGAGATGAAGCTTACAAAATAGGAAGACTGTAGTTCGAGAACATGGCAACCTTCTGGGACCAGCCAGATTGGGTGAAAGAGGAAGGGTCACACCAAGAGTAGTCATTGAAAGCGAAGAAATCACTGCGCTGATCATCGGTACCGCAGTTCATGTACTCGGCCATTTCGTATCTGTTGCTGTCCACGTCGGCAGCAGAGTAACCAATTGGGATGGCGCGGTAGCCTCTGCTGTCACGGTATTGCTTGAGATCGCGAGTCACAGCCTTGACATACGGAGCACAGTCGGTAGTGTTGTCATCGTTGATGACCTCGTTACCACTGAAGAAGAGAAGAGTGTTGGTGTAGTTGGCGAAGGCATCGACGGTTGCGAAGATGCTCTGCAGGTAGACAGCATTGTAAGAAGCGCCAGGGTCACCACGGTTGAGCGAGTACAGAGGAGTATTGACATCTATTGCTACATTAGCGGAACAATACTTGTGGAGAGGTCGTTGCCATGGACTTACCCAGAGCGACGTAGATGCCGGCATCAGCCAGTGCGCTCATACAAGCATCGTGGTTCGCAGAGTTGTCGACCGTGTAGACTCGGATCGTGTTGATTCCAAGCTGCTTGAAGTATGGAACATCACGCTCACAAGTGCTCGAATCTGCCAAAGGATCCGTGACGTCGGAAGAGCCTCCAGGCTGGTAGTCTACACCACGGATATAGAAACGATCGTCTCCAGCAAAGAAGGCATTTCCCTGAACCGTCACCATCGGCAAGCTTGTGCTTGCTGTTGCGCTGGTAGCACGAGCCTCGACAAGTACAGGGCTGGGGTTAGCAGCAGCGAATGAGGCCGTCAGGGCTATGCAGCCTGCCAACGTGGATGTCTTCATTTTTTGATTGTACGCGTGTCCTGCGTTGCTCAACCGGAATGTGGTTTTAGCTCAAATAGTACTGAGTGCGGAGATATAATGAAATACAAGTGACAGGAGGAATCAACAACAGTCTCCAGTAACGAGCGAGAGACTTTGACGAGAATGGTTTTGACGAGAACAGAAGATATTAGAAAAGAGTAAGACGACGTGGAATGTCGAGAGGTCGAGCGTCCGCAGCAGCAGCGATGAGAGAGATACAGTACCTTATTTTGTTTGTCAACTGCCTTGGCCAAAGCACGGGCCTCTCCCGTTCCTGGGAGTGGCGTTGCCGGCTCCACGAAGGTTGGTGACTCTGCCAACGCCGCGGTCGCCGCTCGCCACTGAGAGGCAGTCAGAGCTGACTGTTGGGTCTAGTGTGGCATAAGCGCAATCTCTATTTGCTGCATCTTGCAGCTTAGCGTGTTTGGCATTGGACGAGCGTGCCTCACACTCCTCACTACCTTACCTTGATCGTAGAGCCAAATGGTGCTTTGGCGCGTGGACTTGGGAGTATTGTTATTTCGAAATCTCGATACCTTAGTTAGTCCAGCATAGTTTGGGCAACTACTGTCTTCATGGAATGATGGAATTCTGTATCATATAAATCCTCTATGGTGCTCCATGCTACATTTCGCTTGCGACGCCACTTCTTTTCTTGCCAATACCTAGTAATAATACTATTTGCTTGGCTCATTAAAATGCTTCCACTCCGTTATTTTTGATAACCCATGATGTCCTTGAAAAGAGATGGTTCGAACTCCGTCCAGTACCCAATCCCAGATCTTAAAAACCCCAATCGTAGCAAGTAAAAGAGGAGATTGAAGCGATGAGATCTTTTACCGCCGGGTGCAAGGTAGACCGCCGATGGTGAAGATTAAAGACTTTCCCGCCTCCCCTGCAAATCGCATGCCGACCTGCAACATGTTTAAAAATAAAAGACGCAAAAAAAAGTCACAGAAAAAGCTCAAACGTATCATGCAAAATGCCGTGCCGACTGGCGACATCTACCCACATTAGGTACGGAGAGCCGGAAGTGAGAAGAAGCCTGGCGTGTCGCGATCTCTCGATCTATCAATCGAGGGAGATAGTCCTCAATCAGAGAAGCTGGTTCAAAACTACTTCGGCGAGGAAACACTTCGATCGCTCTTTGATCGCCAGAACATGAGCTTACTCAGGCGGGTTTCCTTTCGCTTTTTAACGTCTTGATTCGCGCTCGGAGGCGCGGCGGTCTGCGGTCGCCGTCCTGAGGGCGATCTGCTCCTGCCGTCACCGAACGATCCTCCAACGAGTTGAGCCAAGCTCTGTATGCTGGAGCGTTTCCGACGACGCTCCAACATTTCGATCTCCGCAGGAACCGATGATACTGAACCAGAGCGGTCCGAAAAATCTCGGCGTTGCATAGGGTTATGCATTCCACTGATCATGGTAGAGCGACTACTCGTCAACGAGGGCACATCGTCAACAGACATGCGCATGTCCAATCCGTGTTCGCCGGTTGCGAACGAGCTGACTGTGCGGTTGTCACCTATTGAAGAGCCAGAGGTTCCCAAACGTGACGCGTCGAACAAGCCATGCTGGCCATGCGTTTCAGGGGACGAGAATGTCGAAGGGTGGTATGATGGGGGAGTGAGTGGAAATGGTTCTGTCTGAGGTACAGACAGCCCTACGTTACGCCGCTCGGCCAGAAGAGTAGAAGTCTCACTCGATTCGGACGACTTGGTTACCGAAGAGGTCCGAGGCTCTTCGTGATCACCAACAATCTCAATCGGACTTGCTTCCTCTATGATTGTGTCTTCCACGACAGAGGTCCGACGCATAATTGTCGGCGAGCTCGGAAGTGGAAGGGTGGCGGTTATGGGCTGGATTTGAGGCGAAGGCTGAATGCCAAGGCCTTGCTCTGTGATACGCCCTGTTGTAGATTCTTCGTGATCAGCTACAGCATCAACAATCTCTATTCCAGTCCCATCCTCGTCGTCGCTTTCATTATTCTCGAATGAAGAGGCTTGCTTTCTGGCCGAAGCGATCTCGGCCTCCTCGTCTTCTTCGAAGACGTCAGCCATGGATGGTTGAACAGGCGAACTAGACCTGTCAAATTGAAAAGGTGCCAATGTGGGTAGGCTGTAGGTTCGATTATGGGTGCGTTCTGCCCCACGTCGACCAAAGCCGCCACTGTGCATCTGCCGTCTGGCTCCACCCATAGGCGGAGTACCGTAAGGGCCCAATGCGGCGTCGAGATCGATCATAGGGCTTCGACCCCCTGTTTCTTCGTTCTCGACCAAAGACGGGTAGTCTATTTGCAGGTCTAGCTGTGGGCGCGACTGGGTAAACGAGAAGGGAGTGGCATCATCCCATGAACCGAACGGATCTTGACTGAATACAGCATCAAGATCGGGTTCAGCTTCGAGACTTGCTTCTGGTGAAGGAGTCGGCATATCCGGTTCGGATGATGGGTGCGTGTTGGTTGGTAGGGTCATGGATTTTGTCTTCCTTGGATCCTTGGTCTTTCGGCCGAGGAATGCGTTGGCCCAAGCCTTGACCTTTCTGCGAGATGACTTTCTATTCAGCTGATGACCTGCTGTCTCGTCGTCCTCTGAGCTGGCCTGGAACAGACCCGTCATCACTGGATCGTGTAAAGAGACAGTAGACAGGGCTGGTTGCTCGAATGCACTCGCGGAGATCAAAGGCTCACTTCGGCGGCGATCCAGTTTCGACGAATGTTTCTTCTTTGGTTGCCCTTTCGGAGGTGCTGACGCATTCCACACCGCAGAAGGCTTGGGCAGCGAGCCTGTAGGTTCTGGAAGTGATTGCTTGCCGGTAGTATCTAGAGTTGGATTCTGAGATTCGAGAGCAGGTTTTGACTCGAATGAAGACCTATATGTAGATGTTGGTGCGGAATGCAGATCCATGGATGGTGGAGTGCGACTCCTCCTGGGTGATGGGGTCCCTATGCCCCCGAGACTGATCATAGACGAGATGCTATTTCCCACAGAATGGCCACAGATTGTCGATGCAGAGCTTGTCGTATCCGACGAGACGGTCGACAATGGGCGTGGAATGTACTCCACGTTTTCAGAAAAGCCGACACGTGGTCGGGATGCTGGACGAGCTGTGAAGGGTCGGTTTGGCATGCTGGGCGAACCAGAAGATGATGCGCCGAAAGTGAATTCTCTCGCGGCAGGGTAGACATCGTCGTCGAGTGAGCAGGGTGGTGAAGGAGTTCGTGCGGGCTCCTTGGACGACAACGATGGTACAGACATCTGAGGCGCTGCGTTGGCATCTCGAGGCTGCAGGATACTGGCGAGATCATGGCCAGAAATGGCGGCGGAGCGACGGTGCGCATGGCCTCGCCGTTGCCCTGGTGATCCAGTTGTGTACTTGTCGGATGGAAGTGGAAGTGTTTCGGAAGGCTTGGAAGGACTGGTGCTTACCAAGGTAGAGACACCATAACGACTATCTCCACCCACAAACTCGCTTGCTCGTCTTCTGTGTCCTCTTGCTGGCGTGCTTGGGATAGTCAAGGCTGGGGATGCCAGTGGCGGGTTACTTTGACTAAGTCCGGAGGTGTCGGTAGCATTGAAGGTAAAGGTGGGCAGTGTAGAGACAGATTGGCGTTGATGTGCCCTCCCACGAACTGGTACAGAACCAAGGTTAAGATGCATCGACACAGGTCGCCTGGACGAGACAGAGGATGCACTGCTTCCGTTGGTGGGGCGCGCAGGAAACACAAAGTCAGGATTTGGCACCAGATGAACAGAAGCTGCAGAGGGATCCATGGTGATGTCGAAGCAATCGAAGTGATGGTTTGTAGAGGTAGATGCAACGACTGCCATGCCAAGAATAGGATAGATAGAGTGAGGTGGACCACTGCCCGACACGGCTCAACGACAAACCTGAGCGAGTGAGGGACAGATGGATCCGGTCGTAGATGTGCCGCAAGCAATTGAAGGTCGGCAGCGCGTTCGACGATCAGACAAAATGGGCGCGGAAAGATGCAAGTTGCGAATTGCGGTGCGAAGAATATTATACTAACAGAGAGTGAGCGTGTATGCAATGCGGGGCTGGTGTGTCCAAGCGGAGATCCAAGACATGGAGGATGTACCGAATATGCTGAGTGGGCACTCACAGAGTGCTGGTCAAGCTAAGTTATGTGATGGTTGCTACGAATGAAAGGAACGACTCAAAGTACAACAGTAAGGAGTGGACGGCTAACAACCAAGCCTAGAAGGCCAATGGAGGTGCCAAAGGATAAAATCGCACCGTACTTGCTACCGCACGGGCACGACACAGCAGTCGAAGAGGTGAAGGCAATGCGGTGAGGATGCGAGAAAGAGGTTCATGAAGGGAACCGGAAGCCTTACTAGAAGCAAGCCGCAGCGCCAAGCTAGACTTTCGGCACAACCCTGGAGTGGGCCTAGATACGACCCAGCTTTCGTAAGTACGAACGACACTAGCCACTACCTATTATTATCCGTCTTTCGCCAGTTCGCAACTGGGAACAGACCAAGGAACTCGTTAAGCTATTTATTGCACTCTCACAACGTCTTCATGGCAACAATCTCTCGTCACAGCATACCTTGACTGCCATTGAAACACTCGAGGACAAAGCGCATGAACCTACTCGTATCCACCGTTGCCAGGATCAGCCAATCTTGAGGACCTGCTTCGGATATTTATTGTTGTTGCTATGCTCTCGGCTGTTTGATTGCGACTGACTATTGGTGCGCCGTGCTTAACCAAGCCAACCGCTTGGTGCCGAGCACTTCCTAGTTCCTACATCGTCTCACTGCCGTATCCTGTCGATACTGCATGCCGACTACCTTACGTCCCTGCCGTCTGCTATCATCAGTGATGGAGCGACGCATCTCATACCTAGCTCGAGATCGCAGTAGGCGAAGAGCGACGCGTCTTTTTGTCCAATGAGCATGCGCCGCATGCAAGGATGCTGCTGTGCTTCTCCACTCGTCCACGACGCTCACCTCGGAGAGGAAATGATGTACGTCTCCCACCTTGACTGAATCGTGTCTGACTTCGCCCGCGCAAACCTTTTAACACTAGAACGTTATTGTGCTAGTCCATGTGCTGTACTGTACTACTTCACAGCCAGCTTCATCTGTTCCTGCCCACTCCCATGCCTGGCTCGCCGTTCAAATAATGGAGGACATCCCGGCCATGATGGTCACATTGTTGAGCCACACTCAAAAATAGGTAGGGCGCCGTCGGTGCTTTTTCCCACACGGGGAAGGCATCTCAGCCACATCCAAAGCACGCGAAGTGCACGCGCCGTTCAGATCGTCATATGATATAGTGCTGCAATGCATACTCCTACAACTTGGAGTATCGTGCAAACAGTCATCTTGAAGTGACTACCTGACTTACAGACTCTCGTCTTTCAAACATGTGTTCTCAGACGTGCTTTCACTTTCAACGCTGGGCATTGGAACCGACTCATCATGACTTCGACTTAATACTCGCTTTCACATGGCAATATCGATAGGTCCGATCTCTCAGCAAGGGCCGCAACCCAGCTCATCCAAGCGCCAGTGTCCCCAGAGGATATTCAGTGGGGAGGATGCTTTCTCCATATGGCTTGAAACTGACGGAATCATAACGATTCATCGACACTACTTGGTCCGCCCAGACGGGGGTTCTCCTCACATTCGACATCTGCTCAATCTTGTATGCGACCTGCAGCAATTTACCCTCAGTCCATGGCTGGCCGAGGATTTCCATCCCGATCGGTACACCAACAGGGGCATCGACACTCGCAGGACTGAACCCTGCAGGGACCTGAGTACGTCTCAGTAAGCATTCTAAACTCGTAGAGTAGCAAGGTCAAGGTAGAAGAATGGAGGAACTCACCGTCACAACTGGAGACCCTGTGAGAGCAGCCAAGATGCCATTTCGGCCCGATTGCGAAGGGGAACCGATCTTGACGACTAGATTCTTCTGCTGGGGATAAATCATGGCATCGAGCTGATTCCTAAGAAAAGTCTCTCGAAGCGCCAATCTCAAGTCCTGGATATCCGACTGGACATCATCATAACCTTTGTGGGTCTCGGTAGTGATGTTGCTTGTGCTGGATACAAGCGCAGTATTCACAAATTCGTGCTGAATCGGAAGCACAAGAAATTTGTGAGTGTCATGGTATAGCTCAGTCAGAGTGTTGGGATGGTGGCCTTTGAGGCTTGGCTGCTGCAGGTAGGCGTCCATTTCCTGTCTGTATTCGTATCGCTGGGTATCGAGCGCTGCTGCTAGTGTCGTCACATTATAGACACTTTCGGTGATGGGAACGATAGTCGCGCCCGCGTCCTCTAACCGAGCTTGCATGCTTGCCATGGCATGATTCACGGGCGTTGTTTCGCTACTTACAGTTCGATTAAAAAAGCCTTCGACGAGGCCGAACTGCATGCCTCTCAATGAACCCGAAGACAGCTTATCAGTATATACGGAGCCTCTAATCCCTGATGGGACAAGAGTGGTCTGTGAGTCCATCAGCTTGCAGGACTACGGAACATGCATACAGAGCGGCATACAGTGTTATCCGCCGTGTCAATCCCAACACTAGCCATCACCGTAAGAGCAGCTGCCACATCATACACGCATCGCGCAATGGGACCAATGGCATCCTGGGTGTAAGAAACGGGCATGATCCCGCTTCGAGATACCAGTCCCCTAGTCGGTCTGCAGCTGAACAGATTGTTCGCACTAGCCGGACTTCGTAGGCTGTTCATTGTATCGGTGCCAGTAGCGAAGACGGAAAATGAAGCTGCAACGGCGGCTCCAGAGCCGCCCGAAGAGCCTGAAGATATGTTAGTACCGCTTACTTGGTACAAATTAACATCTGCGCCTTGCTTACCTCCCGGTGTACGGGTGTGATCATAAGGATTGATCGTTTGCCCTCCGAGAGATGACACAGTGATACCCTCCAATGCCATTTCATGCAGATTGGTTTTACCAAGGACGACAGCACCGGCTTCCTTCAGAGCCCTCACGACTGGAGCATCTACTGTCGGTTGCGACTCGGCAATAGCTACGCAGCCACCTGTGGTTGGCATGGAAGCAGTGTCATAATTGTCTTTCAGCAGAACGGGAATGCAGAACAGGGCCCCCGTTGTAGCGGATTTGGATGCGAGTAAATCATCGAGATGTGAGGCGGTCGACAACGCTGTCGGGTCTAGAGAGATGATGGCGTTGGTGTGGTTATTGAGGGCTTCGATGCGAGAGAGAAACGAATTCACAATCGTGCGGCAGTCGGTCAGTCCGGTGAAGAGGGCATTGTGGGTAGAGTGTATGGTGGCTTCTCGTGGGTCAAATGATAGTTCTAGCGCGTGGCAGGACAAGAGATACGTCAAGACCAAGCACGTCGCCAATCGAACACTGAGCGACATTTGGACAGAGGCACTATATACGGACTCGGCTGGACGAGGTGGTGACTAGATAGTGAAACATTCCTGTTCTTATGCATGGTTATGGGGTCTATTGGTCTATCTTGGTTCAAGCACCTGCCGATCTTCGGGGATGATGCGGGTTAGCTTCGCTTTGTGGTCGGAAGAGGAAAGTCAATCGTAGTGAATTCTGAGAGCATTCTACATATGCAGCATCGTAAGTTGAATGACTTCGCATCATGGCAACAGTAATAGAATAGAGGAATATGTACATTATTCAAATAGCATGAAACCATCCAGTATTGCTGGGATGAGGTGCCGAACTGAGCTGTGACGTATGCCAAGTCGACAGAAGTTATAGAAGGTAAAGTTCCAGTGATACGCTCAAGGGATACAAGAGTCGATCCAGGGCCCCAAGCAGATCCATGACGATGTAGCAAGATGGAGGCGAGTGAGGAGTGGGGTAATATAAGGAGTTTCAAGAGGATCGTAATTAAGCTCAGCTAAGAACATAATACTTATGAAGATCCGAATATAGAGAATTAAGGTAAGATATGGTGATTTCGAGGAACCGACCAAGTCAAGCTAGGCAGAGAAAGGGCGGTCAAGGCGGGCAGTGCTCTGGCACATACGCCATAGAACGGGTAGACCGGATGGCAAGGTGGTAAGGTCCTCCGAGAGAGCAACTGAGAAATGCGACGCTTCCGGTGAATTGTCTTGGTCGGATCTGCGGTGGATCTGGAAAAGAAGTCAAGGCGTTGATGACGCCAACCCAGCGACCACTCTCTGCGGCGACGCTGTCCTACAATGCTAGCACTCATCATGGTAACCAATGACGGGGGACGGGTGGTGACGAGTGACGAGCAGATGAGCAGACGAGCCGACGAGAGTACGCTGGCTCAGGTTGACGGCGGTAATGTCAAGTCACACGACAACAGCTTCTTCTTTGCTCATCCCCCTGTGACAGTAGAGCCAGTCATGCCCTGTTCCACACCCTGAACACCTTCAAGATGCTCTAGACCTTTTGCTTGGATGACATCCGTGTCCAACTCTTCGATGACGTGTAGCACGACGTTTAGGGACTCGAAGAAGCCATTCACAGAGACTCTCAGCATGCGGTTGGTGGTGGCGCGGTAAATAGTCCTCAGAACGGTGGCATCTGCATCTTGGGCAGGTGCTTCTGCTTGGGGAGCAGAAACAAGTGAGGCTTGGGGTGCGGAGTTGGTCAGCAGCGAAGCTCGCAGAGGATCAGTGCCGACAACAGTTGGTGGAGCTCCATTGGTCGGGTGCACCAAAGTGAACTCTCGCTTCACAAGAGGGGAAAGCTCTTGGTCTACAGAGAGAGTGCGAAGGGCAGCATTGGCTAGACGGTGAGTGGGAAAAGGTATGTCAATGACTCTGCGTATTTCTTAGCAATGAAAGCGACTAAGGTACATAAGGAGAATTCTTACAACGAGCAGGGAAAGACTTGCTGCTCAGCCATCTTGCCGTGCAGATGAGCGAAAAGGTTCCCGTACCTTGCTTCTTGACACACTTGAAAAGGCTCCGCTCGTGGTACCACAGCAAAGAGCCGTCAATAAGAATAATAATAGTAAAGCGGAGTAGAGTACAACCTACCTTAACCTTAAGGTAGTACCGTAACGCCCGCAATCGATCGAGCAAAAGTCTTGGCAAAAATGGTCATTAAGTGACGACATGAGATGGAGCAACGACAACCGCGCCTTCGAGTGCATTTACCTTATGCATCTATGTCTTCTACTTACTTGCAAGAACCACTAGATTCTGAATACATTCATATCAGCTTATCGACCACTCACACCTGCCATCATGTCATCTCCTTCCGAGTTCCTGACCTTCTACCGTAGAGTCGCAACCCACTCAGGCCTTCGCATCCGATTGGCAAATCCCTCGACATATCGCAGCTTTGCCCTCTCATCCAGACTCTCCAAGGACGCCAGTGTCAAGGCCGATCAATACCCCGATTCTAAGCACACGACGAACAAGACGGACAGGCTAGACGTACAGAGTGACAACAGTGCCAAGGGCAAGGAGTGAGTCTGTGTCACATAGTACCATCATATGTCACTAACAGTCCATTGAAGGGCCAAAACACGTAACGAGGGAGGTTCTGCCACGTCGCAGTCCGACAGCAGGTCCAGCACCAAGAAAGCCAAGGAGGAACATCCCGAAGCCCCAGATGTCGTTATTGGAATGCAGGATGAGAGAGGAGGAAAAGGCCATTAGACTGCCTTTTGTTCTGTAGGAACTCTATTTTCAGAAGACCAACAATAATCGTTGTGTAAAATATTCACTCAACTGTGCCACCCACTGGCGCTTGTTGGAAATCCACCTCTCGCATTGCCAGAACCTCCCAGGTCTATGATTCGAAATCCGTGAGGGTTTGACTTTATTGTCGTGTGCATGTCAATTCAAACGCCGCAATCCTAAAACGCCCCCGTTATGCCATAGTTCCCAAATCGAGAGCGCCATCGCTCGTCAAGAAGTCGCTACAATGATTGAGTCGACATCCACTTCTTGACCCTCTTTTTCAAGTCGCCGACGCTCTGTTGCATGGGGTTCAACTTCATGTCCCGGCTCATGGCGAGATAATCATCTCCGTGTTTCTCGACGAGCTCTGCGATCCAATCTGATTCCCGCTCGCTTTGCTTCCTGATTTTCTTAGGCGCCGCTCTCGAAGCCTGCTCCTCTAACTCTCTGATGACTTGGGTCTTTGCTTCGCCGGTGGAAGCAGGTCCATCAATGACGCCGTGCTCGTTTGTGCCGAAACCCTGCCATTCTTCCTCGTCGCTGCTGTCCTCGAGGTCGTTGAGTGGGTCGTTCAAAGGGTTTGGCTTCTTCTTGTCGTCTTCGTCGAGCACTTCCAGAATGGCACCGGTCTTGGGATCGCGTACGATGCGCACTTCGGAAGACACACCGACCATCTTGGGTAATTTTGAGTGAATACTCAGTGTGTCTGCGGGGTTGTTGTTGGCCGCATTTTCCTGCAAGATGGCGCTCGTCTTCTCAGTACCACCACTCGGCGCATTGAGTTTTGATGCAAGTCCGAGTCTGCGGTAATTTTGTGTGAGGGTCTCCTTCTGGTTCCTTATCAAAATCAGTACAACATGTTGGCGAACAGAGTAAAGAGAGCGCCTCACCAGTTGGCGGCTATGATTGCATTGTTCAAAACCTTCTTCTTTGACTTTGGCTTCTGGCGCACTTTCGAGATGGAAGACTTGTTCTTTTTCTTCTGCAATTCACGACCCATCTTGACTTGATTTTATATGATCGGATGGTGATATTATAAATTGTCTCGTGAAAATAAATCTCGAACTTCCAATTCTCCAAAATCCGCTGCCGAGGCCTCGATGAGTTCGTCTGTGCAGCTTATCGCGATAAGGTGGGAATGTCACAATGTCTCCAGTCTCCACCTCCGAGACCACAGCCTTCAGTGCCTCCAGTACCTCCAGTACCTCCATTCTTTCTACTTCAATCGTTGGTCATGTCTAGAAGTCGAACAGCATGCCTGATTGGCTTGGTGCTTCTTGGGCTTGCACTATTAGTCCAATGCACGAGCACGGTTGAGAATGGACATGTTGGTCCTGGTGTTGGCCAGCTGAGTAGCGTAGAGATAGAGGAGCAATTGCAGGTAGGTGACAAGCGCTCCCTGTGCCATTGCCGACTTTCATCATATCTCTCGCATGTTTTGTTTTATTCCCTGCGCAACTTGCTCACTCGCATATCTTAGCACTGTCCTCTCGTCGAAGCCCTCAATGAGCACAAGATTGCAACTAGTCCTCAGACCTCTGGTTTCACTGCGAAGCTGTTCTCCTACTTGTTCCCAGCTTCGCCTGCCATAAACACCCTCCTGTCAGTACAATCGTTTTCACAAAAGCATCAAGGATGCGCTGCTTTGATCAAGGCTCATCAAACCAAGGGCTACTCTCTACATCTCCGGCCCTCCAAACTTCCTACTTGCTTTCTGCCCCACTGACATTGACCCATCCTCGCTCACCGTCATGGTCGCCTTCGCTGTTGGTGGCCTTCTCGGTGACACTCTTTTCCACCTGCTCCCAGAGATCTTCTTGGGCGAGGACAGCCCAGAGCACGTCAGATTCGTACTGGTCGAGCCGAACAGAAATCTACTCCTGGGCGTTGCCATAATGGTCGGTCTTCTGACCTTTGTAGCTCTTGACAAGATGATTCGCATTGCCACTGGAGGAGAAGGGGGCCACGATCATTCCCACAGCCACGTCAAGGCCGAAGAGAAAACATCTGCTTCGGCCACAACAAGCGGCACAGTCAGGGATCCATTATCGGGCGAACTTCGCCAGAGAGGAGGCAAGAGTGTAGAAACTGCAGCACTTAGCGTTCAGAACGAAAAGGAAGTCAATCCCTCGGCTCAGCTGGGTGGCTACTTGAACATCATTGCCGATTTCACTCACAACATCACCGACGGCTTGGCAATCGCATCCTCCTTCTACGCTTCCCCCACCGTCGGCGCAACCACCACAGTAGCCATTTTCTTCCATGAAGTTCCTCATGAGGTCGGCGATTTCGCCCTGCTCATCCAGAATGGCTTCACGAAACGCGCCGCCATCGGTGCCCAGTTTCTGACAGCCGCAGGTGCTGTTGTTGGTGCGCTCGCTGGTATCGCTATACAGGAATTTGGCGGCAGTGCGCATGGCGAGGCAGCGACCGAACCCGGTCTTTTCGGCACCAGTCTGCAGCTTGGTGACCTCTTGTTGCCATGGACCGCTGGAACCTTCCTTTATGTCGGCACTGTCGCTGTGATTCCGGAATTGCTGGAGACTGGCCCGGACAAGGGCGCTGAGATCAAGAAGACGTTGACTCAATTCTTGGCCATTGCTGTCGGCGCTGGAATTATGCTCGTCATCTCCTGGAATTGAACTCGACCGGTGTGTATTGGAGGGCCTGTGAGCATGAGGTTCGGGCTTTCCGAACGCGGACCACGATGAGCTCGAGGCTGCGTAAGCGCTTCTCGACACGCATCCTCGAAAGTCCCGCGAGACGAGGTTCGACGAAGGTATCTTCCTTGGCTGCGGTTGTGGCTGTCTTTGGGAAAGGTCAGGTTGGACCGGCATGCCCAAGTACTTGCAAGGGAAAGGATGAAGCAGGCTAGCCACATCAGACGTAGCCTGAGCGGTGGCGAATCACACGAGATAGATGCACGATGGATGGAAATGGAGACTGGCAAGATGATGAAACACACTTTTACTTGTCGAGCTAGAGTCTAGACGCGTGCAACGCAGAGTCCAGAGGGTATCATAACAGATCGCATGTTTGAGCAAAAGGGTTGCCGCGCTCGAACCGCCACCCAGGATAAAATCAAAATGTACACACAGAAACGCCGTCTTCGTGCATGTCCCCTCCCATCCGTTTTCCAATCGTCATGCCTTTCCAACGCCCCGTGTGCTGCCTACCGAAACTAGAGTTACAATTTTCTCCGTGCCGTATAATGTGAATAGTCGAGAGTAAAAGGGAGCTCAATCCTTCGACCGCATGTATGATATTGGTGTGTTTCGAGAGGAAGCGAAGTCAATCCTCCGACTGCATGTCTGATTTTGGTGTGTTTCGAGAAGAAGCGAAGTCAATCCTCCCAGATTGTCTCCAGATCCAGATCTGCTCTTCGCTCACCTCCACAAACACTCCATCTCTTCTTGCTGTTGTCGCCACGTCTTCCGAAGCCGAAGCCAAAGCCGGATCCAGATCTTGCGCCTGGAATGTCCAGACTGCCTCGGCGTCTGGTTTCGCCATCACCGGCACTCTCGACAGTCTCGGCGGCCTTCAGTTTGGCAGCGCGATCAGACTCGATAGCTTCCCATTCCAGATCAGGAGCATCTTCGATCGTCTCGAGTGAGGATACGCTGGGCGAACGAGAGCGAGTCGAGGTGGGGGTCGAGGGCAAGCTCGAGAAGGATGAGGTGCTGGAGTAGTGTTGCAAGGCAGGAAAGCCTTCATTGTATCGAGCTGAAGGAACCGAGGGTGAGGAGGCAGCGGAGGAGGATCTCGAGGTGCTGGCGTAGGAAGTATTGGCGAGAGAGTGAAGGGGAGAAGTAGGACGCTGTCGTCTCACAGATAGCGGACGAGCAGAGTTCAAAGTGGCATGAAGCGGAATGGGTTGTGAAAAGGCGTCGCCCAGGCCAGAGCGCGGCTGGATGCTGAGTTCAGCATCTTCGGAGATGCTCTCTATGCCGCCATCAAAAGAAGGGAGCACCGAGCCTTCGAGCAGCGGCTGAAAAGGGCTCAAGGAGCGCAGGCTTGGGGAACGTACGCCGCTTGTAAGTGGTAATGTGGGTGGTGAGGCTGGCGAGCGTGTGAATTGACCAGTCGAGTGAGTCGAGGGCTCTGGAGAGGAGTGTGCGCGTGCCATGGGAGGTGCGATACCGGCTGAGCGAGAGCGCAGATGGCCGCGAGAGGGTGTGTAAGGTGGCCTGTACGGCGACTTGTTGCGGGCGCGAGCCGGAACGTTGGTTGATGCCGTAGGAGCAGATTCGTTGTTTGTTTGCACAACTATTGAGTCCGGGTAGTTAGTGCGGCGTGGTGTCTGTGGGCGATGCTGTGGTGGTGGAGGTGATTGTTGTCGTTGTCGTTGCTGTTGTTGTTGTTCTTGTTGTTTCTGCTGCTGCTGCTGCTGCTGCTGCTGCTGCTGATGTTGTTGTTGTTTAACAGTCTGCGACCTTCGCTGATCTACATGATCGTTTTCGACTTCTTCGTGCATGCCCCTCTCGTCCTCCTTATCCACCCGGAGCCTCTTTTCCAAGTCGGATGCGAGCGCCATGCCGGCGTCGACGCGGGCAATCATGCTGTTCGCAGTGAGACGGGAATGACGTCGGTAAGCTGAATTGTGAAGCCAGGGCAGTACAGGTACGTACCGGTGGCACGCGCCGAAGATACAAGTAGTTGAGCGATCGAAGCTAGTTTATAAAGCAGAGAATATTTCCTCGCCTTATTACTCTGCCTGCTCTGGCGTTGGGTTGCAAGAAGCCGCTTGTCTAAGGTAGATTGTTTTCGAACAGTAAATGTATCGATCGCCAAGGGGTATTGCGATGACTTGGAGCAAGCGGCAGGAACAAGTCTGCGCGCCGTTTCGAATGTTACTGAAAATATTTAGAGCGCATTTGGGCAGCCAGCACCAAATGTAGCACGAGTAAATCGTGTGCACGCGTACTGTGAATCCGCGTTCTCATAAACAATCGAGAAAGTGCTGTGCGGCGGCGATTAATATATTCCCTGCATCAAATCCATCTCTGCATGACTTCTCACCGCCGGCAGGGTTCCAAACTTTGCATGCCGCCAGCTGCCACAGTGCCTGCCCTATCGCAAACCTTGTTTACCTTGTTTACTTGTAACTTGTACCCTTTTTTTTGCTGGGGAAATTCTGCCTGGCTGCACTAAGGCCATGCCAAGTCCGCCATTGCACGCTGACTTTTCATGCTATTCCCTACTTGAGCAGAAACTTGTGCCTGTCCACGCGCGCTCCTACCATAGCGCCTCCTTCTCCATGTGCCTAGATCCTGATTACCACTGCACGGCCATTCCCCCATCACGATGCGGTTCTACTCGGCCCCCCGGGCTTACATTCAGTCATGTGGACCTTCTCCTATCACCATGGCGTTCAAGGCGCTTCAGACGACCATGTCCGTTGCGTCTTTTTAGGTCAGGTAGCATACTTGAGCCGACCCTTTCGCTGCATTCCACTTCAGTGTTCTGACTTGCATGAGCATCTTTTGAGGCTCTCTATGCAAATCTGGTAACCGCTCTTTTGAGCCATATCATTGCAATATGCTACCCGTCTCACTGCTCGCGCATGCATCCAAAGGTATCCTTGAAGTGATCTCAATGTGACCCATAAGACCAGGTAATAGGCGACACGCCTCTCGAGTGTTCAAGTTCGATGCATTCCGTCTACAAGCACAGCAATAGTGGAAGACGTGTATTTTATGTGACAAATTATCATTCACGTACGCTGTTAATCTTATGAGTATCTGAGCCTGGTTCCGAGGGAAGTACCATGCCGATGTGCAATCATCGCGAGGACAAAGAATGCAAGCTGCCTTCCGACTGATCCATCTCTGTCGTTTGCGGGAGCAAGTCCGTCTGACCAGAAGACACTCTCACCTCGACCATGGCCTCCTTTCGCATTCTCTTTCTGCTCTTCTCGTTCTTCATTCTGTCCTTCTCGCAAATCACATCTGCTGGCAATGTTATTACGCATCACCTACAGCCGAGAGCCTTGTCCACCAGCGTGACTACTTTCATAAGCCCATCACTTCAGAAGAGGGTGGTCACCACTTTCTGTGATGGCATTGCGCGCAACTGTAAGATTGAACGTTTCAGACCACTCCTTGGTGTCTCACTCACAGGCGAACATCAGTCTTTTGTCTATTCCCTGAGACATGCTACACAGGCAACGATGGCTACATCGGCTGCTGCACCTCGGCATCAAGCTGTGTGGCGAGGACATGCATCGACTTCACTGCAGGCTTTTCCACTTCCTGCGATTATTTCACCGGGGGCTGCATGTATTGTTCGAATGCTCAGAGTCCTTACTGTGGTGCCGTCACCAATGTGCTCGCCTCACAGTATGTCCCCTCCTGTGGGACCGACACTTCGTACTCAACTATGAACTACGTCAATCCAATCACCACAGGTTCTATCGCGAGCTTTCCTGCCCCAGTTAGTCCATCTCCAGCCTCGCTTACTTCCTCGATGCCGCAGAGCACTACTCCCATATCTCTGCCGTCCGTTTCACCCGCGGCATCTACTTCGGCCTCGGACACTGCCATTCCTGGCGGAGTGTCTGTTGATAATGCGCAATCAGCTTCGTCCGCTACGTCTCAACAACAGCTCCCATCTGCGACATCTTCCACCGAGACAGCTCAGTCTAGTTCGTCGGCATCAGCATCGGCCCCCATGCTTTCTCCGAGTATAATCGCAGGCACAGTAATTGGTTGTGCAGGTGGAATCGTATTGATACTGGCTTTGATGTATTTCGTCAAGAAGCAGCTTGCTCGCCGTAGCACAGCTTTCACGACTACCAGATATGAGCATCAAGGAGATTCTTCAAAGAAGGCAGAAGACGACGGATATGCAAGGGAGGCGGAGCCTGCAGAGCTTGCGGATGATCCAGTGGAAAGTGATAAGGCAAGGCAGCAACGCACAAGCTATCACTGCGTCAATCCAGACCCACTGCCGGCCGAACCTGGCGCAAGAGGCCTTGACAACATGATCTCGGCTGTGTCTGGGGTAGCGGAAGCGCCCACAGATCGGCCATTGCACTCTGCAACAGTGTCACCAGCAGCGACAAGTACATCATCCCCGTACCTGCCTTCTCCAAGTAGCAATGGCCCTACCACACCTACCACTCGAGACAGAGGAGGACCTCTTACAAACCACCCCCCTCATGCACATTCTCGTGCAAGCACATCACCAGGACCACGCAGATACGTTCCTTACACGCCCTCGGTCTACACTTCAAGCGGACAAGCACCGTCAAGCCTGCCACGAGGCGCACAGGCACCTACGATTGCGCAGAGCTATTCGGTTGCAGAGCTGCACGGGGAGTCATCACCACAGAGGCCACAGTCGATGCCCCGGGGTTTGGGCATCAGCATGGGCGCGGAGAGGCCGTGGCAGTATTTGAGCGCCGAGGATGCTTTGGCAGGTGGTTGGAGGGATGAGGGAAGGAGTGCTCACGACAGCCAATGAGATTTCAAAGCAGCCCGTCTGCTCAATTTGCCGTTGTTGACCGAGAGACATACAGATGGTCTGCGGCTAGAAGACACAATGGAGATGGAGATGGAAGAGAGAAGCGAAGAAATGACAAGAAAAAGAAAAAGGGAGTTTTAAATAGACTCTATGACAGACAAGACAATGCAAGGCAATTCAATGCATGTACAATGATGCGGGATATGATGATCTGAAGAGTGTTGTACATGGGCTACCCCATTGGAGTTCGATCTCAGGCCTCGACAGGCGTTCTTGGGTGGTGAAGATTTATAGTTGGTCATGTCGGCACTCAAGGCCTCAGGACTCTCAGACCATCGCGAGATGGGGCAGCGGCACGCTTGAAGCTCTGTTTGACGGGGAGATTAGTTCCCTGAGTCGAATAACAAAAGATAGATCGGGTATAAGACATACGCTGTCACACTCTTCCCAAGCTCTTCCGGCACCGAAACCAAAACCGACAAAGGCGGGCCATGCTCTTCGCTTGAACAGAAGGACGGAGAAGATGACACCGAACGAGGCACCGAGGGTGGAGCGAATGAGGAGGGTGCTGAGGCAGTGGTCCCACTGTGGAGAGCAAAGGTTAGCGGGATTTGGAAAGGGAGAGTTGTTTCGTTGGGCGCATGGTAATGGTCCAAGGTGTGTCAATGGCGAGCATGGGCAATGGAAGGGCGCTCGTGATTGATATCCACAGTTGGACAAAGCGTGTGGATGTAGTACTACGTGAGGCAGGTCGCTAGTCACATGCCTTTTCATTGAGGAGAGCCTCGCTCAAAGGTCTGTTTGGGCGCACGGCAGGGACGACGGAGGTAGAAGGGGTGGTGGAGTCGGCCATCGTGTGATGTGTGGTTGTAAGATAATCAAAGGTAACAATCTACTCGGTAAGTAGGATCGTGTTGGCGCGACGAAGATGCGGAGCGGGATGAAGCAGGCACTCAGGCACTTGCAGGCACGGAAGTCATACTTCCATGGACGGATGGAGCTCGGACCACTTTCCAGCTACTTTCACATGAAAATGTTATAATGATTGAAAAATGCCATCAGTCCTTCTACTGTACTAATGGCTGCTGGCGCAAAGGTGTGTTTATTGATCTGGCATTGTGTTTGACCTTCTGATACTGATCTCTCCATTTCTAGCCCCAAACGGCGCCTCCGTCTTTACACCGACTTCTTTCTCTCGATAAAACTTTCGACCATTTAGACCAGCGAATACAAGAGGCTGACCGTATACTTGGACTGCCGCATCTTAACCCCGATCTTGATCTTCAGAAAGAGAGCGATCGAACTTCTCCCAAGCCATGTCATACTGCACGCCATGAGTTTGTGCTACGATGGCTCTCGGACAAATTAAAGAAGGAGCCAAACGCTCGTTCAAGTGCAGAAGCCTGGTCGACTCTGCACCGCACCTTGCGCCACCTGCCTCCTGCCGTTATATCCAAGGCCATCTCAGGCGCTGACCTTCTTCCTACTATTGCGACGACCCTGGCCGAGCTGTTGTTCCCCACAACCTCTCGTCCATCTACCCATGTCCTGCCCACCGACGCATCAGAGGTTGTGCCCGAGAAGAGTGCGAAGAAGCGAAAGAGAACTGCCTCAGGCAAGGAGGAAGTGCTGTCACAAACTGGTACTCCTCAATCCAGCCCAGATGGGGCGAATAGCGCGGCAATCTTCCTCAGCATTGCTGCTTTGCTACGCCTCCTGCTCGATGCCGCTGAGCACCCGCATGCCAAAGTGCACGCTCATGTTCACAATCAGATCCGCTCTGTACTGAGACTTGCCGACTCTGCCTTTGCAACTTTCCTGAGCAATTGGTTGACCGCTTTATTATATTTCACCCCCAGAGCTGGCCAGCCTATTGTTGACACACAAGCGAACATCTTGTCTTTTGGCCTGCATCTCGTCACCGACTTGTTGTCAATCCAACCGACTTCGCACCCCTCGAGCCCTATCGATTCTTTCGACGCTCTTTTCTCCCGTCTCTGTGCTTTTCCAGCTGCACTGCTTCTTTCCCGCTTGATTACTGCATCGACGACACCTGAACAGTCCATCCTTGTGAGCCCGTCTGTTCAAGTACTGGAGCGCCTTTTGGCGCAACAAGTCCTCGTGCCCGCCCGTACTGCCTTCAATGCTCATTCCGGCCACCACGCCTCACTCACTGTCAAGTCTGCATCTCGGCGCCACAGCCCAAGCCTATCTGAACGATTGGAACCTTTCCGACACAACATTGCCAACCTTGCAGCAAAGTCAGCTTGCCATGATCTGGAAAACCGCACAGCCCAGAATGCTTTGCCGCACCTCCTCGATATTGCTCTCCGATGCACCCCAACCTCAACTCCCAGGCAAAGGATAGCCGAGGCACCTTGGATAGATACCCTGTTTATTGCTCTTTGCAGCTCCCTGCCTAGACAGGCCCCCGGGGGCGGCCATCAATCTTCGATGGCCAACGAGACTCTAGTAGCTATGCTTGATGTTGTGTTGAGGAGAAAGCTGTCACTCACCAGACAATTGCTCCTAGATCTTGTGCAGGATTGGTCGCGCTTGCTCCTTCCCGCAAAACATGCATCACCAAGTTCGGGCCAACCTGACTTTCACCTTTTAGCCAAAGCCCTGGCAATGGATCCCAACTTGTTTACTGATGTCAAGTCTCCACGCACCCAGGCACTATTTGAAGCTTTGACTGCTCACGGCAGCGTCGCAAGAGCTCCTGACGCGCTCCGCGATGATGAAAGTTACAATGCCGGGGTGCAGGTGCAGGAACTGTTATGCGCACATATTGCAGTGCCTCTCATGAAAGCCTTCGCCCGTAACAGGAACCTGAAAGCCTTTGTAGATCTCTGGTTGTCGCAGCTTCGGGGCAAGCCGGCGCGGGAAGACTATGAATGGTACATATGGACCGACCCTTCTCTACCGACCTCTTTGCGTCTAGTACTGGAAACCTCACTCAACCTGGCTCAAATCACAGATCTACTTGAGTCCTGCCGCATCTCTTTACTCGACCTGACATCGCAGCATTCCAGTCAAGCTTCTGCGAGCGCAGTCGTTTTGAACGCAGTAATTGGCGCAGTACACAACGACTCAACAATTGATGCTCTGCAGGAGACATTGCAGGCGCTAGTCGACACCGTTCAGGACGCAATCAAGAGTGCCGGGAAGACACCCTTGATAGCAACTCTACTTGCCCTTCTTTCGCGCTCATATCTTCTCTGGTTCCCAATCTGGAGCACGACCCATTCTCAGCAGGAAACCGAGGCGCAATTTGATGCTCTTCTCGAAAGCCCGGCTGTCCAACATTCCTTGCGCTCGATTGAACGACTTAGGAAAGAGCATCTTCCTGTTGCTGATGCTGCTTTTGCTTTCATCGCCACAATGTGCGACCTTCTTAGACGCTTCCCGAATCGTCACAGTGCAATCAAGTCATTGATTTGCAAAGTGGCAATATTGCCTGACGGAAATCAACCGGCAAGTGTACCTGCTGGATTTGCCACTTCACGACTCGTAGCGTTCTTCACCTCACTTGTCGAGTTTCCACATCTGTTGGAATACCTCCCGCAAACTACCAGGCAAGCAATCTTCCAGAACTCGCTACGTTTTGCATCCTCGGATACCGCTGCCAGTCGCATTGTAGTGGAGGCGTTTGTAGAGTCCGTTACCTCTGCCGCAAATCACTCCGTCAGAGATGATCTGTTCTCTGCACTCTCACATCACATAAGCTCGCACTCTAGTTCCCTGGCAGAACGACAGGTAGCGAGAGACATGCTACTGCTATGGTCATCGAAAGGTCTCGCTCGGCAACAACGCGAAAAGATCCTTGATCTCGCTATAGATACCATGAGAAAGCCAGGCGATGTCGCAGAAGACGTGCAGCCTCAGCTTAGTCTAATCGCAAATCTTCTGGATCAACCAAATGCAACTGCAAAGATAGCAATCGATTCTTCCATTGTGTGGCAGATAGCGTCTGTTCTCTCCGCAGAAGACGCCGAGGACTTGACATTGGACCTTTTCGAAGAGATTTGCAATCTTCTCTTCAAGCACATTGTCGATACTAAGGAGCAAGAGCGCAGTGAAGCATTCATATCCGTCCTCTCAAAATCCTTAGCAGCATTCATTGAGACCAGGCACCCTCTTCAATCTACTACCGGTACGGTCCGGCTTCTCGAAGCGTTCCTCAAAGCAACAGAGGCTCGTTTGGACAACACGACGTTGTCTGAACTGCCTCATAGATCGTCTACTGCTATTGACAGCCTTCTCAAACGTCTCTATCAAACACTGTCGGCCAACCTTGAGGATGATGACATAGCACAGGAATCTAGGTTGATTGGGATCTCGAGTGCTGTGAGAGTCTATGTCAACTTGCCCGCTTCATTTCAGGCCAGTGGTGGCTCCACGAGCAGCAAATACGCAAAGCGTTTCACGAAACAGATTGTTTCACTGCTGAGCTCTCCCAGCAATCTACTTGCCATTCCACTCTGTGTGCAAGTGCAATGTTTTCAGCGGCTTGCACCTGCAATGATAGGGGAGTCAGCACTACAGTTGTTTGCCACCGCGGAGGCCCTTCTCACTAGAGACCTTGATGCGAAGCAGCATTATACCATTACCCATTCCATGGCTGAGTCTGCCCGCACAATCCCAGATACCAAGAAGCTGTCGCTCATACATCAGCTTCTTAGCTCCTCACAGCCTACCGCAGAGAAAGTTGCTCTCGTCCGTTGTTTAATTGTCTCCCTCGGGTCTCTAAAAGATGGCGACAGCTCTGCAACTGTACTTACCACCCTTCTGGATCTTCTGCGCACGTGCGCCGTATATGAGACTCATTGCGAGCTTGTCGGTTGTGTAACGACAATCTTACGAGATAAGGTAAGATATATCAAAACGCAAAGCATTAGACTCAACTAACTCTTGTCAGCCCACTCTGGTCACTCAGTACGGGATTGAGATGTCGGTTGCAACCTTGATCCACCTTGCTACTCCATCGTCGCCAGATTTCCCTGCAAAGAAGAGCTGCACAATCTTCGGAAACCTCTGCGATGTAACACAAAGTCTTCTTCAGTTCCACCGGCCCAGCCTCGGTGGCCGTTGCCATATAATCATCCCACTGCTTCAGCGCCTAGTGGCATGTCTTTTCACCCCGACGACGAGAGAGTCGAGCGCAAGCTCTCGCTTCAAGCACCCGAGTTGGCTCGACAACAAAGCGCACCCCCTCATGCTTAATCACGCCCAACGCGTCTCACGTCTGCTCGAGAACCTTTGCAACCCACCACAGTCAGACATGTCAAAGAGACGTAAAAAGCAAGATGCCACCCATGACCTCGTCGATGCTGCGCGCAAGGCACGTATTCAGGTTGGCCAGCACGTGCAGTATATCCTGCATTACTTCTGCACTCTGGTGCTGAATGGACGACTGGGCGAGGGCATGCGCGACGCGCTCACGCCCGGCTTATGGGCCGTTATCGATGTAGTGGAAATAGGGGCTGATGAAAGCAGAGGCGTCAAGGCACTGAGTGCGGGAATGAACAATGCCGAGAGAGCTGTTTTGAGAGGCTTGTTTGAGGATTGGAGAAGGTTCGGCTCTTGGAGTGGTTAGGATGGATGCTATCATGCGAGACGGGTAGCAAGGAACGCAAAAATACAGCATTGGCGTCTGCATCGTTGCTACTGGTTGGTAATGTCCGCTAAGTCACTCTGTACTGCATATCCCAGAATTAGATATCCCCAAGCCTTCCGAGTAGCCATGCAAGTTTCGAGTAACTTGACCGTTTTTTATGCTGTCTTTACATACGCTTTCGTCAAATCAAGGAACTTCTCGAGCAAGCTGACCCTATTCGTCCAATCACATGAACGATGGACAAGTGAATCTGACATGCATTGGGTCTGTAATGCTACCCCCTTGTTCCTGCAGCAGCAGCAGCAGCAGCAGGTCGAAATCTGATGCACAAAACATAGCATAGGCATATGTCTCACGCACAGCATGCATATAGCATACCCTACATGCGATATTATGCGTGTCATCCAAGTACCATATGTACCTTACTTACCATTTATCTGTACCATGCGCACAGTTCCAGTTCAGTACGTATGTGACTAAAATCAAGGCAAGACAGACACTTGAGTGAGCATGAACAAGGCCCCCGTTTTCTGTTTTTCTGGTTTTTTGTCCCCAAGCAAAATTGAATCAAGTACCTTTTTAGCCTTTGTGCATATCCATCGCCTACCTGCAATTGTGCTTGTAGCATGCGAGGAAAACAAGGGGAGAGGTCAGAGGGAGAGGGAGAAGGAGAGCGAGAGGGAGAGGGAGAGAGTGTGTAGAGTAAGGATTTCCTTGGTCTCTAAATCAGTCCTCAAGCTCAAAGCTAATAAGACGCCCGCATGAGGCTCTGCTGTGCGGCAGGGAGTGTGGCGAGCAGGGATGATGAATGTGCTCGAGCTCGTTGCATGACAGAGCTTGCCTTGTGGCTTATTTTACAGTGTGGCCATCCATGTCTTGCATATATCATGGATGCCCACAAGCATTTATTAACGAGTAAAAGGACTGGCAGAGTCATCTGGATCGGATCCAGGTGCATGACAGATTGACTAAAATAAGTGTCCCGTCCGTCCTGATCCTGGTCAGATGTCCAAGGATGAGGTACTTTTGTAACGTCCGACTCCCCCACCCCCCTGTAAAGTCTTTTTTCAAGCCTCACTTGATCTACATACTAGTGATATGCACATACATGGGTTCTTCTTTGTACCTTACCCATGCGTGCCCTGCCCGTTCCTGATCTGCAATGCAATGCCACTTTCATGGGTGTGACAACCGATGTGCTTCCCTTGGCATGCTTATGTCGACTTCAATTCTCTTCCAGTGCTTTCATCTTAATGCGCTTTTTTATCTAGGCCACGGAAGATGAAAGAGAGTCATGTTTTTGAGTTTTCCTGAATACGGACTTCGTGAAATAGAGCCCGGGACCCAGAGTCATGACGTTCTTGAACTGAGCAGGTACCTTGGGTACGGCAGACACACTTTCCATAGCTTGACGGAACATGGAAAGACTCACGGGAAACGAAGCATCGTTGTTAGTTCAGTATTTCCCACTGTATTTGCATTTAGATCTTTCTTCCTCAAATTAGACAAATCCCGGAAAATCTGTCACGTCTATGACTGTAAAACAAAAAACTTCTGTCGGGAAAAGCCTATGTACAATAAGAGTCTGTGTTATGGCGCGTATATACAATTAAGGTATGGTCTTTCAACAGGCTTGCCTACCTTAGCTCGCGCATGGCACGGTATACCTGCCTCCCCTTTATCCCAATAGCTTGTTCGAACCACACTTCAGAAACCCAAACGCGAAAACCCGTAGTTGGCATCAAAGGCAAAGAAAAAAAAAAGGAACTCAAAATGAAGAAATTGCGTTGAATGGCCGACTGAAAATCTACTTCTATACCATGCGCCCGCCCTTGACTAAGCAGATGGATGCGGCAGCAGTGGGGACAAGAGTACTGGTGATGGTGATGCTCTGAGTGCGAGTGAGTGTCGTGACCGTGGTAGTGATGACGGTAAACTTGGTCTTGTTGACTGTTGGTGTGGCTAAAGAATTCGGTTAGCCAGTGGCTCTTTGCGAGATTATGTAGAAAAGAAGAAGTATTTGCAGAGAAAGGAGCCAAATAGCTGACATACCAGCAGTAACGGTCTTAATGGAAGCAGTGCTGACACCACTCATGACTGTCAAGGTGGTGGTGCTTGTCACGGTAGCGAAGACTTGGGTTGTAATAACCATGGTCGAGGCTGGGGCGGTCGATGTGGAGGTCGTGGTGATGTAATCAGCGGTGTTGGTGTCTACGAAAGTCGTCAGCCATTAGTGTGACAACAGAAATTCCGAGGCTTCCTACCAGTGACAGTGACGGTGGCCGAATCAGGAGAGCGCTTGATCAGTGCTCTCTTCTTGGCCATGCGGGCCTTCCTCTCTGCAATACGAGTGTCACGGTCGGCGATGGCTATGGCATCGGGAACACGACGGAACTTTGCTTTGGCAGCGGCTGTCTGCAAAGCTGCTGCCGTGATTAGAGTCGGCGTAATTGTGCAGGTTGGATCTGGGGTGCTCTGCTTGGAGGTTGTGCATGAAGCAGTGTGAGTGGAAGTAAAGAGTGTAGGCACGACAATCCTTGCAGTCTTGTCAATTGTGCCAATGGTCTTTGTGAGCGTCGCGGTGACTCTTGCGGGAGTGACTGTCACGGTGGGAGTCTGCTGACGATCAGGCTAAGCTTCCAGAGAATATGCTTCTTAACTCACAACTATCTTTGATGGCACCGTGGTTGTAGCGGTTATGATGTTGGTTAGCGTTGAAGTCAAGGTTGTGGTGACGTCTGAAGCAGATGAGCATCTTTACGTGCAAGGCCGATCATTAAACCTCAAACTTACTGACGATGGGCGTGGTGGTGGCCGAAACTGTTACCGTAGGAGTGAACTGTCCTTGTAAGCTGCGATCACAAGTTGAGTGCATGTGACACTTACAGTTGTGGTGGCTGGTACTCCAACACTGAGGTAAAAGTCACGCTCATAAGCGATAGGATCCGCATCACCGTTGTTAGAGATGATGAGGACAGACCAATCACCAGAGAACATCTGGTCCTTATCCAAGGGGCTAGCCGTGTCAGCAGAAGCGTTGCTGGTAGATATAGTGAAACATACCATGTCGAGATCTCATTCACGTCACTTGGTAGAAGAGGAGTATCAGTGCATTGATACTCATCTCCGTTTGGATCCACAAGAATATTGTTGGCAGTATCATTTTGACCTACGTATCATGAGCAAACAGCATGGACTGGCATGGACTGGCAAGGACTGGTATCTTCACGTACATCCCTCAAACAATGAAACGAATGTAAATTCCTCAGGGGAGCTGATGTTCTGAAAGTATGATCCACCATTTTGGAAATCAATACCATAAGACTCGCAAGTCTGAGCGAGAGTTCGGGTGGCCAATAGGGCCGAGACCAGGAGCGTTGCCTTGGCGAGGATTGTCATTGCTTCTGAACACTGCGTGTCTGCAAAATTGAACGATAGAATGAGTGATGAGGGCTGGTAGATAGGGATCGAGAACAAGACCTCTCGGAGCGAAAGAAGATATGCACGAAAGGCAGGACTTGCGGATGTTCTTAACAAGAACGTGAGCGGGGAGCACGCCTCTGTTATATCCTCAACTGCATCGATGCTGTCACCCGTCAATGACCTTTTTGGATCCACTTACAAAAATGGAACGGGAACAGGACTTCGGGCAGGCCAGATAGCCCGATGTGGGATGCGGCTTGCACATGGCTTCGATGGCCACCTGGTAAGGGTGTACATGGGTCCCAAATCTGGAGCACTGTGCTCATTGGCGCCATGAAGCTTAATGTTCATTGCTCCATAATACGCCGAATCTACGATGCATTTCTGAGCATGACAACCAGAACAGCGTGGACAATATACAGCATATAGCATGCAGCATGCAGCATGCCGCATGAAGTATGTCTTCAGCTGAATCTTTCCAACATGTCCAGGCCGAGTAACATGAAGCGGTCCAGAAATAGGCGATGATTCTGTCAGTCCATCAGCCGCATAGCATCGTCCGGAAATGAAGCCGCATGCTGCCTGGTTCCCTATGACAAAAGAAGAGGGGACAGAAGTTTAGCGTTGCTGGCTTTTACAGCCCTTGCATGCTCAGCCGGCCCTACTGCTTTGAGTCAAGAATCAGAGGAGTAATGTAATACAATCTGCGTCCAGACGGCAAGTGAGGCGGCCAGGAAACGTTATAGAACAATAGCCTGGCGATCGAAAAGCTGCTTGCCACGTGTGAAGGCGTATTGAGAAAGCAAACAGAGCAGATCTTGTGTCCCCTACTGGTTCAGCTTTACCGATCGTTAAGTTCTTCAGCAAATAAATTAGCCTCACTTGGATCGGTTGCACGTATTCGTCCTTCTTGAAAACTACTTGCCCAGCCGAGGCCTTTGTGGACCGTATGGTTAAACGCTTTCAAGCCGTGTAGGTAAACAGTTCTCACATGCACCCGATGTGTGGGGTGTGGTTTTCTTGGGGACTAGATGATGCCGGACCTGCCGGACCGGACAATCGGCGCGGGGAGCCTTGTGCAGTCAAGTGTGAGGTACGTCACACGATAACTATACTTGACCTCCGACACGCCACGCGTAAAGGCTATGTCCTGACAAGTCTGGAGCGTAGTCATGTATTTGCAGGTACAGAAGTACTGTGGCGACTATCAGATCCGGAGACGGAGCAACACAGGTCCATGCTTCTGTCATGAGGGCAGACTTGCATTGGCTGGCACGCTATCGTCTTGCCTGCTTGAGCAGGCGCTCGAGGATAAGTTGTTATCAATGGTTAAAAGTCGAAGCTAGAATACCTGTCCGACTCTCTGGCTGCAGGATCCTCGGATCATGTCGTGCGGATGAGGATAATCTATCAAATCCAGTCGAGCCGCACCCTGATTATGAGATCAACATCGCCCGATCTAGTTCTCACTCTCGTTTGGTTCGTGAACCGGTAACGATGATTGCTTAGCTATGTGATATTTCTCCAGATCGTCCGGCAAGCCACATCGAGACCGAAATTAATGGATCACAGGCTAGACGCAGATATCGGACTGTGCGCTACAAACGTAGTGATACTGTATGCATCACCTCAGCATAGGATCATTTTTCATAGGCCGTCTCTCGGTTTTCGTGTGCTTTCAGCTCAACTTTCGTGTTTGAAGCGCTTGGTTGTTTCTGCAATTCCAGCGCATGTATTACTATTCATAGAAGCCGACCTTGGCAAAATTAAATTTACGCTGCTGACAGCAGCACATCGTTCCAAGCGATCTGACCAAGCTCAAGGTACGTCAGGTCAGAAATACCTTGTAGCGTGAAAATCCGCCGGTTGGAGCCTGATTTTCTAGAACGACGTGAGATTGACAGGGATGATGCGCTTTTTCTCTACGTCCGTACTGCTGATTGATTCTTACGGTGAAGGATTCCACTAGACAAACAATACTATTGTTGGTATGACACGAAGATCCGCTTGCCAATCGCCGCTTTTCCTCGGGCCGCGTGTCTACATGCATGAAAAGGCCGACTATCACTCATCTTACTCTGATAGACATTGATTGCACACCCACAGCCATCTGTTCATCGCGCTCCTGCATCACGGGAGATGCCAAATTTTCCGAATCATTGTACATGTATTGCATTCGTACTTCATTCGTACTTGCAGCTTGGCGGCTTGGTTGTCGTGCATCAGCCGTCCGTATCACCGTGTTGAGTTGTCAGTCATCTTCGTATCTTGTGCTCGGTTTTCTCGACCGGGGTTACCGCCTCAAATAACACTATTTCTGATATCACATTAGCCGGATGTTGCGTTCCCGCGATCCTGTCTATTCACCCCTGTACTGCTGTTTCTTGGTCATTGATTTATTCTAGGAAGTCACGATATGCGAAAAATTGACAATGATCAGTCTAAGGTATGCTGCCGTCTTATTGGGTAGAACAGGAGCGGCTCAAGGTGGCCAACCTATATTGGATAGAGCTCAGTGCTGATCCGACGGCGTCCTTGACATGTTCCTGTGTAGGAGTCTGTACCTATAATATGCTGGGGGGACCCATTCCATAAGTATCTCTTTCCACCACGAGCACCATCTTTCCATTCGTACCAATTGTCACCAAGAGAGCCCAACTCGTTCGGGATACTCTTGCCCTTTCGTTTCATACTTTAATCTCTTTGGACCATCAAGTCTACTTTTTTTTTTCTCGTTATTGAGCGCCTCAAACCAAGCTATGCATTTTAAAAGACTCGCTGGCGCTTGCCTATTGATATTTGTCTCTTTCTCGTGGGCAGCCATCCTGCCGGCGAGATTTAAAGGCATGAATGATGGAGAGCGGATTAACAAGGTGGTCAAACGAGAGACGAGCACTTCCGCTGGTTCCTCGACTTCATCTCTGGTAGCTGATGCGTCCTGCACCAATTCAGCAATCAATCGGGCATGCTGGAGCGATGGATTCAGCATTGCTACTGACTTTGATCAAAAACATCCTGTCACGGGCAAAACGGTCTCTTACAGTCTCGAAATAACCAACACTACCTGCAACCCTGATGGTCATGGTGATCAACAATGCTTGCTTTTTAACAATCAATATCCTGGCCCTGTTATCACCGCGGATTGGGGCGATACACTCAGTATCACTGTCACGAACTCAATGCAGGATAACGGGACCAGTGTCCACTGGCACGGCGTCCGTCAACTTGACTCCACCGGCTCAGACGGCGTCAATGGCGTTACCGAGTGTGCTCTGGCTCCTGGTCAATCCAAGACGTACACATTTCTATGCACACAATTTGGTATGTTGACGTAAATAGACTTGAGTAGGAGCAATTTGGTAACAAAATCAATAGGCACTAGTTGGTACCATAGCCATTACTCTGCTCAGTATGGTTCTGGTGTAGTAGGGCCGATTGTTATCAATGGCCCTGCCAGCAGTAACTATGATATCGATCTTGGTACATTCCCCATCACAGACTGGTACTACGAGACAGCAGAGCAGGCCAATGCCCAGGCGTTGGAAAGCTCGCAGGTTAAAGGTGGACCTCCTGTTGCCAACAACATTCTTATAAATGGCACTAATAATTACGGCTCGACCGGCGGTGTCTATCAGAAGGTCACCGTCACCTCAGGCAAGAAGCACCGTCTGAGACTCATTAACACATCTGTGGACCACTTTTTCCGAGTCAAATTGGACAACCATCCATTCACAGTTATGACCTCTGACTTTGTGCCCGTGAAAGCCATACCAGGACAAGACTGGGTGCTTATCGGAATTGGCCAACGCTATGATGTCGTCTTCACTGCGAACCAGACGGCAGGGACCTATTGGTTCAGAGCCGAGGTTGCGACTGATTGTGCAAGCGGTACAGCGGGAAGTGGACGCGCGCTATTCACCTATTCTGGCCAGACAGTGAGCGAGCCCACGGACAGTGATGAGGTTGCGCCTACCAACACTTGCACGGAGTTGGTAACGGTACCATATTGGTCGCAGTCCGTTGACAGCAGCACTTTCTCGAGTCAGGTCCACACTCTCAATCAGGATTATGGAGAAGGTGTAACAATTGCTGGAGATAATCTTGTTCTCTGGTCACTTAATACTACTGGTAAGTATCGTGTGCCTTGGCAGGTTTTCGTTACTGATACCCATCTCAGCAATGTATGTACATTGGGATCACCCGACTCTTCAATACGTATTCGATGGAAACACGACTTACCCAAAGAACTTGGACATCATCGAGATACCCGACCAAGGGACTTGGACTTATTGGGTGATTCAAGAGGTCACAGCTGACGTTCCAGCAATTCCGCATCCCATCCATCTTCACGGGCATGACTTTTTCGTCCTGGGTGTCGGCACTGGAACCTTTGATGTTTCCACAAATACGGCCGACCTAAACTTTAACACACCTCCAAGACGTGACACCACCATTCTGCCAGCCGGCGGTTGGTTGGTCATTGCGTTTCCAGCAAATAATGCTGGAGCATGGTTGATGGTAGGTGTACTTGGTTGTCTCATTGTGTTTGCAGATCAGCTAACGAAGAACTGCAGCACTGTCATATTGCATGGCACATTGCCGAAGGCCTCGGTGTACAATTTCTGGAAGCGAAGGACTCGATTGTTTTGCCTGATCAAACGCAATTCGACTCGCAGTGTTCCGCATGGAAGACGTACGCGGCCACAATGGCGTGGCCACAAATAGACAGTGGACTATAGGTCGCTCTCGTAGACTGGGTTAGGTTTTGGCGGGTCCGGTAGTACTTGGCGCTACTTGTTGCAATTATTTCTTCTTTTGGTCCGCATCAAGCGCCACAAACAGTTGTGCAGTAAGAGTAGATCTGAAGCCAAGGGCAAAAGGAGCGGAACAGATGTTATCCTTAATTCTCTCAATATTCCCAATTTCAGGTTGTCCATCCATCACACACAAGCTTCGGTGGAAGGTGAAATGGCGTTCAGTCCATGTGTCTGTCTCTCTTGAAAACAGTCCCAGCAGTATGGGTCAACAATAACCATGCATGCCACCAAGAACAGACGCGCAGATTCGCCAAAGGCTCTTCCCGATATGCAAGCTTGTCAGCCCTACCTTCAGGATATGCTTCCAAGATAAGAGGAGTAGTGGCAACCTCGTTGCGCAAGTATGGTAGTAGCCGTAGCTGTGGAACGTACAAGGCTGCGGTTCCACAATTCGCCGCTACGGGAAGAGTCGTCAGCGTTGGTGTGGCGCGTGTTGTCCTCATGCAAGCATTCGCTGTCAAGCTTGGCACAGCTGAGAAGCAGGTTTTCCAGAATTATGTCTCAGGATGTAAGCAAATAATGAGGACGGGAGGCGTGATAGTGCTTGCATATAGATCGGTGTTGAGCATGAAGTGTTCCTCGCGAAGCTAAGGTAAGGATGGAGGTCAGAACAAGGTTCGGCTTTAATCTAACCAATCCGGCTGATGACGAAGCTTTTCCGTACCATCTACTCGTACGATCGTTGTGTAGGACGGGTCAACCGTCCCCGGAAACCAATCAGCAGCATAGCTGTCGTTCTCCCGTCGTTTCTCCACGATCGAGCTTCGACCATAACATACCTTATTGAGTACATGTTCAGCCCCGATTCAATCAACTCACTATACGATAAACGAGGCGTGACAAGCTATCTTCAACAGCCAGCAGCCCTTACATGCGTGCATTTTTGCCGGATTTGTAAAAACCTGATGCCCTCGGTTGCACGCATGATGTGCATAATGAACTCTCAAAAGATTGGGAAAATGACCACTGCAATATCCTGGAAACGTCCCAACTGTGCTGCATATCAGCGAGAAGTCGTCTAAGCGACATGATGAGGTTCGACCTCGCCTAACGCCACGCTCCAGTGATTCCCTTATGCAACGCCATACCATGACAGTCATGTACTTTAGATTGCTAAGCCTTTCTCTTAGCCTTCTTCGCCCTCGCTTCGGTCTCCTTGAAAGCTTCTTCCGGAGGCTCATCGAGAGGCTTAGTTCTTTTATTGCCAGCCTTCTTTTTCGGGGCATATTTGGCCTCGAGATTAGCCAGAAAGTCGTCGGTTGATTTCGTCTTCTGCCGACCTTGTATCAGGGCAGCGAGGGCATCCTCGCCGTTAGATGAGGTCGTTTTGCTGGCTTTCTTTGCCTTGGTCTTCCCAAACAGCTTGTCGTGGACGCCTAACTCTTTGGCCAAGTTCTCTGCTTCGGCACCTTCTCCAGCAGCCTCTGCGATGCGGGCCTTGATGCTTTTCTTGGACTCCTTTGTGAATTTCTCGAAGGCCTCAACGTCCTCGCCCTCGATTGCCTGGTTGATAATTTCCCGGAAGCGTGCATCGTCCTCTGCGGGATCGCTGACCATAACATGCTCATAGATCTCTGTCATGTTGCCCTTGAACTTGGTGTAAGCAGCGAGCAGAGCCTCACGCTCTTCGTCGCTCCCCCTGTATTCGGAAGTGAACTTTGCGATAGAGTCTGGATTGATGACATCGGCAAACTGCTCGCGGTAAAAATCTCCCCAATTGAAGAGATCATCGTCAATGTCAAGAGACTCGTCAGTACGGCCGGTTGTGTCGTAGCGCTTCCTGCGTCGTTCATCGCTCAGGACGGCGTAAGCGAGTGCGACCTCTTGAAATTTGGTGTGAGCGGCATGCTTGTCCTCAGACTTCGCCTTGTCTAGCGAGACTATCAGTACAAAGGAGTGGTGTATGTTGCGATGAAGAGATTACCGGGATGCCACTTCAGGGCAGCCTTTCTATATGCAGACTTGACCTGATCTGCAGTAGCTGTCTTTTCGATCCCGAGCACTTCGTATGGCTCAACCGATGGAGGCTCATCAACTTCGAGATCGTCGGAATGAGATGACATGTTTCGATTCTTCTCGAAAAATGCAGTGTTAACTATTTTGTGTGACTGAATGCGACGGGGGTGAGGAACACGCGTGACGTTTAATAAAATATTGAGCGGACGCGACGGTAGTAACCATTCAGCCCTTTCGATACTAGCGCAGATTTAGCTCGGCCCTTTTGAGACTAGCGCAAATCCGCATCGATCATTTGTCCGTCTCCGACACACATCTGAACTTCTCAAGCACAACTTACACATCAAATGACTAGCCACCAAGATTACATGCGCCTGGCTCTGGTCGAGGCCAAGAAATCACCGCCAAAGCCCACAAACTTTTGTGTCGGCGCCGTCCTCGTTTCTCCTTCGGCATCGGATCCAGTCCTAGCAACAGGCTACACGCTTGAATTACCTGGAAATACGCACGCTGAGCAATGCTGTTTCGCGAAATTTGCTGCTACACATCATGTGTTGGAAGAGGAGGTCGGCAAAGTTCTACCCAACGACACTGTTCTCTACACCACTATGGAGCCATGCAACTTCCGTCTGAGCGGGAATACCCCATGCGTTGACCGCGTATTACGGACAAACATTCAAACAGTCTGCATTGGAGTCAAGGAGCCTGAGAAATTTGTTGGTGAGAACCAAGGCCGGTCCAAGCTAGAAGCCGCCAGTGTAAACGTTCTTCACATCACTGGGCTTGAGGACGATATCCTAAGCGTCGCTACTGCCGGTCACGAAAAGTAGAAACTGAATCGTTCATACATGAAAGGCAACTGCCCTTCATAGTGATACACCATTTATCGTACACTCATGATCATTTCGACAGCTTAGTTGCCCCTCTTAGCATCTTCTTCCTTGTCCTTTGGCACACTGATGATCTTGGGCACTGTCACGGCGTTCAGATGGCGGAAGGCCTGTGAATTGATGGTCAGCAATTACTTTTGAAGCATTGATCGGTGCAGCCAGGCTAAGGAGATCAATGCCTCTCACCAGCCATATCCGCGTATACCACATGAAACTCCCAAGGCAGAAGATCCAGGCTTCAGCATAATAGAGCCACCACCACGGACTGATCAGCTGGGAAAAACTCACATTCGCGATCGCGCTATCGGGCAGCTTGCCGTCCCACTTATCCTCAACCTTCTCAATCTTTCCTTGGCTATTGAGGTAGATGTTGATGACCGACGAAATGGTCTGCTCTTTGCCAATGCCCTTGACGACGTAACGGGTCTTCATGTCCATGACAATTGGGTTTCCGGAAGACTTCACCTCGTGGCCAAGACGTTCAATCTCGCTGAAGGCGCTTTGGAGACCATACTGTTACGTTTATGTCAGCTGCGTGTCCTGAAAGTCAGGGCATTTTTGCATAGTATTACCCATTGTGCTTCATACTGCTTCCTACCCTTGGCTACCGTGATAGGGTCTTCAAAGACACCATCATCACTCCATAGCTGTAGCTTCTCCAAGCTTGGACGACCGGCAAACAGATCGAGCACGCTTCCAATGATGGTCTTCTGCTTGTCATCGATGTCGACGCCAGGGGCAGTCTTGATGTTGGTGTTCTCGATTTTCAGGTCACCTAGTGCTCGAGATTTAGCTGTCCGTAGATAGATTCGAGACCTCACTCAAGCTCACTGGACGACATGTTGGCGCGTTGCTGTAGAGGTGCTGCTCTGGCGAATCCAAGGGTTGCAGGTCTGCTGAGTATACCAATACTTCTTTGAATGTAGTTGGGAGTGAAGGGACGCATTGATATGTGTGTGTTGTCAATATGGAAGGCTGAGGAATGCGAGTCGAGAGTGTCATGTTCCATGTGTTCATGTCGCCATTGCGCTAAACATGGAGTGGTCAACCCTGATGTCATAATCTAGCTCGATCGGATCTGGTTCATCCCACAATCACTGAGAGCTAAATTTTAAGCCGCCGATTTGATCAGCGTTCGGTGCTCCGTGATCCTTTCTTTATCGGATTCTGTATATTGACATTCTAGAGCCCTTTTTGATTCCGTGAACGAATGATACAATCCACTACTTCCAGGCTATAACATTAACAATGGAAGTAGAATGACAATCAGCCCAGCCAAAGCCATTACACTATATCCGAGTTTCGCGGCTTTGCTCTCAATCAGAATAGTTCCACAAGTGCCCTCTCTTGTGGTGGGTAAACCCGCACCGTGAGCATAGATGGTAGAACAATACCCCTGACCATAAACGCCCTGTGCGGTCGTCTGCTGCAGATACTCGGTCGTGGCCTGCTGCTGGGTAGCAACTGTGGTAGCTACCCCTTCGGTGACATAGATGCCACCATACACCGTCGTTGTGGGTACCGCAGTTGTCACATGCAAAGTCGAAGGCTGCCAGCATGTCGTAGTGGTCGAAGGCACCCATGTGCTGGTTTGCACCCACGTTGTCGCTACGCCTCCTCCGCCTATCGCACCCGTACATGTTTCTCCTGATGGGCAGCAGCCTACGACATTTCCACTAGCCCAGGCACAATAGTTTCCCGATGCACAGCAACTTTGGAAGGGAATTTTAGCTCTGCGCGCAATTCTTGGTTCGGAGCCGGACTTACTAATCTGGTTCTGAAATGGATGAACATGATACCGGTGCGCTTGCTGGACACACGGCTTGGGTCGCTGCTGTGAGGCCGGTAGTGGCCGGGACTGCGGCTCCCCATGAACCGCCTGCTGCTGCATATATAATGTTGAGTGACAGGGCGAATATCACGGACATTGCATGCTGGGCCATTTGTGTATCAGGAATTCGAAACGAAGTGTGCATAAATTGCAGAAAACGTGGAATAAAGAGACTATGTTGTAATAGATAGAATGTACAAGCTAAGGTAGGTATACTTTATAAGTTCTGCACTTGGAGGTATAAGCGAATGAGCAGCAGCAGAAAGGTCATCTTTGCGGAAGTGGGGGCTTCTTGAGGAACAATGAGTTGGTCAGCGGAACGGCTCTACTAGGCATGAAAGATAAACTTGTTCTGGCTCCCCAAGAGCCTCTTGTGATGAGAGCTCTTGGCCGCACAGCCGTATCCTGCTCGAATGAGGAACAAGAAGAGGAAAGCTCGCATTATGCGTGCATGACTAGCGCTGTCTTGATGGAGGGGGTGTCCGGGCGGCAACAGGTGATACCGATTCAGGTCTGTGTATGGAGATGTCGAAGTTACATCGAACTCACGGCTTCTCTTGCGATAGGAGCGGTCGCTATCTTGTTAATTACCAGATCTTACCAGACCAAGATCACAGATAGTCTCTGCAATCCAAAACTGGTGAAGAAGAGTGACCGTGGCCGTGCGAAGCTGCCCGATAAGAGCGATCAGCGCAATAATGCATCAATTTAGTTTCACGTGATTTGGTGTCACTTCCTTATCGGCATCGTTATCAATCGCGTATGCTCGCCTCTCCCCTCTGTGCACAATCACTGCCTAAACAGGCCCAAACGATGACGGGACATGAGTGCTGTATACCAGCGCAGCTCTGGCCATGTCATGTACCCAGCGAAATACTTCTCGGCCTCAACAACCTATGATACATGGGTCAAACTCACCATAGCTGATGTGCACGCCTTACGAACAGAACCTGGTTTCGAAGGCGAGTGAGATGATTGCATACATAGATGCTCAGGATCAAACACTAAACGTCTTGCAGGACAGAACATCTTCTTCCACCTGAACCACCCAATCCAATTCATCTATATAGTCGCCCCGATCGTCGGTTTCGAAGACCAATCAAACTACAATCTCGCTTTCCTGACCCTAGACGACTCCAGCGGCTCCTGTATAGATGTGAAAATTCCCCTTACACCACCCAGTAAACGAGTGCCTGGGGAACCAAACACGTCTGTTCAAAACTTACATGTCGAGTCCAGCATCGGCAGGTTCGACATCTTTGTTGACGGCGTGGAATTGGATGTCTGCACAACAGTCAAGGCAAAATGCACGATAGAAAACTACAAAGGCCTCCGCCAACTCGTTCTGAAGAGGATAAACATTATCAAAGATACCAATGAAGAGGCAGCGGCCTGGAAAGCGCTGGCGCAATTCCGGCGAGATGTTCTATACAAGCCGTGGGTGCTGCGTAGGGAAGATATGGAGGCTGTCGACAAGAAGAGGGCCGATGAGGAACGAGGTTTGCAGGAGCGACAGAGAAGATACAAAGCTGAGATGAGGAAGAGGGAGGTCAGGAGGGCCGAGAGAGAGGAGAAGAAAGCGCTGCATGAGGAACGGGTCGAGATGAGAAGAAGAGCTGCGGAGAAGAAGATGAATGCTGGAGCTTTGCCCGGTACAGACTGGTGTTACTAGCATCCATCAGGCGAACAAGGCAAAATTATGACGGCTGCCTCTACTCCTGCCAACGTGGATGTTCAGGAATGTATTGACAAATGAGAATGTAATTAAATATATCCCCTAGGAGGAGGCAAACATGTGACGGTGCTATCCCTCGTAATCTCCCAGCTTCTATTGATGAGAGACGCCGTGCTATGCCAGAGCAGACGCTCACACGGAAACCTAAGCCCAAACATCAAACATGCTTGATAGGCTCATTCGCTGTTGTCTTCTTTCTTCCGTTCTTTCCGATCATCCTCCTTGTCCTCGGCATCTTCCTCCTTGTTCTTCTTACGGTCCTTTCTGAGCGCTTCGGCTACCTTGTCACTTCCTTCCTCTTCTCGTTCATTCCATTCGACATCATACTCGTCAGCAACAAGCTTGATCTCACGACGAAGCCTGTTTCCTTCTTCCATCAAACCCTCCCACTTGTTGAGGTCAAAGCCACGCTGCTCGTACAACTTGCTTTGACGTCTGCTGACGGTGAAGTTCATGGCGGAGCGATAGCTGACTTCTCTGTTGTGGTAGAGAAACCACATGTAACCTCCGATCAAGGTAGACAGACCGACAAGATATGTGACAGGCTCCATGACGTCCCAGCCCAGCTCCGTCTCAAAGGTCAAGCGATAGACCAGGTACCACCAACCAATGAGGATGGCAAAACCTCCCTGGGCAACACGTTGTGCTCCCTTGTGAGCCAATTTGTCGCAATCTGTCTTGACATCTGCCAGTCTAGAAATCTCCTTGGCGGTCTTGCGAAGTCGAAGGCGGAGATAGTAGGTTCTATCTCTGAAAGAAGGAACTGCTACGTAAATGGGTGCAGGCGCGCCTTCAATGTCGATACTGAACTCTTTACCACGAGAAGCATCTCTGATGAAGTCTCCAATCTCGGTGCTAGGGCTCCAGCGGACAAAGTTGGGATGGTCAGGGCCAGCGTTAGGCGCCTCTTTGGGTTGTTGGTTCTGCGTAGTTGGTTCTGTTGCAGTAGTCGGACCGCCAATCTTGCCAGTACGGTGGACTTTTCCATCAATCCTGGTTTCGTCCGGGCTGGCGACCTCGTCTTCCTTCTGAGAGTGTTCGTCTGCTTCTTTGGTGTCAATTCGAGTGCTATGCTTGTCGGGTGAGATACTATCTTCGCCCGTATCTTCAGCCCTAAAGTATACGGATGGGATCCTCTCGTTGCCCTCTTCATTCTTGAGCACGGGAAGCTCCGATTGAATGAGACGTTCCAAATAGCTTAGGGGTTGTTGGGGGTGTACTAGCAATGCCAATGGCTCCAGGTCTTTCCGATCCTTATTCACATCCTTGGTGCTGAGGGGGAGAATGAGCTTGAGCATACGAGACGGGGTTGTGAGTAGTTTGCCTGTTGTGGTTTTAGTACGTCTTAGTATTACATTGGACACAATCGGGGTGTTGTGCAGTATACATACCCTTGGTCATGGCACCGGCTGATCTCTGGCGCGCGACTGGAGGACTGTCACTCCCTTCCCTCATCCAAGGCGATCGCAATTGACTCTGCTTGCTGTGCTCGACCATCTCATTACTCCGCTCGACCATCTTATCATAGTGTTTCTCCTCTTCCTTGGTCACATTGTGGCTCAATTTGTGCGCAGGTTGGCCATGTGCACCTTGTTGTAGACTCGGCTTCTCTTCCCTCTCTTTGAGCCCATGTCGTGCAGTCACGGCAAAGCATCGAAAGTGCTGTCTCACAAGCCATGCAGACTGTTGCGCACGACAATCATAGTGTTTGGTGTATGCTGTGATCTGTCTTGTTGCTCTCCATCTAGTATGGCCGAAGAGGAAGCGGGGTATTAGAGGCTCCATTGTGTTTCAGACCACCAAATTCCTGTACTATCTCTCCAACATACTCATCGACGGGACCGAAAGTCTGATAGGTCTCTGCTACTTATTATAGGGGAACGCACGGGGCTTGAATGTTTCTTGTTTCTTACCTCCCGTCTGCCACGCGCCAGGGCAGTGGCTATGACATCACTGGTATGACCGCCTCCCACAGGCCCCCATGCGCCCAAGGGTCGACTTATACTTGGATATTCAAGCTCGTGCAAATCATGGGGAAATCGATTCAAGTCGAGGGCCGTCTTCTTGTGGCACGCATTACCGCTCGCTGTACATTCATACATAAGAAGTAAAGAACTTGATGCTCTTGCCTATTCGCTCATATACCGGTGCCTTCTTCCCATTCAGCCCGCGTAGCGAATATTGTCCTGCTCCCTGCTGAAATAGACGGAAGCTCGAATCTCCGCCAGTCGAGTACTCGAGATGGCACCATGGCGAGAAGTCTTGCCCTGAAATCGCTAGCCCTAGCAGCTCACCTTTCTGTACCGTGGCATTTGTCGTAACGGGAACGCTGACTGTTTCAAAGGCATAGCTCGTTTGACTTGCATTGAACGATGCTGTCCCAATCGCCGTCCACTTGTATCCAGCTGTGAACAGGTCGTCGTATCCTCCGAACTTAAACACGGTCAGTGACAAAGGGACTGTCTGAGAGGCGCGCGCCACATTCAAATTCACGCTCTTGAGCCTTCCCGTCTTTGAGGCCTTCCACGTCTGGTACAGCAGGAATGTATCGGAATCGCACACCGGACTATAAACAGCCAATGCTGGAGTCTCGTCGCCTGCTGTCGTGGCATTTCCTGTTTTGGCAGCTCCAGTGCCCGCAGTGAACGGGACTGTGAAAGAAGCATCGGTAGAGCAATCCAGGTCCTGAGCGCTTCCATCGTCGTTGAAGACCAGAGGTTGAAAAATGTGGCCTCCCCAGGCTGTCCTTGGACCGCCTGGTACACTCGTCGAATGCCAGACATTCGTAATTTGACCGTTAGAAGGATCTGTCAGTGGAAGAACGCCTTCGAGTTGACCCTCACACGAGTAGTCCGAAATTATCTGCCGTGTCCAGGGGCCTTGAATATTGTTGGATCTGTACAGCAAGCCGATGGACCCGTTGCAATAGCCGCAGGTGTTACTTGCTGCCACATAGAAGGTGTCACCACGCTTGAAAATATCAGGCGACTCAGCTTCTTGGTCGACAAGATCGAGCGCTGGCGAGCTAACGTTATACGAAACTTGAGTGGTGTTCATGAAATCGTCTTTTCGAATGTCAGAAATCGAGCAGAAGATCTGCCTGCAAGTCGCTCCACTTACCAGTGAGTTCACTGATGTGCAGTGTTTGGAAGATAGCAGGAAAGAGACTACCAGCGTTGGGACTCTCGAAGTTCAATGCGGAGAACACGATGTATCCCTTTCCGTCAATGTTCTCGACGGTGAAGTCAGCAAGAGCAAGGCTCGCAAAGGCGGGATCGATGGCAGCAGCCGAGTTTGCAAAGACAAAAGGTCCTATGGGTGAGGTTGAAGTAGCAACGACGTATCCACCCGCGTTGGCCCAGAGAACGTATTGGTTGGTGTTTGAGTTGTATATGATGTGTGGTCGTCCACACCCACCTGTTCCTGAGCATTGCGTAGCATTCGCTGTATCGTATATGAGCCCTTCATAGTTCCTGTGGAGTGTTGGTTCGGGTATCGATAGATCCTGGCATAGAAAGGCTCACCATGTCTCAAGGTCGTCGGACGAGTAAGATTTGATGCCGTACGCAGTACCCTCCGTGCCAAAGCTATTTCCATAGAGATAATACTGGTTTTGAAAGAAGTTGATCTTGCTGCCGCTGAATGATTGAAAGAATGAGTCGACAACCAAGAAGATTGCTAATGCTAGTATACTTACTATGCGTCTATCTGATTACCATCCGTGTCAAACAGAAGCCGTCGAGTATTGGTATACGTGATCTTAGAGGGTAACTGTGCCGTTAATGTGGCGACAACTAGTAATGAAAGAACAAATACATTCTTTACGATCGCCATGATGTGTGACACCAAGTCAACCAATGAACCTGGAAGATCACAGAGGGGCAGCATGAAGGGCTCTTCGCTCTTATATCACGAAAGAAATGGCTACATAGGTCTACGCTCGTGCACGCTCATGAAACAGGGCACGGGGATCTATCCTCCCCTACTTACGACGATCTGCATTTGGCTCGCAGCCCTAGGTACCAGGGAATTGTTAGTAAGAGCACAATGGTGTGCTGCTTCGCTAGGCCAGCTTAGGGCTCAGTGGCAGATTCTATACGACGATGGCGGACAGCCGTGGACAGGGTCGGCACTAATCGTAGGTAGAAATCGCGGATCTTGTATCGACCCCGCAGGGCCCGCACACAGGGCTGGGCAAGGTTTGACATGGGGCCGTACGTGGGGCCCGGGGGCAACGTGGGGTGGGGAGCCCGTAGAGGACAAGGCGTACGCAAGAATGCTCATAAAGCTGACCTTAGATCTCTCCTGCTGTACATGCTGCTTGGGGTCTAGCCGTGCTGCCTGACGTTGAGTGTCCCGCCACCTGCTGCATTAATTTAAGGATTGTATCTGAAACCCACTGCCCGTGCACGTCGATCACCTTTTCAACGCCAACTCCAAAGAAGCAGGCCAAAAGAGCCTGCAGGTGCATCGACCTCTCGGTATCTTTCCTCGAGCCATGCGTCTAATGTAAGGGGGGCTCCGCGGCTCCACCGATGTACAAACTGGAAGGTCGTATCATTGATATCATGTAATGGAAACGATATGTCCTGTATCTATGTGTCTGCTCACAAGTATATTGTATGCTCTGTTCCTGCTTGACATGTAAGGAGATCGTGCTCGACACAACAGAAAGAAGAACATCGCCGTCGACTTGCACAAAATATGGTTCTTTCTAAGATCGCGTACTCCCTGTTGATCTTAGGAATTTCTAAGACGGCAATCACTGGCACTCCCCCGGATTGCCCCCTTGGTTCATCCGCGGGCCTCAGTTGCCACAATAATACGGTAATAACAAATACATGTTGCACAGAAGTGCAAGGTCAGGTGCTGCAAGTCCAATTCTGGGATACCGATCCCGCCACAGGTCCCGCGGACAACTGGACAATACACGGCTTGTGGTAAGCAAAAGCGTCCCAAGGACTTCTTTAATGTGAGGTTCATATCAAGTGTTTAGGCCAGATTTCTGCGACGGAAGCTACACTCAATACTGTGATGAGAGCAGGCAATACTCGAACATTTCCTGCATCCTTGAGTCATACGGCCGTTCTGATATCCTCGACTACATGGAAAAGTTTTGGAAAGACGATGGCGGCGATGATGAGTCTTTCTGGGAGCATGAATGGAACAAGCATGGAACTTGGTATACGACAAATTAGTCCTCGCTCTGGAATTCGTACTGATACCTTGGAAGTTACTCCACTCTGAACCCGAGCTGCTACACTGGTTACACCCCTCAAGAGGAGGTGGTTGATTTCTTCCAGGCTACCACAGATCTTTTTAAGACTCTCCCAACTTACGAGGTAAGCTCCCATCACAATTGCTCGCCATACCGCAGCACTGACGATACCAGTATCTGGCTGCCGCAGGTATCTACCCTAGCGCGACCAAGGACTACACTAACGAAGAGGTTATGGCGGCTCTTCGCAAAGCCCGTGGAGTGAATGCTACCATCTCATGCGAGGATGGCGCTCTGTATCAGGTCGAGTACACCTTCAATGTGAAGGGTAGCATTGCAAACGGCCTGTTCGTTGCTGCGGAACCAGTCAGCGAAGGGAACGGGTGCCCTAAAAGCATCCAGTATCTGCCCAAGAACGAGGATACTGTCCCTCAAGTTAGCAGCACGACTTGCTCATCTGCAGGTTCGACTGCAAAGGTCTAAGACCACCAGCTGTTGGATGTCTATCCTTGCATGGATACGAAGGCCGGAAGATAGTTAGAAAGCATGGCCTGCTTAGAATAATGAAGTTTCATGTAGAGCAAAAAGTCTACTAAGACAATACCAAGTGAGCTGATAGTGACTTCTTCGTGACTCTGGGGAAGCAAGTGCTAATTGATCGCGTACTGTGGTCAAGTAAGGTAAATACCTGTATCGATTTCGAGAGTCCCCACGGAACGCGCCGCGCGAATCGCCGTCGCGGTCAAGCTGATGATCGGCGACGATTTGTCGTCAGCGTCAACAAATCTCACTTCTTTCGTCTCCATCCACTAGAGCATCTGATAATGCCTGTCCATCTTCACAATAATATGGATTGGACCGGTGCTGCTGAGCTCGGCGATTCAGGCCAAGCATATTATCCCACCCCGCAGCAATCTCACGTGTACCCTGGTAATGAAACAGTTGACCAAACAGAGGAGGACTATGAGGAGAATGAGAACTTCTACGGTTACGACGACACTGACTATCCTCCACATGTGCCGAACCTCTCATCTTTTTTGACTGCAACAGTAAGGCTACAGGAAGTGCGGATAGAGGTTCCCTTGTCTGATGTCATATTTTAGGCATTCACACAAGCCAATTCAGTCAATAGTAACAGCAACGAACAGGGGAGCAAGAATCATGCAGCCATTACGGTGAAGCAGCAGCCACCTGAAACCAAAGCAGCGATGGAACAGAAACTCGCTGAGTTGCGAGCCAAACTCATTGCTAGTCGCACAGCCACTCCAGGAAGGGACAACGCCGCCCCACTCAAATTGTTGGGTGGAAGGAACGCTATGTCTGCTGTTGTGAAAACAGAGTCTGCTTCTGGTCTTGAAGTCCCCGGCAAGTCTACTGATAAAACAACTAATCCTGCCACCTTGGGCAAGGATTCCATGCGAGCCCAGAATGAAGTTCCTGCGTTGGCTGCTGCCTCTACCATTAGCTTGAATGATCAAAGCAGTGCCATCGATCATTTGCTTGCAGAAGGTCAAGCTGCTGCAATTGCACAGGAAATGAAGGCGCAGGGAAGACAGGACAAGATCGTCCCATCGACTCGAGTAAATTCAAGAGAAAATAAACGATTTGAACAAAGCCTCACCAAGATCAGCCAATTGACTACGAGTGGATCGGAAAAACAGACAGGACTGCGGGAGAAAAAATCCGAAACAGATACGCGAGCGTCTGCAGCAGAGTCTGCTCAACCTGACCGCTACGCTGATAGGAATTCCTGCCATACAATTGCTCGCACAAGCAACGCTGTCCCTGCCAGATCAGGCGCAGAGCGAAATGATGACACTCCTGCTCGAGTAGATATCTTGCCCTCTATCACTAACCCACAGCAAGCGCAGCCAGTCTTACACAGTAGTGCAATTGGAAACGATCAGCATACTGAATCAAGCAAGGCCGGGCCTGGAATACAAACCGAGATTAGGGATTCGCCGACTCGAAGCGCTCTACGAGACACCAAGCCCGTCACAAATTATGACGAACGTGAGCGTGATGTTGAATTATGGCTTCATATCACTGGTTTCCATGACGAAGCCTATCGTGAAACACGGCTTAAAACACACAGACTCCGCACCCAACTCGAACAAAAGAAAAGGGAATTGGAGCAAGAATTTGCTGAGCTTGAACGCCAAGAAGCCGCGGCTGCCCAAGACCCAGCTGCAGTAAAGTACCTGCGTTCTCAATCGGTACTTGAGATGCCGCCCCCATCGCATGGTTCTCTCACCAGCGTAGAGAACAACACCACGCAGCAGTTGACCACATCAAGGCCAGATGCGCTGTTCGCCCCTGCATCTACGGGAGGCACTAAGCGTCCTTTGTCGCCGTCTAACGCTAGCACAGCCTATCAGCCCAACGGAAAATCCAGTCGTCTTGATGTTTCCGGCTGGTCGACCCGAAATGATTCCACCAAGCCACCACCTGAGAGCTCTAGGAGGAGTAGCCTGACCCTGAGGTAAATCACACAATGTCAAGCCTCTTGTCTAAGGACATACTCTTCGCGGTGTTATGATATATTCAAAACCTGCTTCACCATTGGCAGAGGGTTGTCTGACACTGTACAGGCAAGAAAGTGACAATGACCGAACCGGCTTCCGTATCCGAGGCACGGTTGATGAGTCCCAAGACAACAGATCCCTAGGTGCCTCTTTCACACGCCGATCATCTTTTTCTGAGCGCCGTCCGTCCTTTGGTGATAGTCCTTCATTCGATAGTCACAAGCTCAACAGTCTTCGCGGTCGCGAACGATCGCCGAGAGGTTACAATCCTCGATTCAGCCGTATTCATTCACCAGGCAGGGGAAATTTCTTAAGCAATACCGCCGGCGGTATACCTCGTAAAGGTAGGTACAAGCCTGAACTATTTCCTTATCGGAGAAATGAGTCCAAGCACATGAAGCATGTCAAGCAAGAGAAAGATTGAACTTCTGTGTTCGGGGATAGCCTGGTTGTTTGTGGATACCACCAACCAGGGCTTTGTCTTTATGTAGTATTAGTTGAGAAGTCCCAGCAATAGGCCCAGCATTGCAGGAAAATGGATTGTCTTCGAGGATTGTCCTCTTGTTCTTTAGCAGAATACTGTCGTGATGCACTTGACTGAAAGAATCCGCTGATTCGTATTGTTGCATGTAGGCGACCACCGCTACTTCATGATCAAATCCTGGACAGATGACAACGTGATCGATGCACAGCAGAACGGCTTTTGGGCTACACAAGACAAGAACACGCGACTGTTTGAAGAGGCCTTCCACACTTCGAAGAGAGTGGTCTTGCTGTTCAGCGTCAACAAAAGCATGGCATTTCAAGGAGCTGTGAGTCTGCTGACAATGCCATTGGTGCTACATCACACTTCTGACATCGTAATCGCAGGCTATCATGACGTCTCCCCCAGACCTTCGCAACCCTCAACCAGATTTTGCGCGCAGACTGAATTGGAAGACATCACCCAGCTTCACGATACGCTGGCTCTCTACCACGCCAGTCCACTTTCGCTTCGTCGGACACCTCAAGAACGTACTCAATCGAGACGAATATGGCGCCCCTCGCCCAGTCCTTGTCGGTAAAGACGGACAAGAGATCTCGGAAGAGGCTGGTGCTGGCGTGGTGAGAATCTTGAGGGACGCTGAGGCGGAGGCAAATGTATAGGTGCATATCTTGACCTCTTGACCAGAGTTAGAGGAGACGACGTGCGTCTCATCAAAGCAAAGAGCGGCTCCTGCCTTCTTTCCTAGGCGAACTCGGGCGTAGGGTCGGGCTCAGGGCAATGGGCCTTCAACTACTTTAGAGTCACGAGGTCGCTACCCGCCTCCCTAGTCAGCAACCGTAGGGAGTGGCGACAGATCTGTCTTGATCGTCATCATGCTACCTTCACCTCCACCACCTGAGCAAGGCCTTGCTTTCATCTGTGATACAGACAGAGCTAGCTCCTACATAATTGCAAAAGCGCTTCCCATATTGAATCAAAAGTTATCACCGATTTTGCTCTATCACACCTACCGTTCATTTTCCACCGTCTATTGCACTCTTGCCTCATTGGTGGAAATAGCCTGGAGTACTCAAATCAATATTCAAGTATAAGGTAGGTTTATGAGTGTGCCTCGGCACGTCTCTGATTTGCTACCCCGCATCGACCACTTCCCGTGTGGGGCATTTCTGGGGTCGAGGCGCACAGGCGGTTCAAGCTAGCGGTCGGGAGGCCTTGTCCCAGGTGCACCACTATCGCATATTGTACCGATCGAGTGGCCGTTTTGGTGTACAGAGTGACCCGGTGAGTAATTTGCCTCGGACAAGGTAGACGGATCAGGTAAATGGCATGTCTATCTCTACCCTGAATAGCATGGACTTTCTCTTTTTCTCTTCATCTTCTTGCTTTCCCGCAAACACTCTCTCATTATTTCATTCTCCTCAAGTCCAATCCTCACCAAAATGCCATGGACAAGCCGCTGGAAGGTCGATGTGCCCGAGTTGACACTTCCCTCTTATGTCTTCAAGAGCCCAACGGCCGAGCTGTCAGAAACACCGCTTCTGCTAGACGCAGAACGAGCGGATAAGTACTGGCTTTCTCACAAGACCTTCCGGTCATGGTGTCAAAGATTTGCGGCAGGCCTGATCAAGGCAGGACTCAAGCCTGGTGATCGTGTGCTGCTTTTTTCGGGCAATACGCTATTCTTCCCTGTGGTATTCATGGGTGTAATCATGGCTGGTGGGATTTTCACCGGAGCGAACCCAACGTATGTGCCGAGAGAACTCGCATATCAACTCAAGGACTCTGGCGCCCAGTTTCTTATCACATCTGAGGCCGGTATGGCAACATCTCTAGAGGCTGCTGAAAGCATTTCATTCTCCAAAGACAGAATTTTCCGCTTTGATGCTGGATACGATACCTTTGATGGCAAGGGCCAGGGTTCAGAGGGTATCAGACATTGGGGCCATCTCATTGCGACTCCATCTGAGGGAGAAAACTTTGTATGGAAAGAGGCAAGATCACCTGAAGATGTGCACCAAACGATTTGCTTGAATTATTCTTCTGGTACCACGGGCGTGCCCAAGGGAGTCATGATTACGCACCGAAATTATGTCTCAAACACTGCGCAAGTCATTCACAACAGCCACCTGCATCCGGACTATGAGAGTCTTAGGAAGGATATTAGATGGCTATGCTTCTTGCCTATGTACCATGCATATGGTCAGACGTACTTTTGCGTCGGTGCTGCTGTTCGTAATGTATCGACATATATCATGCAAAAGTCAGTTGAATTACGCCCAGATCTTGCTAGGCCAGGAAAATGCAATGAAAATGTGCTGATTCAAAACAATGTAGATTCGATTTCGTCAGAATGCTCGACCACATTCAGAACCATAGGGTGACCGACCTGACATTGGTCCCGCCGATAGCGGTTCTGATGGCGAAGCATCCTGCTGTGAAAACATACGATCTCAGCAGCGTCCGTTTTATAGGCTCCGGAGCGGCACCACTTGGACGCGAAGTCTGCGTGGAGGTCGAACAGTTGTGGCCAGGCAAAGGAGTGAACGTAAAGCAAGTGAGTGTCCCACGAGCGAATCAAAACAAGCTTCTGCCCGTTGACTGACACACGGTACAGGGATGGGGAATGACGGAGTAAGTGTTACAAATATCCAGATGAGACGTATAAACAGAAGCTGACTGCAGACCAGAGTGACCTGTTCTGCATGCTCTTGGGATCCTAATCACATATCTGTTTCCAACGCAGTGGGCGAACTCAATGCAAATGTTGAAGGCATGATTGTTGATCCATCAGGAGCACGCGAAGTAGAACGGGGCGAGAGAGGCGAGCTATGGGTCAGAGGGCCCAACGTCATGAAGGGATATTGGCAAGAGCCGGAGTCAACAAAGGATACCTTGACCGAAGATGGATGGCTGAAGACAGGAGATGTTGCTTATCTTGATAATGAGGGAAAGCTTTTCATTGTTGATCGGATCAAGGTTTGTTTCGTCCCAAGTATCGTAAGTATTGATGTACTGACAGTGAGTAGGAGCTTATCAAGGTGAAAGGTAATCAAGTCGCTCCGGCTGAATTGGAAGCGTTATTGCTGGAGCATCCTGCTATCGCAGATGCTGCAGTGGTGGGGGTGACGATGTGAGTTCCCGCAGTCTGTAGCCGAATAGTCCCTTGCTAACGAGGAACAGAAAAGGTGAAGAACTTCCAAGAGCTTATCTCGTACGACGTGAGGGCGTGAACGTGAAGGCTGAAGAGATCCACGAATTCATGCGGACCAGAGCTGCAACACACAAACAGCTGATTGGAGGCATTGTCTTTATTAAGGCAATCCCTAAAAACCCTGTAAGTTCTGTTGGTCTGTCCGAAAGTGAACACTTTTCTGATCGTTCTCAGTCTGGAAAGATATTGCGCAAGACTCTACGTGACCAAGCTAAAGTTGAAGTTGGTGACTCGGATAAACGCGCGTCGGTTTTGTGAGTGGGACAGGACCTCGTCGTTCTCATTGTGAACACGAAAAGGCGTATGCATGCTGCTTCGTCTGGGAGGGACTTGTATTGCATGACATACTAGATATACAGTACAAGGAGTGCAGCATAGCGTATGATGAAGAACAGGAGCACATGAAAGTTCATGTTATCTGGAACCACTTTGGACCACCAAACTGCGCTTGAACCAAGATGATGATGGACTCCTGCATCCTTGTTGATAGCGTAGCCATTTTCATGTACCGGATTGCGATGTCGTTGTACTGTAAATATATACAGTCGACAAAGTGGACTGTGGGTTTCTAGAAGTGTTAGCAACAGACCCCAGCATTTTATGAGCGAGTTGCGAACAGCCCCACATTTGATGTGAAGTGAATCTTCGCAGATGGCGGAACATTCAAGCGCCGACATCACACACAACGCTTGTTAGTAACAGCGTCGTGCTCACAGTCGCCAAAGGTTGCACCAACCGTGCCAAGAAGAACTTTGTATCGCACACTGCTAATATTCAAATCGCAGCCCGCGCTTTTCTCTTTTCTCATCGAACGCCCAGCGACCGTCGACCACCAACCGCCAAAATGCCTTTCGTAAGTATACCTGCTGTCCCTGGCACCATTGCTATGAGCCTTTCGCTCCATTATGGATGAGAGTCTTTGCAAGATGCTTCGGAAAATGGTCTGAAGCGCAAATTGCTGACTCGTGGATGAAATAGACCAAGCAGGTCAAGAACTCCGCGTACTTCTCGTATGTATCCTTTCCTGATGTGCTATATTCTGACAACACGGTGATCCTCTGACAATCTACTAGGCGCTACCAAGTCAAGTACAAGCGCAGAAGATCCGGAAAGACCGACTACTACGCCCGTAAGCGCCTCATCACCCAGGCCAAGAACAAGTACAATGCTCCCAAGTACCGCCTGGTCGTTCGCTTCACCAACCGCGACATCATCTGCCAGATTGTCACCTCTGAGATCACCGGTGACAAGGTCTTCGCTGCCGCTTACGCCCACGAGCTGAAGGCTTACGGCCTCACCCACGGTCTTACCAACTGGGCCGCTGCCTACGCCACTGGTCTTCTCGTTGCCCGTCGCGCACTCAAGAAGCTCAACCTTGACGAGGCCTTCACTGGTGTCGAGGAGGCTGACGGCGAGTTCCAGCTCACTGAGGAGCAGGAGGTTGACGGCGAGAGCCGCCGCCCATTCAAGTGCTTCCTCGATGTTGGTCTTACTCGCACTTCCACTGGTGCCCGTGTCTTCGGTGCCATGAAGGGTGCTTCCGACGGTGGTCTCTACATCCCTCACTCCGAGAAGCGTTTCCCTGGTTACGACATCGAGTCCAAGGAGCTTGACGCCGAGACTCTCCGCAAGTACATCTTCGCTGGTCACGTCGCCGAGTACATGGAGACTCTTGCCGACGACGACGAGGAGCGTTATAAGTCCCAGTTCCAGGGCTACATTGACGAGGAGATCGAGGCCGATGGTCTCGAGGAGCTCTACCAGGACATCCACAAGGCCATCCGCGAGGATCCTTTCAAGAAGGACGAGGAGGCTGGTGAGAAGAAGACCAAGGAGCAGTACAAGGAGGAGAGCAAGAAGTTCAAGCAGTACAAGCTCACCAAGGCCCAGAGGGAGGAGAAGGTCAAGCAGAAGATTGCTGCCCTCTCTGCTTAAGCGGTCACCATTTACGACAATCAAAAGTGGCTCTAGCGGGGTTTGATGGTGCAATGCGGCGTCGACGGCCTTACTTCTGGGACATTGGGTGCGATAAAAAGCTACGGCTTTCATGTTTCTTACAGTGTTCAATGAAAAATTCAGAAAGCAAGGTCATCATCCTCCAAAATGCTCCAGTACCTTGAAGCGTGTGACTGTGATGAATGACCAAGTTATGCGCCTTATCAGGAGTGAAACCATGAAGTCTTGCTGTGGGAAGAAAATTCGGCATCTGTCGCAGTGTCGACATAGGCGTTGTATGAGTCGGGTAGGTAGGCCCAGAGACACAGCTACCTTATGTGAGCATTACGGCAGCATCCTGCTCACCTTCCCGCTCATCGCGTTGTACTAGAGAAATTTTTGCTGCATGGCGATCCGGCCGCTTTCGGTGTTCTGCTTTCCGGACTTTGTAGCGCGCCCTCCCCTCCTTGATCCGCCAGGAAGGTCGAAGGCGCGATCTATATAGTTGTCCCGTGATAGGAGATTGGAATGAATATTGTAGACATGAGGGTGGTGGAATAATGGATTGAGGGGCTGGCAGGCGCTGAGCCAATAACCGGGCAATTGGCCCACGGAAGTCACCTCAAGGGTTCAACACCTGACGTGTGACGCGATGCGCAGGTCTCTCCCCACTCGTCTGGCTCGTCTCTCCTCATTTTATTAGGTACAAAGTAGCAGGGCAGGGCCTGAGCGGCGACAACGGCCCCAAACCTACCTCACACAGCATTGTTTCGAGACTGATTTCCTCTCCTCGATCGGTCGCCTCTGCGCACCGCCAACAAAGGCCACAACACTCACTCTTGCTTTAATCAATTGGCTGATGGCTCAGGGCGGTATTCGTTTATAGGAGCACCGTAACGTCTCGCGACCGTGCTCCACCTCTTTCTCCGTCGCGCCGATGGATCATCTCCACCAGGTCCACGGCGTAGATGTTTCTTGGACGCATCGGCCAACGAATCAAACCCGTGGTAAGTCGCCCATTTGTCCCATCATTATGATATTGTGCTCACTCTGTCGTAGAGCAACATCCTCATGGATCGCCTGGGCTTACCAACGATGTCCCTCCTCCAACCTCGTCTCACGCTGCACGCGTGCAAGCCCAGGCAAATACGACCGACCAAGCCACTAACATGGCCGAGTCAAAGACTCCGACCCCGAACAAGACGCATCTATCCGCGCAAGTAGTCTCGGCCCCGTCAGCGGAAAACACAGTACCCAGTGAGACGATCAATACTCCGCCCAAGCCAAGCCGACGACCAAGTATTCTCAATAGGGCTTCGGCAGATAAGCAAGCTAGCGGCGACAACAATCCCATCAAAGGCTCGAGGCGCAACTCATGGATCTCCAATTTATCCTCCAAGTTCTCTTCCCAGCCTCAGTCATCCCCGACCGCGCCACAGACGTCCAAACCTAGTGTGAATGGCACCAATGCGGGACCGCCTGCGCAAAGCGCCAAGGACCATCTCCCGCTTACCACCAGGACACACGACAAGGCTGCAGAAGAGTTGGAGCCATATGTGCCGCAGAAGCCCAAGGAAGCTAACAGCTCCTTCTTCTCCAATTTGACCCGCCGCTTGTCATCTAACCAGCAAGCAGGAGGCTTAGGAAAGATCGCTGAGACTGGTGGCGTATGTCCCCGAAGGATACTGAACGTCGATCGCTACCGTGAACGATGCCTGGTTCCGGAGTTAGATTTGGCCAAACTAAAACGCGTCTCGTTCTCCGTCGACGTAGAGATCGCGGGTGGGCCACGCTATAAGGACGACGATTCTGTTTCCACCAAGCAGAAGAAGGCACGAGATCGCAAAGTCCAAGCGAGGGCTGAAGGCGAGGCCCTGAAACACCCGGAGGCCGTCACGGAGCAAAAGGAAAAGAGTGATACGGTTGATGGGAAAACTGACGATGCTGTCGCGGGCGTCGAGCTTCCCCTCTCTCCGGCCCCCAGTGTCGATCCTGCCTTGGCTAGCAATGGCGCTGATGATAAGCCAAAAAAGACGCAGGCAACAGAGGAGGAGCGGAGAGAAAAGAAGGAGAGAAAGAGGAGAAGAGCAGAAGAAAACGGTCAGATTCCGGTAGAGGTCACGACAGACGCTGCATCTACTGTCGCCAGCTCTGTCGTCTCGACACCTCCTGTTTCTGGTGCGACGACACCCAAGTCTCAAGATAGACCTACAACAGACCCTGTACGAATATACCGAAGGTGCTGTCAGCTGCGAGAGTCACCCATCCTCAAGCGCATCACGGAACAGCTCATGTCTCCCGACTGCACCATGCCAGAGAATCCTGGTGTCGTCACCGAGTTACGACTCTCAGGCTCCAGGATGCAATTGGCTGATGTACTCACCTTGAGCGACTGGTTGGCCATTGTTCCTGTTAAGCGTCTCTTACTAGAAGACGCTGACCTCAGCGACGAAGGTGTGCGAGTCATCCTCGCAGGCTTGCTAGCTGCCAAAAAGCCAGAGCCAACAAAGCGCCGTAATGGCTCGTCGCGACAATCTACAAACGCCCCTATAGGCATCATCGAAAAGTTGACCTTGAAAAATAATCCGAGAATCACAAAGGTCGGGTGGAAATACATCGCCCTATTCCTTTACATGTGCCGCTCTATCAGGGCCCTTGACGTCTCAATGATCAGGTTCCCGCAGGCTATACCACCAACAAGTCCTGAGACTGAAGTCAAGCCTTCAGGTGGGAGAATGAGGGCAACCGGACGGCAGGTCGACGCTGCCGAAACAATGTGCAAAGCCTTGTCCGAGAGGCTGGGTGGCTCCACCTTGGAAGAGCTTACCATGGCAGAATGCGCGCTGAGCTCGGTTCAGATCCGCAAGATAGTCGACGGCGCCATCGTCAGTGGCATCTCTAGGCTGGGCTTCGCCGGGAATCGCATTGACGATGATGCTTTCGACAATCTACTACACTATGTCCGATCTGGTGTCTGCCACGCTCTTGACCTTGGCAGCAATGATTTGAGAGGCAAACTTGGGCGCCTGGGAGAAACTATTGCGCACAGTCCAGACATCCCTCTGTGGGGACTGTCGCTGGCAGGCTGCAATTTGGACACTGACTCTTTGAAGCAGCTTTTCCCTTCCTTGACTGCACTCCGCGATTTCCGCTTCCTCGATCTCAGTCATAACGAAAAGCTGTTCGACAGTGAAGTTTCTGCGCTTCAACTGCTTCGGAAGTACCTGCCCAAGCTGCGAATGCTCAAAAGACTCCATCTTAGAGATGTCGGCCTAAACGTCAAGCAAGCCATTTCTTTGGCTGAGGTCCTGCCAGAGGGTCCTTCGCTTGCGCATCTGACCATCTTGGAGAATCCTCAAATCGTTGCGCTAACGACGTCTATCGACGAGCGCAGTCAAGAAGAGGCCTGTGCGTTATACGCTTCGCTTACGGCTGCAGCTCGCATTTCCAAATCAATCGTCTGCATAGATATAGACGTAAGTTTTCACCACGTTCCCGCTAGTATGACCGGCCTTACTGACCAGCATTGTTTAGGTACCTTCTCAAGAACACGGCGAGGTTGTCAAGGCCCTTGCCAAGCAGGTCGTGGCATACTGTCTCCGCAACATGGATCGTACCATGTCCACCACCCTTACTATGCCACTGGCAGCTTCGCTTTCCAAGCCCCATGGTGTGGATGATGCTCGACATGTACCCGTACCCGATGTCCTGCAACATCTCGTGGGAAATCTCGACAACGATCCCAACATTCGTGACGATGGCGAAGCGGCTCCAGACGAGGATTACATCGTTGGGGGCAATGGTCTCGTCAAGGCTTTGCAGTACTTCCTGTCAGAAGAAGCGATCGAGTCCCGGAGGGGTAGCTTCCTGGCTTCAGGGGCCTCAACGCCGATCTTGCGACAGGACGACCATTCTGGTACAGAGACAAAGCGAAAGGGCAAAGCAAAGGAGGTCAGCAAGGAGTTGCTGGAGAGTGCTCGCAAACTTCGGTCCCGACTGCGGCCATCTCTGGTCAAGGAGTTCACCGACGGTGACGAGATCAACTACAGTGAGTCCACGTTGCTCATACTCAGTTGGCTTGAGCTAATCTTTGCAGGGCGACTGTCATTCCTGGATGATACCCTCCGAGGCATGATCGAGCGTTTCGAAGATGAGTACCCAGAGACGCGCCTCTCGCCTGCGTCAACTCCATCCGTAATGGAGGAATCAACAGCTTCCCTTCCATCCTCCCTGGAATCGTCTGCCAATTTCGGTCCCTTGGCCTCTGCGCCAATCAGTATGGGAACTAACCCCCTCACCACGCCTGCTTCATTGGACACATCAGCTCTATCTCTGGACTCGGACGAAGAGGACTTTACAGGTTTCTCTCGGCCAGGCACCGGTCTTGGGTCCCGCAAGACCAGCGACGTCTCACTTGCGTCGCGTGCGCTCGCCCTCGAAGAAGGTCGTATCCACAGACTCGGTCAAAAGGTACGGCGCGACATGATCGAGACCAGCTCACCATCGAGCGACAAGCCCCTGGACGCGTCGGCGTGGGCCGAGGGCTCGCGCATGAGCGAAATGGTGAAGCGCATGACCGAGACGAGCGGGCCGGAACTACAAGAGATTCTGGAACGATCTGGGTGGGATGGAGTGCTTGAGAATCTCGGGGCCAACATGGAGGAGTTGAAGCAGTTGCAGATGGTTGATCCTGTTGGATGGGAACAATTCAAGGAGAGTCAGCTCAAGGCCTTTGCGAACAAGAAGATTGGGCTGGATGGTCATATGGGGGAGAGTGCGATTGAGTGAGTGATGGATGATTGATCTCGAACAGGAGCTATGAAGATTCACGACATGTTGTTTCCCGGATGCGTTTTCATTGATGATACCAAGTTGTCTGGGTTCTCCGGTCGGCTTGACCAAGGTGAAAAAGAGTAAAGGCAGGCTCGAAATCAGATTGCATTCATGGCCAGCATCACAACAATGACAATAACAAAACCACAAAAACGACAGACATCTCGATGGTTTTATCTTTTGCACACTCTTCGGCAATCTAAAAATCAATTGTATTTTATTGTATTCAAGAACAACAACAAGACTCTTCGGCAATTAGAAACCCACTTGTATTTTGTTGTATTCAAGAACAACAACAACAAGAACGGGGAAAAAAGGTTTCGATTGGACTGGGTATTCTTGAGCAAGCAAATGATACTACCGATGAAACCCCACTTGAATCGAACCCGCTTGACACAGATAAAAAGAACAATGAAGAAAACGCCCACCACCCCTTTGGCTATGCATACGTGCAGACCATGACTCCCCTGATTGGATGATCAAACGATAAAAGGCAGAGAGCCATTATGATCCCGATTCATCAGGAAGCAAAAACGCGAACGTTCAAGTCCACACTTCCGGTAGCAATAACGCACCTGATACTGACTTTGGCGGCCTCGTCCTCGGGCTTGGCGGCTTTGCCATCGCCGTTGGTAACAGGGGCATCCTTGACGACGCCAGGTGCCCAGCGCATACTGGAAACGAAATGGGCGTGGGCATCCTCGATGGTCTTGACGCATTTGCCCTCTTGTGCCAAATCCCAACAACGGATGGTCTTGTCATCGGAACAAGAAAGTAAATATTTGCCGCCGGGGTGGAAGACGAGAGCGCGTACCCAGTTATCGTGACCGACGAGGGTCTTTATCAGTGTGCCTCTGCAGTCCCAGAGCTTGATCAACTTATCTCTGCCCGCCGTGGCGACAAACTCGGCCGAGGAAGATAGCGATGGCGGCTTCTTCAAGCCGGCCAGGGCGGCTAGATGGGTGTAGGCGGGTGGAGGGGCAAAGGCGCAGCATTCGATTGTGTGTTCGTGGCCGACAAAGGTGACTTTTGCATCGCCCGAGGCGGCATCCCAGAGACGGGCGGTTTGGTCGTTTCCGACAGAGAGCAGCCAGCGACCATCGAACGAGGGAGCTATGTCTCTCACCCAGTCGGCGTGGCCTCTTATTGTTTTTAGACAGTAGCCCGTCGTCACGTCCCAGATGCGGATGGTCTTGTCTCTGCTGGCACTAGCTAGTAGGTTGCCCGAGGCTGGGGCGCCAGCTGCGCCTGATGGAATGAAACGCACGGAGGAGACGCTGTGGTCGTGGCCGGGCAGTGTTCGTATGTTTTTGTATTCGTCCGAGGGGTCCCAGAGTTTGATTGTCAGATCAGAACTGCAGCTGGCCAGGAGGGTGGCGCCACGGGGCCCGCCGTAGTCGAGGTCTAGAACTCCCTTGGTGTGGCCTTTGATGGTGCGTTCCAGCTCGCCCAATTCCCAGTCCCAGATTTTGATGGTCGTGTCTTCGGAAGCCGAAGCCAGTGATGAGAAGACGGGATGGAAAGCAACACAGGTGACGGGCTGGCGGTGTGATTGTAGAGTATGACGGGCTGGGGCTCTCGGTAGCCAAGCGGCCGGGTCTTGATTCCGCTTGGATAGTGAGGTTGGGGTTGCCGAGTCGAGTTCGGACTGTAAGGCGTGGTTTCTGGATTCGAGGTCCATGATCTGAGGTGGTCATTTGTAGTTAATGTCTTGAACAAGAGTATAAACAAGAATGGTAGGCAGGGTTGGGTAGGTAGGTACCTTCTTTTGCAGACGGACGACGCTGGTCCATTTCTTCTCGAGGAGTCCCTCGTACTTCTTCCGTGTGGCATCGTCAAAAGTGTCGCCTATGGACAGCTCTTCTCTCAAGGAAGTGGCCGTGTTTGGCAGATTTGCGGCGGTGAGATAGGCAATGAGAGACTTGTGGCTATCAGCATATCAGCCTCATGCCATGTCGCATTCCATTTCCATTCGGGTCGACTCACAGCTCGTCGGCCTGCCTTTGTGTCAGGAGGTTGGTCATACTGCTCGTTCACGGCAGCGCATTGCCTGGCCGAAGCAAGCAGGCAGGCTGAGAGAATGGATAAAGTCTTTGTTGTCTTTGTTGTTTCCCAGAAGAGTGGGTGTGGCGGGGTGTGCGGACCGAGGGGGCGGACTGAATTGCGGAGGTGTAAGGTGCAAGGGACGAGGTGAAGAAGAAGCAGACGAAGCAGAAGAAGCAGAAGAAGCAGAAGAAGCAGAAGAAGACGAAGAAGAAGAAGAAGAAGAAGAAGAAGGGGAAGAAGAGTTGACCGTGGTTAATGTATGGCGTAAAGTCAGTCGTCAGTCAGTGTGGTCAGGGAACAGAGTGTGTCTTCGATGTCTTCACAATTGGCCAAACAGGTGAAAGTGTGAATTTAAATTTATCTGAGACGTGTTCGTGGCTGCGAGCTACGAATACGCTACTCCGCACGTTCGGCGGTGGGAGGGAGGGCTTCAAGACCTTCAGCTCTGCAACGGACAACGGACAACGGACAACGGACGTCACGTCACGGCGTCGGGCTTGGGCTTGGATGTTTTGATTGTTGCCCTGTCGTGTGTTGACTGACGGCCACAAGCACCAGCACAACCCTGACTGGACTGCCGTCACGACAAAAGTCTCCAGCCAAGCCACAAACTACAAAAATCACAAGAAACACTTGATCAACTGTGTCAACGACGTATACTTTTTATTCAAGCATACAATCCAAGACGTATAGCTAGCTCTTGTTCAAGCATTTCCCACTGCCGCTTGGGCGACGAATTTACCCACACAAACACATCTTGCGCTACACCACAACTCACTATAGCCCCCCATGGCGGACCAAGAGGACGACTTCAGCAAACTACCGCTGCCCGACCGCTTTGCCCACAAGAATTGGAAGGTGCGAAAGGAGGGTTACGAGGCCGCGACCAAAGAATTCAAGACTGCTCAGCCGACAGATGCCATAGTGCGAGAATTCACCCAGGACTCTGGAATATGGAAAGGCGCCGTGGCCGATGCCAATGTCGCCGCTCAACAAGAAGGTCTGAACGCTTATTGCGCCTTTCTTGAAATTGCCGGCACTGCTGCATCCACGCGGTACGAATATCCTTCCCGCCTCTCACACGAGTAGACATTGACTGATCCCTTCACGACAGCACCCGCTCACATACCATTGCCCCCATTGTCGAAAAGGGTCTGACCGGAAGACCTGCCGCGAAGGCTGCTGGCCTCGAAGCGCTCATGCTGCTCATCGAACTCGACAAATCCGAACCCGTCATTGAAGAGCTGATTCCCCTGATATCACACAAGCAACCAAAGGTCATCGCCGCAACCCTGTCCGCCCTGGCCGCCATCTACCACGCATACGGCGTCAAGGTCGTCGAGCCCAAGCCCGTCGTCAAGTGCCTTCCCAAACCATACGCTCACGCTGACAAGAATGTGCGCGCCGAGGCCCAGAACCTGACAGTCGAACTCTACAGGTGGCTCAAGGATGCCATGAAGCCACTCTTCTGGTCTGAACTCAAGCCCGTGCAACAGTCTGATCTCGAAAAGTTGTTTGAAAAGGTCAAGGATGAGCCTGCACCGAAACAGGAGAGGCTCCTGAGGTCTCAGCAGGCTGCCGCTGAGGCTGCCGCTGATGAGCCCGAAGCCGCAGAAGCCGAAGACGAAGAAGAAGAGGCCGACGAGATCGACCTCGAACCCGAAGTTGTAATCGTCGACGTCTTTCCCAAGATGCCGGCCGACCTGAACGAACGGCTTGGCTCTTCAAAATGGAAAGACAGGAAAGAAGTGCTTGAAGAGGTCCACACTGCCGTCAATCACCCCGCCATCCAAGAAGGCCCCTTTGACGACCTGATACGCGGTCTGGCCAAGAGTATGAAGGACGCCAACATTGCCGTCGTCACCTTGGCCGCCAACATTGTCGAGATCCTGGCAAAAGGCATGCGCAAGGGCTTCCCCAAGTACAGGTCTACCATCATGTCTCCCATGCTTGAAAGATTCAAGGAGAAGAAGCAGTCCGTCACCGATGCTTTGGCTGCTGCATGTGATGCTGTTGCTGCCGCCACCGGTATTCAAGACAACATCGAGGAGATTCTCGAGTTCATGAAGCACAAGAACCCTCTCGTCAAGCTCGAGACTGCCCGCTTCCTTTCACGTTCTCTAAAGGCCGCCAAGCAAGCCCCAAATCCCCCGGAAATCAAGCCCATGGCAGAGGCCGCTACGAAACTCCTCACCGAATCTCTCGAGACGACCAGAAATGCCGGTGCAGAGGTCCTCGGTGTCTTGTGGAAAATAATGGGTGATCGAAACATGCTCGCCCACCTCGAAGGTCTCGATGACATCAGAAAGGCCAAAGTAAAGGAGTTTTGCGATCAAGCAGAGGTCAAGTCCAAGTGGAAGCCCAAGGCCGCTCCACCACCCAAGCCTGCTGCCGCTCCACCTGCGAAGAAGCCCCTCGCAAAGCGACCGACAACCGGCCCAAAGAAGGCCCCGCCTGCCGTAAAGCGCCCAGTCACCCCTCCCGACGAGCCAGAGCCTGCTGCTGCACCCTTGGCTGCCAGACCTACCAGCCGACCTGCAAGTAAACTCGCCCCCAAGACTGGCTTGCAAAGGCCAGCTGTAGGCGCCCTGAAGAAGCCCGGCTCAGCAATCGCATCACCAAGACGTTCCGTTCAACCGCCTCCGGAAGAGGAGGACGAAGAGCCAGCACCTGCTGCTCCACGTCTCGCACCTCCCGCCCGCAGTCTCGCCGCCCGCCCACTGGGCAAACCCGCCGCCTTTGGCCAGAGCATAGATGCGCCACCAGCTGAATACGCGCCTCCACCCGCCACACACGCTTCGACGCTCAGCAACGCCGAACGTGCCGAGCTTTCAGACTTACGAGCCGAGGTCGAGTTCCTCCGTACCCAGAATAGCGACCTGCGGACGGACAAGCTCAAACTGAACAGTCAATTGCGCGAATTGGAGAGTCAGAACGAACAGCTCATTGACAACCACACTCGTGATGGCCTGAGCATCAAGGCGAAGGAAGCACAGTTGGTCCGCGCCAGAGCCGAAACTGAAGCGGCCGAGGAAAGAGCATCAAGTCTGACGCGCGAAGTCGAACGTCTGAAGCGTGAAGTCAGTCGACTGGGAAGGCAAGAGCGCGAGCCCCATCACATGAACTCGTACAACGACAGCGGCATGAACGGTATGCACTACGACAATGGCTCTACATATGGCGGCAGCAACCTCGGTCGCGCTGCCTACAATGCAAACAAGACTTACCAACAATCTGGCCTTGCCCTGGGTGCACATGAGCGCGCCCTCAGCAGCGAAGGCAAAGAAAACATTGATGAATCCGCACCTCACGAGCCAGAGCGCAGCAAATTCAGCCCGACGTATGGGCCACCGTCCTCGAGGACAGCTTCCAACGGCCCATCACGTGAACATTCGAGCAGTGGCCGCGGCAGTCCATACAGTGCCGGCGCCTCGGGTCCCAGAGATGGCTCGCTCTCGGGGAGCACGCTTGGAGGCGAGAGGGGTGACGCGAGGGCCTCTGTGTCGGGAAGTCGGGGTGATGGAGTCGAGAGCTGGAGACGGGCGGCCGAGGTCACGCAAAACCTGAAGGCGAGGATTGAGATGATGAAGGTGAGTCGACGCTGAAAGCATCACTCGACACAAAAGACACACATGACTGATAGCACAACATCAGGCCAAGCAAGCGAGTCTGGCCAACCGTCATTGAGGTGCACTAAGGTATTTTGCCACTTCTTGATACCACCTGGGGACAATCTGAATTTCTTGGCTTTGCTTGTTCTCCAGGGCATTGTTGCATTCATACAAACTTGTGGGGGTATGGATATGGTCGGTATGGTTTTGGAACGAGAAGGTGTAGCGAACATGGGTTTCCTTCTTTCTTAGGAGGGCGAAAAGGAAGAAAGACAGGCAGAAGAGGAACAGGCATTTTTGTTCATTCTGCATGCATGCATCGACATGGGGTCTTGATTAGGGTAGCATTGGTGTCGTTTTGGTCGGTTATATACCACTCTGTGTCTTTTGAGCGCCCCCCTTTTCGGGGCTTTTTTTTCGTTGTCCTTGACCAGCCAGCCAGCCAGCCAGCCAGCCAGCCAGCATGCATCACGGCTATTTCTCAAGAAACAAATAATCATTCCACTCACGATTCCCGACCCAGGCAGGATGCAATTATGATGTCTCATCGTTGTCAAGAAATTCTCGAGATAAAAATACAAGAAAGAGAATGATACAGTACAGTGAAGTGAGTGATGAGAACAAAGGCTTAATTTTTAAACTCGTAAAACATCACCCGGGGCCTAGCCTAGCTTTCTCATCTCCGACCACCCTTGCCAAAAGTCAAATTACTCCTAGCAGTCGTAGCAATCTTATGCACCCCCGTCCTCTTCTCCCAACAAGAACTCCTCCCCTCGACGACGGCGACAATCTCCTCGGCCACCCTAGTGGCAAACATTCCCTTTCCGCTCGCGCGGCTCTTGCGCTTGCTGGCCGCGTCGAGGATCCACGTCATGGCTTGACGACGGCGTTGACGGAGTCCGAGGGGCACGGGGATCTGGAGGGCGACTCCGCCGCCGGCGGCGCCGCGTTGGGAGCGGATGCGGAGGAGGGGGGCGATGGAGTCGAGGGCGAGGGTTAGGTAGAGGGTTGGGTTTAGAGGGAGGTGGGATGCCGGCGCTGTAGTGAGAGAGTGTCAGTAAACATTGCAAAAATCATTTCGATGAGAAAAGAGACGAGGAGAATGCGAATCGTGAGAATGGTGATGGTGATGGTAAAAAATAACAAGTGTTGAAACGTACGAGCGCCTGGAAGCAAAGGTCTGGCAGGGTTGTATGTGGGAGGAGAGGCGGTGCGCAAGTGTTGCAAGATCAGACTCATGTTCCTCTGGGCGACGCTGAGTCTGCCGTCTTGCATGAGCAGGTTGGTCACTTGACGCACGACGGGGTCGTATCTGTAGTCCTTGTGCGCATTGCTCGGCAGAGGGAGAGTGGGAAGAGGGAATTTATGGCCCGCCGTCACAACGCTTGTTTCTGTTTCTGCTGCAGTTTCTCTTTCTGCTGCTTCACTGACCTCGAAGACGGGCGGGTCGAGCGATGTGGCTGGCTGGTTGTGCTGCTCTAGTTGCTGCTGACGGGCATATGTGGAAAAGCTGCGGGATTGGGACGGCTTGGTTGTGTCTCCTTTGCGCAGACTTTCCTTCAGGACCTGAGGTGCGTGCTTTTGTGCTTCCTTGTCCTCTCGGAGGAGCTGTGATATGCGCCGTCAGTCAATTGTTCCTCTTTCCATGCTAAACGATCATGCTGAGGGCGTACATCTTGCACTGGAGTTCCCTGCGTCAGATCTGGTCCTTCACCTCCAGTGATCTTGGCCATCTTTGCTGCCTCTTCACTGACATGCTCCTGTTGCTGCATGTTGGGTCCTTGCTCGCCCTTCTCGGCCACAGGAAGGTCTTTTGACGGGTTTCCAGAGGCGTAGCTTCTGCATAACGAAGGCTGTGCGCGGAAGAACTGGGGCACACTCGCGGTGCGTGGACGATAGGCGAGTGCCTGGTTTAGTAAATTGATTCTTGGTGCCATTGTGTCGTGGTTGTTTGTCTCGTACAATTGCCGCTGCTGTCATGACTTCAGATGTTCCAAGTCTTGGCATTCTCGAAAAGCAAAACAAGTCACGTGATTATCTCTACCTTCACTACACTTACTCGTAGATGACTCGACTTTCTCCCAGAATGTGCTTCTATCACCCTTCGCAAGATGCTGAAGACTGCATGGATACAGATGTACAAATATCGAATTCTGCTGTATACATGGGTATAGCTTTTTCATTACAGCAAAACATCGCCAGCCAACATTATATATATATGTATAAAAAGAAAGTCTTATATCCAGATAAGATGTACCCTTGCCCGTAATGTACCCACAACGCTTCGCTAATGATAGTAGTAAAAGTGTATATCTTCCTCAGAAACTTCCCATCTTCGCAGAAGAAGAGATCTGTTAACGAAAGCAAAATCCAGTCTAAGAAACAACCCACTACTTTTATCTGAAACTTGGTAGCTCCAAATGGCTTACCAGCAAATTATTCGAATCGAAGCTTTTTGTGAAAATGGCCGTCGTGGTATTGTATAAGTCTGATCATTTCGATCAAGGCTTGCTGAGCTGTTCTTTGCGGAAGAACGTGAAGAAGCCGACGCAAACCACGAGCTGGAAGAGTAGAGCGACCCAGAAATCTGCTTGTCCGAGCGCACCTCTCCAGTCGACCGAGAAGTCGGGGAAGATGTTTCCGGGACCAGTTGCATCCGGTGCAGTGGCTCGAGCAAGGATTGTAGCAATCGATCCGATCACTTGTGCTGCCACGAGCGTAAAGGTAATGTGGAAGCGAGTGAGAGTCTGCAAAAGGACCATGCCGAATCCGATTCCTTGCAGCGAGTCCAGCACGCCGAGCCAAAGCCAGAGACCACGACCGAGGAGTGCCGAGGCAACGGGCCCGCCGGCCCAGGGGAGGTACATCCCAATATTCGACGTCGACCACAGCATTTGGCACCATCTAGGGGCGCCAAGGCCGACGGCAAACATGGGGATGATCCAGGAGTGCGTGACAGAGAGATAAGAGAAGTACCAGAGGATAGCAGCCCAGACAATGATGAAGAAGAAAATGATGAGGACGACGATGGCCCAGGCTGGTGCGTGCTTGGAGGACCACAGGTACTTCCAGTTACGACCGTAAGGAGCAGAGAGGAAGTAGTTTTGCAAAAACACCGCAACGAAGAACCAAACGATAATCTTGCGACGGAAAACTGCTGTGTAGAACGAAGGCACTGCACCAGGTGCTTGACGATAGTAGACTGGCAGACCGAAGTACAGCACCAATCCCACAGCCCAGAAGAATATGGCAATGGGTACACCGGCAGCCGTCATCTTCCAGCCATACGAGACGACATTACCAGCATCAGTGAGAGAGCTGATCTTATCACCCCAGAACCAGAGTGCTACAACGTAGATCTGCTGTGTACCTTGAATCATGCAAGCACGGAAGCCCCACGTCTTGACAGGCGCCGAACCGGTGGAGCCGAAGTTCTGTGCGAAGAAGAATGAGCCCGAAGCAGAGGCGAACGAGTAGAAGCCGGTTCCGACGTATTGCGTCCACTTCTGGCTCTGGGCGTACGGTGCGAGTCCGATGAGCATGAAAGCCAGGCCATAGAAGAACCAGGGGAGAGTGAGCGTGTAAAGAGAAGCGAAGCTACGGAACATGAACCACCAGATCAATGAGGCGGCGAGGTAGATGGACGCGATGATGTACAGCTCATTTGCAGTCTCACCTACTTGCGCCGTAAGAAGCGTGATCTGGTACGAGTTTGCAGCAATGATCTGACCCAAAGCGATCAAGAACGAGTATACCGGCCAATCACCGATCTTATGGGACATGATGCGGCGGAGGCCGGAAGGAGCCTTGTAGTTTTCTGGAAGCAAGAATTGGTCCATACTCTCGTTCTGCCCGTCCACGCTGAATTCTTGGATAGCTGGGCGTTTGGAGGTGCTCGATGTCTCGGGCTTTGACATCTTCGCGTCATGCAAGCGATTGAACCACTGCTTCTCGCTCTTCTCCAAGTATTGCTCAATGCAGAGTTGGGTTTCGGAGTTTTTGCCATCGAGATTCTCCAGCTTGCGCGCAAAGGTACGGTAATAGAGACCCGTTGGATCGGTGAAGAAGGGTTGCAGGTCCTGTGGTGCTTTGTCCGTCTTTTCATTCAAGACCTGGCTCAGATCGACTTGAGATTTGGAAGTGGGCATGGGCATTGGCAAAAATGCAGTGGATGCGCCAGGCGAAGAGAGACCTGGTGTAGAAATTCCTGAAGTGTCACCATGACGAGTGTCGAACGGATCTTGAGAAAGGAATGGGAATGGCTGTTGTGCTTCGTACTGCGCCTGTTCTCTTGCTAATTGAGCATCTTCTGCTGAGATGGTAACCTCTTCGTCCTCTATGCGACTAAGACGGTTCCTGGTGTTGACCTGGTCCTGCGAGTTTCTGCGAGAAGCACTAGGCCTGTTCTGACCGAAGCTTCGATTTGAGTGCATCATATGTCCGGGGCCGCTCCGTGTGCCGAGCGAGAAAGAGTTGTTGCGAGACAGGACAGGAGAGTTGTCAGCAGTGCCACGAGTTGGTGATGGGGGTCTGGTGTTAGGACGAGACGCCGTGGGCGTATTGCCACTCCATGGTGTACCGAACCCACTGGGAGTAGCCCAGCCGCTGCGGGGAGTCATCCAGCCTGGAAGATTTGGCGTGTTCCAGCCGCTGCCACCAAATGGTGTAGCTGCGCCAGATGCAAGACCGTTTCTGCGCCGGGCAAGACGCTTGTCGTGAATCTTGATGGAGTTTGATTGCAGGATCTCAAGGTCCTCCTTCCACTGGGCAACAGGGAATCGCTGCTTTGCAGATCTAGCTCTCATCATTGCACGGGTCTCGTAGTTGGACCTGAGCGCTCCGTGAATGGCTTGCTTGAACTGCTGCATCTGATGTTTGGTGGTTTGCGACTCGATAGTGTACCACCATCCAGGCATCTGACCAAGACCGCCTACACGAGAACCAACACCGAGAGCACCCTTACGACCGAATTCAACAGCGACGAGACCGAATGGCTCGTCTCTGCTGGGAATGAGCGCGAATTCTGCGCCGGAGAAGATGAAGGGAGGAAGAGCGGTGAATTCGGGCTTCGAATAGACGCGTCCAGGGTATTTTGCAACCATCTTCTCAAGTTTGAGAGCTGCAAAGGTACCATAGAGATCGATCGTAGGTCCGACACAAAGGAGTTGTGTGTTGGGGTATTGCTCGAGAATGGCTGGGAAGACATCCGCGATCAGATCGACACCTTTCTGCATACTCCAACGACCGACAAAAACGAAGAGGTCTGCATTCGGGTCCTCCTTAAGGCCAGCCCATTCTTGAGCTTGGCGTCTGAGACCACCTCTCGCAGCTTCATACACCTCATCGATCTTGATATCATTGGGGTCGGCCAGCTTCTTGTCCCATTCGGCGACGTCAGAAGGATCAGGGTTTGGCAATGCACCAATGCCCTTCAAGCCCCAGAAGATGGGATAACGAGCCCATGAACGTTTGCCATATTTCTTCGAGACACCAACAGCACCGAATCCTTTTTGGTGTAAACGAAGGATGCTTGCACCAGCGTGGAGGAGGTTGAAAATTTCACCAAATTGGACATAGCGAGAAACGACAGACTCTGGTAGATTGAAAACTGAACAGATTTCGACAGTCTCCTTAGAGTTTCTCATGGGCCAAAGACCCTGGAACTCGGCATTGTGAAGGGACAAGCAGCAAGGAATGGTCTCGGGAAGCAGGTACAGAGGTGCAACAGTCCCATGGTAATCATTGATGTGGTAGAGATCAACCGGGAAACGACGGCAGGCCTCGGCGATACACTGGTTCCAAGCTGAGTAATAAATGGCAGAATCCAGGTCATCCATACGAGCTGGATAAGGTTCCTTTTGAGACTGCTGGCGGAACACAGGAGCATCAAGAAGCATGTAAGTGATATTCTCAAGCCGATGGTATTGGACCTGGACCTCGTAGGTCTTGCCAAGAATGGTCACATCCACCGGCTCGCCAGGTGTGTCAATTGGATAGTCGATGCCGCCAACACAAGGTACAACCCAGATAAGATCTTGATGCTGGAGGTTCTTACCCATAAGCTGAGCCATGACACCAAGACCACCGATCTTGATCTTGATATTCCAGTCCGAGATGTCGTACTCCATGGTACCGATGAGGACAGTGCGACGCTTCTGCGATACTACAGCACCGACGGTTGCGCCTGGCATGGCAGTAGACATGTTGTCGACAATATAAGAGCCTTCCCCAAGAGACTCAGAGCTGTCAGTTGCAGGAGTTGGTGGAGCACTGTCCTTCTCCTTCATAGCGTCTCCGATCTTGAACTTCCTCTTGATCGCCATGGGCAGAACACCTTTCGCTTCAGAAAGGCCAATTTGGTTGAACTTGACTTGGTAGAAAGCTCTAAGGTATGCCCACACTCCTAAGCAGGCAGTGACTGGAGGAATGACTGCAAGCAATATCCAGAGCGCCAATTGTCTCCAACGGTTTCCAGCAGGAATGAGAGTATACCTCAAATTTCCGTCGTTGAAATGAATCTTCCAAGCTAGGTAAGGTGACTGTGGACCATCGTTCGTGATATTTACCACGCTCTCTTCGAGGGAAGAGGGAGCCAAGCGATCCATGACCGTGTCGTTGTCAACATCACCGTAGGCAAGAGAAACATCAGGTGCTCCGTTTTCGTCCATGCCCCAGATATTGAGCTGAAATTGAGCGGGCCATTCGGTCAAGAAGTTGAACTCCCAAGTAGAGTTGCCAGTGTTCTCCATCGTGTTCCTGACACCAGAGTCGTAGCCATACTCGTTGAAAGGGCCGTGCACGAAGATGTGGGGGAATCGACGAACGTGTTTGTCGGATCCATAAACCTCTCCTTCTTGAAGGTGAGTGCTGCTGCCAGCCATCTTAGAAAAGTATTGAACTTGGACGTGATCTCCAGACCACTTCTGATCCTTGGTACCATTCCAAGTTTGTAAATCTAGAGTAACGTTGCCACCTGTGTAGTTCATCCAGTCAGACCATGAGGAGCCCCAGGTCATAGAGTATCGCCACATATCAGCACCATCAGCTTTGTGCGAGACGTAATAGCCCACCTCTGTCTCTGTTGCGCGCTTGGCGACATCGCTTCTGAACAGAAGAGTGCTGCTGTAGTTGGCTTTCGTTGGGAATACCATGACGTTGTCATCCTGGCCAATTCGGAACATGAGGTGGTCCTTGGAGCCAGTGAACATCTCCTTTGTCGAATCCGTAGCGTTATCCACAGTGATCATATGAATTCCGTCTTTGACGTTGGTGATGTTGGTCTTGTAGGTCCAGATTGTGGGAACGCTTCCATAGAAATAAGGCATGTCGATAGGGTCGACTGTCAAGCAATCGGTGCTGTCAGTGTTTATCACAGCTTGCGTGCCATCGGTAGTTGTAGAGTTGATGCTCAGCGACTGACGAACAGAGTCGCAGTCCATTTGAGAGGAGAATCGCAGTTCCATACTAAGGGTTTGCTCCGAACCATCAGAAAGGAGCCTCTGATCGTGACCGACATACGTATCGTTCAATATCAACTTTGTGATGACTGGAGATGGGGCTTGCCAGACATCTACTGGGACAAATGCTTTGAACCCGTATTTCGTCATGTTCATTCTTGAAACGCATCCATTGTATTCGGTCGAACCATTGAGGCCAAGCTTGATGGTGGAATTCTCCAAAGTCCATTCATCGAAGGGGTAGAAGAGATTCTTGACGCTCGTCCCTTGATCGAAGGGAGAAATGAAAGCGGTATCATTACCTGAGCAGTCGAACTCGTATTCGATGGAGCCGTTGTAGTTGCTGTGTACGAGCCATACTGGCTGGTTTCCAGCACCACCCGCATTGCTGAGATCTTGCACACCTTCCATCTCTGCCCGCATATCACTCCAGATACCAGTCTCAGTTGCGACGCCAAATGAGCCCGGAAGAGTGTAGAAAAAGGTTTGGTTCGAAAGTTGGGTGAGGTTGAATCCGTCATTAAGAACTGGGAAACGACGTCTCATCTCGAAAGCAATCTTGTAAGCGTTGTGTACCGGGTTTGTAGGATCGCGGTGATCCAAGGAAATTGAATCATCCTCGCAGCCACGGAGAGAGCTGTTTCCTGGATAAAAACTCAAATTCTCATCACCAACATAGTAGCAACCGTGCATTTGCCAGGCTTGAGCAGAGCTCATTGCTTGACGCCCGTAGATGTAGTTCGCGGCGGTATTATCGTTGACGTAGAACGCCTGTTCCTCGCCCCATGAGACCATTGGCATACCGGGCATCAATAGCGTCACAACGAAGTTGCCAAGAAGTTGCCTTTCGGTACCATTGGTCAAACCTGGCCAACGGACCACGTCCTGGTTGCTTGCTCCATACATGTGGCGGGGATCGAATTCTCCATTGTTAGCGTTGACGAAGTCGTTTGTCTGGATCATGGTATGCCACGCGGATACAAAGTTCACATCTGCGTCGTTGGCAGCCAAGAGGTCTCCATCAAGACCCAGATATCTCATCAGACCACGATAAGTCGTATAGTGGAAAGCTGCAGCATCGAGTGCTTGGTACCCGTCCTCACGAAGGTAGGTGGAATTTGTGGTGGCTGCTTCGGTGAGGTTCTCAACTGCCATGGAGGGCTCTTTTCCTCTTCCAAGATAGATCGCGCCGTTGGCGTTTCCGTTCACGATTTCTCCTGGAATGAAAAAGTTATATTTGCCAAGGTCGCGGGCGCATTCACGCATGGCGTGAGAGAAGTTACTTTGACCTTCAACAGTGACTTGCAGAGCTTTGTCAATTCTGAATCCATCAATGTCCAAGGCTTGCATTATCATGCAGGAAAAGTGCTGCAGTTTGGCCTGTACTGATGGACGCCAATCTCGAAGACGATCCTGAACGGAATTGAACTTGCTAAGTTGCTTTTCCCATTCAGGGTATGTGCCAAAAGCACCAACATCACCGTACTGATCGAATTCACTGTCCATGCAACCGACCATTGCTGTTGTATAGTTGTCGTGGATAACGTGGCCACCCTGATCCCAAAACTTTGGGTACGAATAAGGGCACTCATCGTACCACGTATTGTTGAAAGTCCAGTCGTTGTAATGTTGTGAGGATTTCCATAATGCTTCGTGCTCGTGGTAGTCCCAGGGGGCACTGGTGTTTAGATACCCTTTGAACCCGATCAAGTCGCTCATGGTGGCCATCGTATTATCAACAATGACATACATGTCTTTTGCGTGAATTGCATCAATGGCCTCGCGCCATTCCGCGACAGTACCGAAATGTTTGTCTACTAGCGTATGATCCTGTGCATAGTAAGCTGTTGTTCTTGGCATCGACATATACGTTATGGTTCATACGAGTGGACTGTAAGAATCTGCCTCCCAAGGCAGATTGTGTAGTAGACTACCAGCCAGGTAGATGCCTCTTATACCTAACCCATAAAGGTAGTCGAGAGAATCCACCAATCCTGCCATGTCTCCTCCGTGGCGCAACTGAGTGCCCGTGAGGTCATGTTCCCATCGTGTACCATTGCTGTTCTCCGGTTAGTGACCATTGGGCAATGAGGTAACCTCGTAACTCACATGTCGTCGTTCGTAGGATCACCGTTGACAAAGCGGTCTAAGAAAAAGCTGTAAAAGGGCATTCGCCAATTTGCCGGACTTGGTGTGTAAGTGTGATTCGGATAAGTTGTGTAATAATCCAACGGGTCGGTAGCAGTCTCGTTCTGGTTGATGTTCCACTCTGCATACCGGTCCTGGTACTGCAAGGCAAAGGCCCCGAATGGACCTAATGCCAACGATAGTAGTGAAGAGCGGCGCATATTGGTGGCGTGTCGTTGTATGTTGAGATTCCAGCGCCGCGAAGGGCGAATTGGTGTGGTGTTGTGTGCCTATAATGACAGCATGAGATGGCGAGCAGGGTATGAGTGAGTGAAACCCGACGAGATTGACCGCCACGACAAGTAGAGTGAGGCTCGTAATGTCAGGAAGATCGGTGGACAAGGTTACGAGGTTGAATAGAACAGCACTCGTCAAGTGGGACTTGACGAGTCAAAAGTCAGGCCTGGGAGCGGCAAGTACGGGGATAATGACACTCGGGGCTCTTCAACTACTCCCAGGATAGGGCAAGAACAGAAAGTCAGAAGAGAAGAAAACACCGTCTGATGCAAGAACGTGCGGTGGTGCGGTCGTTCAACGACTTGCTAGATGCATCGGGAATGATGGGGAAGGGCATGCTAGGAACAGCTTATCTTCGAAAAGTTTGATCCACCTATGATTGGAAACGAAAAACGAAGGCACTAGAATGCGGAAGTGCTCAACAGGACCGTACACTAACAAGGGTGCTGCTCTAGCCTCCTGCATGATACAAGTTTCGATCATAGAGCCCATAGCAAGGGTTAGATTGTGCCCACCACGGCACCACCACAGCCGGCTGGGATAGTGCGGTTATTGTCCAGACTATCGCTGCAGACTTGACAGAGACGTACGCAGGGACCCACCCATGTTTGGTTACAGATTGTAAACAAGTGTATGCAGCATACCTAGTTAATACTCTTGTTTCAATGCCGTCACTGCACAGTCAAAAGGCCCGCAGAAGAGGCGCTATGGCTACTTGTGAAACGAAGCGAGGACCATGCGTTAGATGAAAGCTCCTTGGCAAGATGTTAGTCGGCAACTCGACCGCCAGGGTCTCACAAATGTCCCCATGGGATAAGCTTTGATGAGATGCACATCGCGTAAAGAAGACTGCAGTGAGACATCTGATCTTGTGTCGACGTGCCGGACATGATCAAGCTCATGCGGGTGTAAAACGTCGACGTATGGCGGAAAGTCTTCGTTACCTAACTACAGGTATAGACCAAATTCAATTGTCCACCAATAGAACGTTTTGTTGATGCGGGTGGGCTTCAGCCTTTTCGTGGACGAATTCTATTCGCATTCGAAGCAGTGGTCAATGAACAGCGGTAGAGAAGATGTTTCAGGGGCTGTTGTGGTAGGCGGGCTCACCCGATTGGCGCCAACCGATCTAGCGTCCGCTTTGGTCTGCACAATGTCCCGACACATCGGTACTTAGAGTGACGCGTTCCTGTTCCTGCATATGTGTGCGAGGGAGTGGCTTTTCCTAGGTAGGTTATTTCCACATCGTGGCCGTCAACACTTCCTTCACCTTGGATACCATCTTTTCACATCGTCGTGGCCTTATGACTTGCGTAGGAATGATTACGAGTCCATCATCCACAATACTTTTACGGTCAACTGCAATTCTCCTGAAGCTTGCCTGTCCCAGGTATGGAGTGACAGCGATTTTTTTTTCGAACAGGCATCAGAGCAGCCCTAACCTTCTTTCATCGATGCCGATGCGTCGTGCTTGGCCACAAACACATGTATCTGGCTGTATCCGCCAACCTGCATGATACCTACGCCATGGTGCAGTAATCTGGGCCCTCCGATGTAAATATTTGAAATTCTCTTGCTGGAAAAGCGGCATTTCTTCTTTTGTGCCTCTTAGAGATGGGAACGGCTTCCGCACCTCGGAGTTGTTATCGGACAACTGGTGACCCGACAGTGATGTCAGTACGTTACAGTACGAGTAGTGTGCAGAAACCATCCATTGTTGAATTCAGACTTCTCTGCGAGAACAAGTGTTTGGCTAAACGGGAGCGTAAAGCCACAAACAAGCCACTCAACAAGCGTCGTTTGGAGATCACCCAGTCTTCATGATTGAAGTCGGACTCGGGATGGCGTTAACCCCCCGAGATCGTCGCTTGATCTCGCCCCCATCACCCCACTACTTCGTTGTTTCTCCGTTTCGCCGTCCAGGCGTTTGTCGTTTGCACGTTGCGCTCCCAGAGCTGTTTCCACTCGACTGACACCGGTCGCCACGCATAGTAAGAGCGATATCAACTCACACCGATGCGGCTCTATCTTTAGGTGTGGCTGGCTCGGCGGGCGTTGAGGACAGCGGCAGGATTGCGGCTAGTTGATTCAAGGGACGTGTGGTCGTCGATCATCCATTTTCGTCGGTCTAGTTGAAGAGCCATACACTGATAACACTACTCTGCCGATCAGGCATATTGTTCTATTCACACATGCTGAGGCCCGAATCTGATCTGCCTCGTTAGCAGGCAAACACGTGGTATGGTGTCTTCAAGCTCGGCACGCGCATGCGAGACAAACTGATCGAGAGATTGACGTGCAAAGAATCGGGGCTATCTCCAACGTTGCGGTCCTTTGACCGCGCTTCGGAAGGCTTGTTAATCAAAAAGTGCAACAATACCCAACCACGGTGCGGCGCACTACCCTATCGCTTCGAAGCGTTGTGCCGATGCCAAAATTAACGTCGATCCCAGAGCACACCATATCAGTACCAAGAAAGATAATGCAAGAAAACAGGTCGGACCCCTCGGACCCCTCGGACCATCTCCGTCTGTGGATCTATATGCAGCAAGCGCCCCACACTGATGGGGCAGTCGACCTGAGCTCAATGTCATGAGAGGCGAAACGGCTTGATGGTGTTGTAGAAAGATAAAAATCAGGTACGAGTGGTTCCACCTCCACTCTCTATCCTTGGGGATCCTTGAGCGATAAGAGCAACCAACCAGGCAGCATCGCAATATTCTTGCGTTTCCACACTGGGATTTGTATACGGTGTAGACCGATTGCCATGGAGGTAGCGAGTCCTAATCATACTTTAGTCTAGTATATAGTGATGTACATCCAAGTATTGCTATTCAAGCGCCTCGCGCAAGTCCCACAGGTTTGGTGCTATCTATGCATGCCGATCAGTTGGGCACTTTGAACCACATTGCCAAAGGATCTACAGCCCTGTAGAATTGTGTCTTTCACACTTTCTGGCTCGTGATGGGGCATGATCCGCGTCTCCCTTCTTCTAGAGCAGTAGTAGCTTCGAGGTTGGTGGGAGACACAACGAGATAAAGCAGCTTGGTTGTGCGCTAGAACAAGCATGATCTTTGCATCTCGCCGGATGATCGACCGCGCCGCGCTTGTTGCTTGGTTACCGACTTGCGTTTCCTGGCAGTCGCTTGAAAAGGCCCCGACTTGTCCCACTTGATAGCACGTCCCTTCCTGCTAGAGAGCTCTGCGGAAGTCCACGAGACGAAAGTGCTTTGTTGGCGGCTACAAGAGCCAGATTGCTGTCCTGAGATGAAGGTCTCCTTCCAGGGTCCGTGTAATTCGGGGAAAAAGTCAGACCTTTCTGGGGGCTTGATGAAGCAGTCGAGGTAGGAGCTGCTGTTTTAGGACGTGTGGGCGAGAACATTGGTGAGTCGCTGTTCATGGTAGCTGGTGGAGTGCGAAGTGTGGCCGGCGAATCCCGAGCGTCGCTCATACGTCTGAACAGCTTTTGTGTCTTGTGACTGAGAGAGGCACGCATCGTAGACTTTGAGTTGTGCTTCAATGGCGTCGAGTTGTGCTTCGATGGCGTTGTTTGCACACCCGGACGGTCTGGCAACATGCGCTTGTCTTGGGTCGAGTTTAGTTGCTGCTGCAGGTTTCTGGATACATTGGCAGCGTCAGCGGGCCCCTGGTGTACATTGTCCATAGTCGGGTTCGTGTTCACGAGGGAGGGACTAGTCTCAGATCGCGGTATGCTTGGCCTTGGAGTGAGACCTGCTGTTCCTGTATTTCGTCTCTTGCCTCGAGGACGCTCGAGATGTTCAATGCCGTCACCGTCAATGAGGAGATTGTTCGCGGGTGGGTTGGTGCGACGAATCTGGAAACGGGATGGAGTTCCAGTGAGGATAGAACCACCATTAGGATAAACGCCGCAATCATTTCCAATGTCACGCACAGTGCTCGAATCGGTCTCTACGTTGTCATTGAGAAGACCATGCTCGGTGTCGCTTTCTATAGAACGCGTGTTTGCGTGCATATGCCAAGCAGAGGTGGGCAAAGTATCTATCGACTTGGAGCGTGACTCTCGCAGGAGTCCCGTACTGGCGCTTTCTGGAGTTGGTGGGAGGAATCCTTTGCCGAACGTGGGTGCTTCTTGCCGTCTTACTGAACCATTCCTTTTTGTTGCAGTACGCTGACAAGTTGTGATGTTCTCATCAAATGGTTCCTGAAGTATTGTGTATTCATCAGGGTCATCGAGCGACTGGTGATGGCTTCTCGAACTAGACGTGATACGTCTTGACTGTAAATGTGGCTGTTGTCCGGAAGGTATGCGACTTGCGACCCATTCGCTGATTCTGCTGTTGTCTCTTCGGTAACGATCATAGTCTAGTGATTCATGATTTTGAGAGTCTACGAAGTCTCGCCTTAACTGCTGCTCCTCTACATCAGAGGCTTTCTTTGGCTTGTAAATGCTTTGAAAGCTCGATTCGCTCAGTACACTCAAGCGTGGAGAATCCAAGGCATCCATGTCTGCAATATCATCTCGTCCCGACAAGACTGAAGCGTAGCTCTTGACAGCGCGCAGTTTCGAGGCGGGCTCAAGGTAGACGCTTCGCAGCGCATTCGTGCTCGGTTTCTTGTCGCACATGAAAGACGGTACCCGTCTCTGGGAGGTTACGCGAGCTTCGGACGTCAATGCACCATTAATTGACATAGGTGGGAGCATTTGTCTCGAGTGACCCATAGTGGCAGATTTCCAGTGGCCTCTCGGGCTGGTGGAGGACGAAGGAGTGTGCTGTGACGGTGCTCCTTGCACACATATACTCTGTTTCAAGTCATCGACCTTCTCTTCCAGGTCACAAATGATTGCGACGGCTTCCTTAACTGCCTCGTCCCTCTTCTCTAGCTCCTTGACCATTTCCTCGTTTATCTCCAGCAATATCTTTCTGTCTTGCTCTGCCTTTTTTGCTGCATCATCGGCACACTCGGCGCGCGACATCAGGTCGTCATGTTGCTCCTGCATCTTTGCCATTCGCTCACGACAGTGGAATAACTCCATCTTGAGGTCAAAGTTTAGCTTAGAAAGCTTGTCGACATGTTTGTCCAGCTGGCGCGCGCCCAAGTTCTTGTGTATATCGTAGTCGCGAACTGCGCCATGCCCTTCTTGAATGGGTGTGACTCTCGTGTATTCCAACTTGGGGCTGTCATGTGGCTTTGATTGTATCTGAGCCTCGGCCATGAACAGATCATCGTTAAATGCATTGCTTCGTGGGCCAAAGTCCGAACGTCGTGAACGCTTTGAATGACCTCGCTGCACCGAAAGACGCTCTTGTAAGTATAATGACTCTGGTTTGCTCATGTTGTTGCGAGCTTTGGTAGATCCGGTCTTGGGCGAACCTTCGGGATATGATTAAACGGACTATTGTAATTCTTACTCCACGTGGAACGTAACAAACGTGTTATATGAGCTCATCGGAGAATGTTCCTGTCCCTTGACTATTTGAACAATTGTTGGTAAACTTGGACAAAGCAAGTGATGGAGTGTTGGTACCTGAAAGCAAAAAGACGCAAGGCAGGTGATTAAAGGTTGAAAGGGAGGGACAGTCGCAAACAAGAAGAACGCCCGTTTACGTGACCGTTGTAACTTTTGTCGCCGCAGCAATGCTATTATTCCTGATGGAGAGATAAGTAACGAGCACGAAAGCTCTGTGCTATCAAGCTGTGATTGTCTTGAAATAAAACATTAGTGGTCGGGAACATGCACTCCATCACATACCGTGCAGTTTGGGCTCCAAGCGCTTATGCAGGGTGATTGTCGCATCGCCAATTATTGCGTCGTAAGACAGCGCGGACCCTGAAGCTGGATGGCCCTTTCCCCGCCCGTCCCGGATTTGTATTGGCATTTGCTCGGTACGAGTACGTACCTTACTCGTCTATCCAACCTGGGAACTCTACTTACCAGTAGGTGACTACCAGTGGGACGTCTGCTAGAATATATCAATGAAAGAAGGTAATGAACTGTACACTCAGAATTTTGATCCTGTTTGGTTGTCTGACATGAATCAGTAGTATCAATGACGTGACATAAGTGGTGATATCCTTGAAAGCAGCGACAGATGTCTTGCTGCGTTATCTTGACAACATGATCATGACTATTTGTTCTGTCTGTCTTCAAGCACAGACATGCAGCTCAATTGCTGCCTCGGAACTGATCCAAAATCTGGCCACCTAGAGTTCTCCTCCTACTCTCGCCTCCTTCGAGAGAGGCGGTACTGGCACCGTATCCACTTGCCGTAGCTGCCTCGCCTTCCATCCTCCTCCTGAGTCCTTCATACCTCTCTCTCTCCTTGCGTGCGGCGCTACGGTCAGGTATCCGCCAATTCGCGGCACCTGGGAGGATGTCCAGCCTGTAGGCATAGCCTACTAACCATCCAATCCCTGCAACTATGGCTGAGCCTGGCAATTGCGAAAGAGCGAGTTGCATGGGCAGGAGATATGATGTTGTTTTGGACGTGAAATTCAAGCCCGAGTCTGGCATCGTGTTGGTAGCCGAGATGCGGTATTTGTATTCATATGGAATCGCGGCGTGATATTGTGCTAGCAAGGCAAAGACTATAGCTGTTGGTCCTGCTGGAAGATAGTTGATGTAACCCCATGACAGGGGGCGAATGATGATGGCGAGGACGAGTGGGGGAACAAAAGTGGTATAGACCAGCGCGACGAGCAAAAAAGACTTCCAGACAATTAGCATATTTCTATCGAGTATACTCGTGCTTCTCAAACATACAGTGAACTTTCTCCAACCCCACAAGCGCTCAATCACCCTCAATTGGTATAGACTCAGGCCAGCAAAGAGTACCTCGGTAGAGTTGGTGTAGCATGCTTGCCAGGTGAGGAAGCGCCAGAACTGCCGGTAATCTATTATGTGTGGCCGAATGGCAAGCCAGAACAAGTGCTTGCTGTCTGTGACGGATGCAAGCAATGAGCTTGCCACTACGGTGACGACGAGGAACTTGGATGCCGATGCATTGGTGAAGCCTGAGGACAGCATAGTGGTCTATTCTCTACAAACGTCTCAACTGACTTGACTATAGCGACTTGACTATAGCGTCATCGAAGCGGCATTGTCAGAGCCGTGAGTCTTTCTGGTCGCAGGTGCATGAATAGAAAGAAGTAGAGGCGTGTTCTTTGCTAGAGTTACGGTCAGCAAGCTGTAATATGTGGGTCCGAGCTTGGGCCACAGGAAGGGTGACCCTGGCCGCTTTACCATGCATTCTCTTTAAGGTAAGGGGAACACTTCTTTTGACCGGTGGGGAGGTGAATATATCCGATCCTTCTCCATGTGCCTGCCGATCATCTACTCTAGATCTACATAGGAACTTATCGGCTTTGAGCGATCGTGCTCGTATTTCATCACGTGTCCAATAGTTTGCTGGTCACAATTAAAAGCATAGATGGGGTATCGTAGAAGGTCCGAGGACCCCATTTGACCGGACAACGTTTAAAGCTTGGCCGAGACATCAACGGCGGTGAACCTCCCTGTATACGAGAGCCCGGAAAGCTTCACAGCTGGAAAGATAGCCTCGCCGAATGTCTCAATACCAAAAGTCGGCAATTTCCTTTATTGATCCTGCCAGGCTCCTGCTCTACAAACGTGGTACCACTACTATCAGACTACTCACGTACTAGCTACGCAGGGCTCACACCGTGACCGAACTCACAGTAAAAACTGAGGGATTTTTTGATACCAGACTGGCGTCGCTTCAGTCGAATTATAAAAGAGTAACATGTGTTCCGCGGACCATTCATACATAAAACACCATGCTTCATTATGTACCCTAATTCATGCTTTCTCTCACCCAATGAACACTGTGCAAGGCAAGCAAGCACTCATGTACCTTTAGCAAATAACGCCCGTCCCCATGAGCGAGCCAGCTGAATGTGATAAGAAACAAAAGACATGTACGGGCTTCGAGCCACCACTAAGTGGCTGCTCACCGGTACATACCTTATAGGGGTATCCATAATCGAGTGTAGAAAAACATAATGTTTGCGCCTAAGCCTCATCAGCGCAGCCTCTGCGCATTGCTTCATAATGTCGCGTTAATCGTGTCGGCACAAGTCTTGCACCCCTCAGACGGGAGCAATCGCCTGTACCTCTGGGATGCTCTCGAGATCTTCTATTTCGCGACCTTTATGGTCCACGACTATCCTACGGCCGCGGTCCGCCTCGGCCACACCGTCTCGAACAGCACCAAAGTCCAGGACCTACAGAGTGTTAGCGAAGGGCTACTTCCAGCGACGAAAGCGATATTACCTCGATGTAAGTCAAGTTGTTCCTCTGCACAGCGGCAACGCATCTCCTTTCGTCGAAGCGGACTTGCCACACCCCACTCAAGTCGGAGAGCAAATCGCGGACGCATTCGCCAGTCTCAATATTCCACATTTTGAGTGTACGGTCAGAACCACTGATGACCTTTTGGTCATCATGCTGAAAGCATGTTATGGCCCCAGTATGTGCCTCGAGCTTTGATAGGCATTGTCCGGTTTCCGGATGCCAAATACGTAGTGTGCTGTCTGCGGCAGCACTGACCAGACGCTCATGGCTGAGGTCGAGGAGACCGACAAGCGAAGTATGTCCTTCCAGGTTGAAAAGGCATACCCCGCTTTCGATAGACCAGACCTTGACCAGGTTATCCATCGAGCCAGAGATACACCTCCCACGCTCGTGATCCAGCACAACACTGTATACCTTCTGACTGTGACCCGACAAACGGTGAAGTAACTCGCCGGTGGATATTTTCCACACTCTGACCGTGCAATCATACGAGCCACTCACCAAGGTATCGCCATGCGCCGCGATGGCACGGACCGAGTTGTGATGTCCTTGGAGAACTCTCAGCGAGTACGGGTTGTCACTGTCGTTTGCAGGAGGGCCAGCTTGGTGAACCTGAGGATCGCCGGGTTGGGGAAGCTTCCAGACACGGAGCGTGGAATCGCGAGATCCAGTAATGATCAATGGTTCCTTAGGCATGATGATAGGCGTACCGTCTGCTTCAACGCCTATTTTAGCAGGCTTGAGAATGACTAGACAGCGCACAGTGGAAGTATGACCCTGGAACGTCTGCAAACACTTTCCCGTAGGGATGTCCCATACGCGTACAGACCGATCAGTGGAGCCGGAGACCAGCGTATCCCCCTCATACTGAAGAGCCCATACACCTCCCTCGTGTCCTTCTAGGCGCTTTCGCAGCACACCTGTTTTGGTGTCGTAGACGTTGATATTGGTATCGTCGCTGCCGGTGAGGATCTTGTCAAAGTCGAAAAGTAAGCAAGTGACGACATGCCGATGGTGAGCTCGGAAGGCTAGGTGTTGAGGAACGGAATCCTGGTCCATCCAGCTTTTCGAGATCAAATAGTGCCTTTGGTAGATGGACTTGAACAGGTGCAAGTTGGCCAAACTCGACAAACCAATACCTGGATTTGGTACAGCTTTGGCAGCTGCGCTTGCATACGCAATGGGACCTTGAGCGTGTTCGAGATCTTTCAGCCAGAAAGGAGGTGAATCGTCTGCCTTCTTCGCACTGGCCTTGCGTTTCTGACGTTTGCTACTAGAGCCACCACCAGTTGATTTTCTCTTCAATCTCGTCAGCCGCTGTGAGGCAGATGAAGCTTGGTCATCGCTACTAGCAGAAGGAGCAGCGGCTGGACTTAGAGGATCCTGCTCGGCAAAAGGCAGGGGACGCGGGGGCTTTGGAGCACTCAGATCCTGTTCGTAGCCATCAATACCAGGATTTTGCCAGCCCCAACCCTCTCTGACTGCGCGCTCAACTTCGCCAATGGGCAAGTTAAAACCATCGCCATCCAGCAGTTCCTTCCATGCTCGTTCATCCGAATCGATCAGGTGTCTCCACTTCTTCGATACCTGAGCGGCCTGACAGAGGCTTTTGGCGTCAAGGAACTTTGTGATTTGGAGACCAAGCTCAACAGGCAAGACATCGAAGGGGTCGCACTTTAGCGCTGGATTGACAACGGCAGCAACAGTCTGCAAGGTCTTCTTAGAGGAGCGTCGAAGCATCTGATACATTACATATGTCTGCATGTCGTCGGGCAGGGAATCGAAGGCTTCAATCATTGTTGGTATGTCCATTACAGTAATGGACGAGGCCGGTCGTCCGGCGCGTTGGTGACTGCGTACATGGGGATTAGAGGTTACTTCGGGCATAGTCTCAACCGACCGACCACCAGTAGATCTCATGGCATTATCATCAAGGTCAAGGCCCGACACTTCACTGGCATTTCCATCGTCGTTGACATCTGCTGCATCGGATGCGGCATTCAAGAGCTGCTGGTGGCTTCTCGCGAGGTTAGCTGCAGCAGTGACTGGAGAAAGGCTGGGACTTGGAAGGCTAGCATCTTGTTGGGAGCCGTTCAGCAGACTCGGCGGAAGCGGTCTCCTGTATTCGTGGTCGTGAGGGAAAATGGCATCCGAGGGGTCCAAGTCGCTCTCAGCAACGGGTGGCGTGGCGGTGGCAGCGTGCTGGTCGTCAAAATATCGTTCGTGGCCTGCAGGCGGCAGGCCCAATCGTTGGGATGCAGTTCGGGTTTGCCTCTGACTAGCAGCGTTGGTCTGCCACTCTTGACTTCTACTGGTGGATCTCCGTGGCTCCCGACTGGTGTGTTCGGTAGACTCTGGATTCATGGACTGTGCAGCCTCTGTATCGGGTGTGACAGGTGTTGGACCACTGAGGGTAGCAGCGGTGTCGGAAAGATTCGTCTGATCTGCGGCAAACAAGGGCTGTTCTAGACCTGAGCGTGTGCGAGAAAGCAGAGAGCGAGGCTTCTTCCTGCGCCGATGTAGGCTGGCTATTTCAGCAGCTTCTGCGAGGCTAGGAGGCGATACTGGACGCTTCTGTAATGAAGGACGAACATTCTTGCTCTGAGATGCTGTGGCGTAGACTGGAGGGTGGCTTCTCTCATGTCTGAGGGTGCCATCCGACTCTTGTAGATGTGCTTGTTGTCGTTGGAACTGCCAGACATACTTAGCTACTGCTTTGTCTAACCAAATTCATCAAGACTTACTTTGGTCAAGGATGCCTGAGCATCGGCCGACTCTTTGTACACGACAGGTTTGTCACCAACTTGTATGCAGAAGTTCTTGAGAGAATTCGGAGTGGGAGCGAGGGCAAGAGGGTACTGCTTAGGATCCCTCGTGGACAGATGGCGAGGGGGCTTGAAAAGAAGTGGGGGTAGTGAGACAGTCGTGGTAGTCGTGGTTGTGACGACGGTCTGCTGGGTAGCGGGGGCGAAAGAGAGGTGTCCAAGGGTAGAGTATGGAGGAGCCGAGCTCGATGTGGTGATGGTCTGGGAAGTCTCGGTGTGTGGTGCTTTGGGAGGGATCGTCTCGTCGGCTCTTTCTGTGGGTGATGCTGGAGCCGTCGACAAAGATGCTTCTGTCATGCGTGACGGACGTGTCTGAGTCTTCAGACCCAGACCAGCTCTGTGGGGAGGGTCCATGTCGGCCGCCTCGTTTGTCGCTCACACTACCTTAAGGAGGGAGCACACGCCTCGACACGACTGATATGTTCGAAGCAAGTACGAAACACGTCGGGCCTGTCGACACCTTTTGCCTCTCTTCGCTGCCCGTGACACCAGGAGACAATTCAGTATTCGCTACCTTTGCTTGTCTGTGAGCAGTAGGAGAAAACACGGGTTGATAGACAGGCAGCCGAAATGCGTCAATAACTCAACCGCTGAAGTCAGTCTTGTGACTGCGACATTCCTGACCCTCTAGAACGTCTCGAAATGAGAACAAGGCTGACTCATGCGCACGAATTCAAAAGGTAGTGCCAGTAAACAAGAGCCACAGCAATGACGGATTACAAAAACGGAGGCGAAGAAGGCCGTAACTTGTGAGGCAGTCCCACGTCCCGTCGTTGTGGGGAACGACGCTTGCACGCTTGGCCGATGGCAAAAGGGTCCGTGGGGTCCCCTAACTGCAGGTGCCTAACACGTCTAATTTGCACGCGATCATTGCCATTCACCTATTATACCTACCTTACTTTAGCTGTGTTGTCAAGCGTCAGCTGCAGAATCTGCGACCATGATCAAGACGTTTCCACTGGTCATGCTGAGTCATCGATGAAAATACCTCATACATCGAACTTCCACTACCTTACTCAGTGAATGTACTGCAGTCTACTGCGTCGCTGCATGTGTCTGGCAATCTCGATTCATCGACATTTTTCGTGAAAATTGTGCCCGCATGCGCTACCACGATGCGTGGCCTTTGAAAGGGAACGGATATTGCTTTCTACCGAATGCATAGGCCTCGTGTTGTATATCTGATTCTAACCTTGGTGAGGGATAATACCTGAATGTGATCACGTTAAGGTAAGATCTATTTCATCTACTACTACTTCAGGAGACCCTGTCCTTGAAAGCGAAGATAGAATACACGTAGAGGTCAAGCATGAATCTCCAGAAAACAACCTGGAACCATAACACAGCTTCACTCCAGAGTCTCAACAAGCTCCACAGAATCGCCTATCTCTGCGGCCAGCCAGGCTCTCAGCTCGGACATTCGTGACCCGCTGCCACTTGCAGAGTCAATCAACCCATTGACTGCGGGAGCAGGAGCGTTTTCTGGCTTGTTTAATTCACCAGGATCAGATGCCCCCGTAGTCTCGTGCATAGCCCCTTGGTGTGCTTGAGTATCAAAATTGGCCATGCTACTGGTCTTGAATCGCTTTGTGTCAGTCGACAGATAGTTATCTTCATGCGCCTTGCGCTTCGATGGATTCCGTGACACCGGACCCACGATTGTGCTTGCACGCGGTGGACTGGGGGCAGCACAGGCCTCTTGATGGAAGTATGGGCCAGATTCGCTTGAAGGATTCGAGATCGGATCGCGCGAGACTTTGCTTGTATGGGCATCGCCTGCAAGTGATTGCCTCTCTTCATAGTCATCCACTTCCTGCAGTGCCAGTGAATCCTCGGCCCCAATCAAAAGGGCATCCAACATGTCCTGATCATCATCCATGTACAAGGAGTCTTCGGGTTCCCGGTGGCACGAAGCATCGTCTCTGGGAGAGCTTTTGTTGAGTATTAACATGCTCGGATCAGGCAAATCGTCCATCAGGGAGTCGTCGAATGTGTCATCGAATGTGTCTTCACGAGAAGCATTATCGCGGGTCTTGTCAGGGAGAGTTCCATCGCTGCTGTCCCTCGTTCCCATCACATTCAAGAATAATTCGCCTCTATCGCGCTCATCGTTCTCAGGTGCTTCATCGTAGATGCTGGGAATGCGCTTGATCTGCCCTGTACTTTCTTGCAGACGTGACAACTCCATAGTCGCAGAAGGAGCGTCAGCTGGCAGTGCACTTCTAACAGGACAATCATACGATAGATCGAGATACTCGGGGCTTTCCACCTTTCTCTTCGACGAAACATCCTTCTTCTTTGGCTTTAGCTCCAATCTCGACTGCATCCTTGATGGTTGCCTTACGTTGCCCTTCCTCGACTCCGTGCTGATCTCTTTGGAGACCTTAGGCCTGGGCTTCTTGTCTATGCCTTCTCGGCAGCACAAGTGCTTGCATACAGCCTTGTTCTTGCATGAATGGTTGCAAGCCCATTTCCCGTTCTCCAATTGCCTTGGCTCCTCTATTTGTTTTCTCTGGATTGGACTCTTCCGAACAGGGTCGCCGATCTCCTGGACGCCAAAATCGAGAAGACTTGTATTGGTTTCTGCGGCGCTGATGAACTCGCGATCGTCGATGTCTCCATCTCCCCAGTCTTCACTCACGTTGTCAGAATTACGACGAGGAGGCGCGCGAGTCATTGAGGCCTGCGAGCCTTTACAGAATCCTGCATTGCTATGGTTGGCAAATTCTGGAGACTGGTTTCCAATTGAATGGAAGGCCTCCACCCGGATATCCGGTGATAGTCTGACTTGTTGTACGGTCCCAGCTGTAGTGAGTGTTAGTATATGAGGGCAGCAACCATCGGCATAGGCACTGACCGAGTTCGTCACACATGGCATAGCAATAGATCGATTGCTTTGGCCGCTTTAGACATGCAGCAAACAAAATCGGATTAGCTTTTGCCAATTTCTGCGCGCTGTGCCATGCGTAAGTCCAGACTCCCATGCCAGCCATGAGAAACGTACCTGATGCGGCAGAAATTCAACAGCTGCCCATCTGAAGTCTCCGCGAGAATGATAACGAAGACGGGCTTTTTTAGGTAAAATGTTGGAACCTTATCATTGAGGAAGCTCACCTCCACTGCCAGATTGATGACAACATGCTCGCCATGTTTGATGATCTGCAGAGTCAGTATTCTGCAGTACTGAGTGTTCTTGATCTAGATAGTCTCACAGGTTGCGAACGAAGCTGTATGCTAATTCGAAGTTTGGGAAACGTCTTGACAGCGGCGAGTATCTTGTGGGCGAAGGCTGGATTCTTGCCAAGTACCCGCTCAATACGACTGGGTTCTACCAGCTCGAGATCGTCGATACTGTTGATGTTTGCTGCAACGAGCTTCCTGACCGCAACAGGTCCAAGCTGATCAATTTGTCGAAGGACAAGTGGGGAGTCGTCCCATACCCTTGCGGCAAGACTTCGAGAAAGCAAGAGAGCGTTTCGAATGCCAACGGCATCTTTGCGATATGATTGGCAGTCGATGATACACCTGATTAATCTGTGTACGTGCTGAAACAGTAGACCTTGATCTATGCTGTATTGTATTTTGTGCATGGCATCATGAGCTGCCGTATCCACACCTCCCAAGACAGACTGGATGATCAGGGTAACTTTGTGCGCTGGCAACGCTATATCAACTTTGATGGGAAACCGTATGCCGGGAGACTTGTTGATTTCTTTATATAGCTGCTTCTCACCGGCACGAATACGTACTTCTCGGAACTCATGAGCTTGGGCAAGGGTAGAAAGCTGCAACGGTCAGCTAGGACAAAATGCTTAGATGCTTGAAGCTCGACATACAACCTCGGACGGCTTGGCCTTGTCTGGAAGATTCAGTATGGCTATCATTGTTGCGAGGTTGATATAATAGCGTGTCATAGCTTCTCCATATTCGGTGAGTCTGAGCCTGGATTCTGCAACGACAAGGCCGTGCTCCGTGAGTTGAGAGACGGCCGCGGTACATATTTTCTCGAGCCTTTCATCAAGACTGCATCCAGCTGTATCACCTTCAATATGATAATGGCGAGGATTCTCTTGAAGGCGGACACGTAGAAATGTTCCTTGAAGCCAGCGCTTAGCCGAGTGAAGATCCGTCACCGTACCGAGGCCAATCTCAGCATTCAAATGCTCGATTAGGTTGAGATGCAAACTGCGCTGATAATAAGCTCGGCATTTAGAGGCACTTCAGACAACTTACCAACTCTCCAGTTGCTCCTGTCCGCTGACCATCCGTTCATATCGACTGATTTGAGATAAACGGGTCATGATCACAGCAATGGCACTGTCGTCGAACTGAGGACGACCTGCTCGACCAATCATTTGCATGACATCCAGATCGGAGTACTCTTTGACCACGTTTCCCTCATAGCTTACTGTGCCCTTTATGATGACCATATGTGCAGGCAAGTTGACACCCACACTCAAAGTCGAAGTGCAGCATATAACCTGAAGATCTCCAACTAGATAGGCTCTCTCCACTGCGGTGCGGTCATCTTGGCCAATTCCACCATGGTGCACAGCAACACCACTTGCGACCGTGCCTGCGCAATTAGCTTAATGTGACACATCAGACACGATATACGCACTACGAAGGTCACTATCGTCCACCTCAATCAGACGTCGAGGCCCTGGCCAGCATCTTTTACTGGCGATGGATGACCTCCACCATTCTGCAAGGAATTTGGCTGCATCAAGGCAGGACTTTCGAGTAAAACAAAAGACCATCAGAGGCTTCCCTTGCGAGTACTTGGCGATCACATCCGGAAGCCTGGGAGCATGCGTCAATGATGGTTGACAGGATGAAATGTTGACATGTACCTTTTGTTCAATGACGTATCAAATGCGAAAGCATTGGAGTTGTTTTGATACCCACAAACGTGTTTCTGGAGCCTGACAGGCCGAAACTCCTCACCGAACCTCTCGCGACTTGCAGGGACATTTTGGTTCCTCGAATCTCGGCCGAGCCAGGTCGCGATGTCGTGAGAGTTTGGCACCGTTGCAGATAGTGCGACGAATCGCATGTCAGTACCAATCGATTTCATCCTCGAGACTACTGCTTCGAGTGCTGCGCCGCGATCTTTGTTGAGAATATGCACCTCGTCGATGAGAAACAGTTTGATGAGCCGTATAAGCTTCTCGTGATCTTTCCATTTGCGGGTCATACTGTCCCACTTCTCCGGTGTTGTAACGATGATATCTGCGTACTGGACATTGTGAAGCGAAGTGGCGTCGGAATCTCCAGTCAACTCCTCGCATTGCAGGCCAAGAGGGCCGAGTCTCGTCTTCCAATCTCGAGTCCTCTGCGCGCATAAAGCCTTGGTTGGAGCCATGTATACAACCTTGAACGATTCGCTCTGCCTTTCACTGACAAGACGACATATAGCAAGCTCGAACACAGCGGTCTTGCCGCTACCAGTCGGCGATGAAAGCACAAAGTTCTGGCTTGTTTCATAGACACTTTGAAGACACTTGGACTGTACTGCATTGAAGAAGACGAATGGAAACAGCGGGCGGAAGCGATCAGGAAGGTCATGCACGGAGACAAGTGGAATACCTTGCACAACTGGTCGAGCACTGTGGCCGACAGACTGTCGAGGCTTTGCTCTCAAGTTGGCGGAGGCGTGCGATGATGTGTATGCAGGCGGTTGTTCTTGAAAAGACGCACTCTTGGAATGCATGTGTCTTTGACTGGCTAGATATGTCGGACTTGATGGCAACGCAATGCCTGATGATGGACTATCGTCTGGACGACAAGTCGAGTTGTATTCTGTTGGGGCTATGCCTGATGATTAGTGATGTGAACAATAAGGCCACACGATACACCTACCGTGGTCATGATCATGGGCCTGATTGGGAAACATTTTCTTCTGGTTTGAACATATCAGGCCATCATCAAATCGACGGTGCTGCGTGAGGGGTAGTGACAATCGAGCTCTCCCTAACGCAGCTTGGTTTTGTCGACTGTTCGGGTCTGGCTGTCTCATGAGGGTTTGATCTATGCAGTGTCAAATGTATCCCGCTATTGCTTGAAAAGAGACTTACCGAAGTCATCGAGCTCAAAAGGCTTGTTTTCTGAGTATGCATTATCGAAGTTCGGATGGAAGGAGGTGTCCGCGTCGAAGAGAGCATGATGATGGATGGAGGAAGATGCTCTTCCATGGAGACGGTCAAGGGCGTCAAACACAGAGTCATCCATGGCGCTGCTTAGAAAAACAAGAGCACATGGTATGTTCTTGATGCTCGAGTAGGATCTAGAACGTTTTGTAACTGTCGGACTTTGAGCAAGACACCAAATGCAGGGCAGGTTCACCCGTCATGCCTTCTCGAACCGGCATGCGCTTGAAGCTGAAGTGATGACTAAACGTTTTAGCACTGCCTAATTCACTCTAGAGTATGAAAATCGCTTTACATGTACGACCCACGCTACTATACCTATTTACTCCATCCATCGGTATCATGCAACCCATAGCTTCTCAACTGTTGCTTGATGGGGTATTGTGGACAAGTAAAGCAAGACTCGCGGCTGCACCAACTACTCTTCCCTCTTCGAAGAACTGCCCCCACTCACGTGACGACGTTCATATGTTGGCGTCCCAGGCCTGCTGGTTGAGAGCGCATCCCCCCGCCTGGATGATTTGGCGACCAATGATTGACCATCAAAGTAAGAGGGTTCGTCTCCGATAGTTGTTTTCTCATAGTCAGCAATCACGATCGGCGGAGGAACAGATTGAGCTTCGCTGCTGTAGAGATATGTTGCAAAAAGAACAATTGCAGTTCCGAGAACGTACTGTAGGCACATGAGATCAGTCAAAGGACGCGACAGCGGGGGCACAGGCGGCTCGTCTTGGACCCAGCCTGTTGCTGGCCGAAGCAATTACAGAGGCTGAGCGACAACCGAGTGTCGAAACGCACGACCATGGCCCCCATACGAAATTGCAGGCACTTACAGCTGTGGTGATCTCGAAATCGAAGAACCAGAGGCTTGCCAGGAAACTGACAACGATGCTGATGCTAGTCGCAAAATTCTTGGCAATGTTGTCTGCATAGTTGACAACTAGTGCCACAACAACCCCACCAAGCGCCTGAATGACAATTGTAGTCCATACAATCCAGTTGTAGCCACTAAAGAAGCCATCTTTGGCAATATCAGCACCATCTTTGAAGATGACACCGATGAAGAATGCTGGAAACAGTGAATAGAATGATAATTGGACGTTGCGAACCCAAACAGAAGCCGGAGTCGTCGAGTCTTTGAGAACCTTCTCGAAGTATACGCCAGCGAGTCCAGAGAGAATACAGGCAATAATGACAGCGGTCAGGCCGACTGAAGCATTGAATTGCGGATGCTGCAAAGCAAAATCTTCATCGATTCCCTCATATGTCGCCGAGCGCTTGTGGAGCCGGCCAGCCGCGTTGCCAAAATCACGCAGAGAACCGATCGAGCGTGGAAAGTGAAAGCCTGTATGTCCGTTTTTAAGGTCTTGCAGTGTTGGAACCTCCGGCTCTGAAGGGATCTGAACGATGGCCACGCCGATCATCAACAGTAACAACGAGAGCCACTTCCTGAGACTCAAGGATCTGCCTAGAATGGTCACACTAAAGAGTGCAGTGGTAAGGATTTTTAACTGGTAGGTGACCTGGAAGGTTGCGGCGTTTAAGTTGCTGACAGCCAAAAATTGTAATGAGTTTTGTAGGGTATATAGTATTGCGGGAATGGCAAGCTTCCAACTGTCTCCTGTAAAGACAACGCGCATGAGATCTCTGAACAGAGATGTGGCGGGCAAGGAGGATGGTGCGCTCCGGGATAGCTCATAGAGGACCATAGTAAGGGAGATGGCGAGTTTGATGACTTCATTTAGGAAGACAGCGGTAGAGGTGTAATAGCGGTGGCCTCCAACAGCAGGCATAATGCGAGAGTAGTGCATAATCTGTCTTGGTCAACCGCTGAGGTAGTGAGTTCCACGTAGGGGCCGGACTCGTACCAATATTAACGCAGAGTTCTGAAATGTCAACTGGAGCCTGTCAGTCGATAACGCAGCCTCCGGAGACTTTGGGGCTCATACGGTTATTAATGAAATGTATTTCATGTCAACCCCCCATATCTGGGAGGACCGGCGAGAGTCCATCTTGGTATGTTCGAAATGGCAGGGATGGCCACGCTTTACGAAGAGATACAAAGATGCTGTCTGTGAGAGCAAAGGTGAAGAAAGGCGTGGCCGAGGCAGAAGTTGGCAGACTAAGGTAGCTCGTAACATAGTTAAAAATAAGGTAATGCAGGAAAGTACAATTGCGGTCATTCATTCGCAGGGGAATACATCCGCGCGTGATGCGTGTGGGGTTGAAGATCTCCCGCGGGGCGGTGTGTTAAGCCGCATAGTTTGACGACATCATTGTCAGCGGACAACCACTCCGCTTTATGTTGGGGCGGGTACCTTACCTTACACACCCGGAAGTGGTGGAAGCATGGAAGCATCGGCACCGGTAGACGCGGTCACATACTCATATAGAAGTGCAATATGCATAGTGGACACCCGCACCCAAGAACTGTACCTATCTATCTTCACAAGACACATTTGTCATATACGAGACCAAATATGGGTCTGAGAACACGTCTTGATGAGCCTGGAATTCGGTCGTAAACACCCCAACGCCTCGCTAATACGCATAATCAATTCTTTACAAGATCAGCATCGAGTAAAGGATAAGAAGCCACTAAATCGTATGAGCTTCAGAAATGACGAACTACCTCTTGACTTGAGTGTAGTCTTTCAGAATGCCGGTCATGTGGGTGTTCGTGCTTCTACCAATCTTCCGCGATATTCTCTTCTTCTTCTCTCTTGCGCCACCAAGCTTAATGACCTCCTTGACCTGACTGGTTGGGGTCAAGCCAGCCTTTTCCAATTCCGACCTCATATCGTCAGGGTTGGCCGGCAGCTTGATCTTCTGCCAGTAATCTTGAAAGTCTTGGTCGATGTGCAGTGCTAGTGAAGGATCATTGGGCCATACCATCTTGGGGGTATTGTCCTTCTTGTTCCTTGTGACCAGCAGCTCGCCCTTGCTTTCCAAGTTCTCAATCTCGGCAATGGCGCTTGGCCAGCCGTCCTTGAGTTCCTTGACACTGATGCCTTGGGCGGTAGGTCGGCGTTGTAGATAGCCTTTTAACTCGTCTGCAGAGCGTACATTGTGCATAGGACGGAAACGGAAGCTAGGATGGCCATCGATACCTTTAGGGTCAAAATCGACTTTTGGATGTTCGACAAGAGCTCTGCGCAAGACGGCGCGATGCTGTTGCTGGTTGGCAGGGATAGATAGATAGTTCCAGATGTCGTTGAAACCAATAGGCCTGTCTTTTGACTTGAGATAATCTATGGCGTACACAACCTGAGTCATGACCTCTTTTCCGGAGCCAGTGTCGGCGGGCTGCGAGTAACTGGCATTTTCGGCGAGCTGATCGGGTCGCTTTCGCTTGAGATCGGAATTGGGGGCTGAGACGGCGGATGCTGAAGGACGCGGCGAAGGGGTCGAGATGGGCGCATTTGTAGCCGCGCTCGAAGTGGAACCTCCATTAACTTTCTTGAGGTGCTGAGCCTGACGAGCAGCAGCGCCCGTACGGTCCTCTCTAAAGTTGTTGAAGGAAGCTTGCAAGGACATGATGGGCAAAAATGGATGTGCGCGTGTGAGACAAAGATAGAGGAGCGACTGATTCGCAGCGTCGACGAGCTGTTGCGCAGTGACAAATTGTGCAATGTGCGATGCAGTCAACTCTGCTCAGGTAGGATGCTGGAATCCACCCTCACCTGCATGTAAAAAGGATTGATTGCGCGGTGTTCAGAGGCGGCCGGCTCGTTAGTGAGCGAGTGTCGGAGGAAAAGTGAGAGCAGATTGAAAAAGCGAGAGTGACGTTGGCATATACAGAGCCTCAGGCATGTTCTGAAAGGCAACAATCAGAATGACATGTGACTGATGAGGCTGAATGCGGCAGGGCTGCCCCGTGCTCCGAGAGCTTGGCACTTGCGGTTCGAGCATCAAACATTCACACATTGAACTTACTGTGTTAGCACAAAGAAGGCACGACTGCAACATTTAGTAAGGTACTTGTCAAGGTTGGTCGCCTTGCGCTTTCGTCAATTAGCGTGCCCTTCGCGCACCCCGCACCCATCTTTCGCACCGTACCTACCTTAGACCAAGTAGTCTCTACCTGGTTGATAATCGAGCTGCTTCTGGCCTACTTGACCATCCCGCATCCGGTTCATTTAGTCACTCCTGTTCGCCTTGTTCGACATCTGCATCCGTGGCCATATACGCATTCATTGCGCACCCACCTGATCATTCATGCTCACTAACAGTGTCCCCACATGAGGACACGCGCAATGGCTGGCGCGGTTGATACCGCCCTCATCACGGCAGCCTTTGGCTTCGAGGAACCTACACTGAATGACCTTCTCGATGCCCCGACAACAGAATTGGTCAGGGACTTTTTGACCGCCCTCTCCAACAAAGCCAAAGACTTTGACTCGCTCAAGGCTGACAAGCTGCGTTCCGATGTCGAGTTGGAGAACACTGTCCGCACTGGCGAGTCGCGCGTCAAAGGTCTTAAAGCCACCATCAACAAGGGTCTTCAAGAGATCGAGGAGCTGCGCAAAAAGCTCGATGAGCAAGAGAACGCTCGTGCTGAGCTAAAAACCGAACTCGACTCCCTCAATGCTGATTCGACTGACTCCTCGACCGAGCTCGACACTCTCCGAGCCAGGGTCGCTTCTCTCGAGGCTTCCAATCGCGAAACATTGTCTGTCCTCGAGTCCAAGTCGACCTCACATGACAAACTTGCAGAAGAGCTGGCTGCTCAACACCAGAAGATGCTCGCACTTCGACGCGACCTCTCTACCCTCGAAGACAAGAACCAAGGTCTGGAGAATGCTTCTTCGGCCGCAAGGTTCAAAGAACAGGCCCTTCAGCAAGAAGTCGACCTCCTCAAACGCAACAATGAATGGCAAGACAACGAACTGAAGACACGCGCCGCCGAGCAATCCAAGTTCCGAAAGGAGAAGAATGCCAGAATCTCCGAACTACAGCGCGCGAATGAGGACGCCAACGCCACCATCGAAGCCATGAAGCGTACCGAAACTGCCCTCCGCCAACGCCTTGATCGACTGGGTCAAAAAGCCGACGATGCCTTTGCCAAGATCCAGCAAATGCAGGAAGGCGCTTCCAGGGCCGAGGAGTCATTCCGTGTTGAGCTTGATAGTGCCCGCCGCCTTGCCGACCTTCAAAAGCAGAGCGCGGACACCGCAAAGGCTAGGTTGCAGGACTTGCAGAGCACTATCGACCAGATCAAGGATAGCGCCGCGGACGAAGTCGGCCAGCTCCAAGCTGAAATCGAGACCGAGAGATCAATCCGAGAAGCTGTTGAACTCAAGCTCGCCGAACTCGAGCTCGAGGTCGAGCGTTTGGAAAGTGAAGCCCGAAGCCGCCCGACTGAACCTGTCATGCCAGCAACCCCTCAACGCGGCAGCAATGGTGTGTTCGCCACTCCTGGCCGAAACGGGTCTCCAGCCGCCTTTACTCCATCCACTGCCCGCGCCAAGGGCAACTTGACCTTTACCCAGCTCTACAGTGAATACAGCACTGTCAAGTCCCAACTTGAGATTGAGAAGCGCAGAAACCTCCAGCTCAGCAATGAGCTTGACGAAATGATCCGCGATCTTGAGAACAGAGGTCCAGAGCAGGAAGAGTTGCGCCAGGAGAAGGAACGTGTAGAAGCAGAAATTGTTGAAATGTCCTCCATGTTAGATGCTGTGACCGTCGAGCGCGACGAGGCTCGTCGGGAAGCTCGAAGTCTTAACGGGCAATTTGAAGGTCTCACAAGAGAAGGCGACATTCTCCGCCAGCAGCTCCGTGACTTGAGTGCACAGATCAAGATACTACTCGTCGAGATGCAGGCTCGGGACCAAGGTCTTGACGCTCTCGATGCCGCTGGTCAGATGCAGCTGCAGATGTTGGCCAACGGCGACCTCGAGGATCAATCGGACGAAACTTCCGCAGGTGCCTTGATTAGCCAAAGATTGCTACTGTTCAGAAACGTCAGAGAATTGCAAGATCAAAATGTGCAGCTACTCAAGCTCAACCGAGGCCTCGCTGATCGTATGGAGGGCCAAGCGGCCAAGGCTCGCGAGGCCGAGCAAGAAGATGCCATGCAGGAGCTCGAAGAACTCAGAGAACGCATTCAAAGACACCAGGACGAAATCAAGTCAATGACAATACAGACAGAGAGTATAGTACGCGAACGCGACATGTTCAGACGCATGCTATCTCATCGAGGCCAGCTACCACCAGGCGCCGATGCTCACTCTATGTTCGGTCAATCCATTGACGGGCGCGCTACTCCGTCCACACCACCGCCTGGAGGTCTATCAAGATCCGTCGAGCAAACACCACATTCTAAGGAACTTGCTGATTACTCTAAGCTTCTCAAGGAGATGCAGAGTCATTTCGATGCCTATCGTCAAGAAGCAGCGACCGACCATGGCACTCTGAAGCAACAAGTCGACCGCCTTGCACGCGAAAAGAGTGAATTGCAGGGCGAGATTGCACGCACGAGCGGTCAGATCACGCTGGCACACGAACGCTACGAGATGCTGCAAGCCAACTATGGAATGCTCAAGACCGAGAACGGGGAATTGCAAAAACGTACTCAGTCGTTGGCCGAGATAGCAGCAAAGCAGGATCTTCGCACACAACAGGTCGCCGAAGAGCTTGTTGAGGCACGTGCACTTGCCGATAGCATGCGTACCGATAGCGCAAACCTCAAAGCTGAGCGCGAGCTTTGGAAGAAGATCGAAGGTCGTTTGACCGAAGACAACCGTGCACTTATGGATGAGCGGACCCGCTTGAACAAGATGACAGCTGATCTTCAGAACCTGCAGAACGAGCGAGAGCTTGCTGAGTCCGAGGCCCGAAGGAGACTGCAAAGCAGGGCTGAGGCACTGGAGAAGGAGCTGGACTCTACCAAGAAGAAGCTAGAGACCGAGATTGACGAGGCCAAGAAAGCTGCTCTTCGACGTGAATATGATCAGGAGCAAAGCCGGACCAGGATTGATGATCTTGTGAAGAGTCTCTCCAATGTGCGGGAAGAGTTGGTTGCTGCAAAAACTACCCGCGATCAGCTGCAAGCCAGAGTCGAAGAGCTTAAAATCGATCTTCGTACTGCCGAAGAGCGTGCACAAGCATTGCAACCGCGCTCTACACCGAGGGCGGAACAAAACTCCAATAACAGCGACAACACGCCCACAGACGAGAGCGCGCTGTCTCGCGAACAGGAGCTTGCTCTTGAGGTCGCCGAGCTCAAGCGAGATCTTGATCACACTCGTGGTGAATTGGAAAGTGTCAAAGCACAAGTCGAGCAATACAAAGCAATTAGCCAGGCCTCAGAGGAAGAGCTTCAGAGTCTCAATGACACAAATGACCAGTACCGCGAGGAGATGGACCGCATCATCTCTGAAAAGGACAGCCGTATCGAGGATCTGGAGCATCGCCTGGAAGAGCTAGGAACTGAACTCTCGACCACTAACAACGAGTTATCCGAATTGCGCACACAGCACGAAGAGAACAATATTCGTCTTGAGGAGCAGAAGTCGATCCTCGAAGCCGAGATTGCTCGACTTCGCGACGAATCTGAGCGCTATGCAGAAACGGCGAAGCTACACCAAGACGACCTCAAAGCACAGGCCGAAATCGCCCAGCAGGCCCAGCAGAGCTACGAAAACGAGCTTGTGAAACATGCAGACGCCGCCAAAAATCTGCAGTCTGTACGGTATGAATACAACCAGCTAAGGACAGAAGTTGCAGCCATCAAAGCAGAGGTAGAAGCCTCCAAGACAAGTCTCGCTCAGAGTGAAGAGAATTGGTCAGAAGTGCGTGAACGCTACGAGCGCGAGTTGACTGAGCTGCGACTTGGCCGTGAGGACACGAAGGCTCAGAACAAGCTGCTGCATGAGCAGCTTGAAGCTGTGAGCACACAGATCTCTACACTGCAGCAAAGGAAGGCCTCGGCTGCTGATGAGGATGAAGCCGATGCCCCCGCTGGCTCCGAATTTGAAAATCTGCAAGAGGTTATCAAATACTTGCGGCGCGAAAAGGAGATTGTGGACGTGCAATACGAGCTCTCAATGCAAGAAGGGAAACGACTCCGTCAACAACTAGAGTATGCGCAAGCGCAACTTGACGAAGCACGACAGAAGCTTAGCGAGGAGCGTCAAGATCAAGCAGACAAGGAGGCCAGCGCTGCTAGTCACACCAAGTTGATGCAAACTATCAACGAGCTCAATCTCTTCCGCGAGAGCAGCACGACGCTTCGTCACGAAGCCAGACAGGCGCAAGCGCAATTGGCTGAGAGAATCACACAGGTCGAAAATCTTACCGCTCAGATACAGCCACTGCAAGATCGTGCACGTGAAGTTGAGAATGAGCTAGAGACCAAAGAGGGCGAGCTAAGACTACTCCAAGAGGACCGCGACAGATGGCGAGAGAGGACGCAGAATATTATCTCCAAGTATGACCGCGTTGATCCTGCCGAAATGGAGGCACTCAAGACTCAGATCGCGCAGCTGAGTACCCAACGCGACCAGCTAAACGCAGAGAAGCAGGAGCTACAAGAAAAGGTCGACTCCTTGCCAGAGCAATTGCAACAGGCAAAGTCTCAGTCGGAGAAGGGATGGCAGGAACAGAAAGCCAGATTTGTTGATCAAGCCAAGGCAAGATCCCGCGAACAGTCTGGGAGAATCCGTGAACTGGAATTGCAACTCACCAGTGTGCGCGGAGAACGCGACAATGTCGCTAAAGAAATGGCGCAAGTGAAAGAAGAGCTGGACAGCACTCAGGCAGCCCGTGATGAGGCTATCGCAAGAGCGGATGCTACCGCTGCTCAACAAGCTCAGGTTACCAGTGAAGAGGAGGAAGGTCAGGTTTCTGAGGAAGACCAGAACCCGGAGCAAGGTGACGGAGCCAAAGACAGTAAAGCACTCCTTGAAGAAGCTGAGGCTAGGGCGTCACAAGAAGCTAGCAAGGCTGCAGCTCTGAAGGACGAGGTAGAAAGACTGCAAGCTAGAGTCTTAGAGTTAGAAGGCATGATCGTAAGTCTACAGCTGTTTTCTTTCACGTATGACACTATACTAATGTCCCCTAGAACGACCTCCAGCAGCGCCTTGACTCCAGCGATGCGAACTTGTTGGAGCTACAGAGCCAAGCCCAGCCCACGCATAGTGGCGAAAGCTCTGAGGACTCGGACAAGTTGAAGGAAGACCTCGCAATCGCACAGCAAGAACTTCAGACGCTCAGAGCTACTGTCACTGCCAGTGAATCTGCTCAATCCACTGTGCCACCCGATGACGTCGAAGCTCTCAAGGAAAATCTTTCTGTTGCACAGCAAGAACTTGAGACACTTCGAGCAGTTGCCACGAGCAATTCTGCCCAACCCGTGACAGGCACATCAAATGATGTTGAGCAGATGCGAGAAGACCTTGCTGCCGCACAGCAAGAGCTCGAGACATTGAGAGCGACTGCTACTGCCACCTCTGTTCAGCCCGTCTCAGTGCCCTCGAATGATGCTCAAGATTCTGAATCATTACCAGTGTCCGAACAAGTTGCTGAGCAGGTCAAGAGGCTCGCGGAAGAACTCAAGGTCCAGCATGAGCGCAGCAAGAAAGAATTGGATGATGCGTTCAAGCAGAGGGTCGAAGACATGAAGAAGAAGCTGAATGAAAAATTCAAGGAGCTGAAGGAGAAGGTCAGGGAAGAAGGACGTAACGAAGCCCTGGCTAAGCATTCAGAAGAGTTGCAGAATCTGCGGCTGGAACATGAGGCTACAATCGAAAAGCTTCAAGAGGAGCATCGCTTAGTAGTTGAACGTCTCACCAGAGAAGGCCAAGCTGCTGTGGAGAAAGCCCAGGCCCGAGAACAGCCTGATGCTGCGCCAGCTCAAGCAGCACAGACACAAGAAGGCGTTCCTGCTGACGGCACAAACGTCGCATTACTCGACCTGTCTCAACTCACCTTCACTGATCAACAGGCTCGCGAGTTGGTTAGCAAAAACAACATCATCCGCACCATTGTTGCCAACAACATTCGAAACAAGATCAGCCTGGAGACAACCAAGCTCAAGCAAGAAAGTGAGAAGGCCCTGCAGGAAAAGGCGGATGAGGCTAAGAAGGAGAAAGATCAGGCTGTGGCTAAAGCTATCACCATGGAGACCATGAAACAGAAGGCCAAGCTGGGCATGTCAGAAGGACAGGGACGGACAGCGAAGGCTAAGCTGGAAGTCGTGGAGAAGGCGGCCACAGAAACACCGCAGAGGCCTGTCATAGAGGTCTGGGAGATTGCAAAAGTCACAAAGGCACCCCCTCCCACACCTGCCCAAGCGCCAAAGCCAGCGCAAACGCCGCAAGGAGCAAGCTCGCCAACCAAGCCTGCGGCCAACGGTGCTCAATCGCCTATTGTACAGTCTCCCAAGCCTTCAACCACGACACCGCAATCGCAGCCGCAGCAGCAGCAGCCACTGCAACAAGCTGAGCTCCCTCAGCAGCCGCAAGTGCAGTCATCAGACAAATTGCAACAAAGACTTCAGAAGTTCGGCGTTCCATCCGGCGCTCCTCAATCGACGTTTGGACAGCCGAGCTTTGCGTCAAGTCAGCCTGCAGCACCTGCTGGCGGTCCTCTGGCAGGAGCCGAGCCAGCCATCACACCACAGGCTTCTCAGACAGGCACCGCTCAAACGCGACCTAGGGTCGTGCCCGGAATAGCACAAGGCGGATTCGGCCAGAGTGTAGGAACCGGCATACCACGTGGTGGACATAGTATGTTGCCACGTGGAGCACTTCGTGGTAGAGGTGGCATGCAGAATGGCCAGAATATCTCGATTCAGGGAGCTGCATCACAGGGACAGAGAGGTGGCATCTCTGCTCTACCCCGAGGTGGTGCAGGCGGAAGTAGAGGGCGAGGTGGCACAGCAAGGGGCGGTCAAGCTGGTGGAAGCCCAATGAATCCCGTCGCACGCCAATTTGTCCCTGAACCCCAGGCTCAGCAAGGCAACAAGCGTCCCCACGAGGGAGGCGAGGAGGGTGCGGGGAAAAGAATTAGAGGTGGCGGTGGTCCCGGTGCTGGGGGAAATTGAGACTCAAAAGCCTTGCTTTGATGGTTACGAACAGGAGAGGAGCAGGTTGCTCGCATCAAAATCGAAGGTTTTCATTTGTGATGGGAAATCATGGCAAGGATTTCACGGAAGGCTTTCCTGACTCTGTTGCTAATAGCTCGAGTCTCGAATGGCACAGCGGTCTACACATGTACTATAACAGCCTAGATGCATACTAAAAATTACCTCCCTGCCGCGCAGGAGGATTGTCCCGTTGAGTGTTTTGTGGTCATGGAGTCTTTGCGCCTGTACCACGTAATATACAAGCTCACAATCGTGGTGTTATGCGCACAAGCCTTCGCAACCGGGCAGAGGACGGGTCAGTGTCTGCGTGAGAACGTGAAGCTTCTGGCATGAAGCAGTGTGTAGGGAGGGGTTCATGCTTGGGCATGCCCAGCCTCAGCCTCACTCATTCTTCCTGATACCGAAAAAGTAGTTACCCCAAGACTCGCTTCCGGGAACCTCTCTCCAACCCAAGCCGGGAATGTAAACGACCCCCATAGCCTGAGCATGGCCCCAACCCTCCTGTTTCGCCGCCCACGCCCTCATCTCATCGGCATTGATGTACTGCTTCCAATCATGCGTGCCCCTGGGCACCACTCGCATCATGTCCTCGGCCGCCACGATCGTCGTAAGCCAACTCGTCCACGTCCGGCTCATTGTACTCAATATCAGCCAGCCGCCAGGCCTAACATGCGCGAGGCAATTGGCCAGGAACGGCGCCGGCTTCTCAATGTGTTCGATGACTTCGAACAGAGTCAGCACATCAACGCCCCGGTCCGGTGTGCTTGGTCGCGGCAGATTCTCGATCGCCGTGTTGACGTAGTTGAGGCGGCCGGGTTCCAGCAGTAGAGGATCTGTTCGTTGGTGCTTACGCGCTACCTCTATCACCATGGATGTAGGGTCGATGGCTGTGACCGAGGCTGTGGATGGGAGTCGTGCAGCCGACTCGGCGAAGATGCCCCCACCGCATCCAATGTCGAGGTATTTGAGCTTCTGGCGTTGTGGGGTGGTGGTGGTGGCGGCGGCGGGAGGGGGGATTGAATTCCTGCACCGCTGGATAAAGGTGTGGCGGAGGGGGTTCATCAGGTGGAGTATTCGTGATGGGCCGTGGGGATCCCACCACGAGGAGGCGAGGGCGGAGAAATGTGACATTTCCGTCTCCGATACTGAAGATGTTGGTGCTGCTGGCGGGGGTGGGCTAGATGTCGAGTATGCGCTTTTTGGGTGACAGGCTAATAGTTGCCTGATGCTTGTTGGTAAGGCCATCGGCCTAGACGCTCGCGAGAGGAACATTGTGATGAGCGAGAATTGTCGAAATGGTGATTGGCATCGAAGACGTCAGTGTATGTAGCATGTGAGAAGTACCGTATAGCTTTATGGAATCAGATAAGATCATCTCAGGTGCGGATCTAGCCGCCCCCGCCGATCTTCTGTTGATTATTGTATATGAGCAGGGATTAAAGCAGACTACCCAATAGAGAAGCAGTTCATGCAGTTAATCTGGCAAGATCGATATTCCTCATCACTTGACCTCTCTATAGGGTGCGAAACATCTGCTGTACCCAGTGCACTGCTATAATGTGACTTCTGTTGCAAACCAACAATGATGAATATTGTGAACATTCCAAGCGTAATTCATAGGTCTTAGCATACCAACACAGGCCGACTGCCATCATTACAGGACGAGTTGCCCCTAGGAAATATCAAAACGTCCTTCTCACTAGTGTATAAAGCTCCTCATCTCGACTTATGAGAAAGTCCACTTTTTGTACTGCTCGACCTCTTGTGCCCTGCCTCTTGCTGCATTGCCTTCAGTGCACCGACGCCGCCATGTTGATTGAGCTTGGTGATGAGGACTTCATTTTCGTTTTGAAGATCCTCATACTGCGCCCTTAACGAAGCGTTCTCACGCTTGAGCGCCTCGACTTGGACTTTGAAGTCATCACGCTCCCTCGAAACAACGTGCATCGTCTCGCGGTCAAGATTCTTCTGTCTTTTCTTCTCCGCCTTCTTGAGCTCCTTCTCCTTCTTCGCTTCAATCTTGGCCAATTCCTTCTGTCGCCGTTCTTCTATCTTGCGTACTTCTCTCTCCTGCTTTTCGATGGCCTTGGAATGATCGGTGTGGTCCTTGTTTTTGACAATGCTGAGTTTCTCGAGTTCCGCTTCATGTTTTTTGGCGAGCTTTGCATCCACTTTTTCACGCTGACGTTCCAGTTTCTGCAATTCCTTGTCATAATGGGATAGATCCTTTGCATGTACCGACTCACGGCTCGATACCAGTGAAGTTGTGAGGTCATCTGTCGATGCAGCTGCGGCCGTGGGTGTCAAGAGATGTTCGGAGTGAGTGGGTGCCTCTCGAGCAGAGGCGAAGGAATAGTCACTCTCATCAGAAGAGGTATCCGAATCTTCTTCGTCCTCTTGATGTAGGTAGTTGTGAGTGTAGGTGGCCACTGTTGCGGGCGCATATGCTTCGATACCAGCCTCGAGGGCGTTAGTGAAATGAGTTAACATGCCTGGCTGGCTTTGGGCCTGCTGCGATTGAGGAGAAGTACCAGGGCCGGTTCCATTGGCAGGTGGTGCTTGTTGCTGGGCATGTTGGGCGGCGGCGGCATCCTGTTTGTCCTTATCGGCGTCCGCGTCAGGGATCTCATCCTTCGCACAGGCCCAATCAAAGAACTTGACAGCATCACCGCATATGCTGGAAGGCGTGCCTCGCTCGACCATGAAGCGTGGAATGCCTCCACCAGGATCACTACGTGTGACCATGATCCATTCTACCGGATTTAGTTCACAATCCTGTGACGATGACGATGACTTGTCCTTCTCTTCCGGGGCAGGGTGGATGGGTACCTCGCGAATCATCTCGACGGATTCGTATTGACCTCTTATATAGCCATTACGCTCGGGAGCATCAGGATGGCTCACTGGCTTGGAGACAACCATATAGTGTCTAGGTAGACGCTGCTTGCCCTCAATCTCCTCGGTGCTCTTTTCAGACAGGGCAGTCTCGCTCGTGGACAGTAGGGTGATGAATTCTCTCGGAGTGGTAGGGCCAGGGAACTGAGCGCTAAGCTGATAAACCTCTAGCATACCCACACCATCGGCCTTGATTTGTTCGAGTCTCCTGTCGCCGCCTATACCGCGTACATTGCCCTCTCCGGGGCCTCCTTGTACAGCGAGAGATTCACCAAACTCCCGCTGCATGGCTCTCTTCATCTTGGTGAAAGAGATGCCCTCGTGCACGCTCCTTCGGGCAAACCAGGCACCATTTCGATCTTTGCCTGCCATTTTGTATACGCAGATACCCAAGGGGTTTTCCTTGGCGGAAATCTTTATAGGCTTGCCCCATGACTGCTGCAAGTCGGCAAATTCGGGGTGCGGCGGGGCACTGCGCGCGTCAGACGCCACTATCTCATTGGCAGATGATGCGCTGTCGGGTTTCGATTGGGACACTTTGGCCGTGTTGAAGTCGGTACCGCCAGGAGGATCAGGAACCGAGTTGCAGATGAGCTCACCGGCTTCGAATACATGTCGCAAGAACGGCTCGGGCTTGTCAGACGGTACTTCAGACCAATCCACGGGGCCGAGCGTCTTCAATGTGTCGTGTAGCTCCGACATGGCAGAGTGGAACGTGTGTCGTCGGCCTTTGTCTAAGGGAGCTGGATCAGATGCTGTGTAGCAGCGGCTATATCGACCAGGTACTCGTAGATAGTAAGCAATTGAAGCTGTTCTATATCGATTGACGTCGCTCTACTCTACGAGCACGAGCACAGTTGGAGGAAAGGTAGTGTGGACTGCCTCGTTTGTTGCTGGAGCATCCAGGTCCTGATATTCCGCACGTTCCGAGGATGACACAGTAATGCAAGATGCTACTGCTGCACTTGACCAGCCTAGAATTACTGGTTTCGGACAAATGCAATCGATGCACCTTCAAAGTCTATCAAAGTCTTAAAGACAACTGGTGCAACGGCACACCTTTGAACCACAAATGTAGCCATCAGTGGTCTTTGAACGTTTCACTTGATTCCCACCCGAGGCGCCCTTTCTTGGCCAGATCATGGAAACGACGGGATGATCGACGTCACCTCATCCGTTTCCATTGCTGTAAGCATATGCCAAGCTTTACATTAGATCGACGCCCCGTGGCCGCGTAACGCTAGGACACTTTTGACATCATACAGAGCAATACTCCTCGGGGCTCCCGTCCTTCAAGGTGCTTAAAACACTTTCATGTTTCACGTAATTGCATCCTCATCTATTACCGGTCTTATAGCCGCTGAAGAGTCCTGAGGTTCACTACCAGACTACTGTTGACAAAGCTGTGGCACGACTATTCATGAAGCAGCAGGGTCATGGAGGAGCAACACCACCCTCCACGCTCAACCATCGTATACGAAGTCCCACGAGATTTTGATCATTTCAGAAGCGTCCCTACGTCTCTAAATAATCTTTGTCCGCACTTATCACCCTATTCTAATCACCTATCCTCGGGATCAGTTCATATTTGATAATAAACGACAGGTCGGTCTCAAGTTGCGTGAACAAGGCTTTGATGTACAGTATATACAGACCGTACATACGGAGGCCCTTGTTATTGGTGCTCTGGCATCTGAGTGGTCATCACAGTCTACGCCTTGCTCATAGTTCGCTCCCTCTGTTGCAATTTGCTTCTCATTCTACCAAACATGCAGCTAACTCTCGAGCAAAGCTGGGAGATTCTCCTTTATATATTCCACAACCGCATCGGGGCCTCTGTTCACTTGTAGTCCCTGAGGCAAAGCAAATGTCTTCAATCCCGGTACGATGCTCTTGGCCTCTGCTTGAATGGCCTGGCTCTGTTCAGGAGTCCACATTGATGCGGTGAACTCGATATAGGTCAGTTGGCTAGAAGTAAGCTCTCCATCTGACAACGCACCAGAAGGTCAGGTCTATGGGCTTCGACGACTTCGCGTACTTGTTGCTCGTCTACACAGATCAAATTCAGTTTGAGCAGATTTTCGCAACCATCATATCATCTTACTGTCGGCGTTTCCAGAATGGATGATGGTGTATTTATCCTTCACATCCTCGACAACACGGCCGATTAGAAGCTTTGCCCTCTCGGGGGCAGTATTGACTGTGACGAGCTTGAATGGTCCCAAAGGCTGCGCTGACATGGTGAATGAAATTGTGTTATTTGGTTTGAGGCCAAAGGTTGAGGAAATGACAAGCCAAGAGAGCCGAATTGGAAGAATAGCTAACAACAAATGACCGCTGCCGCAACCGGGGCGGGCAAGTGGTGGTTTACCAGGACGGCCACAATGTGTGCACGGCTCCTGGTGCCCCACCCACCGTGAGGTAGGTGGTGGTGGTATTGCCAAACATTTTTCCTACCACATTTCGCCCAACCTTCATGCATGCCAAAAATGTATTGCTCGGTGTCAGAAAATCTATCAGGCGGTCCAGCTGCTCATTACCTCGATGGTCTGAGATCTCATTAACGTTCAAAAGACTGGTGTACGGATATGAACATGATATGATAGACTACAGAGTTCAGCCCTTGGATTCTATCCCCACGTCGGCTTTTAGGGCTTCTCCACTCCCCACTCTTTCCGCGGCGGAGACAGGACCGAGTGGTTCTCACCCACCACCTCGAGGCAAATGGGTTCGGTAATAAAGTAGACATTACTACGAGTACCCCGCGACATCGGCCGAGAAAGAAGGTAGTTCGACTTGCATTCGCCATTATTCAACCATCTGCCGTCGAGTATCAGTGCAATCCATCGGTCATATACCAATTACGATATGTCCTTCAGCCGTCTTGTTCGCTTCGTCCCGGTCAGCAGTCCGGATGCTGTCCTAATTGGAGAACCTGTCGATCCCAAACTCGATGTGGGAGCCGCGACTCGCAGAGGAGAAGATGTTCAGGTGAAAGTGTTCAGCGGAAGCTCAGCACTGAAGCCAGGCTCGCTCACCGACAAGGTCGAGAAAGTCGCTAGACTGCTATCCCCGCTTGCGCCAGAGGAGGTTGGAACGATTCGATGCATTGGCTTAAATGTATGTTGAGCCGACCGGCCGCAAAGCTATCTACCGGCTAAGGTGGAACACATGCAGTACAAGCAACACGCAGAAGAAGTCAATATGTCACTTCCTCCTGACCCAGTTCTCTTCATGAAGCCCTCCACATCCCTGGCAGACCCATATCCTGCACCGACTGTCATTCCCAAGTTCACGCTCAAGGACGATAGCGCCGATTACGAGTCTGAACTCGCAGTCATCCTCTCGAAGCCTGCGAAGAACGTGTCCGAGGCAGAGGCCCTCGAGTACGTGTTGGGTTATACCGCTGCCAACGATGTGTCCAGCCGTACCAGCCAATTCGCCCAGAGCCAATGGTGCTTCAGCAAAGGCTTTGATGGTGCATGTCCAATCGGACCTGTTTTGGTATCAGCATCTCTCGTTGCAGACCCAGCCAAGCTGCATATCCGCGGCTTAAAGAATGACAAGGTCTTGCAGGATTGTGGTGTGGAGTAAGAGAACGAATGTGGCATACATTAAAATGCAGAACACTGACGAATTGATTTAGCGATCTCATCTTCAGCGTTCCTAGAATCATTAGCTTCCTCTCACAGGGCACAACGTTACCCGCCGGCACCGTCATCCTCACAGGCACGCCTGCAGGTGTCGGCGTTGGCAAGAAACCGCAGGAGTTTCTTCGCCCAGGCGATGAATTCGCTGTGGAGATTCTCCCACATATTGGCACACTTACGACCAAGTTCGAGGCTGAAGAATAGTATTTTTCTCAGAGGCTTGGGGCCTGTCAGAAGGAGGAAAGCAGGACGCCTTCATGCATGTCTCCGGAAGATTATTTTGAACTGTTGAATTACAACCGTCAAAAGGCATTGTGCCCAGAACCCACTCGAGCACTCGTAACGATCTTACTCGTCACGGACCCAAGATAAGATCAAAGGATCATGGACTTGCGTAAATCATTAGCATGACTCGTGGCCAGAGATCGAGTATAGACACATGGAAGGGATCATATCTTGTATTCTCAGCTACACAATTTTCAAGCCTACAACCGTCACCCAGCCTTGCACCAAGAACACGTTGGAGTAGCTGCTGGGATCCCTGTTAGTGATTAGTGACTTAATGAGATCCATTGGTCCACTATGTTTTCCATATCTGTGGCGATACCCCATTGTGATGAAAGGCAGCGAAAGAGCTTCTGCATCGAGTTCAGCTCGTAGAGAAGGTTTCTGGTTGTCGTCAGCGATTCGCTCGCAGCAAGCTGCTCACCTCGTACGAAGCGCCGCGTATCGGAATTAGATGCAGAGCCCGAGAGTTCACCAAGTATAACGCACGGGTCAGAGGTAGTGAAGAGCACGTCTCGCCAATCTATAGTCCTCGGAAGATGTATGGTGCTGGATCCCGCTAGCGAAAATACGCTATACACTGTAGCTGCGGAAAAGAGGGAGCTTGGCATGTGAATGACGTGGGCTCGACCTCTTGGAAGCTGCTCGACGATGTTCTGAATCGCAATCGCGTGAACCAGTGCTCGGCGTGCATCTTCAGTGCGAGCCCATTCTTGAAGGTCGAACCCACATTCAATCCCCTTGCCGCCTCCAAGGACCTGCTGTGTCACGTTGTACTGGGCGCAAAGCTGTCGACAGAGGAGTGATGAGTCTGTTGCAGCATCAAGACAGATTCCATGCCAGCGGAGGAGCGTTTCGAGGGTATCCTCGGTCGAAAGGGGCATGTTTCCCATAATACACTCATGCATTTGCGCCAATGCCGCGCGTACCTCAGATCTGGTGGGAACCCCAACGACAGCACCGTCGATGTCCTCGCAGTCGGAGACAAGGGACTGTAAGCCCTCTAGAACTACTCGAAGCGAGAATGCGGAAAGATTGGATTCAGGCTGTCGAGTCAGTCCAGTCGGAGAGAATAGATAGCGGAAAATGCTTCGAAAAGAAATGCCTTCGGTACTCGGTTGCGAGCGCATCTGAAAAAGCCACTCTGAAGCACTCGTTGCGGCAAATGCGGCATCACTGCTGGGTAACCCAAGCTTGTTTGCAGCGTGCCTCGTTGATGTAGGATCACCTGACATTTGCGCAATTTGACCATCTAAGATGTAGTGAGCCAGCAATGCTCGTCTTTGAATTTCTCGCGAAGACCAGATGCGCCATTGACGATCTTTTTCGGCATGAGAAGAGTCCATAGCAGGACAATCTGCTTGCGAGTAGGATTCAGTGTCGAACATTGCGCAGTGCCTAGCCCAAAAGAATCCGAGGCCATGGAAGATCTGAGAACTTGTCCGGAGAGCCCGATTCTAGATTAAGCACACAATCAGCGATTACTTCCCCTTTTGGCTGATTCAAAGTTATGATACCTTCGACAAGGCCGCATATACCTGGCCAAGTAAAGCGGCCAGTACAAGCTGAAGGCCCTTGACAGCGTCGTATTGCCCACGGTGTGTAATTAATGATTGCCACTTGGTTGAAAAGTTAGAATTTACTTTGACATGCACTTGGAGTCTGAAATGCTAGTAACTCACCGACGTTGTAAGAGCAGTGTGTGCAAGACGCCATAGTGCTTCACCCTACGACATAGTCAGCTCATATATTTCTGCTTCTGCATAAATTTGGACCACCTTCGCAACGGCATTCTTGGGACCGATATATAATGAACCTACCCCTCACGTATCAGATTGGTGTTGGTCAATCAGAAAGCACAAGATTGTAGAGCAGTACCAATTGCAATAGCATTGAGCAAGAGAGGATGCGTGCAGTCAATGAAGACGAAAGTAGGGCGATGTAAGACGGGAAAGGTCGGAATGAATCGTTCAAAGAACATGTGTAAACACTCATCCAGGAAGACTGAAGTGACTGAAGATGCCTCAACCTCGGCGGTGACGCTCGACGACTTCATGACGTTAGATACGGTATGAGATCTTATATGGGTCTGACTTACAAGATTCGAGATCATTTTGCTCACATCATGAACGGCTTGATGACTGCCTCCAATAGGAATAGCTTCAGCTCCTGAGCGGTGATCTGGAGGACCGGTACCAGAGTGGTCAAAATTAGACGGAAGTGGTAGAGTACCGAGAGGTACATGGGATGAGGTGTCTGCGGACATCAGACTCTGGAACAGTTTTTCCGAGTCAGGCCAGATGAGTTGAAAGTCTAGGTCTCCATTTTGCTGAATATCGACAAAGCTAGCATCATCCACTATTTGTTGACCAAACCAGCTATGTCCTGAGGTAGTGGATGGAGCGACGGATGTGTTAATATACGAGGTGTCAACGCTATAATCTGGGGTGGGAAGAGCGGGCGCTGCAACGCCAGGTGAAGTGCTAACAGTGGGGGGTGGTGCATATTTGGAACTATCTCTGCGCAGATGCAGCTTCTCGTGTCGAGCCAGTGAGTCCTGACGACTGAAGGAACGTTTACATTCCTTGCATGTAAAGGGTCTTACGCCAGTGTGACTTCTTTCGTGCCGTGTGAGATGCTCCGCCTTCGAGTTGTCGTTAGTGTGTCATGACTTCTAGAGAGAAGGGAAGACGTACTTTCGAGTAGGCTTTTTGACAGAAACGACATTCTAAACGCTTCAGTGATGGAACATTAGGTTGATCGATTGACGCGGCCGCTGCTGCTGCCGCCACGTTCGACATCGTGGAAATGTGTATGAGCTGAAAACGCAAAGCTGTACCGAGGTGTGTATACGAAGTGGTAATGTGGAGAAACCTGACACAGCTGAGTGGGGAAGCAGTACGCTCTTATCCATAGGGAGTTGCCCCTTTTGGCAAGCGTCAAACAGCCGCGGTGCATAGTAGGTGTGCATAGTATATCGGCTAAGCGGTACTTCCGACGGCAGCTTTTCTTCCAGGCAGTTTCCAGCGTACTCGATCCTTAACCAGCAGTCGGATTGGAACAGCGTCGTATAGCGCCGGAAGAGTACCTTATCGTCGAAGCAGCCACGGCAAACTGCAAGCGAGGAAACATGAAACACAGTCTCCACAAGAAGGTTGAGATCGTCGCCGACTATTTACGTCCAGTGCAAAAGCTTCGCTCAGTACCTTGCATTGCAAGGGCAGGTCTGTCATCGATCAAGAGCTCGCACGCCGTATGCTTGTGCGGACCCTTTCTAGCCAAGCTAGGACATACCAAATATGACGGACGACTGCCCTGTAGAAATTATCTCTATGCTGCTGCCTCCGCAAACAGGAAGAGATTCGTACCATAGAGGTCAGGACCAGGTATGCCCACCATGACAGGAGCTCACAACGCAGCTATATTCAGCATGTATAGCGGCAACGTGCAGGCAGAACACGTAAGTATGGTGTCATTCGAGCAAGACGAATCTGCATTTCGAGAAAATAAAAGGTCATTCGTAGCATATACTCACTAGTAGTAAGGCCACAAGGTATGCACCGTGCGCTTGTTCTGAAATTACTGTACTACACCTATCTTCAATTGAACCACTACGTTGCATCGGTCATTTTCAACTTGGAGATTGCACGAAGGACACCGAGGATTACCGTACAATGAACGTTACTTATCGGCTTCCACTTGGGCGTTTAGCCTTTTCTTCCGACGTAAAACGATCTGTCATACCATGGTATAACCTATCACACTACAAACCTAAATCCATCCAGGCTTTGTGGCGTCATGCCTATTTTTCTAGAATTTCCCGAATCTGGCTTGTCCTTGGTGGAATGAAGAACGTGGACCGCTCCACTTGGTCTCATCCAGTACCTAGCGCGCATTGAGATTTTGGGATGATGCAGGATCTGCGGCACCGTAGATTCTTGGAGGAGGGAAGCCACTAATCTCTTTGAGTTGCTGCAATACGAGAGGACAGGCGTCGATGTCAATCAGCTAATGTAGTAGCATTTAGATCCTGTTCGTCCTTGCTACGACTTTCTCGTGCCACATTTTCCTATTTCTGGCGCGATTCTTCCTAAGTAGAGCCATCAGGCGCGTTGCGACAGCACCTCACTCTGTCACCCCGAAATATTGATCAAGTCCATATAGCTATCCTACCATGGGCGTACCGGTAAGCATGATCTGGCTCCGGCATATTTCACATCTTAATACTGATCACGTAAGTCCCGTGGACCTCTTGTCCTTGTGGGAAACATAATACCTTTCTTGTTAGGTAGCTTCTTTTGGATCAGCAGAGTATACTCGCGTGCTGTGATATTGAAGACTTGGGGGAATGATGATTGGCTCCTGGCCATTGGTTGGGTAATGGATTGCCTTACTATTTTTTTGAACAAGTGCTAACAATCCAGAAGGTTGCGGCACTTGCAAACTGCATAATGGCGTGTATGGCAGTTCGGTACGGAGCTGGCTTACATATTCACGATGTGCCGTCATCTAATTTGATCCCTGCCACTCAACTCTCCTTTGGGACACTAATTGTACGTCTTCTAGATCATCAAAAGCTGGCTTGGTATACTCATCTCGCTAGGTCTACCAAGCCTCCTTGTGCTTCACAAAATTATCTGTCTGCATTCTATATCTCCGTGTCTTCACTACAAGCCGCAATGGGAAACTTCTTCTACTCGGGATATTCGGCTTTCTGGTCGTACTCAACATAGCTGCTGAATGCGTCTGCATATTTCAATGTCACCCTATAAGGGGAGTTTGGAATCCTCTCGTCAAGTCAGCGTGCATCTCCACCATACCAACTTTCTACGTATATGGTCAGTCGTGCGAAATCAGGAATCTCGTTCGTTGCTAAGCAATAACAGCTGTGTCAAACATGGTAGTTGACACCTTCTTCATGGTTTTCGCTATCCCAAAAATCATGGGATTGAGAATGACCCACCGGCAGAAATACGCCCTGCTGGCTACAATTGCACTGGGTGGTGTCCCGGTCATTGCTAGTATCGCTCGCTGTGTCCGCGTGAGTGAAATTCTTACATCCTCGGATCCAAGTGAGTGATTTTGTGAAAAGACACAAGGCCGTAAGAGCTAATGGTTTCAAGCCTGGAAGTCGTATGACACTTCGATATGGAGTGCTATCGATGCCAACGTGTCAATTATCTGTGCATCTGCACCTATTATAAAGCCGCTTTTGCGAAAAGTTGCACGCGGTTTCATGGATTCTACATTCGTTACATCACGAACCGAAAGAAGCGTCCAATTTCCTCAAGGAAATGCCAGGGGGTATGAGCTGCACAGCGAACCTCGTCACAGTGGTTCGCAAACCCTCCATCACCCTGAGCTCGCACACAGCCCGAGTCAAAGTGATTGGTCTTCAGAGCCACATAAAAGAAGCGAAGGTGCACCCAGATACGGCTGGACCAGTGAAGTAGCTAGCCCTAACGAAGAACATGGCATTATGAAATCGACACAGTGAGTCCTGCAGAGCAACAAAGAAACTGGAGATATTTTGGAAGGCTAACACAACCAACCAAAGCGTTACGGTGTCGAGTATACCGAAGTAGCAAAGTTGCGATCCATCTGTTTCCTTTTGATACAGTCAGCCTATCTGAGGCCACAGACTCGAAATGACCTACGATAAGATGTACTCCTATACTTGTACCATCTCTGTGCAGCGTGCAGAGCACGATACGTATAATCTACAGCCAGAGGAGAGAAGCACAAGAGAAATGCAAACAACTAATGGAAGGGAGCGTGTGAAGCTATCCTTTGAAGGCTGGTTCTTGGCGCGACTTTATCCCCAAGCTAATCTCTACTGTAAGTAGATGTTAATTAGAGCTCTCAATCGGTCGAATTCTGGGCTGAGGATTGTGAGACTCAGGTCGACCGACGCCATTTAGATGTTGGCAGACTGGACCAGAAGTCATTGCCAATGCGCATTGTTGCTCGCTGCTTTGTTCATGTCTTGGAAAGACCTTTGGACCTACCTTATTGTTCACGATCAGGAGCACCTATGAGTGTATGCTGAAGAGAATGGGTCAGTGAATCGCACTTTGCGAAAAGACACTCGTAGACTATCACACGATGTACCACATATAACGGTAATAGTCACGGCAGTTGCGGGGATGGAAATAGCAGTGGAGATAGGTGTACCCCACTTGATCGTCGTTTTTGATACTATAAGTAGAAGGTAAACACTTGCCCGTAAGTTACATCATTTGCAAGTTGAAAGCTTCCTCCATCACCACATACGCTGCGTCTTTCTGCAATTGCACCTTCTGTTCAACTCTCAGTTGTTCTTAAAAACATCGGAAAACCTTCCAATCATCAACATCGCAATCATGCCGGCAGTAGAATCCAAATTTGACCCTAAGGACATGGTAGTACACCCCGCTACTGAGCTTCCGAGCATAGGTGTCCAATTACTAATGCTTGTCGGAAGGTCTTCCGCCATTTAGGCCCAGCTGGTCTGAAGGTCTCTGTCTTCTCCTTAGGGGGTTGGTTGACTGTGAGTGGTTCCTCCTACGTTAGAGAGGAGTTCGGCTAAGTTGTGCGAAGTATGGCGGCACCCAGAAGGGAAGCATCGTCAAGGACTGCTTAGAGACAGCTTGGAACCATGGATGCAACTTCTTCGATACCGCTGAGGTTTACGCGAACGGCGAGTCCGAGGTCGAGATGGGTCAAGTAAGTCTGCCATGATAAGCAGCTCGGGTTCGATTGGTGCTGACAGCAGAACTATAGGCCCTCAAAGAGCTGAACTGGCCTCGCGACGAGTATGTTCTCTCTACCAAAGTATTCTTCGGCACAGGTCGCAAAGAGCCAAACACACGTGGTCTCAGCAAGAAGCACGTAGTCGAAGGTCTGAAGTCTTCGCTTCAGCGCCTGCAGCAGCCGTAAGTAACGCTGTAACACTACGTCGCATGTTGCTGCTGCATCTAACACATGCTTTGTAGTTATGTGGACATCGTTCTGGCGCATCGTCCAGATGTAGGTACACCCATGAAGGAGATTGTAGAGGGCTTCACTCAGTGCATCCGCAACTTGAACTTGGCATACTACTGGGGAACCAGCGAATGGTCTGCCACCCAGATCATGGAAGCCACCCAAATTGCCGAGAAGTACAACCTCATAGCTCCCATTGCAGATCAGTGCCAGGTAAGCAGAACTACTCCTCTCGAGCTTCAAACACAACTGACTAGAATTGTAGTACAATGCTTTCCACCGCGAGAGACTCGAGGTTGAATATGATCCCCTCTTCAAGCAGTACCAGTATGGAACAACCATCTGGTCACCTCTCGCGTCAGGTCTTTTGACTGGCAAGTACAACGATGGTATCCCACAAGACAGCCGCTTCGCCACAAACAAGGCCTTCTTCGAGAACACCATCAAGCAGCTCGAATCGCCTGAGGGTAAGGCTAAGATCGAGAAGGTCAAGAAGCTCACCTCTCTGGCGGAGAAGCTCGGTGGCAATGCTACTCAGCTCGCATTGGCATGGTGCGCCGCTAACCCCAACGTGTCCACGGTCATTCTGGGCGCCACCAAGGTATGTCGAAGAGCAATGTAATTAACCCTGCAGAAACAGGCTTGCTAAAAACACACCAGGTCGAGCAAATCGAGGACAACATGAAAGCTCTCAAGCTCATTCCCAAGCTCACCCCAGAGCTGATGGAAGAGATCGAGAAGATTTTGGACAACAAGCCTGCCAAGCCTGCTGCCTTTGGCCGTGAAAGGTAAGCACCTCTCCTGGTGTTTCCGGGCGTGGACACACCATGAGAGTATCAGATAGTTGGCTCATGTTTGTTTTCCGTCTAGAAAGCGACAGCCACGGCGGATGTCTAAGTTGTGAAGGACAAATTAAGTAATTACATCTTGTCAAACACCTTCTTAGACAACGTGGACACTGTGGCCACAAAGCCGTTGTGTGTCAAATTTATATCATGGCACTCCTGGCTACAGCCAGATATTTGTTCACGATGTGATGTGCATTGAATCGGTGATATTCGTTGTATGAGGCTTGTGCCGTCAAAATACAGCGTTGGCTGTGTTGACATCAATCTAATATTCGTAAAGAACTGTGACCCTCCCTGGCACCGAGTTCAGACCTACAGACGCCCGTCCCATTTTCATATTACCAGATCAATTATTTACAAACTTTCCCCTTCGATTACATATGCACATGGCAAGACCATGGGAAGCGAAAAAGACCATTTGCTCAGTATCCACATGGTTTCAACCCTCTTGTCCGGGGTCGAAATCTTGAGGGATGTCGGGCGCAAGTGAGGTGTCGAGGCCTGTTCCCATACCCCCAAAGTCGCCGACGCCGAATAGACCGGTCATGTCGAAACCCCCGTCATTACTAAACATGCCACTATCGTCCGGCATTGAGCTTGGTGGGTCCATGTTGAAAGGCAAGAACCAGGCGGAGCCTTGGTCCCACAGACCTGCACCGGCTCCGGTGCCAAAGTTGAAGGCGTTAAGATCGACGTCGAAGGGATTGCCTGCTGAATTGAGATTGCCATAGTTTGCCTGTGAAGGATCGATGTTGGCGTAAGGTGACGATAGCATGTCTCTCCCCGGTTGCGGCATCATGCCGGCAAATTGTTGTTGTTGCTGCTGCTGCTGCGCTTGGAGCATGGCAATGTCGTGTGGTAGGTTCTGCGCAAAGGGGATCTGTGGTGTCGTAGGGTTGAAGGATGTCTGTCGCTGCAACATCTGATGTGGCATTGTTGATGATATTGGCGGCGTTGCTTGTGGCCGTTGAACTGGCGACGGGACTACGAGAGGACTGTTCTCTTTACCGGCACCATTGCCAGTCTGTGGAGGCTGTGCTTCGGATTTTGTCCTCTTCTTCTTTGGTGCCTTCTTCTGTGCTGCTTTTGTTGGCGGACCTAGCTTCGAGAAGAATTCTTCGACACTCTGCAGATCACTTCTTTGACCCAGGACGGCGTCGGACCCGGGCTCTTTCTTGACTTCTGCAATGGGCTCTTCGTAGTCAGTACCACTGACACCATGCGGGTAGCGGTCGAACCAGTCACCATATTGGAATATGGCTTCTTGTCGGTTCTGGCCAGTTGGAGTATGATTCTGTTGCGGGCCACGATGAGCTGCATCGGCATGCTTTCGATACAGGTCTTTCAAGTTCTCAGTCACAAAATGGAACATGCCCCAGTGCTTCTTCATTTTCGTCAAATATTTGACGTTCACTGCCAGGTTCTGCTTGGAAGATGCTTCGAGAGCAGGATTTTTTGAGAAGACACCGTAGATGTGGACTGTACTGGAAAAAAATGCACAGTAACCGGCAAAGGGAGCAACCACTCGATAGTCCATGGCTTCGTTGACCAGGACTGAAATCTGATTTGCTGCTTCCAGAGCGGTGCGGCCACATTCTGTAACAAAAGCTTGCGGCATATCCTTGACATTGGACGAGCGCGAGCCTGGGTTCGGAAGGGCAAAGCGATTGAGAAAAAGGACTATCTGATTGAGTATCATGTGCAGGAAAATGAATTGGTTTGCGATCCTCTCGCTTGCGTGGTTCTGAAGATTTTCCGGTGTCCAGGTGAGCGATGCAGGTAGTGTTGATCTGAAGTTTCGTATCGTGGCGCGAAGTATTGCAAAGCCCGATTCCTCGGACCACATAGGGTGAGAATCCCGTTCTTTCCCACCAAGGTTCATGTAACGGATGAGTTGGCCCCATATGGATACTAGGCGGATCTTATAAGCAGCGACGCCCATGTTGTCCTTGGGGTCAGTAGTTTGAACGGAGTCAGGGTCTGCGTCCTCGGAAACAATGCCATCAAGATTCTCAGTGACACCAGGGATTTCGAATTCAAAATAGTGTTCCTTGATAGGCAATTGAGACTGTATGAACTGTTCATTCACGAATATGGGCCGCTCGGTGCCAGATGAGTTGAAGCGATCCATCATGAAACAGGCCCACATGGTCCGCCGTCGAATCTCGCGGTCGGTGAAAGTGAGGCCAGTAGTGGTACTTTTGCCGCAGCCAGTAGTATCATGGTCGAGGTCTTTGTGCAGTTGCAGGGCGTAGGCCATGCGCTGGGCCATGCCTCCAAGCATCCAGCTACGGCCGCCCTGGCAAGTGCCGAATTCGTGCAGACCCAGTATCAGATAGACAATGAGTATGGTGATGTTCGGAGCATCATAACGTTTCAAAGCGATTTCTCTTGCGGCGCTAGCCCAGTCCTCTCCCCTTAGGAAGGCAGGCTCGGTCCGGACTTCAGGATGTGATGAAAATCTCGCAGATATGGCACACACGGCGAGGACAAGAACGGGCGGCACCTGGCCAGCTTCGAGTTTACGGATGAAGCTGGGCTTGTGGAGAAGGTGGTAACCCTGACCGTATACGAAGTCAAAATAAATTTCGGCAAGATGAAGTTGCAGCTCCCGTGAGGGTAGACTTTCGGTACCCTCTTGCAACAGGCGATTGTCTTCTTGGTCATCTGCACCCATGAGAGCGGCGCGGGAGGCGGCAGCAGCAGCAGTAGCAGCAGCAGCATTATCCGAGGGTTTTCTCGGCACACCCGGGCGCGAGCGCGACCACTCGCCGAGATCGTCAGCGAAGGCAGTATCAGCTGCACGCTTTCTTTCGTTGGCGGGTTTCGGCGGAAGGCCAGGAATAGCGGGTTTGACGACAGCTCTACCGATTGTGGATATTCTGCCTTGGTCCTCCTTTGGAACTATCTTGATGACACGCTCCTCCATGCGTTTGAGACGCTTGTCCAGCATAGCCATGTAATCAGTCCTGGGTGCGGCCTTTCTCGTAGTGACCTTGTAAACGCATGGAATCCTCGAGCGGAGGCAGTGCTTACACGCCGGCTTCTCGCCCGAACATCTTATCTTCTTACGCCTGCAAGCTATGCAAGCCAGGGGCAGGCGTTTCCGCTCTTTTCCAGCCTTGGTCTTCAGCTCAGCCCATGACGGAGCCTGCTGCTCCAACTTCTGCTCTCTGGTCTTGTCGTCTGCTTCTCCCTGGCTTGCGGGGCCATTTGCCGGATATGTTGGCGGCACGCTGCCAACGCTGTCACCGAACAGACTTGCCGGGCCTCCAACACTTCCGGGGCTGGTTGGATCAGACGGAACCTGGTGGACAAGGGGAGCGTTGCAATTGCTGCTGATGCTCATGCGGTGTATCGGTCCGGCAGAGGTGGGCGACTGGCCATCGGAAAGATTGGACATGGAGGCAGGCGGCAGATGCTGCTGCTGGGTTCCGGATTGGAGATGGGAGTTTAGCATGGGGTTTGCCTCGAAAGCGGCGTGGAAGGTTGCGTAGCCGTTTGGCGCATTTATCATAGCCTGGAAGGAAGCGGGAGATGGCGCAAGGCCTCTTGGAGCGGTATGCGCTTTGGAGTTTGGCGACAGTGACATGACTCTCGGGTATTCGACACCAAGAGTCGGTCAGCGAGCATGCTATTCAAGACACAAAGACACAAGACATTCAACCTGCCCGACCCACTCGACTCATGAATAGATTTGCCAGAGCCTGGGCGGCACCAGATGGCTTCGCTTCCAAAGCTCTGCTATGGTCAGCGCTGCGCTGCGTCAGGCGATGAGCTTGAGGCCAGGGCCAGAGAGATGGCGATTTGAAGCCTGCCTTCCAAAGTTGCCGCGATATCGGTTAGGGCTGGAGTACCTTGGTGATTATCAAGCCAGGCGCATTGGCAGCATTGGCACGGCTGGGGCGATGTTGATAGCAGATAATCGTACAGGTAGGCGTCCGGGGTCGAGGGGCACGGGAGCAGCAGACGAGACGAAGCTGGCACCGCTCTGAAGCCTCAGGTTACGTTTCTCGTCCACTCGACGATTCCAGAACAAAGTTGCCGCACTACGGAGAAGTTTAACCACTTACCTTGTGTGCTTAGCCTGAGCCCCACTGAACCTTCAAGCTTAAGTCTAGCCGCCTTATTAGCTGGAGAGTGGAGACCTAATAAGCCTTGAAAATGGACCACCTGCGCACCTGCACATTGTCCGCACATACGAGTAATTAATCCCTTGGTACTCATTTGCTGCGAGTCTTCGAGATCTACCACTAGCCACTCGCTGCACAACGGCCTTGTTTGCACTTCACATGCTTCCTGACGCACCACCCCCGCCTCGCCCACACATCCCCAAGCTTACGCAATCCTCCAGACCCATATCTTATCAACTTGCAGACGTCCTGATGAGTCAGACCCGCGACAAACATTGATTAATGTCACTTCGACACTCTCTTGCATTCAGATCATGGCCCTACAGCTTCTCTCGCGACACAGAACGTTCATGATGGCCACTCGTACCAAGGCAGTGCCTTCATCTGTCAACCGTTTTCGAGTTTCATTCCACCGTTTTATAGAGGTTCTGTAATTGCAAATCGTAGTTTTGATTCCAACGACTCGTGAGACAACAATCAAACCCCCATCCTCTGTTCTGCATCTAGTAAACAGAACCATACTTGACCGAGCATCCTCCTACGCCGGCTCTGACCAATCTACCTGCTCAGTGGTTGCAGCATTTCCTGCCTTTGCATACGTCACTTTGAGCCGCAGACGCAGTTTTGCTGGTGGAGCCTATGTGCTGTCAGTCGACTTCTTGGCCGTTTTTTCTTCATTTCAAAGACCTACCCCTTGTACGCTCACTACACGCATCTGCTGTGTCGCTTCTTGGCCGCCAGACAGCTCGCTAGTGCTGATGCCCTGTAGCTGCAGCTTCTGACTTTTTGGCACGGCTGCTTGCAAACCCACGTCTGTGAACCTTTCAAAATTGCTATTGTTTCTGAACTTCGCCATGACTTGGACCGCTGTCGCACTGCGCTGGACCTGGAAGGTAAGGAGAAGGTCGTTCTTGTTGAAGGCCGTGTGGACGGGTGCCTGCGGTGCGGCTTGTGGCGGCGGCGATGACATGCCAGAAAATATATTGTCGCTACCACTCTGTGTCTGAGATAGCGGCTGTGGCGCACCTCCTGCAGGTAGTCCATCGAAGAGATCCATGATAGAGCTGATGTTGCCAGCAGGCGGTGGAGAGGTTGGGTGAGGACCCGACGTGGAAGGTGCTCCACCGCCGAGAATATCAGCTAGCAAGTCGGCGTTGCCTTGGGATGCGCTCGCTGTCGTGCCGGCACCGACTGTTGGCATGGATGTGTCTCCCATCAAGTCCAGGAGCATGTCCTGTTCCGTCACTTGGCCTGGCTTCTTCTTACTCTGTATCCTCGAGTTGCGTTTCTTTGTGGCCTCGCCCAGTACTCTCTGCTCCTCGCGAATCTCTGGTGGCGGCATCCGCTCCAAGACGCCACGGCGTATACCATCATATGCGAAAAGGCTTCCATATTCCACAGCACGCTGTTGAATCTCGATATCCAGATTGATGTTGTTACTCTCAAGCAACCGGCGCAGGCGCTCGATCTGGGCAGGCTCCGTGAGTCTCGTTGTAAGCTTCATGGCTGATGTTATGATATATTTCTTGACCGCCTGGCCAGCGTAACTGCTGTTGAGAATGGCGGTAAAAAGATCAACGATATCGCTCTGCTTGACGTCTTTGACCGGCTCTTCCTCTTCGGACTGGCCTCCACGCAGCAGGGCATCGCCATATTCCCCGATCACCCATGCTCCAGCAAGATTGAGACCTTCTTGTGAAATGTCGTCTTTCAAGCTAGCGTAAAGTTTTTGCACAGAGTAGGTTTGGAGGTCAGGTGTGGTGGCGATAAGGCGAACGAATGAAGACAATATCTGTTCTTTGACGTAATTACCGGCCTGAGTATGGATTAGATGAGAAGTAGAGACAGATAGGAATAAGAAGTAGAGGCTCACCAATTTCAGAACTCGCAACATGGTGTCGACGTGCCAGCGCTTGTTAGGAGCGAATCGATCGGCAGCAATACCGATTTGACTCGTCATTATAGGCTTGAACTCGGCATCGGCAACCTCTAGGAAGGAGAGAAGTTCTCGAACCAGCACCCTGACATTGCCTTCGTTGATGAGGGTGAAGCTCAGGTCCAAAGCTCTTCTGCGGATGCTGATGTCAGGATCCCGCAAACAATCGAGGATGGTGTTTCGGTGTCTTTGAACAGCATTGGGCTCTACGGCGACGACCTTGATGAGAGTGTTGAGGGCAACATATCTTATGTTGTTATCTTTGTTTGTGAGGAACTTTCCGAGGATGTTGACGCCCAGGACTCGCAAGCCAGAATCAGCCTCGATATCGAGAATGGTCAAAACGGCCTCATAGAGGATCGAGTTGCCCACATTTTTGGAAGAGTCAGTGTTTGTGGCGACCTACAGATGATCAGCAGGAGTCAAGTCACAGAATCGCAGCAAGTGATGAGCTCACCTGAGCCAAAATATCGTTGATCTGTTCGCTGGTGTGTGTGTCACCTCGACCCAAGACACGAAGAAGCCTGAGTATCTTGACCTGCAAGAAGGGATCGGTTATGCCGGTGACATCATGCTCTGGTGCGTACCCGGAACTCGACAGGCTCTTGAGGATCTTGACAAGGGCAGGGACAAGAGGTCGGAACAGATCGACAACGCCCATCTCACCGCCCTCTTCTTCATCGGCTTCGCACAAGCTAACTACCAGGGTGAGACCAGTCAAGAGGACACCGTGATTGCGGTCTGCCAGGAGCAACTTGGCCTTGTCGAAAAAGTGCTCAGATAGATCGGGAACTTTGCGACAGATCCTCATGGCGCATAGGGCGGCTTTCCGGCGAATGTAGGGGTTTGAGCTGCCGAGGATAGTCTCGATTTCGGGGAAGAGATCTCGGGACATTTCGACAGATGCAATGTTGCCCAGGGTGCAGAGGGCCAGACCGACGACATATTGATTCGAGTGCTTGAGATCATTGGAGAGCGAGTTTGTGACGAGAGTGAGGACTTCTTGGTTCTCGTCCAACAACAGCATGGTTCCCAAGTAACCCAGACGCTTGTCAGCAAAGCGAGGGGATGCCAGCAACTTCAGACATTCGATCTGGCCAAAGTGTGTGCGCTCTCCAAGGGTGAAAAGATACAAGAGTTTGGCGACATTGTTCCTCCTAGAGCGACATGGTATGAGTGACGAGTGAGGGGAATTGAGCAGTAGCTGGGGCCATGGTTGTTATTGACTTTGGCATACCGTATGTTGTGATCACCGCTCTCTTCTCTAAAGCTGGCTCTTATGGCCGCGCTCTCCTTCTGCACCACGGCGCGCTCGTCAGCGATGGTCTTGGCCGCTCGAACATTACGAATAAACTGTTTGACTGTCCAAGTCGATGTGTCAGTCCAAAATGATGCTGACAAGTGGTGGGTGGATCGTGGATACGGGAACTCATCCTGACGGTCCTGCGGACCCCAGGACAGATCTACTTTGGTATTTGCCTCGTGTATCAAAGCAGATGGGACATAACAGAGAGTGTAAGAGAATGATCTGATCGTCCGGTCGTCTGGTTGGTGAATGGCAAATGACAAATGCTTAATGGCGAGTAACGAGGGGCCAGATTGATGAGCTCCAGCTTTCTGGCGGTGCTTGTTTGGGGTTCGAGTCGGAGGTCGGCACCACATCTCCTTATGCCTAGGGCTGACACGACCGACGGTACCTAAGGTAAGGTACTTGTACTGATTAGATTGATAACTTTAGATCCAGTGGAGCCACACTAGAACCCCCCGAACCCGGCAATGTACGTCACCCTGCCGATGTCACATGGAAGTAATAAATTCGGTCTGCAACACTCCCGGGCATCCGATATACTCGTATCTGCCTCGCTGACTTATTCCCAAGGCATTATATGTAGCAAGGAGTCTGTATGGGGTTGTCTATTTGTTTAATCTTCTCACTCTATACTGTCTGATACCCTCAGCTTCGAAACGCCATGTCAGCGGTGCCAATATCCAGCGGCGCAGATGCCGGTGGCACCCTTGATATTCATCATCCGACTGCGCGGAAACCCGTCTCTGCTCAGCTTCTCCGTGCTTCTCATCAGGACGATAGCCCCTCGTCCATATCGAGAGTGTCTAGGTAATCGAACAATCAACGTCAGGAGTCCAAATGCTCATGTTGAACAGTAGCCCCGGAACTCCTATCCCCTGCGATGCCCCTCCTTCAGTCAAAGCGACGTCGATTGCGCGCAAGCAGGTTCGCGCTGAGCACAAGAAGAACCGCTTCCCTAGAATCCACTACACCTCTCGCGTCTCGCACTTTAATCCAAATTCCACCTGGCACGACTTCCACGGCTTCTTCTCGCTCTTTTGGATTGGTCTAGCCATCATGGTCATCACGACCATGTTGAGGAACCTGAGGGAGACGGGCTATCCGCTCAGTCTGCGCCAATGGGGTAAGTTGAAAGCGAACATCTGGGAGCTTGCCATAAGCGACGCCTTCATGGTTGCAAGCACTGTCCTCACCCTGCCCCTGCATAAACTCTACAAGAATAGTACTGGCTGGCTGGCATGGAGTAGGGGAGGAATACTTGTTCAGAGCATCTTCCAGGCTGTGTGGCTTTTGCACTGGGTGACATGGCCCTTCGTCCGCGATTGGACCTGGACCAGTCAGGTCTTCTTTACCCTTCATCTGCTATGCATGTTCATGAAGATGCATTCCTACGCCTTCTACAATGGTCACTTGGCCAACACTCTCTCTCGTCTCTCAGCTCTCGATAACCCGATTGCCCATGCCACCTCGACTGCAGCAGCTGTCAAATACCCTTCAACACATACACCACTCGAGGACATCAAAGACGAACTTGTAGAGCAAGAGGAACCATCCAAACAGGATTCGCTCGCCCAACTGAGGGAAGACCTTGCCCTGGAGTTGGTCTCGCCATTTGGAAGGGTCACCTATCCGCAGAATCTGACCTCGGCAAACTACTTGGACTACCTGCTATGTCCCACACTTTGCTATGAGCTCGAGTACCCCCGCACAGAAGCTCGCTCGTACATGGAGCTCTTCTACAAGACTTTCGCCGTATTCGGTTGCATCTTCTTGCTGGTCATTGTCACCGATGCCTTCATCCTGCCCGTCCTCGACGAGTCGGCTGTCCGGCTGGAGCAACACCGCGGCTGGCAGGACGGCGCTCTTGTCTTTGCCGAGACGGTCAGCTGGCTGCTGTTCCCTTTCATGGTGGCATTCCTTTTAGTATTTCTCGTCATCTTCGAATACATCTTGGGCGCCTTCGCCGAGATTACATGTAAGTGCACAGCCCTGTTCGCTTACTTGGTACTGATGAGTGTCCAGGCTTTGCGGATCGTCAATTCTACTCGGACTGGTGGAACAGCTCTGACTGGCTTGAGTTCAGTCGTGAGTGGAACATTCCAGTCCACCACTTCTTCCGGCGCCATGTCTATAGCGCTTCCTTGAACACCATGTCCCGACCCGTGGCCACCATCATCACCTTCCTTATATCCAGCTTGGCCCACGAGCTTGTCATGGGTTGCATCACTAGAAAGTTCCGTGGCTATGGCTTCGTTGCCATGATGCTGCAGATGCCCATTGTCATGATTCAGAGAAGCAGGTGGATCAGGAATCGAACGTTGCTCAATAATATCCTGTTTTGGTGTAGTATGATCTTGGGACTGAGCATGGTAGGTTGCCTCCGAACCCGACCTTGTGTTTCCGTCGATGCTGACAGCGAGCAGATGTGCGCCTTGTACGTTCTGGTGTAGAGTTCATAGCGAATCTGATAGCATCACCGCGTCTCCGCTCTCGGAATTATATCGGGCCAGTGCATGTTTAATTTTGCCTGGGCTTGACTATGCCATCATGTACAATGTAGTAGACGACTGTGCTATCGTCGTCAAGCGTCGCCAGTAGGAATCGTTTTGTGGTCCTCCATTTGTCAGCCTCTTGTTTGCCCTCGTCTTCATCATCGCCCTCGACCTCCGGGGGCTCCAGTGTGATTTCATCAAACACCTCGCCAAACCGTCGCAGACTCCACTTCTCTCTCAGCTGCGTCGGACAGACAAATTCACGCTGCGGCAGCACCTCGCCCAGACCCGTCCCTCCAATCTCCTTCTGTGCCTGCAGCAGCGCGATCTGCTCGTCTGGATGAATGTATAGTCGCTGAGGCGGCAGACCGGAAATCAGAGGGCGCGGAAGCGGCTTGCGCTCTTTCGCCGTAAATGAGTAATGGTGGATACGCAGGTCGGTCCATAGATGTTGGTACTGCAGATTGTGAAGTATTTGCGCGGCGAGGTTTTGCTCGTGCTGTGGATGAGGTGCCGATGCGTCCGTGTGGGCCAGTACGTCTAGAAGAGCGGAGACCTTGGTTTGTGTCGCCATTTGTTATGTGCTGTGTGGCTAAGGTATGTACATTACTGATTAAAGAATGAACGAGCAATTAATTATCATCCCCGCAATCTGCAAAGGCAACGTCCCTGTCATGCGCAGATGACTGAACGCCAAGCTCGCCTTGGCTCTGGCCGATGACCAGAAACACGAAATTGCACGCATCTTTTTGACCACGATCTCTTACTCGCTTTGTTCTTCACGCAGTATGAGGAAATAGTAATTATGCTTCTCCGTATACGAGGACTGCTAGCCTGACCGGCAACGAGACATCAGCACGGTTGAACTCCTGGATCGGCTGGCTGTCTATGTCAGATTCGTTGACGTGTCTTTTCCCTTGCTTCACCACTCTGATCGAGTCTACGCCACTAGTATACAAGTCTTTGACAGCCACCGACCCTCTGCGGTTTGTAACATCTCTCTTGTCCTCTGTTTCGGTCTCAAAATGCTTTCATTGCTCATCATCTTCGTGACATCATTGATAGCGCAATACCAGTCTGCCTGTTGGGCTCTCTTCCTTTCAAACATCTTTCTTTCAGCCGTTACATTCTCTCCATCTCCTTTGCAGCTCCTGTGCTCGGCGGACCGCCTCCACTCGACTGCGATGTTGCATCTCAGCTTGACTTTGGGCATAGTTGGGCAACTGATCTTCTTCTGAACTCTCATCAAGCGAATTCGTCCGCACTCCCACGAGCAGCTCGTTGCTTTGCCGGTATGTCTCTGATCCATAGAAACTTTGCTGCCGAGGTGAGTGGGAGTTGGCGCGATATACGAGGGACGTGTCCGACGCTCGTTGTTGTAGCTGCGCCAGCTGTGTAGGCGTACTGCCGGAGCGGAACCTACGTTCGCTCGGATATTGTGGCACTGATGCGTGCTCGACAAACTCTGCCGGAGAGGGCAAAGATGAGGACGAGGGGCGTGGTTGTTCCTGGCTTAGACCGAACGTTGCTTCTACAAATAGCTGATAATCTGAATTGCCCCGGAAAGCTGGCTCGTCCCAAAATCGACGCTGTATCGATACCACATCCGTATTATGTCTAGGTAATATGGGGCGCTCGATCTGCCTCCCTGATTGGTTCGAAGACGGATGCGCCTGATCCGAAGAAGATGAGATGTTCATAGGTAGGTACGGCTCTCCCGGGAAAGCTGGGCTCATAGAGCTGTTGCTGGGTGTTGGAATGGCCGAGGAGGATATCGGTCTTCTCCACTCAACATCTGTAGCCCACGCGTCGTACTGCTCTGATCCGGAGGATTGGCTCGGCCGTGGACCAAGGGGCTGACAAGATTGTGACCTGTTCCAATGGGCCTGTCGGGGCAGATACGACGTATCTGTCGGCTCTAGGTGTTGCAAAGGCCGAACCTGCCCAGCAGGTCGCCGAGGCGCAGATGCAATTCGACGGTCTGCCAGTGAGGGTTGTCGACTGCCACGTCGTAAAGATCCAGGACATTGCGCTATAGACTCTGTAGGTAGAGGCACACACATCATACTATGAAGGCGGGAAAGGTGATTGGAAGAAACCACCACGGGTGACTTATCGAAGGAGTCGGACTTCTTCTCAACGGGAGCCCAAAAGAAGAGTCGAGTCATGTGTCTCCAGAGGAGTGGGTAGTGGGGTTTATATAAATGGGACGAGGAGTGTCATATGCTGTACTCGTAGACAATTGCGGAAGGAAGCATCAGCCACATGTTGGATCTCATTTTGAATAAGGTTATGAGTGTTCCTTTGTGTCAGTGCCGAGTCTACTAAGACATGGCTAGGTACTTCAAATCAACAGCGGGGGCGATACGGTCTTTTACACGAATGGCGTAGTAAGAAGCAAACGGCTTCCGTGGTATTGGCCGGATGCTAATCGGGAACCGGAAGAGGTGCGCCATGCGCTCTTGACGAGGATCCAGAACCCCATCAGCTTTAAGACCGAGGGGACCGTCGGTCACTGCTATTAGGCTACTCGCGTAAATTGGGTCTTGGAACAGACTAGGATGATGATCGCAGTGATCAAGTACAATAATAGATCGGCCACGAGCTTCGGCGAATCCTGATGGCTTGAAGGCGAACCGGCGAACTTCTCGCTTGTCGGTCGTGCTAAACAAGCTAAGATACGGTGAAGGTCGTACCAAGACGAAGAAAAGGCTCGAGACCTCATTCTGTTTAGCATAGACTGGACAGTAGAAGGTTTTTTTTATTGAGCAATCATGACACTATCGCCTCGTATTGCAAACTTCGTGGTGTGGAGTATCTATATTTGGCTCGGGGGCCTCGCGAACACTTTATTAGCCTTCTGCCGTCTTGGCAGGACATATCTCGTAAGGCATAAGATACAAGTACTTTAGGTATGTCCTTTGGGCCGCACCTGAGACAACGCCGAGCCAATACTCGAAAATGTCTTCGTCGTTGTAAGGTATGCTACTGTGAGGAATCCCCGCTTCTCTGCGAATGAGCAATATGTGCTCGCGACGAAGGAATGATGTAGAAGCCCCACAGCTTAAGATCAACTCTGTTCAATCCTCTGCAATATTCGCAGTACGGTGTACGATGGGCACTGTCCCGAAATTTGATGATTTCCAAGGACTCACGGTTGACAATTGGCTTCAGCGTGTCAATCAAGTCTGGCAAGAATCGGACGCGATACGAGTATGATTCTCGTCACCGACTGCCTCTCAAGCAACGTCTTCACGTCTGGGAAGTGGCAGCAGGCCACAACACCGACTCATTGATGCACCAACAAGGCGCACCGTGAACATAAACAGTGGGACCGAAGCTCATAGTGTATTGAGCTAGCGGATAGAGACATAGTAGGTAAATCACGTAAAACACCCCAAAGCGATTCGGAAAGGGGCTGTAGATGTGTGATGTTAGTGAACGATAAGTTTGAGTATCCTCCGTCAGCTTTTCTGAAATGCATACGTATTATCCCAGTTCACCTTCCAATGCCAGCTGACATACAAAAGGCGTCAAGCAGTGGAATGCAAAGACTGCATAATTTTAGAGCCGAGGAGCATTTGCTGGGCCTTCGTAATTTAGCGCAGAGAATGAAACATGCGAGTTATCTGGGTCGAGAGGCGGTCAACTGCGTGACATATGGATTAACAGCACCTGACCATGAAGAGTGGTCGAGAAAATAAACCAGGAAACGTTCCTCTGTACACCTGATTACCAAGCATGGATGGCGCCCACGAAGTCGATGAGCTTATTACCACATTACGGTAACCCTGGTTCTCGGTAATTAAAGGCTGCATTTCCAGTCATGAATGCCGAGCTCAACCTGAATCCTCATCAGACAGCGACTGTAGAGTGATGGCTCAAGTATACCTTCCGCCACGTGAATGGGCTGGCAGAGTTCCAGTCCAGATACACAAAATCTCGACTAAAGCGAAAACAATACTATGCCTTAAACCTTTAAATACGTAGTGTCTCCGAACTACGGTCACCAGTACATCTAGACGCAAACCTGATTACACATAAGTACGCTCTTGTGCGGCTGACTTGGAAAAAAATCCATCAACGAAACAACAATCCATGAGCGCAGACAAAGCAAGCCATATGAAGCATTCTTGACGAGATTGAAACGCCTTGCCAAGTGTATACCCTGCCAGACCACAACCACAAGGTGGCAGATTGGTGTCGGATCCTTCGAGTTTGTAATGTATCGATCCACTCGTTGGCATATGCTCAATATTGATGGTTGAGGGACGGCTAGCCCTCACTCAAAGCACATACGGGCCCTACATCTTCGGCGTGTAGAAGCCAACTAAACGATGAGAAGGGAACATCCAGACAAGCCATGTATCATACGGGAGCTTGATCCTGAGTATCGTCTCCCACGATTTATTACATGATGGATCAACGCGGAGGTCGTGGGACGAACAGAACAACCCGGGAAATAATTCCATCTTAACCAGGAAACGGTCGACATTGTGTAGGATACCTGACCTTATCCTCGCAGAGAATACTCGACCGACCCGGGACTGTGCCATTCGAGCTCAAGAAATATTGCACTCTCGCGATGTACAGTATGAGCTGTCGTCAATACCTGAATGTGTATACGAGTAGTTGTCCGTCGATTCCGGCCTGGAGTTCCTCGGATTTGATAAGCCGCGACGGCGTCAATGATAAACAAACGACTCAAGCTATACCTCGGCCCATACCAAGTGGTGACCTATCGAAGGGAATATATTCCTACTGCAAAGAAATGGGAAGTTTCTCCATGCCTTCATCGTTATGGACGAAAATAAGGCGTGGCACCCACGAGCAAGACTGCGAGACCATGGTAAATCAGGGTTGAGGAGATTCAGGAGGCGTTGTTTCTGTAGCCGAGCTAAGACTACCTTATTGTGAACTAGGCGTGAGTGTAAATTCATGGTATGTATAATCTGTGGTTTGACACCTGTTACGTCTATGACTTTTAAGTCAAGATTTGCTGTGGATTACTGGAATCTGTTCAAGGGATTCAATTACTCAATGCGACCTGATTTGTTTAATAAGATTTAATGTGAGTTAGAAAAAGAAATACCGTGGGGTTCTGGCCTGCGGCTGAATCTTCGGGTGAACACGGGCCGGCCGGGGTCGCGCTCGGACCAAGTTTCGTGCGCTCCTCAAATTCTTGCAAGTTCCTTCTCAACTGTCTCCCTCTGCTCTCTCTCTCTCCATCCACAACTCCACTCTTCCATTTCCCTTAATCCCCATTTCATTCACTCAAAATGGCAAAGGGCGAGGTTAACCAGGTACGTTCATATTCGGCAGCGCAACAATGTTGCGGATGGAGCTCGAAAAGGCTTCATTGGAGCTGCGCGATTAATTTGATAGCCTTTGCTAACATCTCCAAATAGGCTGAGAAGTCCTTCATGGGCATGCCAGGTAAATGACAATCATGCAAGGGCTTTAGATCTGACAGTTGTCTCTTTTGAAGATGCTGTTTTGTGTCGGTGTAGATGCCAGCGCGCTCTTATCAGCACTGGCTTTCTACAATCGGCCTCGCCGCTGATTCGCTGAGATTTCATGCTTTGTTCTATTGCTCTTCATAGTTCATTGGTATACAATCGCTAACTCTGAACAGGCTTTGTTGTCGACTTCTTGAGTAAGCATTGATTTGTCCCGACGCAGCTTCAGTATTCCGCGCGAACCCGGAATATCAGAAAGAGAAGCTTGATCCAGGACAGTTCCACTAACAAGAAACAGTGGGTGGTGTCTCCGCCGCCGTCTCGAAGACCGCTGCTGCTCCTATCGAGCGTGTCAAGCTTCTCATCCAGAACCAGGATGAGATGCTCAAGGTCGGCCGTCTTGACCGCAAGTACGACGGTATCGTCGACTGCTTCAAGCGTACCACCGCCGATGAGGGTGTTGTCTCTCTGTGGCGTGGTAACACTGCCAACGTCATCCGTTACTTCCCTACCCAGGCCCTCAACTTCGCGTTCCGTGACACCTACAAGTCCATGTTCGCCTACAAGAAGGAGCGCGACGGATACGCCAAGTGGATGGTTGGTAACCTTGCCTCCGGTGGTGTAAGTTTTCCTCCTATCGCTTGAAACATGAAATGCGCTTTACTGACTCGGTGCATAGGCCGCTGGTGCCACTTCTCTCCTCTTCGTCTACTCCCTCGACTACGCCCGTACCCGTCTTGCTAACGACGCCAAGTCGGCCAAGAAGGGTGGTGAGCGCCAGTTCAACGGCCTGGTCGACGTCTACAAGAAGACGCTCGCCTCTGACGGTATTGCTGGTCTCTACCGTGGTTTCATGCCCTCTGTCGCCGGTATCGTTGTCTACCGTGGTCTCTACTTCGGCATGTACGACTCCCTCAAGCCTGTTGTCCTTACCGGTAACCTCGAGGGTAACTTCCTTGCCTCTTTCCTCCTCGGTTGGTCCGTCACCACTGGTGCCGGTATCGCTTCTTACCCTCTTGACACCGTCCGTCGTCGCATGATGATGACTTCCGGTGAGGCCGTCAAGTACAAGTCTTCCATGGATGCCGCCCGCCAGATCGTCGCTGCTGAGGGTGTCAAGTCTCTCTTCAAGGGTGCTGGTGCCAACATCCTCCGTGGTGTTGCCGGTGCTGGTGTCCTGTCGATCTACGACCAGGCCCAGCTCCTTATGTTCGGCAAGAAGTTCAAGTAAACTACTCGCCCACGAGACTAGAATTTCTAGATCGAGTTTACATACTCGATACCGTCTGACGATTGACGACGGACATCCATGTTAATATGGCCCAAGAGGCTAGGGGTTGAAATGGAGCTGGGAAAGGTTTTGTTGGTTCGTTCTGGTTGTAACTTACCCACCGGGCGACGTCTTTCCTCATGTATCACAATAAATTTTTGCTTTGTTGTTCCTTCAATCTGTGGCTGCCTTTCATTCTACATGTATCTGAAACCTGTGCCCATGCGAAACAGTCTGTGATACAAGGACTCTGCATGACTCGGTTGCTCAACCGCTCTAGGCTCTTCAGCAGTTCATTCACCGTTACGAGAGGATGCTACCCAATGCTGACTCTGTGTGTATCACGTGACTATACTCCCGGGGCTTTTCCGCCCCAAAGAACCTCATTAGCGTTGTAGATAAGGTATGGAGAAGCTACGTCATCCGCCGCGCGTGGAATGGGGAATATGCATGCCTGGAGTAGCCAGGCACTTGTCTTGAAACAAACATGACTGTAACAAGATCTCCTTGTACGCATCCGCCTTGAAGACAACAATTCTGGTCCGCCGACAATATTCAAACAATATGCCACCAATTCCCATCTACGCCGATGCGCCCATCGCTCCCGCGAAAGCGGATGGTATCACGCCTCAGACAGCACATGTCCCGCCAACTGCCACCAATGCTACCACATCAAATGCCCCGGCTCATCCATACCCAGCCGGTCCAGCTCCTACAGGCTTCGTAGCGCCTCCGCAACCATATCCAACCCGAACACAACAGTCGAGCGCGGCAACTGATGGGCCTCCTCCACCTCAGCCAGGGGCCGTGCCAATGCCACCATCTCAGACCCAGAGCAGCGGCTCTACCACCGCACCACCACCGCCTCAACCCGGCATACCAGCCCACTCCTCCCCACCCGCAACCACCATGCCTCCCCAGATGGCCATCCCGCCACCCTCCACAAACGCAGCTCCAACAAGATCCACCCATCCCGCCTCACCTCCCTCGACTCCTTCGGGCCCCACAACCCTCAATCTAGGTCCAGTCCTAGGCCCCACCTCCCAATACTCTGTCCACGAGCCTTCGCGTCGCTCCCTCGAGCACCCACCAGGCTACGTGCAAAACCCCTATTCCCAAGAAATGACCTCGACTCAGCGGGCGAGCCTCGAGGCTCAAGAGGCCGCGGATCGGCCGTCCCGGAACAGCTTGAGTGGTATTTTGGGAGGATCAGACAACGCTTTCGGCGCTTCGACTGAGGGAAGCGGGTCGGGGGTTTGGGGGGCTGTTAAGGGGTTTGCTGCTGCGGCTGGGCAGAGGGCTGTTGAGTTGGAGGAGACGGCTTGGAGGAAAGTCAATGGACGGTAGAGGATACGTATGTATGTTTTGTAGGAGGAAACGTTACGGAGGTTATGAAGAGTGACGGCGTGGTGTTGACTGGAATGATCACAATTGCTTGAATGACTTGTAAGACGGGACAACGAATGTATGGCCTTAAGCTCACGAAAAGAAAACATAGTTACGAAGAAAGAGTATGCGTTGAAGCCCTGCAATGCAGTTACAACACTTCTTCATACATGATGCTGCAAGGCTCTCACATTCATAAAAGGAAGGAACCTGCTAATCTAGCTTGTCACGGCTATTCTTGGGCGTGCTTGCCTCTTTTGACGGACAAAGCTGCACATGCATACTGCATGACTCCACGTCGAACTTTGCAGGCACAGTACCATTTCATGCAGCGCTTCTTCACCTCGGGACCGTAAGCAGCCATGATAAGCATTTTAATATCAAATGAAGGCCTCTAGGATCGTATATGACCGACTCCTCCGACACATGTCTTGATCAAGTCCCAAATTTTGTTTAGTATCCCTCGCCATCACCACGAGACACCACTGCCTAGTACAGGCCCGGCACAATCTTCCACTTGACGATGCGGCAGTACTCGTCCCAGTCTTTGCCGTACTTCCTAGCGCAATTCTCGCTGTCCCGGTTCTCGCGGTGAATGAGCAAAATGGCGAAGTACAGCATGTAGAAGTATGTGATTGGGATGCCCCATCCTGCCATCTCTCCGTTGGGACCTTGGGTGACAACCTTTTCACCGGTGAGAATGGACGTGTGGATGACATATCCTGGAAGCCAGGTTGGCAGACAGTATGCCCATGACATGAGCCAGTCTCCAAAGTAGTTGATGTGGCGAGCCTGTCCCCACCAGCCCGAAGTCAAAAGGCGTGTGCCTCGCTTGGTCTCGATGTATTTGAGGTGCCTGATCGCGAAGTCAATTCAACACTTTCAAAATTACAGGAAGGACATCTTACTTGACGCTTGGGTCGTTGGGGTTGTTTCTGAACCTGTTCTTCTCGCCATTGCTGGCGCGGAAGATATAGTATCCAGCCATGTAGATACCAATGATGGCGGCGGATCTAACCCAGCCAAGATTCACTGGATGGATGGAGAGATAACGTGCCTGGATACTGTAGATGAAAGGAACCCAGACGAGATCTGTATCGAGTCAACATGTCGTGCTTTGTAATTGTGACCGGCCGAAACATACCGCCAAATGCAAGCATAAAGCCGAAACCATCTGTGGTCAGATCCATGGTGGTCAGGATGGCAGGCTCGTTCCAGAGAGCATCGAGAACGTAAAAGGCTTGCGTGAAGGTGACAATGACTAGTACAATGAATATCAGAAAGAGCGTTGATGCTTGATTTCGACTTTGGACTCACGAATGGAGTCGGTCACGTAACCATATGTGCCGTACTGTCCGACAACGAAGGCGAGATTGAGTAAGATCCAGCCTAACATGCCTGGCCTAAGCTCCATGAAACTTTTGATATCAATCTCACCACAACCAGGGATGTTGACTCTGGGGTTCAGCTCTCGGCCAATGTACCAATCGTAGAGCATGGTCCCACTTACGCCACCAGCAGCCAATTCACGCTTGTTGGGATCATTGGACTTGACGGAGAATGAAGCAATGTACACATAAGTGGCGAGTGCATAAGCGATCAAGACATTGGCAGTCAGCAGAGGAATGTAATTCTCGTGAATGAAAGTCCAAAGAGGGAATTTGGGGCCAGAGAGGTAAGTTCCAGCGGCCGCTATGGCGAGGGTTGTCATTGCAGAAGAGAAAGCTGAGATCTATTAGTTGGGAAAACCCAGGTATATGATGAGACATGAGTACAATTGAATCGGTACTTCAGCTTTCCTCCGCTTCGCAATTCTGTTCCCTCGACTTCGTGAGCCGGAAGGACGACATTGAGAAACAGGCTGAATGCATAGTAGCCTAGAGTAGCAACAACAGACTTGGTATTGAGCAGGGTGGAGAAGCCTGACCATCCTGTCTCGGCCTTTAGTTTGTCGAGGGTAAAAGTATCAGGTTGTAAGAGTGAGGGTGGTGGGCAGCCAGAAACATCGTTGCACAAGAAGGCAAATGCATAACAAGCAACTGGAAGACCGAAAGATATCAGCATAGCGCCAAGCGGACCCCCAAACTCGTAGCCATGCTTCTCATGGGACGAAGACATGGTAGCTATTGGATGGGTCAGTAATCGGACGAGCAAGAAACGTCAATGGCTCGAATGAGCGTTCCCAGATGGATAGTCGTGGACGTGAAACTGACAGATAGGAGAAGAAGAAACAGCTGTATAAGTACCTGGCACGATCTTCGGTGATATTGCAGCGCCTCTTAAAATCGAACCATGTTCTTGTAAGATGAAGCGCGTGGATCCCGAGGGCCCGACCCCAGATTTCGGCGCAAGCGCAAAGTGTAAAAGTGACGCGGGAGGCACGGGCTACCTACCAATTAGGTAGGCTCAGTTGGCCGCATGCCAGGGTCGAGTAGTAGGCAATACGAGTACAAGCGGCGACGTGATCTGTCATCCTGAATTTGAGCGAGCTCAATTGTCAAGCTCTTCGTATAGTGACCCGCACAGCATCATGCAATTGATTTACTGGTCCTTCGTATTTGCGCTGCCTGTCTTTGCAGCGTCAGCAGACGATAGCAAGAGCCCGCGTGTGCCGTGTACCATTCGCTCACCTACCTCCGGCGCCTTTTTCGATCTGAATCCCATTCACTTGGAGCTACCGAAGAAGCAATCCAAGGATGCGAGGAATGAATCTTGGACAGCGCGAGGATATGACTATGGCGCAAACTTTACTTTGAACTTCTGCGGTCCTGTTATAGAGGATCTCAAGGATGTGGTTGGCATCGAGGAGAGTCGCTGGAAGAACGTCAGCGCCTTCTATGAATTGGACGGCAAAACCTACAGCATAGGGTTTGTGTCATCTTCGAGCCTACTCTATTCTTGGTCTATACTGATTCGCAATCGCAGTCAACAGAACTCTGAGCCCGTCTTCCGTGGCCGTAAGCTTGTACTAAACTATACCGATGGTTCACCTTGTCCCACCACTCCGGTTTCCACCTATTCGCATCCCCTCGATAGCCTCTCGATAACACCACGCAAGATCCTCGGTGATGATGATGATGATGACGACGACGACAAGAAGACCAAGAAGCCCACTCACGACGATGACGACGATAAAGACGACAAGAAGACTAAGAAGCCTGACACGGGTTCAACCATCCGCACGAAGAACACCATCATTTCACTTTTGTGCAGCAGCGACCCTCTTGCACCTCTCATGACCGTGTCATTCGTCGCATCCCCCGACTCATGCACCTATATCTTCGAAGCTCGTACCTCTGCCGCATGTGGTGGTGTCGAAACCGCTAAGCAGCAACTTGGACCGGGAGGTGTATTTGGTGTCATTGTCCTGATTGCCGTGCTGGTTTATGTTGTCGGTGGTTGTGTCTACCAACGCACCGTTATGCATCAACGAGGCTGGAGACAGCTTCCCAACTACGCTCTGTGGGCCGGCATCGCCGGTTTTGTTTCCGTAAATACATCTCCACCTCTCCTCCAGTAGGAAACTGACCATGCTGCAGGACATCTTCATCATTGCAACTTCCTCATGTGCCCGCTGGCTTCCGAACCGCAAGGGCTACAGCCGAGTGAATGCCGGCATGAACGGAAGCGGTGGGAGGCGGGGAAGACACGACTCTGACGATGAGAATAGGCTTATAGATCAGCTGGACGAGGAATGGGATTCTAACTAGATGGACTCTAAAATTCTTCTTTTGTATGTGATGACAAGCACTTTGGATGTCCCACCTGAATAGATCGCTTTCACAAATCAAGACTTGGATCTTACCCATGACTGAAAAAGGCATGGATGCTATCATCTGCAAGAAAACATATCTAGAAATGCGCTTGGCCATTTCCCGCAGAACTCAAACGCTTCAACATCCGTGGAATGCTACGCCGCCCAATGCAAGATACCAGGCCCGGAAAAGGCTCGATAGACGGAAACGCAGAACTGTCGCTTCGCAATGTTATCATAATTACGCATTCCCGTGCCGCCTTTTCATTAATTCTTCATTATGCCAGTCGCCTTTTTCTTCTTCTCACGAGGAGCGTCAATCAGTCTTGCCAGTCCCACACTTTTTTGAGAAAGTTGCCCATGTTGACTCGTCTGGCCTTCATTTCTATCATCCACGGATGTTCCAGCATCCGCCATGGAGTGGCGCGCCTGTTCGGTTCCTTTTCGAGACTGTGATGTGGTTAGCATGTGCTAAGTAATGTCAAGAATATCAGCATCACTCACGAGCATTCGATGAAGTATTTGAAATTATCGCTCCAACGTATGTCCTGTCCATTTGGAAGTCCGACCTCGTCCCGAAGTTTCGGTATCTGTTGCGAGACAATATATGTGAGAAGATCAATGAGGCCAGCGCGAGGCTCCATCTCTGACCCGTCTGCCGGGAAGGGGAAACGGTTTTGCGCAACCTCGAGCAAGGTCACGCCCAAGCTCCAGACATCACTCGTGATGGTATAGCTTTGGCCGGTGATGCGCTCGGGTGCCATGTAGTAAGACGTTCCGATGAACGTGTTTGCGTCGCCCTTGGTACCGAATTCTCCAGACACACCAAAGTCGCAAAGCTTGACCTCTCCTGACTTTGTGAGCAGGATATTGCTAGGCTTGATGTCCCGATGGATGATCCTGTGACTGTGCAGATATGTAAGTCCGTTGAGAACACCTTCGGCAACCTTGCCCAACACCTTCTCGCCTGTGCGACCGCCAAGTTTTTTCACTTCGCGATACACTGAATCGAGAGAGCCACCTTCACAGTACTCCATGCTGATGCCAATAGTACCGTGCGTGTCATCTACAAAGGCACCGTAGTATCGGCATATATGTGATGAGGCGCAGTTTTTGTTGAACGACAGCTCGCGGACAATCTGTTTCTTAACGTCTGGGTTGGGATCGGTCGTGATGATCTGGTGTTGTTAGTATTGTGAACAAAGGAGGCAAATGGCTCAAGAAAACGCACCTTCAGGGCAAATACTGTCTTGCCGCCCTTCAATCTGCATCTGTTCACAGCACCACCGGCACCTTCACCTAAGCTCCCTAGTTCCTCGATCCTATCTTCTTTTGCTGCTGCTTTCCAACCTGCATCATCTAAGTCTTCAACATCCAAGGGCCTGCCCTTTTGCATGCTCAACATCTCGAGGTCTGGCAAGACAATGTCGTTATCAAAACCACTACTGCCACTTAGTCCGCCAGCGGATGACGACGAGTATGCCGACAGTGGGTCCTGGGAGTTGTTTGAATTTCGGAGAATGTCATTGAAGTTCAAGGCGGAAACGGAGGAATTTGTGGAGGTGGAATAGTTCGGGTTGCTAGCACCGAAGCTGTTTGATCTTGAGTGTGCGCTGTCGTCGCTGCTTCCACCGCCCCCTCCCGGGGGTCCTCCGATGTTTGTTATTACACTGCCAGCGCTGGCCGACAGACCAGTGACCTGCAAAGGAGGTAATTTCATCTTGGCTGCTCCCCGAGTCTCTTGCGGAGTACCTCGACTCCCCATAGGCGTGGCCAGACTGAGCTTCGGGGGTGCGTTGCGAGGGATCTGCAGTGGTGGCATGGCGTGGGAGTCAATCACAGCTGCAGGGTTCAAAGGTCGGACATGAGGTGAAGGAGGTATAGCCAAGCCCAATTTGGGAGTCCTTGAGCCGCTTTGATTCCTGCTGCCTGGTATAGGTGGTCTGAGAAGCGGAGCCGGAGAAGACATGTCCACAGAATCTGAATGGGGAAGACGGAGAGGAGAGGTGGACAGTGGAGGTGTCGACGGAGGCTCTTGGCCTTCTGCCACAGGGGGCATCTGAGTGTCGGGCTGTTTTTGATGTGCTATGACGCTCTCGAGTCGAGTCGTGTATGAGAATGGAGTATTCGAACGATGGGAATGCCTTTGTCGCTACAGTCGAGAGGGCAAAGGCCAGCTGAAAAGGCAGACTTCAGAGGACAAAGCGGAAGGATGGTGCAGGCACTAAGTATTCACCAGTTTCCAACAACTACGATGCTCTTCTTGTATGAATAGTTCGCGCCCAATGGGACTCTGGTACTCTGGTGCTTATTGATGCAGGTGTCAGGTACAGCCGGCGAGTCGTCGCCGACCTCTGCAGAAGGCGCCTAGCTCCCTCCTACACGTTTGACGCGACTAAGTGTGCGGAGCGACTTTGTCAAGAATGCTAAAAGATACCTTAGGTAGGTGGGCGAGGGAAGCAGTGCAGTTAAGGTAAGGTACTTGATGCCGTGCCTAGCCTTGGCGCTGGGCGGCTATGGTGACAACGACAAAGAGACACGTGCGGGATGTCTTACGGAGTCGGCGGGTCAAGGTGTATGCAGTATGATTGATGTAATCGTCTTCACTGCTATAAGAAGATAAAGTGGAAGGGAGATGCAGCTCCAAAAGGTAGTGGACGGAAGTGGAAGAGAGAGAGCTGGGACACGCTCAACTTCAAGGTGGACGACCTGAAACAAGTCTAGAGAGCCGCAAGTCAGCTTGCACCCACTTTCTGCTTTCCATAGGTGGGTTTAGCCGCGTACAAAGTGGCATCGGTGGCATCAGTGGCATCAGTAGCATTGCATCAGTAGCCCATCTATCATCATCTGTCGTTCCATAACATTATCAAAAGTCAATGTCACCCTTGCACACCTCTTACTGGTGCCTTTTGCTGTTGCATGCATAATCGTAGGGCTGCTGACTTGGCTTTCTGGGTGCCCTGCATCCTCCCGCGACGCCCTCGACCGCCCTTTCCGCCGTGAAGCTGCAAACGCTCTGTGTGAAAGGACGGTGAATCGTGATATTTTGCCTGACTCTTGAGGACACATCATGTCTATAGGGTTTCATTGAGTCGCTGCACCTTGAAACCTTCTAGCATCTTCCGGTGGATTAGACCGCAATGCTGGCAGCTCGGTTGCCTTGATTTCAATCCTCATGTTTACCAATCGACTTATTTCATGGTCATAGTGCACAAACGTTTCTTCATCATCGCAGGTCACGTCACGACATACACAAACACTCGCATTGCTCGCACGCACCCTGAGACCTTCCGAGGTCAAATCAAGTTCTTCATATAAGTGGTATCATAATGAGCTTTGCATATCCTCCCAAATCTAAGGTGGGTATATTCAAAGTCTACAGTCCTACAGAGCATGTGCCTCGGTCAACTTCTTCTTGAGTTCGTTCTTGTTAAGGGCCTGAAGGTCCGAGTTGCCTCCAATGTGCTTCTTGCTGATGAAGATGTTTGGCACACTGCGCTGGTTGGTAATCTCTTGCAGGGCGTCCTGGATGGCAGCACCGTCGTCTGCAATGAGGTTTAGTCAGAGCATACATGATGGATGGGTCGAGAGGCAAACTTACCAACTTGATCAAGCTCGATGGCGTAGTACTTGGCTCCGACAGAAGACAAGAGCTGCTTGGTAGCCTTGCAGTAGGGGCAGTATGACTTGGAGAAGACGGCTAAGGCAGGGCGTCAATGAGGTCCTTCGGTCTCGAATCGGCTCATGGCACGCCATTGTTCTTACCAACACCGTTGCTGTCAATGATCTCCTGGGCCTTGGTCTTTGCGGCGGACATTGTTGCGGAACTCGAAGCTCGAGTGAAGAAGCTGCGTATGAAGGAAATGATGGGCGATTCGGAGAGGGAAATCAATGGTGAAGTAAGGACAATATAAGGGCGATGTTCTAGAGCACTCGTAAGGATCTTGGTAATAATAAATTCTTGTCGCGTTGCATTTGTAATACGTCCGTACCCCACGAGATGGAGCCGTGGGAGCTTACCTGATGATGACGTACTGGCCCCTGCGTGCCCTCGGCAGGGTTGTGTTAATTAACAAATCGAAGCCTGTTAATTTGTTAATCAGTTATTAACTGTTAATAAGTGTTATTTACTCATCTAAACACGCTAGTTCTAATCGGAAAGGCGGTAGCGTACCTTGGTGCTGTAGCACTTCTCTATGAGAATAACACCTCAGTTGACGGATCTCCAAATTCTTGGCACGGCAATAGCGTTAGGCGATCTTTCTGTTTTAGCTATATATCTGAGCTGTCTTCAGATGTCTCTGCGTACGTGATGCTTTGATCTGTTGTGATTACTTGATCTGTATGCTTGCTGTGAAGTAGCTTTTTTCTGTGGGGTATATGTATTATCCTATTGGCTCGGCTATACTTCGGATAACGACAGTGACGTACACCATCTGTTAATTAACAAAATCAAAGCTGTTAATTAGTTATTAACAAAAGGCATCCCTGGCCCTCGGCCATTCTGCATCCGGATGATATTCTAGAAGGGTTTGGACAGGCCAGCCTCTCCACACGAATACTCCATCTCCATTGAAGTTCACAATCCCTCGATCTGCATCGTTTATAATAATACGTTGTGCACAATGTCACGTCCCGCGATGCGTCTATTGTCTGCTAGACTCCGTTGTCTTCAGCGAGCTCCGCGACTGCAAACATACTTAGGCAGCGTTCGTGCAGTCTCAAGATACAGCAATCCTGGAGCACGAGCTACCACATCAGCACCGCAGCAGACAGCTTCGTTTGTAGGCTCTGGAATTGATGCCGAATCTCTCAAGGCAGACTTCGCCAATCCCGTCGACGATGCTGCCGTGAGACGTGAGTTTGAGGCTGCGAGAGCCCACCATCTACACCGAATGCGCTTTGCCGGCATTGGTCTACTATTGAGCGTCGCCGGTCTCTCTGTCACCATCTACAATCTTGACTTGGACGACATTGAAAAGGCCGGCAGTAAGAGCAAGATTCAACTCGACGCGTCTACAGAGTCCAACGAGCAGTTTCAGGGACGGGATGTCCATGTCATTGGCGCTGGAGAAGACAAGAGGATCATAGCAGAAGGCAAAGAGGAGACGGAGCTTGTTCAGACTGGATCAGGCAGCGTTCCTTACTTTCCCAGGCGAATATACCTCCCCATTTCACCAGACTCAACAGAGTCGCCCGCCATTGCTACCAACATCAAATCCGAGGATGAATATGCACTTGTTGGCCTTGGTATAAGAACCGTCACCTTTTTGGGCATAGAGGTAAGCCTCAGAGACAACGCACAGAACTTCCCCCCCTGGACTCGCATACTGATCATCCACTCACCAGGTCTACGTCATGGGCATGTATGTTCGCACTCAGGACATAACGGCCATTCAGTCACGCTTCATCCACTTGGTCAACCCTGAAGCCTCGACCCTGGTTCCTTCAGAGAAGGAACAGTTGAGGCAGCGTTTGGAGGACCCTGCCACCAGCACTGAGATATGGGAAACGCTACTAAGAGAAGAAGGTATCCGCAGTGTGTGGCGTGTCGTACCTTCAAAGAATACCGACTTTGCACACCTGAGAGACGGATGGATGAACGGCATCAAACGCGCACAACAGGAGGTCAAGCAGTACATCACCGCCGGCCCAGCTTTGACCGAGTACAACGATGACTCGTTTGGACTGGCCGTCCGTAGCTTCCGCGAAATGTTCACAGGAGGCGGAAAGGTCCCGAAGGGCTCAGTCATTATGCTTCTGAGGGAGGCCAGTGGCGCCATGGAGGTTTTCTTCCAAGACCCGAGGAAAAAGCAGGGACTGGAGAGTATAGGCAAAGTTCAAGATCCCAGGATCGGCAGACTTGTCTGGATGGGCTACCTTGCGGGGAAGAACGTCAGCTCCGAGCCGGCCAGGAAAGCCGTGGTGGATGGATACGTTGGAATATGTGGCAGGCCGCTGGGCTCAGTGGAGACCATGGTGCGGTGACGCTTGTCATGCTGAATACCTCTACGATAGCACTGTCCTATGCCCATTCTCCCAAACTCCATGCTTCCCAAACATTTAGTACATGACCATCTATCACTCCTTTATAGCTGGATATTACCACTCGAGGAAGTCCCACCAAACAACCGACCAAACACATTACTGTTGCTTGAGCGAGAACTGCTCTCTGTGCTGCTCGAGTCGTTGTTCATCCATTTCGGTTTCTTGAAGCCCTCCCCAATATCGCGTAGCCAAGCCGGCCTTTCCGTTGTGTCGAGAGTGTTTCGAACACGCTCTGTAAAGTCTTGAAAGAAGTAGCGATCCCCTGTATCCTCGTCTTCCTCCGACGGCGGCCGCTCGGGCGCCCTCCTTGGTGCACTCGTCCTGGCATTGACGACGCGTGAGGGGCGGTTGCTGTCCAGACTACCGCGCCCCAGCGGCGTTGATGTCCCCGAAAGCAATCTTTCACTTGCGGGTGCGAGATTGAGTTGTGCTCCATCATTATTGTGCAGTTCTCTCTCAATCAAGGCACGCCCTTCGCGCCATCCTCCGAGGCTGAAGCCTGTTCCGTTCTCGTCACTGTCGTCTTCCAAGACACCGAAGCCGATGACATTCTTGATTCTACCGTAAAGATTGAACAAGGTCGCTATGACGGGCAAAACAATGAAGATTGGAAAGTAAGAGGAAATCCCGCTCCCCAATGGTGTCAAGTTGATTAGCCGACCCAGGAATTTGTAGAAGGCCGTTTCCGTATATATGGCGCGAGGCATCATGGTGATGAAGTTGTAACTCAGGGGTACCGTCAGCTTGGCAACTTGCAGACTGTACCAGCATGCACTCTCGGAGTATGTCTGCCTGCGAACGAGTGCTCTGTTTCCCCATCCCTTAAATTCGGAGACAGAGTAAAGTGCGGCGGTACACATGTACAACAACCAAAGAGCAGCAATGAATTGTCCTGCAAGTCCGATCTCACCTCGAGAGCTGGAAGGATGATGGACGACACTGAGGCCAACAACGGATAACTTTGGCCCGAAATCCTTGACGTTGTGAATGATTTCTGACCAGATAAGGATGACGGATAGCATGGCCAGGAAGATACCCAAGATCAAACGTGCATAAGGTATCACATGGGTGTAAACCAGGTAGCGAAGGTATGGCGTCAGCACTGTGAAGCGAGAGCGGCGATTTGAGAATTCGAGTCGCTGTGAGCCTGAAGAATCAAGTATAGTCTGCAGGGTCTCGGCCCGGTGCACCAAGTCATCCCATTCAGCAGCAAAGCGAGCCTTCTTATGACGAGCGCGCTTGACTTTCCGCGCGAGCTCGGCAAGGAATCTCTCGGTGACAACGGGAGGAGCAGCTGCGGCCGTTCTCACGGACGAGCGAGATTCAGGTAGCGCTGAGGTTTCATATAGTTCGTCAATCCACTCTTGTAGGTCCCTCTTCATTCCGGATCTCCGGGAGCGCACATTCATGATCTGCCCTTCAATCTGATCCAACTCTTCAATGGCCTCTTCAAGCTTGTCGTGGAGTCTTGGGGCCTGGGTCTGAAATCGTCTCAACCTACTACTCACGCTCGAGTCTTGTATTAGACGGCGAGGCAAGGCAACCAAGCCATGTCCCATGAGGTAGATAGCCAGTATGAGACCCCAGGTATATGCGAGAGCCATAACAAGGGCTTTGAAACTTGCCGAGTTGTTCTTGTCGAAGCCTAATTGGAGGAAGAAGTAAACGGCGGCTGCTGAGCCGATGGTCAGAACGATCAGTTGGTAGCGCGCATTGCTCCTCAAAGAGTAAGTCATCCGGTCCTTGGGGTCCCTATAGCCGGAATCCACGTAGTCTCCTAGCAGTGGCAGTATGAGCCTGTTGAGCGAGCGAGTAAGTCAGCATCTTTCAGTAAGGTAAGGTAGCTTTGATTCGTGAATTGCGAGATCCAACACACCATGTCAAAGCGAATGTCAGCCAGTACATTATCCTCCATGCTACCGTCATGACTCTTTCGGGAAGCCATAATCCTCTTGCCCCTTCGGTATCTGTGCCTGACGAGGATGCGAGATCTATTGGTACCAGAAGGATGATGCTGCTAGGAAGTGCAAGCGCCAAAAACACGGGTATCAACAGATATGCCGGCGTCAATCGCAGCGGGAGATATTGTCTTAACACCAGAAGCACCAAGATGCAAATGAGAATCAGAGCGAAAATGGTCGCTACATCTGACGGAACTGAAGAGGCCGCCATGGTTTGTTAATGCGAAGGACTGAAATGAAAAGCTTTAATCGAGGATCATCATGTGCCGTGGTTTGCACAGTCGTTGCAAAACATCATATGTCTGAGTTCAATCACATTGGTATGTTTATCAAGCTCCTCAAAACCGTGTGCACTTACGACTAAGGCAACGGAGCACGGGGAGATACTGTGGTACACGCGCATGCTGACGTATATCGCATCTCGGTCTCTCGGAACCAAACGGTCCGTACCGAACGATGCAAACAGGCCCTGTGCAGCTGTGCTATGCTCGTCTGGCGGCTTTCATTCAATGTGTGTTAATCTGCTCTGCTGTTAAATCCATCTCATCTATGATCTGCACTTTGATTGAGCCTTTGCTCAGATCTGCTGATAACCTCATAGCATCAACAGCTCGCTCCAATGGGAATACATGCGACACAAGCGGCTTGAGGTCGAGCAACCCTCCGCTTAACGCAGATATGCCAGCGGGCCAAGTATCTCGGTATCGGTTTATAAATGCAAAATCCACTTCCCCCAAGGACATGTGCATGAATGGGAGCTTCAGCGATGAGGCCCCAACCCCAATCACTAACACTCGACCGCCTCGCCTCACAACATAAGCAGCTGTCGCGACTGAGCTTTCCACACCGGTACATTCTAACACCTGCGCTTCATTAGGCCATATTTGAGCCCTGTCTAGCTTGTTCGCACGTACCGTGGGGGGTGCAACATATTCTCCCTGTCCAAATATCTTTCGAATCTCTCGCGCATTCTGCATTGGGTCAAGTGATGTATCCACAAGATATGTCTGACATCCAGGAACGTAGCTCTTTGCAAAGGCCAGTCTTGAAGGCTCAAGGTCTGTGATGCACAGAGGATTGGCACCCGATGCCCGTGCTGCAGCAAGAGCAATCAAACCGATAGGCCCAGCTCCGCATATCACGGCCCCACGACCGAGTGAAAGGTGCGCGCGCTCAATACCGTGCATTACTACAGATAAGGGCTCCAGGAGAGCACCCTCTGCAAAACTCAGATTTTGCGGGAGCCTGCAAAGGGTCAGTATCAGTGTGTCTTGCCATTCGATCTCCGTACTTGTGTAGCCAGCGAGCTGCGTGAACCTTGAATCTCTGTAGCGTTCCGGCATGAGGATACACCCCAGCAAATTTCACGGCTTCGCATAAGTTATATCGCCCTGGTACATGACTGTTAGATCTTCATGAGGAATACTATGGCAAACTTACCCTCTTTACAAAGCCAACAGTCATCACAGGGCACACCTGGCTCAACAGCAACTCTGTCGCCTAGCATCCTTAGCAAGACCATCACTGCAAAGCTGATCGCGGATGGTACCTGGCCTGAGATTCTTGACGTCTTCTCCGCACTCAAGCACTATACCGCTAGCTTCATGTCCGAGGATACCTGCTCCCACTTAATAAACATGTATATATTGCCGTTTCCGGTGGTTCGAAACATACAATCCCCCTCCACTATTAGAGTTCTAATGGCCCCTCTCTTCCAGAAATGTACGTCAGATCTGAGCACCATACAATCAGTAATTGAGCAATGTCTCCGACTGCTTCATGCCTACCCACAGATCCCGGTTGCTTTTACATGAAGAAGCACTTCATTCGGTCCTGGTTTGAGTATCGGTGCAGGTACCATTTTGATTTGATGGTCTGCTGTCACTTGTAGCGATGGATTCTCTATCCCAGTTTCCTTCAGATCGGGGTTCAGCGGGTAGGAACCATTCAAAGATTCCATTTCACTGTCTTCGGGAGGCATGATTCTTCTGATTACTGAGTACGTAGGCAAGGAAATCGAAATGGGCATGGAAAAGAGGAGTGATTCTGAGTCTTCGCTGAACCAGACCAGGTGACATATAGAAATTAGCAAAGTACCTATACTGAAGCGGAATGTTTTGTATCAGCTCAAGAGTCTATATTATCATTTCCCCTCTTATATCATTCATCCCCAGCAATTCTTGTTGAGCCTATTTGGGTATATGGAGGCGCCGCTTCGACGGCTGGACCCTCGTCGTGGGGCACACCTTTTCGCCTGTCTCTGGTAACAACAAGCGCTTTCTTACCGCATCTGAAGAATTACATTGTTTCCCGCGAGTGTAAATCGGCACCTCGACCTGAGATCGCTTCCCATGGTGTAGTTCAAATGGACACTCCGCACTGTGGATATACAAGTGTGATCGCCGATGGACAGAAACCCTATCGTCCGGCTTTCCTTCTTCCCGTTATTGGTCTGAAAGAACACAATAATACAGAGAGCCTTGTTGCCTTTTCGGATTTGTGAAGGTCTATCCAACGCTGTAATATACGGTTGCATTTCACTTGGGGCTTCGTTCACAACGTCCGATGTTTGCAACGAGCCTGATGATGCAGACTCCGTGGTCGATTGCCTCCTCTACCTTGATCGATTGAGCACTGCCCTATGGAATTGTAGCGGTGACGTACACATGACCAAAGAGATGAAGTATATGGCAGAAAGACCTCGATTGTTCAGGCATATCTGCCTCTGAAGCTCTATATGAACGTCTTGTAACTCTATCCTTATTGACAAAACATTGACAAAGCATGCTACACGACGCCAAAGGACTGTATCCGCGTCTATGGTATAAAAACATTTGGCCGCTCACGGGGTCTCTGACGTATTCGAGGTATCAACCTCCTCAGCAAACCCACGAATATTTCAGCAAGCCCCTTCATGAGCATTCGGAAATGGAATCCGACGCTTGTCGGTTCGTCAGAGGTAGGTTCGGGCGACTTCGCCACGGGAAGCAATGGCGTCTCCTCATTGTACGATGGGGACAATGTCGAGGAAGCTGAAGAAGCACACTGTGCCGGGGAATGGATCGAGCTCGGCGGCAAGAGACGTTGCATGCCCTGGTTTGAATCGAGCGAGATGATGGACTGACGGTCACGTCTTCGCTTGAACTCCAACCAGGCGTCTTGCACCATACTCGCTGCCTTCTCGACGTGCGGTGCCATGCGATTCTTGCCAATGAGTGCAATGTGGCGCATAGATCCCATGTCACTGCTCTTGAGCACCTTGAGTGCGTCACACGTCTCGAGCACCTTCTGGTAGGTGAGTTCTTCTGAAAAGTGTAGTCTCACGTCCAGGTATTGCTGTCTCCGTATGTCTTCGATGGGACTCGGTGGACAGTCTTCTTCCTGAGCGACCATGCGTGCAATGTGGATGCATTCGGGTCTGCTGTTCCCCATGCGAAACGAAAGTTGTGGTATCTGGTCTTTGGGAAATTTTGGAGCCTTTCTAATCATTGTCTTCAGCCCGAGAGTGGAGAAACTTCGCTGGTCTTTTAGTTGTACGAGAGCCCATATCAAAGCACTGGTGAATGAATAGGGTCCGGCTTTTCGTGTCGTGTGGTGTCGTTCGCAGGCGGCCAGGACTTGAAAACACACTTCTGGGCGTGAACGTTCATAAGGCTCGCAGAGCAATCCAGCGTGACTTGTTTGACTGTAAGTATATCTCCTTTTTCATCAAGAGATATGGTGGCTGAAAGTGCGTACCAGCAATCGAATATGATTAGAACGTCGGCGTCGGTTCCTTTTAGAGACCATTCCACAGTGAGCCAGTCGATGCTGTCCTTGTCACCATGCGCCAAGTTTCTACGCGTCTTGATCAGCGTCTGGTTCTGATACGGATGCTCTCACAGCCTACCCGATGAGCTTGATGTTACCAGACTCGTCGTCAACTTCACTATACCCCTGTCATAATGTTAACTTAGATCTATACGAGAAGATGCATACATATATCAAGAGGAGAACAAATTCGACCATTTGGCATAGACATCTAGACTTACATGACCAGCGTAGTATACGATAAGCAAAGTGTTTCTATCATTCTCCTGCTCGACGAAGTTCGTCAAGGCCTTTTTTGCTTGGAGGGCTGGACTACGAGTTGTGTTGAGCACAACTTCGTGGACCGTGAATTTATAGTCCTCCTCAAACACCTTTCTGAGTTGATTGACCTTGTAGCTACCGTCAGTCTTGTTCGAGCGTCTTTTCAAACAGTCCTGTATCCTACTAACCTCTTCTGCGATTTCGAGGTCATCTTCGGATTTGTCCCAGTACAGCAGAAGAACCGCTGTCCTGTCGTATCTCACGGCGTTGTTGGTCACTCCCATCCGCTTGTCCCATTCCATCTGAAGTCTTAATTGCTCAGACGACGGCGCCCCAGCCTGGCGATCGATACCTCCAACCATGGTCTCAGACCTAGGAAATGATAGTTGACGATTCATGACCTGTCTAAGTAGCAACAGAAGTTATTTTGATCGAGTGAGTAGTGCTGTGATACTGAAGTAATCCTGCTCTATATACAATGTGGTGGAGTGGCCCCAACACCCAGTGACTCAGCAATGTATTGTTGTCCAAGGCATGGCGTATCAGACGGCTGAGCCCAAATTGTGGCGCAATAGTTCATGCATATAAGGCGTCCTAATATTCCTAGCCCAGCTAAGAAGCCTGGCCAGCGGCTCACAAAATCTTTCCACAAGTGACACTACATGTGCTGCTATTCGCAGACCATTGGGCCTGTTAAAGAAGGGCATGTCGTTCCTGCGGAAGCGAGCGACTTGGCCTTGTTGAACCAAAACATCCGCTCTAGCTAATTATAGAATTTCCAGTCTGATAGGCCAACCCGCTTATAAATGTGACTATCGATATGACGAGTGCCACTACAAAACTACGTGGCTTTGATAATAAATCGTGGAATGGGTTGGGCACCCCACCGAAAACGCATCAACAAACCTCGAGAGAAACCCCACTGAGCTGGTGATTTTCGAGGAAGACCACAGAACTAGTCGTTCAGAGAGACAACAGCGTCACGATCGCATTCATAAGTCGACGAGATACGTTCTCGAATATTAACATTTCATAACAGCCGTGCCATGGCGGGCTATGTCTCATTCGAGATATGCACACCTACTGCCAGCCCAGCTGTTCTAAAAGAGTGTCGTCTCAACGCATACTCTTGTAGTAATACAGAGACTACTGATTGCTACCCACATTCCCGAAGAATACTACAAGTACTGCCTGTGGAAAGAATTAGGGGTGTTGCGGTGCAATCAATGGATTGTTCGACTTACGCAATATCTATGAACAGCGTTAGGGGTGCTTCGATGCGATGAGTTGTCCGACTTACGCTGCAGCCGCTCCAAGGATTTCGTGTCTTTTTGCTCTGGTCATCATGGACATCATAGCAGAGAAGGCGAGCGTGAAAACAAGCAGTACTCCAATACAGACGGCATTTGTGTTTCCATCAAGGACACCATCGACGAGGTTGTTGCTTACTAGCTGGTACAGGACATAGATCGGTATGACCAGTAAAGCAAGGATCATAGCGGTTATGACAGCAACGGCGCATTTCTCGATACGGTTCCGGCTGTAATATGCCCCCTCAGGTCTGTTTGTCTTTCGTCTTGTGAGTTCATCGCAGAACAGGTAGTCCAGGAGACGGCATTTAAAAAGCTTGAGCAACTTTTCTATGGCGGTATCGAGCTATTTCACATTAGTACGGCTTCGACATCAGGATATTTCCTAGAATTGATTACCCAAGCATGTTCCCGTCCAGGTCGTAGAGTAACGAGATCTTCGACATGATTGATGTAGGATCTTTCTGATCTTTCAACAGGCTTCATTCCTGTCAAGTAGTGCGAAACGCTCTCGTACTCCCCAGAGCCTGGCTTGTTGAGGGCTGCGAGCTGATGTGCTGTGCTCAAGAATTGCGCGTATTCGAGGTACTTGGTTTCGATCTTACTCAGAAGCTCCCTACGCTCATGCGAACGCCCCTCGTCGGAAAGTCGCATGTACAGCGCATCGGGATATTCATTCTTATCCTCAGCGTCCAAGGCGTCAAGCTGTTCCTCGAGTGTTCTCATTTCATCTTGCTTGAATAACAGAATCCGGGCTTGCAGATAGCTGAAGCTTCGATATATCATGAAACTCTCATCACTGCTTGTGAAAGCGGCGAGGTTGGGATAGCCGTCGGGAAATTTCTCCAGTGACCGGACTTCCAGGACGGTGGGATTCGTTTCAGCTGCATAGGAAGGCAGGCCTTTGTCTGTCTTTCCTTTCCGCCAAAATGGGGAGAACCAGCCTGGACAGGGTCGCTGTTCTTCTCGGATCTCATGGTAGTCGGCTTCTCCCAGTTCTTTCTCTGAAGCTTCTGGTAGGTTTGAATCGCACAACGTGTCTGTAGGAGAGACCGCGAGATCTGACGTAGTACCCCGTGCAAGTCCCTCCTCGAGGATCCGTGGCTGGTCCATGTGTGGATAGAGGTGTGACCCGGCACTGAAATGAACAGAGTGACCGACTTGAAAGTAATAGAGAAAACTAATGACAGTAGCAGAATGCGGTGATACGGCACATATGCTTATGTCTATGTAACAGTTTGCTTAGGCCACCCGACAGATTCACAATCTTGCATCACACATGTAATATTGGCACCATGCATGCACTGCGGAGTGGCAACATGCGATCACCACGCTAGCGCGTACTCAGCTCTTCGCGACGGAACCAATGCCCATTGCCGTATGGTATGCCACTACTGTCTGCAAGTTGATAGGTTCTGGTTCCAGTGTTGTCTGCTCGCACCCTGGATACTACGAGAGGCAAAGACCTAGCCGAGCCACTTCTTAGCCACACTGTGCTGCCTCTAGTGAACGGCTCCTAGGAGATTGCATCAGTAAGAGTCACGACTGACCACAAGGGTTTCATGCCTGTCTTGGAACCGCAGATTGCCTCCAGTGGGAACGCTCTTGCGGACCATCCGAAACTGTCTCCTTTGTGTTGTCCATATCGATAGGTGGATTTCTGCGGACTCTGTGGCAAGCTATTGGTAAAGGCTGGCCCTGAGAATGATATACGAGTAGTGCTTCAGCTCTGCGATCCTCGTTGGGCGTTCCGAACGTGGAATCAATTCGTGTTGTACGCAAGATGTGAGTATCGACGGTTTGCCGCCAATTTCGCTGGGTGGCCAATACCCTTAATTATAAGCTAGGCAACCACACAAGTCTTATGCGCCGACTTATCACGCTGAACAGGCTGTGGCGATAGCAGCCAATTATCAATACCGGGGATCCTTGACCGGGCCATGCGTACCCAACAGCTCGCGGAAATACTCGCTTGTGGGTCCATGCAAGTCACACCCAATCGTTGGTATAGCTTGCATCCCGATTGATGTGGCGGCCGATGCCTGATCGCCGTTTTTACAGTGGACCATACGTGCGACGTTGCAGCGGCACACTTTTGCTTGGTAAATGGCTTGTGAAGGACCCTTTATTAGTTCACACGGGCCGGAGGATTCCCCACGAGGGAGAACGGTGCAGGCAACGGTGCGGTACGGGAGCTTGTGAGTACAGCAACCCCTCATAATTAAGGTAGTAAAGCTTTCTAAACTTTCTCAAATCAAACCACATAGACGACGTCGTCTGCTATACTTTCCCCGTCGCATAATTGTCAGTAGCAATTTAGCACAATCGGAGTCAAGCAAGGTTCAATCTCAAGTCTAACACTTTTGTAATTTCCACGCATCTGAGCTTAATGCAGAATGCGTCCGGCTCATGTACCAAAGTGTCCTCTATTACACGTTCCCAGCAATGCTCGCTAAGCAGCGGCCGAGACGAACATAAAAAATCCCAAGCTTTGAAGCGAATCTACAGCGCTCCAATGCAAAACCCATAACCAAAGCAACTCAAATGTCATAAGCAACGAAGTCCATAAACGACATCCTTATGAAAGCACTTAAAGAAGGAGAGCAGCGAATGCACCGACACCGGCAAGAGCCATGCCAGCGTTGAGCTGATTGCCAGCGCCAGTGTAGGCAGGAGGGGAGGCAGAGGCTCCAGAACCGGAGGCGGAGGCAGCACCAGTGCCGGAGGGTACCCATGCAGGGACGGTACCGTTGGAGGCAATGGGGTAAGGAGCAGCACTGGGAACACCAACGGCACCAGTCTCGGAGCTGGAAGGAGCAGCGACGGGAGCGACGGGAACAACGCTAGTGCCGACAATGGAGCTGGTAAGGGAAGTTCTGGCAGGGCAGTTGGTGACGGTGGCGGCGCAAGAGGTGATGGTAAGGATGTCGGTGGAGTAGAGGTAGATGGTGCTCTGGCTGGGAGTGGTGGCGTTGCCGGCAGATGGGAAAGGAGCGGCAGTGGTGACAGCAGGGACGGAGGTGGCCTCAGCAGGAGTGGAGGCAACAGCGGTGGAGCTGGTGCGACCTGGGCAGTTGGTTACATCGGCAGCGCAAGAGATGACGGTGTCAACATCAGTGGAGTAGGCGGTCATAGTGACGGCTGGGACAGCGGCGGCCTATACACCTGGTCAGCCAAATTGTATCTGGTATAGTTGGAATCTTCAAATTGTAACTTACGAGGCCGGCGAAGAGGGCGGAGGCGGCAATGGCGAAACGCATCTTGATTATCTTGAATTTGGTGACTTGAAAAAGTTGGAAAGACGAAGGGTATAAATTTTGGGATTGAAAAAGAGTGTGGTTGCTTGTTTGGCTCGAAAGAGTGGACGACCGAAGTCAATTAATAACAGTATTGAAGAGAGTGTTGGTGATGTAGAGTGAAGATGAATTGGCTGGGACGAAGCGTTAAATATGAGGTTGCAATGGTGACCATTGCTCCGGAGATTACACTGCACTTCTTGGGGGACAGGGGAGGGTTGATGGACAGCTAACGGGCCTCTAGCGCCCAGGATAGAATCCCTCGCGTCTGTGATACACCAGACGGCGGCAGGACGGCGGCGACGGCACGTGTCATGCAAATGAAACAACATTGCTACGATTCTGCTAGGACAGTAATGGGATTGCACTCTTGGACGGAAGTTTCGAAAACGAATCAGTTTTCTCCAAGCATACGAGTACATTTGATCGCGCACCAATTTCTTTTCAAGCGTGCTCTGTGATGTGCCGTGACTGCTTCGACAGACGACCAATGGATGGTCACAGATGGCTTGGTCTCTGCGAGTATCCTCATCTCGGTCTGCTACATAGTGCGTCGGACTAGAGACACCGCCACAGATGCCAATTTCCAGACCCATCCGGGGCAAAATCCCCAGCCTGTGAGCCCTCATTTTGGCTGATCCGTGTAAAGCTTCGCGAAAGCATGAATATCGAGGGGCGATCATAGCCATGCGAATCGCAAAGGAGAGTTCACAACACTTTTTTCATGGACGTTCTGCTTGCGTAGGTTCAGGGATACGATGACAAGAGATTGCGAGAACGTTGCCGGCACTTGCCAAACTTGCGTTTGCAGCAGGCGTTAAAGCGGTCATCCGGAACATTACATACCACGCCTCGTAAGCGAATCCGACATGCATTATTGATATCAACTGTTTGGCGTCGCAGTGCCGGACAGGGATAACGCAACCTCCACTGGTCTGAGTGCGGTGTTTTGTTTATACGGTGATACTTGTATGGGCGGCGAGCTTGCGTCAACATTATATTCGTTGCTAAGCCGAAGGAGCGCAATCGATAACGATCGCCAGTCACGGTTTAAGATTTGTGTCAAGCCACCGACTCACGGTCCATCTGCTATCGCCTGAGGCTGTGTGGTCGTCTACAGGGCAGATGCAATATAATCTTAATGGGTATATTACCGAGAGTCTCAATTATTTTGAAGGTACTTGTATCATTTCTAAAGGTTTGCAACGTCCATTGCTAAACTCATAACATCAGACCGCTGCCCGAGCAGTCAGGTGTAGAAACTGACTGTCAATTCAAGAGCATGCCAACGCTTCTTACGTCTGCATACGATCGTTGTAGCTCTTCGCTGCAAGTTCTGCGAAGAATCTCACGTCACAATCTTGGTCTGCCATGAGCTTCTCAAGGTTTGGCATGACCTCATTCTTGATAAGGGCCTCTCCCTGGGCGCTGCCTTCGCCGGTCTTGCCCTCCTTGTCGAGAGAGTAGATAGTTTCCTCCGAATCTGGCAGACGCTTGAGAACGTCGACAAGTACGGCGTAAGACTTTGCAACGTTAAACCTAATGTTAGGTATGTTGTCTGAGACGAGATTCGAAAGAATAGGACAGATGGATTGCTCGATAACGGGGAAAGAGAGTGCGGGGGCAAGTGTCTGGGAGCACGTCAGCTGCGGAAGCGAAAAAAAAAAGGATAATACGGGCGAACAAACCGAGACGGCGAAACAAGTCGTCATGCGATAGAGGTAGTTAGGATGTCCGCCCATGGCAACCACTTTGGGGACGATTTGCTCATTTGCCCACGGAACACCAAAGACCTCTGTGAGCTTCTTCAGATTCTGCGTGCTGGCTTCTCGGATGCTGAAGACGGTGTCGCCGAGCCACGACATGCAAAGGCTGGAAAGCTTCTCATCGAAGAACTTTACACCAAGCTGAGAAGCTAATAGTGGAAGGTGCTGGATGATGGCTAGTCTAACGCGCCAGTTCTTGTCCTCGGCAAGCTGGACAATGGCTGGAAGAAGAGATTGTGAAAGTAGCTCAATGCCAATCACTGGACCATAGTAAGCACGGAATTTGCAGCAAGTTTGATCGACCTACCATTGTTGACGAGCTCAAGTTTTGAGATTATGTTCAAGCGCACCTCTGGGAAGTCGTCCTTAAGCATCTGCAAGAACATTGGAAGGAGGTGCTCTGTAGTCCTGAATTATATGGTCAGCGATATGCGAAACAGACTCTCGACCATTCAAACACACGCTTGCTTTCCAAGAATCGGGGCCAAGCCACTGATCTGGTTGCCGAAAGAGGCACGAACTGGCTGGGATGAGTCGGAGACAAGGTCTTCAACAGCGGGCATAATCTCCTGGAGAAGAGTTTCACGCTCAACAAGTGCACAGAAGCCTGCAGGACGGATTAGAACATGCGTTTTCAAAGAGTCTTTCAATGTGGTTGCTCACCTGGGATCTGGCCAGCAATGGCGCCCCGTACTTCAGCTTCAGTGTCCTTGAGCAGCTTGATGAAAGCTGGGACAAGGTCACGGCTGACGACTTCTTCATCAACAGCCTGGGCGATCTGTAGGACATCAGCTCGGTGTACAATTGTTGTTTCTTGCTTAGACCTTAGCTGACCTTCTCAAACTTGTCTGCGACCATGTAGCGGACTCTCCAGCTCTTGTCTTCGAACAAAGTCCTCAATGCGGTCAGGAGCACACCGTGGCTCGACTGCTGTTCCTTGGGCACGACTTCGGCAATAGCAACGAGAACCTCGACGGTCAGCAGTCTCACGCTGTCCTGGTCGTCGGCGGCGAGATGCTGGAAGAGAGGGATCATTTCATCAATGACGACAGCGGGCGGCATAGCGCGAAGGAATTTGGCAAGGTTGATGGCGGCCTGTCTCCGGACCATTGGAGTGTCATCGTGCACGAGTTGTGAGAAGCCCTGGCGCAGACTCTCTTGGGAAGCTGGAGTGGATTTTGTGTATGCGACCTTGTATATGCCAGTGGCCGAGATCTTTGCCGTAAACCAGTCGGCTTTCGAAAGGCGACCAATGAGGGGAATGAAGTACTGCTCAACCTGGTCCTGCGATAATTGTTCGCAAATTTTGTTCAGAGATTCGACGGCCTGTTGTAGTGTTAGATGGAGCGATACAGCGACGAATCATGGTTCCGAAGTTACGCACCTTGTCACGGACGAGCAACTCTTCAATGGCGGCAAGGTTTTCCAAGGGAGACAGGAGGACGTGGGCGTATTCTGGGCCTCCTACGTATTCGACGAAACCTCCAAGCTCCTCGCTCAGGGCAGTGAGCACCTCATCCTCATCCTCGACAGACTCTACAGGAGCGTTAGTAGAGCGTGGTCCAACGATGCCATGTCCGGAGTTTTGTGGAGAGCTCACCGTCAAGGAAAGGTATGAGCTCGTCTCTCGTGCGTTCGGGGCCAAGGGCGAGGGCGATGGTCGAAAGGCGACGAATGGCATTCAGTCTGAGCAGGACATCATCGTGCTAATAAGGAGACGGTTAGTGTGCGAAGAGGGGAAGGGTTAGGAGGCGGAATATTGGCCGACCTTGAGCTCATCGATGAGGACGGCAATAGGGTACAGCTCGTCGCTTTGTTGCGCATCCATAACTGGCTAAGTGTCTGGGGCAAGATAGCGAAAGGAGTGTGGTGGCTGTACAAGCAGCCCGTAAGGTGGATGCGGTAGGATGAGCGATGTGGATGTTTTTGCGGTGACGTCTGACGTTGAGATTCTTGTTGTTTCAGTTCGCCGGGGACAGCTAAGGCGGATACAATAGATGTCGTAATCTCGAGGCCGGCTTCTACTACAGCAGATTCAGTCAGACGGCGGTCTGGTACAGAATTGAGAGAATGGCTCGTGGATAGAGGCAGGCCGGTTAGATGTGGTTTTTAGTGGGGATAGAGCAAAGTGACCACAAGCAGCAGCACAGCTACTGCCAAGCAAGCAACCAAGGGGACCAGCAGAACCTCGACATGGACAAAGGGCCATTGCTCACCTGTTCGTGTAAAAGTGCGCAGAAATTGGAAGCGCAGTCTATCGAATAAGCGCGTTTACAATGCGACAAATGCTGATGTCCGGATAGTGTTGCTGTGCAGGGGGGATGGTGCTGTGACCGAACATGCCCTGAGCTTGAAGTTCCCAGAAAGCAGCGGAGTGGTCTTGGCACGATACAGCAAGAATGTTCGTCACTGAAGCTGTAAGGTAAAGTGTGAATCATCGCCGCGTTTATTGTCTCGTCTGTGTTTGAATGCCAACCACGCCCTCTCTATTCCGACAATCTCTCTCGGCACATCGCCATTGTCTGTGCAATTGTGCTTCGCCAGATACTTGTCCATCTTGAATTGTCCGCATCTGGACTTGAGACACGACCACACTACTTTCAAAAGTTATTCGATCTCGAAGAGTTGGAAATTTGTGCCATTGTTTGCCTTTCTAAGCCAAGATGCCTACCATCTCAGTTGACAAGGCTGAGCTCTTCAAAGCACTGGGCAGGGAGTAAGTCTCCCCGCGCATCGCAGCACAAAGGAAGCAGCGCGACCGTATCTCAGTAGATCTGACTGCTGACCCAGCTCAGGTTCACCACCGAGCAATTCGATGAGTTATGTTTCGAGTTCGGTAAGGCTGTCAGTGTACCAATCCGTGACCCACGCTAATCAGTATCTTGCGTAGGTATTGAGCTTGACGAAGATGTATTCATCTCTCCCCACCTAAGTGTTTGCAAACTAACCCTATCCAGACCACGGACTCGAAGCGTCCCATCGTAGATGGTGTGGAAGAGCCTCCTCAACTGAAGATCGAGATTCCCGCCAACAGGTAGGTTTTCCGATGCTCTCATTCTTGTTATTGTGTCTATCTCATTTAACTCGTTGCAAGATATGACATGCTGTGCTTTGAGGGCATTGCCATGAACTTGAATGTCTTCCTCGGCAACACTCCATTCCCAAACTACCGCCTCGTACCACCATCCAATGGCCAGATCAAGACTGTCACCATCAAGCAAGAGGTATCCAGACACAATCGCTCACTCTGTTCCATTGCCAACAATCTTCCCAGACTTCTCAAATAAGACCATACTTCTCCTGTGCCATCCTGAGGAATATCAAGTTCACCAAATCTCGCTATGAGTCTTTCATTGCCCTCCAAGACAAGCTTCACCAGAATCTTGCAAGACAGCGTACCCTTGTCGCCATCGGAACCCACGATTTGGACACGATCAAGGGACCTTTCACCTACGAGGCTCTGCCTCCTGAGGAGATCAAGTTTGCCCCTCTGAACCAGACCAAGGAGATGAACGGAAAAGAGATGATGGAGTTCTACGAAGTACATGGAATTGCTCCAAGGGCTCGTGTCACATACTGACATCCTTTCAGAAAGATAAGCACCTCAGTCGCTACCTTCACATCATTCGCGACTCCCCCGTCTACCCCATCATCTATGACAGCAACAGAACCGTGTTGTCCATGCCTCCGATTATCAACTCGAACCACTCCAAGATCACCCTTGACACTACCAATGTTCTGATCGATATCACCGCCACCGACAAGACAAAACTGGAGATCGTAAACCACATGATCATTTCCATGTTCTCGCAATACTGCGCCGAGCCTTTCACTATCGAGCCTGTCAACATCGTCTCTGAGCACAATGGCGAGTCTCGGCAAACCCCTGACCTGACCCCACGTACAACCCAGGCTGAAGTCAGCTACATCAACTCCGTCTGCGGCCTTAAACTAAGCCCAGAGGAGATTTGCAACCTATTGAAGAAGATGTGTCTTAATGCCAGACCTGCCTCCGCCACCTTGTCCCCTGATCTCCTGGACGTCGATATCCCAATCACACGCGCCGATGTGTTACATCAAGCCGATATCATGGAGGACGCCGCCATTGCTTACGGGTTCAACAACCTCGAGCGCCGCTTTGTCTCGGCCACCACGTCTGTAGGTGCAGCGCTTCCGATCAACAAGCTCGCCGACATCGTACGCCTTGAAGCCGCCATGGCAGGATGGTCAGAAGTCCTTCCTCTGATTCTTTGCTCACACGACGAGAACTATGCGTGGTTAAATCGCAAGGATGACAACATGGCTGTCCGGCTACAAAACCCAAAGACTCAGGAATATCAGATTGTGCGAACAAGCCTGTTGCCTGGTCTTTTGAAGACAATTCGGGAAAACAAGCATCACAGCGTGCCCATGAAGATCTTCGAGGTTAGCGATGTGGGACTCAAGGATGAGAGCGCAGAGCGCAAGAGCAGAAACGAGAGGAGATTCGCTGCCTGCTGGTATGGCAAGAGTTCCGGTTTCGAAGTCGTGCATGGCCTTTTGGACCGCATCATGCTCATGCTCAAGAGTGCCTTCATCAGCAAGGAGGACGGTCTCTCGAATCCTGCACTCAAGGGCTACTGGATTGAGGAAGTCGATGGTAAGCCCAGAATCCGAATTGACCGGTGGCAAACACTCACCTAACACGTCATGGCAGATCCTACTTTCTTCGCAGGTCACTCTGCCGCCATTTACATCAAGATTGGAGACAAGGCGCAACGCGTCGGTACCTTTGGTATCATGCATCCCACGGTGTTGAAGAACTTTGAGCTTCCCTTCCCTGTGTCTGCACTTGGTAAGTATTCAAATTCAATCCTGACGGTGAGTGTACCCAGCTGACCTTTCACCAGAACTTCAACTCGAGCCTTTCTTGTAAGGTCTGGGTGATTATTGGTCAGCGTCAAGCATGTGGATCCGCTGGAGTGGTGCCATGTTGAATCCCGTTCTATCAAGGCCACGGAAGAGTAGACGTAGGAAAATGAAAATCAGAGATTCATGCAGGGGCTAATGCCAATTCGTTGTGCCTATTCATTACGCATTATTGTGTGAAAAGTCAAGCTTCTCCATGGTGATGCTTTGAAGCATTTAAAATTACAGTAGGTGGGTTGTGAGCGCGTCAAGTGGCTACGTCGACCATGTCGGTCGCGTCAATAGAAGGCTGCTGCACTTCCTCAGATGACGCTACGTTTTGCTCCTGTTCCTCCTTCGGCTCTTCCTCCTGGTCCTGCCGCTCGTTGGACTCTGTTGGTGTCGCATCGGCCAAAGAGACATCGTCCTTGTCGTCCTTGTCCTCGTGATCGTGATACTCAACCTCCCACTCGACACCGCGAGCCTTCAAGACGCGGGCCCTCAAGCCAGCCCTCTGTACAATCTCCTTCCCCTCTCTGTCGAGTCCGCGCATGACCTCGCCGTTCTCGCTCATTTCGAACCTCGTATCATCGATTGCCAACTTGGCCCAGTCGTTATGACGCGCACACCGCTTCTTGGTGCATAGGTCCAAAGCCCCTCCCTCGTCTCCATTGGCCATGGCTGTGTCGCCGTCTGTATCTGTGCGGGATCCTTGGGCCGTGGCACGATTCACGACTCCCGACTGGAGAAGTTCTGCGGCTTCAGGAGTGACGCGCCAGTTGGCAAATTCTTCGTCTGTCCAGATGATGCGTGGATCAAATCCGCAGAAATCTTTGGGCTTGAGGCCTCGGGCTTCGGCTAGCGTCGTGGCCCGCTGCTGGACTACGGTGATGAATTTTATGCGGTCCTTTAAAAGCATGTGCCTGTTTCGAGCAAGGTCCTTTTGGTGAGGAATCTCAGTCAAGCGTTCGTGTTCTGCTTTGGTAAGGGATGATTCCTGTCCAGACTCGTCATCACGGGAGGGATTGAGCGTGGCGGGCGGCTCGCCGAGTCGTTTGAACTCCTCAACGCTACTGACACTGTCGACGAGGAATCTCACCTCGCCAGCACTCAAGACACCACCGCGGGCGCCCTGATCATCAGGTCCCACAACACGAGTCCTAGTGGCGAGCAATTCCTTGAAGAATAGGACACCACAGGCATCGGAGCAGTACTTGCTAGAGGGTGTCCTTGCAGGGTTACGGCAAGCGACTCGGCGACACATCCTCTTCCAGGTTGTTGGTCCGAGACCCTTCTCGCTGCAACGTGGACAAACGTAACGATCGATGAGGCCCTTGTCTCTTTCGGCAATGTTAACACATTTGCCATGGAACCAATCATCGCATCCCCCGTCACATCCTATCATAAAAGTACCGGTATCCGGACGTCGGCACAAGCAGTAAAGTTCGGCATCTGGATCAGGGGTGCCCTGCTCCTCGTCTTCCTCTTCATCGTCAGAATGGAGGGCATCAGCATCGTGGTCAGGGTCGGGCGAGGCAACTGAGCGAGGAGGACTCGAGGCGGTACGAGATGAGTTGGCCGGGGTGGCAGAAGCAGAAGCGAGTCTCTTAGCGGCGTTCTTAGGTTTTTGCGAGGATGACGGCGTGCCAGAGCGCTTGGCAGCTGCGGCGAGCGAGTCAGTCTTGCGTTTCTTCGTGGGCGGCTCTTTCTTGACGCTGCTCGCGGTGCCTTTTTTCCCAGCGGACTTTGACGGAGGCGGCTTCTTGGGCACGTTGAGGTTGGTAGTGGGAGCAGGCATCTCGGTGGATGGAACAGGCACAGATGACTCGCGAAGAGGCGAATGGGCGTGCGCGCTGTGCTCTTGCTTGAGATTGATGAATGGAGGATCGGGATTGGGGGTGAGGAGGGAGGTATCGTTAGCAGGGTTTGAGGTGTCCAAGGGCGGCAATGAATGCGCCATGTGCGGCTGTGAGGCAGATTCGAGGTCAGGTGGTGAGGGTTGGCGAATCTGAGATGTCGTAGGCTCGTCCCGCACGTAGTCGGGTTGACGATGATCAGCAATGAATTGTATCTTGTTCGTAGCATCTATCTTGGCAATATGTGAGTGAGGCTTCTCCGAATCATCTTTCACCATGACCGAGTCGTCTTGCCCCACCAGGGCGTGTGAAGAGGCCGGTGGTGCCGAAGACGAAGACGCAGGCACGGACTTGATAGGCGGCAGCGTCAGGGCGTCATTGGAGGTCGGAAGGTAGGAAGGACGTCTGTGTTGTTCGGGAGAGTGAGAGGGGACGTGATAGTGATGCAGCGTGGGGGACGACATTTTGCGCGCCACTTGGGGCGGTTGGGGCAGCTCTATGGGGGCGTTATTGTCGCTGTAAGCACTTAAGCGTCGAGTGAAGGATGCTCCACTGTTGTCTTGGGTGAAAGATGGTCTTCTGTCGTCTTGGGTGAATGATGTACTGGTAATGTCCGGCTGGGCAGCGCTAGGCGAGTGATGCACCGCGCTGTGGCCGGTCCATGAAGCTGAAGACGGCACGTTGCTCGCTGGAGACGTGTTTAGTACGCAGACACCATCTCGCGTCTTTTGATAGCTGGCATCTTGTGTTCCGGGCTTTGCTCGTGACTGGTCGCCGTCGCCTTGTGTCAACGACAATACCGAGTCGTCAACCGTAGGCTCCGGGTTCAACAGCGAGGAGAGAAAGGCCATGATGCTTTTGTCTGTTTCTTTCTTTTCTCATTCATGTCTTTGATTTCAATATATTTATTCAATCTTCATGTCTTCGACTTCAGCATATTCAATCAGTCGGTTGAGGGTCGCCCTATTTTCCGCATGCAGGCAAGAATTGTATGCGGATCAGGAAACTATTGCGACAAGAATGTGGGGATACCTTAAGGCTTACTGGACTGGACGGGGCACTTGCCCGACTTGGCGTCGGATCTCTCCATCACGTGGTGATATCGATTATGATAGCAGGCTTATCTCCGTATAAGTGTTGCTAAAGCCGGCAGTAGAGAGGTACTGAAGACTATTTCATTACCAGCGACAAGGGTCTTGGGTATCCGTAATTCATGCATAGCCACCATCGCTATTCGTCCACCTCGCTGCCCACATCTTGCTCCTCTTCTCCCTCATTGTCACCTGCTGCTCTTCTCGGTCCTCGTCGCCTGTTCTCCCCTGGCTGTGGCTGCGTGCTTTGCGTCTTCTTCTCCGCCACTCCTAAACTCCTCTCCACTTTGCGGCTCAACTCTGCCGCTTCGTCTCCTTCCATGTCGCCGTATACCGCCTTAATCAGACCTGCGACACCCTGCTCTCCAACCTCGGTCTTTCCTCGTGGCCCGACAATCCAGTCTATCGTCTCCTCTCCTGTCGACGTGTCCCGAATCTTGACAACATAGCCGTCCTTCTCCATGCGTTTCAGTAGCCTCTCCCTCATATCCAGTCCATTATAGGCCGCGGAGCCACTGTATGTTGTTGTGTCGTCCACGCTTGCTCGCTTGAGGTATTTGTCAAGCCTACTATCCGAAAGTGCGCCACCCGAGAGTAAGATGAGGGCGACGACGAAGGTGTAGGTGCCAACATATTGCGCCTCGGCTTCGGTAGAAGGTGCCTGAGGCGGCGCAAGAATCTCTGGCACTCGAAATTTTGAGGGTAGTACGGACGTCAGTACCCATGCACCACTACTCTTTTGTGTAGATGCTGATTTCTGGGCTGCTCTCCGTTGCTGAAGTGTGACCTTCTCCCGTAGCGGTAGCTCTGTCATTTGCATGCCAAAGACTGCCTTTAGTTCCGACTGTGCCTCGCTAAAGACCATCTTGAACTGCCGTGTCTGGGCACCCAGCACTATCGGTGCCACATCAGTATAGATTGAATGAGGATATCGTCAGTTCCGAACCTTTTGAGGTGATGTCTGCCCTCCTGATGGGCGTTCTCGAATATTCACAAGCAAGAGCGAGCCTGACGAGATTCTTGACCATTTGCTTTGTATGAGTGTTGCCTTCGACAGCCTGCGTGAAATCGTCATCATGGTCGGATGCTGCTGACTGTCGTCTTCTTTGTCTTTGAGGTTCCGGTGCGACGTCTGAGACCTCGGATGCTTCATCGGCCGTAGGCTATTTTCGTGTCAGGAAGAAGACCCAATTAACAATACGTTGTGATGATTACTGACCACGCGACGTTTTCGTACTAAAGGCATGTTGTTCTCTAGGACCTGCAGGTGGCTACGTGAGAACAATAAAGTCATAGATGCGCGAAACGCGTTCAAGCCGAGTTGTCGCGCCTTCACGTGTCACTGATAAGATAAGGCAAGAACGGATTGATTGTCACCTCCACATCGACATGCGTTAATCTCAACCACGAACCATCGAGAAAACACGCTCGGTCAAAACTTCTACGATAATCAGACATGGTGAGTGTCACATCCAGGTTGAAGCTGTGACAACTGGCTGATCTGAATTTAGGCCGACAAACTTCGTACCACGCAGCAGCTCGAGGCTCTGCAAAACAAGTACATTGGTACAGGTCACGCCGACACTACCAAGTTTGAGTGGACCTCGAATATCATGCGTGACAGTTACGCTTCTTATGTCGGTCACCCACCGCTTCTGGAATACATGACGCTTGCCATGGGAGAGAGCAGCCGGGAAGAAATGCGAGTTAAGCTGATCGAGAAAATGGTCCGTCCTGTTGGCCCTCCGCCTGAAGTACGTCTTCCCCAGTACACACACTCCAGATTTCCTTGCTAATTCCGGCTATAGGTTCAAGACTGAACTGTGACAACGCCCAGCCATCAGGGAAAGGTTGATATCGTCTCGCTCATCTCCCTCATGCCGCCTCGCGCAAAGAAAGCCATCTCACCATGCCCGAAGTCCATTGAGCGCAATGCGCTACAAAGAACCTTCTGATCCGATCATCGCAAAGCGGCAGGCTTGCCATCAGGATGCTATGATGCGCAGCATACACGAAAAAGATGGAATCGCCAATATCATTGAATGTAGGCGTCTAGAGTCTAGCCCAGCGCAGCCCCCGGGAACGATAAGATGAAAAAGCGTCACGCGGTCAGAAATCAGTATCTGGCAAAATGCTGGCTTAGTCCATTATTCCCATGTATGTAACCCAGAACGCCATCGCCATGCTGTTGCATCGTCGCCATGCTTGTCCAATGCCCACCTTACTCGCTGTCGCTGTCGCTGGCGCTTCCTGCCGCTCCGTCATCATCATCGTCATCCTCCTCCACGATATCATCGCCCGCCAGCACGGTGAATTCAGCCTTTTGTAGCATGCTCCTGAGCTCTGTGTTGCGCGGGTCAACCAGGTCTATGGGACGGAGCTTGGCCTTATTTCGTATCCTAGACACATGCGCGTTAGCTCTTGTTGACATTCGTGGAAAGGAGCATGATGCGTACCTAGGATCGCAACCTGCATCGACTAAGATGTCCACAATAGCCTCGCCCTCTTTCCACTCATCCTTGCTGAGGCTGTTGACATATCTCACAGCCTTGTGCAAGCACGTGTCGCCATCCCTTCGCTCTGTGCCATCGATCTCGACTCCTTCTTGATCGAGGAGCATGTCCAAGATCTCATATGAGCCATACTGGGCGCCGATGTGAAGGGGTCCGCAACCTAATGCATCCGTTGCAGTGTTGAGAAACTGGGCAGTCTCGTCGCTGGACTTGAATGACTCTAGGATCGATGACAGGAGATCAGGGTTGTTGCGGCGGCAAGCCTCGAGAAGTAATTCGCGGTTAGACGCTCCCTGGCATGCTTTTCAGTAAGACAATCAACTAAGCGCACCAGAGGCATGTTTTTTACCTCGTCTGCCATAATGTCAATTATGTGAATGGGCTATGGCGGGGTTGTTTTTTGGATGTGAGCGGGATTTGACGGCAGTGGCTTGGACAGAGGATGCTTCCAATTGAATTATAGAAGTGTTGCCGACAATTTCCTCGTGGACGTGAACTAGGGATCGGACATGCAAATGAAAGGCGTGGGTAGATCAGTAATTGTTATCTGTGCTGTCGGTGTGTACCTGACAAGCAATGCCCGGGATGCAGGTGTTTGGAGACGCAATCGGGATCCTTGGCATCCCGCAACGGCGCGAGTCATGTCTACTTTTTCCACCTTCGTGTGAAAGACGGCAACAACTTTTAAGAAGCAGTGTGTATCTCAACCTCGTCATCAACTTGCAAGCGACTATACTGTTCTTTTCTACAGTGCTTGCAGCATAGAACTGCTTCCCGCATTCCTGAACCACACTTTGAAAGCGCTACGCGCACATAGTCACCAGTCGCACACCACAACTCGCAATGCTGCTTTGTACGACTACAACCCCGCCGCTGGAATTGATAGAAATGGCAACAGACTGACTGACCGACCCAGTCTGCCCCAGCTGTGCCAACTTGCTTACCATTACCCCCATACCTGCCGATCATCTGCCACTAAACGAGCAGCATTTCGCCAATGTAAATCGTTTCGAATGTCGGACCTGCCCTTACCAGATGATCCTCGACAAGCGCTACTTTGAGCGCAAATTCATGAAGAGCAAGGAAGTCGAGGACGTTCTTGGAGGCGCAGACAGCTGGAAGAACGTCGACAAGACCGAAGGTCAGTCGACATGCCTCGAAGAAAGAATAGAAGCCGAGACAAGACCGTATGCACATGTTTACTGACCACTGTCGTAGTCAACTGTAAGGAAGAAAAGTGCGACAACCGTTCGGCGTACTTCCGACAAGTTCAGATCCGTAGTGCCGATGAACCTATGACGACTTTCTACAAGGTACCTTATCGTATACTCGCGCCCTACCAGACAGAGCGGTGAACTGACATGGATCAGTGCACGGAATGCGCGGCCGAGTGGCGAGAAAATTAATGCATTATTACCTTGATGTTTGGACAGGGATTGTGGCATAGCGTGGAGTTCTGGTTTTGGCGCACCCAAGGATGGCATTCAATCTTGACTTTTTCTCGCCATCAAGATGCCCTCAATATATAGCGGTGCACCGTGTCTTTATCAAGAACAGAAATGAGTATCTTTTTACTTCAGGGGGTATCATATCGAATGCATCTTGCGACCCGGCGCTTCTCGATGCCACGAATCGGCACAGATCTACTCATGTCCTAGGCCAGCCGTGCTTGCTTGAAAACCTTCTTCGGCCATTCTTGCGACAGTCTCGGGAATTAAGATGTCTTTTCTGAATCTCTCCTGTTGCAACAGCTCCAACGCACGCAGCGTTGGGCCAGGATACCTGTGTTGATCCCTTTCAGTATCGTCGTACGGTGTGACGTATGTTTGTTATTGAGAATTGGTACTAAGAAGGTAGTATTGACTTACGAGAGGTACTTGATGTACTTCGGATCCGCAAAGTACTGAAGGTATTTCAAATACTCAATAAACTGAGCATCGTCTAATAACTTTTGCGTGGCGAGATGGTTCAGATATAGAGGGTTGGAGAGGCACTGGACAAACTAGGATCCAACCATTAGTACGCCCAAGGCCAAAGTGAGACCTGATAATCATTGCAGCAAATTACCTCCAGCTCCAGTTCAAATCTCGTGTACCCGCCATAATGAGAGTCGACCATGTTGTGTGGCTGTAATCACGCGCGCAAAAGTCATACCTCTAGGGATGAGTCCCCGCGCCAACGATGCGGGCAGAACGTGGGCGTCAAAGCGTCAAAGGAAAGCCGGAACTCTGATCTCTCCGAAAAAGGGAGGGAACTACGGGTCGTGCACCGTGCTGGACTGGCGCTCGAATCGCTTGACTCACTCTGATTTAGCTAGATGATGCCCCCCCCCTATGGTCCCTTTCGGTAGATGGGATGGCAATGATGCCCAAGCACAATTTTGCGAACAATCCGACAATGATTGCGAGTGAGAGGTGAGTCTTGAATTATGTTTTCCCAGACGGGAAGGCCGTCGAGGAATCTTGGTGAAAGGAATGGGAAAATACAATCTCATAGTAGTCGTAGTAGTAACCCTGCCCCGCAGTTAATTCTCTTTCTGTCACGGTAAAGTACGGGATGCAGCTGGTCTACGGTAGATAGACTTAATAAGAAGCCCCGAGGACCCTTGAGACTTGGCAAAGACAACAGACGATGATCATCCGCGTTGTCGTCCTCCTCCCTTTCCTGGCGACGGCCGCTCTGCAACTCTTCTTTATCCTCGACGCACAAGTTGGTGGGAAACAGCATTGATTGCCCATTCACAGACCGGCTTGCGTGGCGCTACAACAGCAATTAATTGAGCCCATCACATTTCAGGGCTACAAGTATTCGTCATACTTTGGGGGGGCTTCGCTTGAGGCTAACAAACGGCTCGAGGGTCGCACGTCGTATCCTTTGGACCACTCGCATAACATTCTAGCACCAACCCCTTGGGCACTTAAAAGACATCTCAAAGCAACAGGATCGACAGGGAGCGCACAACTATGTCGCTCGCACCAACAGCATTGGCAGGTAAGCATCGATCTCCATGTTGGCGATGAGCGCGCAGGTCATGATGGGTGACCCCAGCTGTTTCATCCGTGTTTCAAGGCTGCATGCTGGCGACAATCAATCATAAGACGGAAAACGGGCACCATGTTGTTCGAATATGCCGATATGGAAAGCTGACGTCGTGTTTTCTTCAACAGGGCCTCGCGCGCCTTCTCCTGCATCCCAATTCTCTTCCAACAATCCTTTCCGTCGCAACATCTCACCTGGGCCTGTGGTACCTACCGACACCCAGACGACGCGTTCCAACATGTCGAACAACCCCTTTCTCGATCCACCGGGAAGGCCCATGGCCTCTTTCCAGACGCAACAGCAGCAGCAACAACAACAGCAGAATCCATTTGGCGAAGACCTCTTTGTAAGTTTTGACTTTCCGCCATTCCTCAATCTGCCAGGTGCAGGAAAGCCGAAAAGTAACAACACTATCCCTGTCGGGAATGACCCCCACTTCACCCCCATTCTCTGACGCTCATCTATCTGTCACTCAACGAGTTTAAATGTTTCATGTTGCATGTTGCAGCATGGAAAGATTCCTGCATTTCGTAGACATGTTTGCTAACTATCCCTCGCAGAAAGATTTGACCCTGTTGGATCAACCTGTACCCACTAGTGAGCAACCACACGCTCTGACCGTCATTTGCGATGCTAATACCATGTTCAGCTACTGCTCCACCAGTCCGAGCTCCAGCACGGACAGGCAAAATGCCAGTCGGATCCCATCGCCCATCGCGCTCAACGACCGAAGAGGACGAAGGGCGCCGCCGAAGAGCCCCTCCAAGACCACAAGCTCCTCCTTCTGGTGGTCTGGACATCTTCTCAAGCCCGCCCAAGACTGAAAGCAGACGCCCTCGGCGCAACTCCGAGTCATCCATCATAGACACACGCAAGGCGGCCGATGATGATGCGCGTAGAAGAGAACGGCGCAAGGAGCGTGAGGCTCGCCGTGAGAAGGATGGCAAGTCAAAGGACGGCAAATCTAGCCGCACCAAGAAGCCCCAGGGATTGGACCTGATTGACAAGCTGGATGTCACTGGCATCTACGGTCAAGGACGTGAGTGAAGCGAAGCGGTTTATGAGAAACATGTCTGACTCTGCCCATCCAGTCTTCCACCATGACGGTCCTTTTGATGCCTGCAACCCTCATCGCAATCGCAAGAAGGACTACCGCGCCCCAATGCAAGCTTTCCCTGTCAACTCTGCCAACAATGTGCTCGGCGGCTCTGGTCCTGTGAATGCAAACGTCGACCTTGACAGGTTCCATGGTCGTGGTCAGGAAGGCTTCAACGACTTTGCAACCTCGGGTTCTAATCCCAAGGCCGCGCAAAAGCAGACAGAGAGTTTCAATGCCAAACAAAACATTGAACCAGTCCATGGCGAAGAATCCTACGGTCTCGGCACTTCCACCTTCCTCGAGGGTGCCCCTGCGCCAAAGCGCGCCGTTCAACCTGGCGACTCGGACGATGATGAGCTTCACGCCATGCAAGGGCCCGGCCTAGGTCGCAAGAAGTCTCTCGCCGTGCGTTTGAGAGGCCTGTCTCAGCCACGCCGCACTGACACGGATCGCATCGTCTCTCCGGATGCCCGATACTCTCCTCAGAGCCCGGGTACAGGAATTCAAAGTGCTGGTGGAGTTTCAAGGGCCCGCTACGGGCCATCTAACGAAGCCAACCCCTTCTTCAATGACTATGATGATGCCTACGAGAAGAAGGGGTCGCAAATCCGTATTGCCGAAGGAACCAACAGACCTCGAGCTCCCAGCTCGCCACGACCTGTTGGTCTTAGGAGAAGTATCACAACAGAGAGTGACGGTCCAGAAAAGGGCTCTGGCGGCGGTGGCGGTGGCGGTGGTGGTTTCTTAAACAGAATGAAGAGTTTGAAGGGCCCTCGCAGGCCTAGGCCTGAGAGAAGAGTGTCATGAGCTGTGGCCGACTTGCTTCGCGACTCGAAATGAGGGAGCTTGGATATCTGGACATGCTTACCACACATTTATTGAATTGCAGGGATTTGGAGGGCTCCTTTTTATTCTTCTTACAATTGGCACGGGGAAAGCGGTGTTGACTTGTTGACATTTTTGATACCGAAATTCTCATGGTTATACCATTATTCATTCACTTGGCGAATTTTTGCTTTGGTAGGGGGCGCGGACACATTTTCGGGGGCAGCTACCTGTGAGGACGTCGTATGTAACTCAGGCAGGGCGGTTTGGACAGGGCGAAATAGAGGAGTTAACGGAATTTCACTTTGGTGTATTACAGATGATCGAATTAAAAATCGCATCAAGATTGCTCAATAGAATATGGACTCGCATGGAGATTTTGCTTGGAAACATTAGGCTGATTTGGGAGGTTAGTAATGGAAGGGTAGGATAGGCAAGTGCTTGCTCACCAAGGCCTCCAATGATTCATCCTGTCACGCCAGCCAGCCAGCCAATTTTGTATAATGGCCAGGGCGGGCAATGTTTAAGTTCGCCATGACGATGAAACAACGTGGTGAAAACAATGAATACTGCACTCGTAGATACTTACCTTACTTCCATTACCTTGACTTACTTGCCCTTTTTCTTCTCTTTGGGAAAGAAGAATGAGAGCCGTCAAGGCCAACGCTGAAATCGTGTAATCGTGTAGTCCAATCAATCTTCTCTTCCTTTTAAACAAAGAAAAAAGAATAGAAGAAAAGAAAAAAAAAAAGGGAAAAAAACATGAGAGTCCTCGAGCCAACTTTGGCATCTACGATTTATTCGACACTGCTGCAGACAAGCGGCACGACGACGAGACAAGCTATCATATCGCAAAGGGACAACAAACGACGCGTCCTGAGTGGGTGTGCTGGGATCGATGAAGTGTTGGGGTCTGGGTTGGCGTATGGACGTGGAGGTTTGTGTTGTATTAGTGGTGATGAGGGGAGTGGTGTTGATGAGGTAAGTCTTTTCTTTTCCTTTCGTTCTGGTCGTGTTTTGGGGGAAGAAAAATTGTGGAATTGCGGATGGCAGGCAGGCAGGTCGAAGCAAACGTTTCTTCATGATTTTCTTCTGGATAATTTTCAATCATTTTCTCCTAAAGTGACTACAAAAAGAAGAACACACTAGATCGATCCTGTCGCTAATGCATACGGCAACCCACAGCTAGCCCAAAATCTACTGATAACGCATCTACTCTCTCACACTTCCACAACAGCGACGATAATAGATTCCCGAGGCGCCTTTGACGTGCGCAAATTGCACAGAGGACTGATATCTCGAATCGAAGCTTCTTCTGGCGTTCCGGATGGAGAAGATGCCCCGAAGAGCAATTCTTCGGAATTGGCGGGTCGGATTCTGGGGCGAGTTGAGATCATGCGTGTTTTTGACGTCGATGGTTTGTTCGAGGGGGTTGCGGAGATGAAGGAGGAGCTTGAGGGGGTGTTGGAGGGGCGGACTGTGGGTGAGAAGGGTCAGGAAGAGAGGGTATCGGGGATTAGGAGTACGATTGCTGATAGCCAGGGTGATGAGGAGGAGATGCTGGATGATTTGGCTCCGGGGGACGTTAGCATCGATGCTGCGTCCAGAGGCGAGCATGAAGGTCAGGGGGGTCTGGATCTTGAGTCGGAAGAGAGATGTCATATGCTTGTCATCGACAACCTTTCGCAAGTCATGAGTCCGATGATCAAGAGCGATTACGTCCAAGGCATGATATGGTGCTTATGGTTGACGTTGACTTGCAGATATACTGACGACAGGAGCAGGACACGCATTGGTGACGACATTTCTACGTTCTCTAGCACACACTGCACGGCAGCACAACGTGTGTGTTCTCTTGCTTAACTCGGCATTGACTTACAAAGAGCAGCAAGATGGGCCTTCGGCCTTTTCGTCAATAGTAGGTCGGCCGGGACTCGGTAAGACGCTGAATTACATGGTTGATACACACTTGTTTGTCAATCGTTTGCCTAGAACGCAGAGGGACATGAAGATTGCGTATGCCGAGGGAGATGAGAGGAGAGGGATCAGCTCGGGTGACAGAGGGCGGATTCAGTGGGTCAATGTGGTGGAGGTATTGCAAGACAGGGAAGATGGTCGTGTTGGCGGGGTCGGCCTCTTCACGATTGATGATTCTGGATGCGTGACAAAGGCTTTCTAGAGACAAAATGCAGACGTTACAAAGACAGAATGCAGACTTTCTAGAGACAAAAGGCAGAGTCACATTGGAAGAGTAATCGGGGTTGGTGTTCATAGCTTTGTACGATTGGTACATGTATGCGCTGCTCATTCAAGACGAAGCACAGGCGGTCTCGAAGCAAGGCGTTCTCGTCAGAGATGGTATATATAAAGAGTTTGATTCGTGGCTCGTTGGCCGTCTAGTGCTTGACGCTGACAGTTGGGAGCAGGGCAGCGGGCTTGATGTTCTTCTCCTCATCGGTGGCCTTCAACAGACCCAGACTCCTTATCTCACCGGCATTGGGAGCGTCGTCTCTCGGGTAAGCGGCGAGTTGCTTTCTGTATGCGGCTTGCAGGGCGTGGACTCTGGCGGCCTGGATTTGATTCAACAATCAGCTCTGGTTCTGTTGTTTCACTCGTAGGCGAGTGCGCCTTCTGGAGAGCATTGGCGTACCTCTTTCCGGTGGTGCAGACACTCGTAGTAATCCTCGAGCATGGGGTAACACTTCTTCTTGCCCTCCTGGTCTTCAGCATTGGTGTTGACGACGTAGCATGCGAGCATCTCCTGCCAGAAGGGAAAGCAGCGGCCGGGGCCTGTCGGAGAGAGTCACGTTAGCACCAATTGCGCATTTGATAGTCATTTCTCTGATACATACCTCCACTCAAACCGTAACCAGAAGACATGTTGTATTGTGTGGTGTGATGGAATGCTCAATAATAATGAACCAACCCTCCACTCTCATGACATGTCGTCCTCACTCCAGAGTCCAGACGCTTGTTCTAGAAATGGTCTGTGCACCTACGTCTTTCCCTTTCGCGACAACTGGAAACTATCGTCACCTCACCATGACCACCCGCAGTCATGTTCGGAAACGTAACACAGTAATCACAGCGCACCTCACGCTACCGTAGAATGGCCGACAAAGATTCCCCCATGCAAATGATTGCGACGCCACCGAAATATCCGAACGGTCATCAAGGTTACGCGACTTGGCTACCCAGTGACATACCATACAATGAGACGTTTGAGAATGGCCTTCAACACACCTTGGAGAACCCCCCTGCCGGTCGCGATGGTCTGATCCTCCTCGACGAAGACTCTGCGAACAGTCCTGAGCCAGGCATCTCGGTTCGCGCACGCGACATCGATCGTAACCAGCTACCGGCAATCTCCTTTGACCAGCTCCCATTACCCTTGGACGATCCACGACGCGTCTACACGTCTGCCATTCCCGGCCTCAGATTGACCCATCCTGGAGGCTATCTCGAGGGCGGCCCTGGTCTGTTCCCCGAAGAAGACGTCTTCGCTTCCGATTTCATCTCCCACTTCAACATTTCCCATCCTGCGCAGCTGCGCGAAGTTCGTGCTAGAGAAATACAATCCCATTTTGCCGACGCCAAGGAACGTATGAGGAATCGTCGGGAAGCTCTACACCACAACGCGCGCATCGAAAAGGAGATCAAGACACTCACCGATCAGAGGGAGATGGAGCTGAAGATTGAGACTAGGATGCGAGACGAGGCCACGGCGAGAAGAGAACGCAGGGAGAAAAGAAGAATGAAAAATGCTGGCTGAACTTGAACTATTCTATTCCATCATCCCACTCACGACCTTTTGGATGGCCTGAACCCAATCCCTGGAATCTTGCTCCTCAATGCAAGACTGCTCGTCACCACGGAAACACTGCTCAATGCCATGGCCAAGCTGGCCCATACCGGATCCAATCGAACGTGCGATCCACCACTCTTGAGTGGATACAGCACTCCCGCCGCGATTGGCAACGCGACCATGTTGTACACGAGCGCCCATCCGAAATTGAACCACACCCGTCGGAACACCGCCCGTGATAGTGTGATCAGTGTGACCAGCGCATGCAGCTCAGATGTCACGAGCACGAATGATGCTGTCGACAGTGCTACGTCAGATCCCGATCCAATCGCGATTCCCACGTCTGCCGTTGCCAGCGCTGGCGCGTCGTTGATCCCGTCGCCAACCATCGCTACCGTGGCCCGCGACTTGTTTCTCTCAAAAGAGAGCCAGCCTTTGCTTGACTTGTCAGCTGCAAGTGTGCGTTGGAGATATTTGATCTTGTCGGCTTTCTGTTCCGGCAACACTCCAGCTATCACGTTGGGGGGTAGGATGCCGACCGCTTTGCCAACCGTAGCAGCTGTTGTCTGGTTGTCGCCTGACAACAACCATACAGATAATCCGCGCCGCTGCAGCTCATGTACCACCTCGGCCGCCTCTGGTCGGATGGGATCAGAGATGGCGAAAGCCGCCGATAGAGCAAATGCCGACGACGTCGTGCTCGTGCTCGTAGCCAATAGAGCGATAGACATGCCTTCCGATTTCCACCCGTTGATGGCATCCAATGTTGCCGCATCCACCTCGACCGAATAGTCCTCCATGAGCCTTTCATTTCCAATAATCGCGTAGACCTTCTCCTCATCGCCCAGCGTGACATGTCCTTTGATACCCCTGCCTGCTATCTCCTCGACGTCGTATGATTGTAGCGTCCTGGCCTCCCGTGTAGAACAGAACCCTACGATCGACGATGCAATCGGGTGCCCGCTATTCTCTTCCAGTGCCTTTGCTATACTCAGCACTGTCATGGCATCCCTGCTGCCAACAATCTTGTGCTTCGTGACGGCGGGCTGTCCACCCTCGGTGAGGGTGCCCGTCTTGTCAAACACGATACAGTCCAGCATGCTCGCTTCCTGAAAAGCTTCTCCACCACCCTTGACCAAGATGCCATTCTTGGCTGCAATGCCACCGCCCACAAACAATGCCGTGGGGCCGGCCAGCCCGATACCACACGGGCACGCAATGACAAAGACGGCAATCGAAAATTGCAACGACCAGAATGGCCAGCCTCCGGTAGAGCTGTCGAGATAGTCGGCAGGGAGTGCTCCGCTCAAACCCAATGCCAGCCAGATGATCCACGTGAGAATGCCAACCAATACAATGAACGGTACGAAATGGCTTGTGATGACATCCGCCACTCGCTCCACCGGTGCGCGTCGAGTCTGGCCCTCGCGGACAACTTTGATGATCTGATCCAGCATTGATGTCCCCGAGATACTCGTGAGGCGGATTGTGATGGGATTGCCCTTGTTCATGGTGCCCGAGTAGACGGCCTCTCCCACCCCCTTGCTGACAAGACGAGACTCGCCCGTCAAGCTGGATTCGTCGAATTTGCTCTCCCCCTGCACAATGGTTCCATCGAAGGGCGGTGAGCTGCCGTGAGGCACTCGTACAATATCCCCCACTTCCACCAAGTCGACAGATACTTTTTGTTCGGCCGGAAGGCTTTCGGCAGAGCTTTCATCTGTGCCCGCCATGGTATCAGGAACGAGCCAGGCCTCACTTGGTCTGAGCAAACCTAGCGAAGAAACGGCATCTCCAGTCCTTGCCTTGCTATATGCCTCGAGAAATCTACCAACGAGCAAAAACATGGTAAGGAAGACGACCGAGTCGAAATAGTACGACGTACCATCCTCGGTCGAAGAAGGTTTCTGACCGGCGTTGATTGCAAGCGCAGCAATGGACGAGAAGTACGCGATTGATGTACCAATCGTGATTAGCATATTCATACTGCCGAATCGATAAAACCTTTCAAGAACAGGCACAGGGCTCGAACGTCGCCAAAGAGCTCGGATGCCTCCCAACGTACGAATGTGGAAGATGTCTGCGGCGAAGAAGTAAATCACTGTGGACATGATGAAGAGAGCCCATTCCGCACGAGATACGGTACCGGCCCATATAGATTCCATGAGGTAGCGGCGGCCGGGATTCGTTGACTTGACAAGACTCATGTAGACGATTCCGATGATGAAGGTTGGAATGGCGACTATGACCGACAAAGCCAGTCTGAGCAGAATCCTGCGTCTCTCTGTAGCATGGATCTCGTGTGAACGCTCCTCAATCGTAGGTGGGTGAAATATCGATGCTTCTATCTCGGTGTCGACGTGTTTTATGGTGTTGACTATATGCCTGAGCGTGAAACCCGGCGCTTGAGGTTTGTACGCGATTCTCAACAAAGGTTTTGCTTCAGACAATGGCTCCTCAATCACTATACGGTCGCCATAAGTGTCGGAGAGGGCTCGTATTATCCGCTCTGGGCAATGGTGACAGTACATTCCAGATACTCGGATGGTGACCTTCCTGTCGCTTGGCATGGTTGTTGCGGCACCGAGGTCGCAACTATCTTCTAAAGAAGCATCGTAGCCAATGTCCTCGATCATCTCCTTGATTTCAGCAGCGCGGTCCTTGCCATGATAAATCACAGTGGCGCTATTCGATATGAGATTTACATCAACGTTCTCAATCCACGTATGCTCCTGTAGAGCATTCGTGATTGCCCCGACGCAAGCTCTACAGGTCATACCGCCTATTGAGTAACTGGCTTTCCACATGTCTCTTCGATCCATCGATGACTTGTTCTTTGGCGGTTTCTGAACTTCTTCGAGGCCTTCCAGTGATATGTCGTATCCGACATCCTCAACAGCCTCGATGATCTTTGCTTCATTTCCGTGGCCCTGGAAAGTGACAGTTGCACTGTTGCTGAGGAGATTGACATTGACGTCTGATGGATCAGTAATGCAGGAAATCGGAGTGATTGCTTTGGAAACATTGCCAACGCATGCACTGCATGTCATGCCTGAAATGGCGAATGAAGCTCGATAGATCCTGGGTGCCTGGTCGTCCACGACTACGACGGGTCCAGCACTGCTGCGGATATTGTCATTACCAGACACCTCACCAGTGTTTTCATGCTTGACCACCACAGCATCCTTTTCGATCAATGACTGGGAGGACTGCCTCGAAGGAGCAAGAGCCTCTTCCTGACACTGCTTGCACTGATCCATGTGACGTTTTCGTTCCTTGTTGTCGTCGAGGTCTGAGTATGCGCCTTTGCGTGACTGCGTCCAGCGCTGCACCGCCTGTTCGAGGCCCCAGTCACCATATCTAGACATTGACGAGTCCTGCTGCCACCCTGATGAAACAGCAGACTGACCATGTACGACACTGTACACCTCAAATCCGGCTTGCTCCAGTGCCTCGGTGATGATCGCCGCTGAAAGCTCGGCATGATGTGAGACCGTGATAGAGTGGGAGATGATTGAATGGGAAACTGAGATTGGCTGTGGCTGAAGCGTTGCCAGTGATGCTTCAATGCTGGTTACACAACTGGGACAGTGTAAATTTGAAATGAAGAAGGTGGTGGTCACACGGCCCGTGATGTCCATGTTGGCTTTTATCCTTTCACGAATGGGAGTTGTAAGATTGAAAGATGAAAATGAAAAGAGACTTGCGCACTTGGATGAAAGACCAGTACTTAGTATATGCGGCAGGTTCTGCTCTTAATATTTAATGGAAGCAATCATTTATCGATGGCTAGTTCGTTATCAGCGACAAGCACAAGTCGCGCAGGACAAAGATGGTTCGGGAGGCGAACTAAACTTGATTGATCAGGCTTGGCATAACGCTAGACCGTTTATGACATGCGCTGTTTGTGCGGCCACAACTTCTCGTCCCAACGACGATTATTCCCGATAAACAGTTCAGATCCGAGCTCCTCGCATGCCTTGAAACGCGAGGTGGAATGATGCGTTTCCTGAACATAGGAGTGATGCGTTGACCGTCCTGTGACGGCTAGAGGCTCCGTTCATAAGAGTGATTGGCTTGTCGACTCTAATGCCAGGTTTCAAATTGGAGCTGTTGGAAGTGTACTCATATGTTGGACGTATCTGTGTTCACACTCTCGAGCGTCCACTCTGATACAGTTCGAGAATAACTGCCTATCGAAAAATAATCCATAGATCAACAAAAGCTCCAACATCGCTTGACACATTGGTCTTTGTAGAGCAGCAATCAAATTATCCCACTACTAACGAGACCAGAATATATATCTCATGCCCTTGATACTCCGCCGCCTAGGTAAAGGGCCCGATGCTTGTCTTGGGCACACCCTCCAGCATCCTCAAGATCTCCCTACGCACAAGCTTGTTGCGCTTGGGTGTAGAAATGGGTTCGTCAATGTCACTTGCTGTTGAGACAAGGGAATCCGCGCTGCAGATTGATTCTGCCACCTCTTCAAGCATATGGTCCTGTCGGTCTTTCCCATGCTCTGTCTCCATCGTCCAATATGCCGCTTGACCTAGGGTTGTAGAATCAGGCCTCAACACAGGACTTGTCATTGGAGTGTCAATCATATCGTGACCTATACTTTCTCCCGAATAACATGAGCCTTCTGAGAGAGAGCATACGCTCGATCTCCGTATCACATCGCTTGATGTGGTGCTCTGCAGTAGGAGAGTTGGTGAATCATGATGTCCAACGCTTGGTTCTCGATCCGAAACATCGCGGAAGCGCACATGTGTCTCCTCATTCGTGCCATCATCGTTTGGGCAGGTACTCTGCAGAGAATAATCTCCGCCGCGCGAATTTTGAATCGAGGTTTCTCGGAAAGGTACGCGTGCTTGTTCGACCCGTTCTTCAGTATTCATAGAATACTCTGTATGCCTTGTTTCAGCTATTGAGTCTCTTATTGTATTGTGCTTCGTAAATTCGACAAGCTCGCTCATATCATACGGCTGTACCCTTGGATCCCGAGGTTGGAATTTCTGTGTCTTGTTCGCCAATTTCGGTTGGGTCTCTTTTAGAAAGGACAGTAGTTCGCGCTGCGACGTGTCTTTGATCTTTGGCTCGCGACAGAGCATATGCTGAGAGCGACTCTTCTTTCGATCAAGTGTGGTACGCGTAGAATGCGTACGTTGTTCCATATCACTGTTATTGGTATTATCTGAAATGTTAGTTGTTGTGCCTTCTGATTTACCACGACGTGGCAAGCGCAGTATGAACAATCTCTTGGGTTTTTCGAATCGTTCTGTGTAGAGGCTACGGGCTTCTTCCGAACTATGACTTTGCGAGTAACGACTCTTTACGATGAGCCTTCTCCTTGATGCAGGCCTGTGCTCGTCGAGACTTGTGCTGGACCTGCAAATTTGTGACATGGCTTCGGGCCCTGCTTCTTGTCTGTTGGTGGTTGTAAGACCTCCTGATTGAACCCCTGCACTCGTTAGTTCTTTCCTTTCCATTGTAGTGTCGATAGGCCAACCTTCGTGTATCGGAGTAGCTGTGGGATGCTTGAACAGCAACCCAGCCGGAGGTCTATGCAGCACAGGATAAACTCTGCTCTGTTTCCCGACAAGCGTGCTCGCGTATGCCGAGCTCACTTCGTTCTGCTTGACTTCTTCAGAGGTTAGAGTAATTGTCAAAGTATAATCGGGTGCGCCGCATTCATAGTTGATGGCAGCTATGCCCGCATTGTCCATTATTACACCGGCATCTTTGAAAGCAGAGTTGGCCGAATCATACAGACCGAGCTCGAAATCTGCGATGCCTAACAGGAAGAAGGCCATAGCGTAATTATTTCCGGAGGTTGCAGCCTTGGTCAGCACATATTTAGCCTCCGCGTACTCGCCTAGGTGGCAGAAGATGATGCCGATGTTCATGAATAACACCGTACTCCAGTGCGAACATGATATCTGTGACTCCAACGTACTGAGGAGGTGCAACGCCGACTGCCAGTCATTATTATCGAAGAGTAGGCATGCGTGATCCCATATATCGACACATTGTGATGGAACTGGGATTTGGCCATCATGTTCGATGTCTCGGAAGCGTATAACCATGGTGATAGTGGGCCGGAGCGTGGGGAGTAGAGGTACTGTTGTGTCGGACCGCCTGATGTTTCATGTTGCATGGTTGGAATGAAAAGGAGGAACGATTACTTTGCGCTCTCTTATGCGACCCTTGCCTACATAACTTATGACTGGCCGCAGTCGACACACGCAAACAGGTCACACCTCGTACTTTGGACCGCACGCGCATACCACGTGTCAGTCTGGCTATGATACGGAGCCGTGGTCGGCTTTTGTACACCTGATGATTAATATCGTGGTGTCCAGCAGTCGTCAATACCAGTAGTGTTACACACAATGTTGGACTTAGTGCGTTCAACAAGCTGAAATGTGTCCACCGCGCAGGGAGTGGTTCCGACAAGTAGAAAGCAGTCTATGAATGTCAAACATGGGATAGGTAAGGAGTGATGAATATACGAGTAGTCGATAGAAAGCAATTGTTCGACATCAGAACGAATATGCATGATATGGTGACATGGGCGCCAGGGAGACACATTTCCGTCCCTACCATGGTATAGAAAATCGTAGTGCCTGCTTAATGATGAGAATATGATTGGAGGCACTGCAGATCTTGACTACGAGAAGCCCAGGCGAGTATTCGGATAAAAGAGAAGATAAGAGTCGACACTTAAATCAGAGCCCTCCACTAGGATTCAAAGTAGGGTGAATGTTGAAGGTGGAGTTGACATGGCTTGGCCAGGGTCGCCCTCCCCAAGGATTCGGCAGATCCTCAAGACCGGCTGGCTCACTTGCCTAGCCTTGTTGATCCCGAACTAAACCGTAATTGAGATCTACAGAGCACTTTATCTGCCAGATGGCTCTCATGGCTCTCATGGCTCTCATGCAAAACGGAAGAATGGCACTGAGTTCAGTCGTCAGGGCATAGGGTGCACAAATGCCCCTGTTCTTGTCCGAGAGAGCGTTGTCTGTTGGCACGCCTCCTCAATATAGGCGGTAAAATTGGTGACCAAACAATTGCTGTGGTGTTGCACGCTAGACGAAGGCCTGACCTTGGAAAAGCATAGCATCGTGCATAGCTTGTAGCCGGTGGTCCTCAAGGATTTGACTCGTGTGATATGACAAAGGCTTCGTACTGTTGTTATTTGGTCCAAGAAGACAGTGGCAGCTTCACTTACTGCCGGGGCTATCCGTGACTGCTAGCTATAGTGGCTACTCTGCACTCCAAAAAGGGCCAGACGCGGTGCTACCACATCTAGGCCCGTGTTGCGACAGACACCATTTCATAATCGGCCATTCCAGAATTTGAGGGATTCGTGATGGATGTGAAGCCAGAAGCCACCAGAACACCTTGATAGTCTGGCCAATCTAACGACGGACCGATCCATACAATCTTTTCGCAAGAGAGGTGGCCAAACTGCTGTATATATCGTGCCAACAAGCGTGGCTCTCTCGGATACACGAAAAGAAAAACACTGGCTTTCGAAGCGCCTGGATATAGATCCCACGTGCCACTGACGGAGATGAAATTCTGTTCAGGAAGATACTTGTTGACTTCAGAAGACACCTCCAAGCCGATTAGATTCAAGGAATCATCGCCTGCTAATTGTAGGAGAGAAGACTCCAAGTATCCCGTCCCGCCTCCCTGTGTCAACGATGACTTACTTCACTTTGGCAGCAACGTGATACTTACTGCCGATGGATAGCACTAGTGAGGGTGAGGTTGGAAAGAGGTCGAGCAAAGTGAGGAGAAAGGGTCGTGAAATAGCTACGCAGCAATCGGGATGATGCTTGGGGTGTTCATCTAGGTTGAGCGCAAAGACCATGTCCGCTGGCTGGTGGTGCGGTGTGAATGGTGCAAATGACGCTGCAAACGCTTGACAGAGATACGGTATAAGTGACCGTCAAGATTGAGTGCAGTGTAAAGAAGGCTTGGAAGCAATTGGAATATATTTGCGGCTATAACGGATCTGTGAAGTTAGTTTAGTGGTGAATCAGCGGTAGCGATGTCTTGACAGCGGTGTCAGCCGAGAGGTAGAAAATTGGCCGACAGCGCTCCTCTTGTTTCTCGTGCCTGACATTGAGGCTCGGTAACAGGCACAAGCTTTGAAGGCACGGGCCACAACTCAACCCTGTTGCCCTCTTCAAGATCGCGTTACAGCCAGTGCGGGAGGAGATTGATTTGTCTTGTATGAGCAGTCGGGTCAACCAAGAATGTCTTCTTGGCCGTGCTCCTTTCCGGCAAAGACACGACTTTGCTTCCTAATCACGACGACTACGCAGCAATAGACCGACACCGTCACCCCTCTTCTGTTTACCTCCCAGTGCGAGCGGATAACCCCGTATACCACGTCCCACGTCCCTTTGCGCCATTCGGCCTTCCAGCCACACGGCCTTACCACCCGACGTAGCTTCCGTCAACTTTTTCTTTCGTCAAGCCTAGTACCTTCCTAATAATCGTTCTTTTGTGAAAGGGCGCCTAAGCGCCATTGATAACTGTTCGGTCCCACCGCCATTCCCACCCATCGGTCGCAGGGAGACCACCAACTGCGAGTCCGTAATCCATGGGCTGGTCCCGCTGCAAACCGGTTAATCACAAACGAGGCCTTGAGCCCTGAGAACCGAGCAAACGTATCAGCCAACGTCGATTAAGTATGGCAACCGCATTTCACTCTACCACGCACGTAGATCCCATGTCCAAGCACTGGAATCAGTCGGTGCCTCTTACCGCTGAGGTAGGTAGCCATGCTGCATGTTCGGATATCGACCACTGCCATGTTACATTACTACGGCCGAGACGCTGACATGTGCCGCCTCCGCAGAATCCACCATTTCAGACCCAGAACATGTTCGACCACTCTCCCTATGCCTTCTCCTCGGCGAATAACTTCAGGATGGACACCGCACATGCCGAATACAACCCCTTACGTGATGACAGCCGACTTCTTAGGAATCAGCGCAGCGCCGACCTGGACATGATATCTCAAGATGACGATCAAGCCAAAGACGCATCCGCATATCAGTCTCGCAGACCATCAGTAACACAGTCCAGGAGTGCCACACCAGGAAGGAAGCGGTCGGTGGGGGCAGGCTTGAATGCAGACGATGTCGACGACTCAGCATGGATACATAGAGATAAGCTCGCCCAGATCGAGAGTCGCGAAATGGCACAGGCTGGTATCCGCGTCCGCCACACCAGTCGACACCGCGAAAGTAATTCAGAAACCCGATCAGCAAGCCGCTCAGCAAGCCGCTCAGCCAACCGATCAGCCAGCCGAACCGGCAACAGACAGCCCCAATCTCAGGACGCTCTCTCAGACCACACATCCGCATCAATGCTTCCTCCATTTCAGGAGACTTACCGAAATGACGTGCCTTCGACAAGACAGGCTGTCCCACAACACTCATCCGACGACGACACTCTGGAGTATGACCCGGCAATGCTACAGGACATACCGATCGAAAAGGTAACCAACTCGTACAACAGGAGCATGTCGAGACCGGTTACTTCTCGAATTCCAATAGCTAGAGCTAGCCCTGCCCCAGTATCAAGCGCTGTTGTAGAGCGAGACTCTCCGCTCCCTCGGAGTACTAGGAACAGAAACGGGAGTATTCCACTTAGTGCTGTTTCAGTTGAGAAGATATCATACCAAAAGACTCGCCCTCGAAGTCAGAGTCTGGGCAGCCAGGCGACCATGGATGAGGCTGTGAATCCACGCACTCCTCCTACAACTCGCACCAGGCCACGAAGTTCTCATTTCCAGCCCTCTCAACAGACTAGATCAGCCGCCAAGGACTCGCCATCGGCCAGTCCTCCAAAGGCTAGAAATGCCCCCAAGCCCGCATCCTCGACAGCTGGTCGCAAAGTAACGACGAACAGTCGGAATGCACCAAGATCACGGAACACGTCTGCAGTTCGCAAGGACTCGCCCAACACGCGTCCTGTATCAAGTTCTGCGACTCCGCCTGTCAAACGCCCTGAGGGGGAGGCGCCATGGATCGCCACCATGTACAAACCCGATCCTCGTTTGCCTCAAGATCAACAAATATTGCCCACCCATGCCAAGCGCATGTTACAGGGACAATTGGATAAGGATAAGCGAGATTTCAGTACACTGGATGACAACGACCTGGCGAAGATGGGAGCCTTTCCTGACCCCTCTCCTCCAGTCGAGCCAGAGGTCGTGACAGAGAAGCCACAATCACCGACCAAGGAGACTCCTGCATCCGAACCGCCTTGGCCACTCCCCAGCAAGAAGAGCGATACTACCAGTGTTCGTCCTGGCAGCACCTCGGGCGGATACAGAATCACGCCGACTGTTTCTCTTCCCAGCGCGTCGCCAGAGAGTCGTCCGATCCCTAGCCGAGCTGGAACCCGCGGATCGGTGCAGCGGGTTCCCGATATAGATGAGAAGGCGAGTACGAAGAAGGAAAAGGGGTGTGCATGCTGCATTGTCATGTGAAGTGTTGTGGTTGAAAGTGTGCATATTTGTGCAGGTTGCAGTGCAGATACCTCATTGTTTTATTGCTGTTTATTATCTGCTGATGTCTGTCTGCCTTTCTTTCAAAGTTCCTTATTTACTATCCAGCGTTACAGCGAGCGAGCACGACTCATCTCTTTCCAGTTTTCTTTGTTGCTTTGGTATGGATCAAGGGTGGTGGTTGTTATGGATGCGAGGAGTTTACTATATGCTGAGGCACAAGGAGATACTTTGTCCAAGGTAGTCTCAACATGAATACAATGCGACGCCAATTGCGTGAGCGTGACCGCGACCGCGACCGCTTGGCCGATTTCTTTCAAGACCTGAATCTGTACCTCTGCCTTCCTTTGTGATTGACTGTCTCGCGCCTATCTCAATATTCACTCTTCGATTGTACAGTGATATGAATCAGTGCATACCGGTACTTTAGGTGATAAGTCTTGACGATTACCTTATGTAAGCATGCGGCGCCAAGACTTCGTCGGCACGTGCCATCACACGCCAAAATTTCGAGAATTCGCCCAACCGAGATGTACGGCAGCCAGACCTGAACCTCATTCAAATCTCACTAACACAAACACTCTTCGAGGATCACCCGACAGAGTAGCACATATCCATCAAAATGGTACGCCAAATGCATAACGCAGCCTTTTGAGTAGCACCTTTGCCAGACAGCCAATTGCGCAGCGGGGAGCTTGCCAATTCCGCGCATCTTCCTTGCGGCAATTCTCCGTCTGGCGTGGTGATATGCATTGGGTCAGAATCATGAATGCAGAACCATTACTGATCTCATCGCAGTCGGATGTAGAAGAGCCCACCTCCCCGGTCGCCGCCGCCGAAGAAGTCGAAGTCGGAGCCGATAACTCCAAGCAGGGAGGCAGCATGTCTGTCCTCGACGCCCTCAAGGGTGTCCTCAAGATCTCCCTGATCCACGACGGTCTCGCCCGCGGTCTCCGCGAGGCCTCCAAGGCCCTCGACCGTCGTCAGGCCCACATGTGTGTCCTCAACGAGGCTTGCGAGGAGGAGGCCTACAAGAAGCTTGTTGTTGCCCTTTGCGGCGAGCACAAGATCCCTCTTATCAAGGTCCCCGACGGAAAGCAGCTCGGCGAGTGGGCTGGTCTCTGTGAGTATTCGTCTTTGGCGCGGAATGATATGAGCCAGGCGGCTAATGTTCTTTGTAGGCCAGATCGACCGCGAGGGCAACGCCCGCAAGGTCGTCAACTGCTCTTGCGTTGTCGTCAAGGACTGGGGTGAGGAGAGCCAGGAGCGCTCTGTCCTCCTCAACTACTTCCAGACTGAGCAGTAGATTCCCGCTTGAAGCACCCTTCGATCCCACTCCGTACTCTTATGGCTGGCAATCCTCGCGTAATTCACGTTGCGTGCATGGCTGAAGAAAATGGAAGAATTTTACGGGAAAGTGTTTACACGGCTTGCCAATCTTTCGTCAATGTACGATAGACCATAGCTAGCTTGAGCTCAAGATTACGACAAAAGTCGTTTAAGAAACTTATTGTTCTGCCTCAATATGCTTGTCACATTCCCCATGATATGCACCTATTAAGCCTTTTGGCAACCGTCTGATTGCTTTTCCCGTTATAGGGCACCCGTACGCCCACCGCACCCCAATTATGCTGTCCTTCTCATAATGTGTCGTAATGTGTCGTGTCTCCCCTCAGCGGATTGCTATGGTCAAACGACGCTCCTCCAATGTACAGTGATGGAATCATCTACCGCTTTACTTGAACTGCCACACCCCGTGTAGTCCACTTCTCCTCGAATCAAGCCTGAGATGCTGATACGGACTGGTCTTGGTGTCAAAGTACAAGCCGTCAATTTTCCCATCGCTTCTCCTCAGACTGACATAATAAAAGCCGGATATGGTGAGGCCATGACCGGTGTGGGTATCGTCTCCTTCGCTCAATGGCATCATTCCACCGGATGAGTAGTCCTGGCGGCGGCAAGGATCCGACTCGGAGGGAATGAAGCAACGTTCCTTCCACCGCATAAACACCCACTCGGACATGATCTCATCCATGCTTGATCGGCTGAGAAGAGTGCGGGCGACTTCATCATCCGACTTCATTGCGTTGAACGGCGGCAGATTGCGCCAATTCGCCGCGTCCGAAATGGCCGAGGTCGGAGGAAAGTTGATAACATGTCCTTGGGGTGTCGGCGGAGAAGGAGCTTGCGGCTCTCTTGGTTGCGGCTCGAGCGATGGGCTCTGCGTGGTATTTGGTGTGAGAAAAGAATAGGTGCTGAAGTCGATAATCTGCCCTTCCAGATACGTGGTGACTGGAACGGCCTTTTTCGTTGCCGAGGGGTATTGGTGTGATGGCTGTGCATTGGATACAGACAAAGGAGGAATGCCTCGAGATATCGATGAGGACGAAAGAATGGACGTCATGGCGCCTGGTGTTGTCGGCACATCATATGCCTCCATGATGCCGGCCACCGTCATCTTCTCATAGTCAACAGCCTGTATGATTACTTTGACCGGCCAGCGATCTTGAAAAGGCTTGTATGCATTGCTAGACGAGTCGGACGTGCCCGAGTAAGTTGTTGGAGGGACTGGAGTGTGACTCAGCCATGGCCGGGTAGCATCGAATGTCCTCGATGGGTCATGGCTGTAGATGGAGTTGCCAAGACCGGAAGGGCTGAGACTGCTACTATCGCCATCTCGGTGTGAGGCAGTGTTTTGCGTACCCTCGAAGACGGCGCCAGGCTGCAGAAGGGAGGTTTGAGCGGGTGCGCGGCAATGTTGCGTACTGGTGACAAAATCCTCGTGGTTCTCTGCGAAGAAGTCCCTAAGGGCCAGCCCATGGTCGATGGCGGCCGAAAGCGAGTCTTCATAAGAATAACAGGCTCGCAAATGGTCCAGGTATTTAACGGCATTCTCGAGAGAAGGGGATAGGTGCGAAGATGGCGATGGCCGATGCGATATCGGATTCTCGGCCAGGTAGCCACGCCTATATGCATCTATACGAGCGCGCACATCATCTTCGCGTCTGGTGTCACGTTCAGTAGTGCTCTCTAAGCTCCTGCTACTTTGAAAAGAGGGCTGTTGACTCTGCCATGCTAAGCGGTTAGATTCGTAACGAGAGCCGAGGCCGAGGTTGCTGCCTGTTGATGCGGAAGGTCTCGAAGGGACCGAGGAGGAATCTTCTGCGTCTTCCCGATTGGCCTCACTTCTTTCGCTATTACGCTCCCGATTTCTGAGATATCTCAGCATCCTCTCGGTCCCGCTTGGTGATCGTACACTGGTTCTAGCATTTTGCATGATGGCCGCGCTTCGAAGACTTTCACTGCGTCTCTCCAGGGCCGAAGTGTCGTTTCGCAAGTGCTGGCCTCGCCATCTTGTTCGTGCATCCTCCTCGGATTCCCTTCGACGGTAAAGCTGGCGTCTACCAAGAAATTCTAGGACGTCAGACTGCGTGCCTGGGTGCTGTCTTCGTAGGTCACCGAGAATCTCGTCGAGTCCTTGGTCATCATCGTCGTCTTGAATGCTTTCCTGGCGAGGAGCCCAATCGTACAAGGATTGCTGAGCTGGCGGCGGAATGCGATCACCATAGGATGACGTGGTCGAATTATGATGTCTGTTCAGTCGAGCGAGGACACGTTGTAGCCGTGAACGTTGCTCGCTATCGTCGTCCACAGGCTCATCCTGCGTTTCAACCTGGGCATCCGTGGCCTCTGTGCCACTGGTCCGATCCAAAATCATCCTATCCATCCGATCCATGTCTCGTAGTAAACGTTGCCGCCTACCCTCTTCCTGTGTACCGGACTGGGCGCCATTCAGACCCGCTTGGTCTGTTTGATCCATATTGCGAACTGAAGGATGCCGCTGCGCTTCGTCTTGCGAAGATGTTGAGACTGAACGACGCGAAGGACTCTCTATAGGGGTGCGCAAGAAGCGTATATTCTCTGCGTTCGCATCATCCGGCTGACGAGCGAACGTCGATTGACTGTCAGGCCAAGTCGAGATATAGGGTGGCGGTGTCAGAGGAGGAACAGCTGGACTATCAAGTCGCGGTGGTGTTATCTGCCGCCATGGTCAGATTTCTTACTATTGATCTTGACTATGTCACTCTCCCGTATCGCATTGATAGGAAGTAGCGGCACCTGATCCGTATTACCTGAGGCGTATTCGCAGGCGGCATCCCCGCTGCCTTAGAGTCAACGATTCAACCTTTCTATGCGCGGAGTGAGCTTGACGATTATAAGACAAGTATCTCTGTTGGTAGCTAGCGACCAGTCTGCCTCGCACAGTACATGGGATCGAGTATGACGCGCAACTACGAGTAGACCCTCTTGCTTCGTAGCACCGGCAGGGTCCTTCGAAATGATTTCAGGCGAGTGTTCCGCTTTCGAACTAGGTAGTATAAGGCATCCCGGGGCAGCCGTTTGCCCGCACTCTATCGTGTTCTACGTGCCTACTGTACCGTGTGTACCTAATCAATTACCCCAGATATGGCTTGGCGCACGGACGCGAGCATTCGGTCCATTCCAATACTCTAGTGCATCTCATACCCAACTAGGTATGCTACGTTACCTTACTTGCATGCATGCATGCTTATATCGTGGAATGAGTGCAGAAGAAACAAGACCGCCCTTATATAGGGTGCAGTGTGAGCAGAAAACAAAAGACATTTAGCAAATGCAGCAGCGCTATGTGATGAGGTGTTTGCTAAATATCACCGAATTCAGTGGAGATGGAAAAGGACAAGTTGCATTATGTTTAAAATCATAGCTTGCTATCCATTCTAATCCCAGACCAGCTGGGTACAAATGCAAACAGTCCAGCATCCATGCCGCGTCGTGTCCAGCACGTGGTGCCTCTTCAGATCCTGCTGAGTAATAGCAACATAGCCCAACCGGACACATCAACAGGCTGGCATCATCTAATTCACGGGCTGCACGTTGTGTAGTCTAGGCACAGGTCTTCTGCCTGACGCAACAACCTCTTCTGACTTGCAGAAAAGCCGGTGTCTCGACAGTAGCCGCTTCGTCACAGACAAAGCAGCCAGACCTCCTTCCTGACCATTGTACGCGTTGCCCGTGGATATCGTTTTGCCACTGTTGGTGCTAGTCCGACATCCAGACGCTGCACACCAGTGTGCTCGCCTGGACTCGATTGGGCTGCCCCTTCGCTGCGTCTTGGCTAACCAGTCACCAGGACTGGAAACCAAGCATGTCCAAACGTGCAAGAAAGTGTGCTGTCTTGCAGCTCCTCCTGCGCGCTTGAACAGGGACTATAGAAAGGAAAGAAATGCGCCAGGCATTCTGCGTCATGTATGATACAACAGACGATCGTCATTCGGACCGCGAGGTCCTTGAAATATCTCTTTCTTGCTTCCATTTCATGCATCGTTTAACACCCAGAGTGAGTATGCGTCATGAGTGGTTGGACCGTCAAATGCCAACCCGGGCACAATAAAACAGTAACATGCTCGCTAACCCAGTTATCGAAGGTACCGTGAGAAGAAAATGGCTCGCTAAAGCCAAAGGAAACAGCGAAAATGATGAGCTGCACAATGCTACCAGGCGTTAGTGAGCACCGGGTGCGGGTATCCAAAGAAAGTCGCAATCACATCTACCACGGAACTTCATCCTTCGTTGTCGAACCAGGGAGGACTGTCCGCATCAGTCCAAGCCACCCTGCAGTCGTGCATCCTACTTCCAAGAGTCGGGATGGGCCAGATCTCCAACTCGGCAGACTCGCCAGCGACAGGCTCGTCAACCGTCTCGAATATTGCGCGCCTTGTCCTTTTCAGCTAGATAACAGCGTACTGAGGAGCGAAAGCATTACAATTCCATCCGAACCCTTCTAAACCATGTCCTGTCATGCTCGTGCCACATGGCAAGGCACTGGGGAATGGGATGGCAGGAACGGCGCTGACAGCCTGAGGCGAGCTGAAGAACTGCGCAGATGAGCTGAAAGCCGGCTGACTATAAGATGGGGTGGGCGATGGAAGCTGCACAGCATCGAGACCCATGCTCTGCCAGAAGTTTGTTGATTGCGGTTCACTGCATGAAGTTGTAGTGGGGCTAGGCGTGGAGGGAAGGACTCGCCACGAATCGACTGGCGCGGGAAGGAAAGCAAGCTGCTGTGATGGCTGCCACCAGGTTCCCGGTGGATATATGGTGTTGGAAATCAATGGACCAGGATGTACCACATCGACAATTCTTGGCGGAGGAGGCAGAAGCGGCAAGAAAAGATTCATGATTGCGGTTTTGGCATCCGCGCTCCGACCGTCAAGCAACTCTCCTGCGCCCTCTTCCTCAAGCCCTTCCAAAGCACGTGCTCCGGTACGGAACACAAAGCGATTTACAGCCTGCACAAATTCCTCCTGCATCTTCGTGATCTGAGAATCCTTCTCCGGCCATGCATATGTGCTTGCGGCCACATCCACACAGTAGATGACCTTGTGATACTCAATCAGCGCTTCGATGGTCTCAGGCGTAAGCTTGAACGCCACTTCATGCTGCGAGACCATGTCGACATGCACCACATAAGCCTCGATGTGCACAAGCTGAAAATTGGAGATCGCTTCTAGTAATGGATTCTCATCTCTCTTGAGATCATTGTCAGGGGCCTTCGGTAACATAAGGGCGGCCAGCGTCCATATTGCCGAAGCCCCGCCAAGAGTCTCAGTCAGACACCGGAAATGTTGTGGAACACTATTCAGCGGGCGTTTGACGCGGTTTATGCGCTTGAGTGTTTGGGTAAGCCAAGCCTCTACTCTCCGTTGGTGGTCCAGAACGATTGTTGGGGCCGATCGAGGCGCAAAAGCAGCAGCAGAAGCCGGCAGAAGCTGCAGAGGCATCGCAAGCCTTACCGGAGGTTCCGCAAGATGTACAGTAGACTTTCTCGCAAGGATAGAAGCGGTGAGTTCCAGCGTATTCGCTGTTGTAATAATGAATGAATGAAAAATAAGTAAAATAGAGTTTGAGTCGCAGAATTGTTCCTGAATTAGTGTGTACGAGTTAGAGCGAATGAGAAGCAAGAGAGAGAGGTTGAAAGGAAAAGGATGGATGAAAAGAGGGTGGAGTCGACTAGTCTTATGATTATATCCTGGCACGACCATGCGTCAGCCGCGGGTGGCCAAAAGGTAAGGTAGGCGGTGCAGCTGCATATACGCTAGAAATCGTGCATAATAGGTGTATACTGTAGACCACAGTGCAAGCATAGCGTTTGCGCATTTTTAGAGATTACGTGAATCGATTATGGCTCCTTCGATCGTGCTATTGAGCACTGTTGCAGTGCTGCGCCTGCGTAGCTAACACGGCATATCACTATTGAATTTGGCTACTGCCGCTTACAGTGCTGACTGTTCGGCTCCTCCTGTTTCGACACATCCGGCGAACGCCATTTAGGAGACATTCTTCTCACGATTCCTCTCACAACACAACATTCAAAACAGTAGGCTGTTTGGCGCGCTTGACGGATCGCTGTGGAAACTTTTTGCATGCCGGTAGCTCCTGGTGGATCACTGTCGTTCAGGTCCCGCATGCGGTCGCAGGAAGCCTCGGAAGATCGTCCTCGTGCTTCTCGAAAAAGCTCCCGCACTCAGAAACGGCAACCACACGTCGCACAGACGGGTGGCTTCTTCAGCCCAAGCCAATGAATACGAGTAAACCTGGCCCCGATCTTCTGAGAACCATCAGCACTTGCCTTGTCGAAGCCATGTGATAAGCTCTAGCTCTGAAGCACGAAGCGCCGAGAATGAGTCATCCACCCACCCATCCAGGTTTGTCCCGTGTTCGATTCACAGTCACGCGTGTCGAAGATGCGGCTCTTCACAATAGAGGAAGTTTCCATCAGTCACTCTGTGGCGCATTGCGTAGATCTCGGTCATAGCCGACTACTACGCGTACTCCGAACAATTCGCCTACAGACTCCTGCTCTTCTACTGAAAGCAGCAAGGCAGGAACCTACTGATCGCTGATTCAAGAATATTCTATGGAAAAGAAGACCGAGTATTGCCACATTATGGACAGCGCGGAAGCTGCGCCTCTGCCACGTAGAGTAGCTGTTGAAGGTATAATAAGCGGGTTTCAGCTACTCATGCTTCAACGACAGTCTTTCCTATGGATCTAGGGTGGGATCTTCAATCCTAGGCGCTAGCACCGAAAATCGCTTCTTTCTAGCAAGGTCCAGGCTCTTCCCATAATGGCAGAGGTCAAGTCCGAAACAATTGTATAACATAGATTTACCTTAGCCGTGGAGCATCGCATTTACTTGTAGATGCTATCAGGCCATTTGTACATGCCAATCGCCTCAATGCACGTGGCTACTCAACTCGGCGCAAATGCGCAGCTCCTGCCGGTCTTCATTACTATCAGCTGGCACCCACAAAAGCTCCTCAGGGCTTGACATGTTTCAGATACTGCAGCTTATATTATTACGAAGTACATCGCAAAGCCCCTCTGACTAGGCTTTCCGTACCTCCTCCCTCTTTCATATTATCCTTCCCTCCTTCTTCTTTCTTGGTACATACTTGCCGGCCTGGGATGCACCACACTGCTCCATGAATTGTTTCCCAGGGCTCTATGAGTATGGAATGATATGTATGTGGGTTGTCGTTCCTCCATGTCATAAAATTTCTTAAATCACGTTCAATCTGTTCGAGTTCCACGCACCACCCACAAAGGGTCCTCATGACCAAGTCCAACCATAGACATAAAGCCATGAAGCCCGCCTCGGTCTAACTCTCGGGCTGTATGTCCCTCTTGATCACCAGCCTTAATATCCAAAAGCTCGATGTTTCTCCACCCTGAAAACCACAGATAGTTTGCAACCATTACTAGACGTTCTTCTTCGCTCGACCTGAGCCATCGTGAGGTCGCCTGTCACATGGTTAAGAGGTGGCCGTCGGATACAGGAACAACAAAACATACTTCTGCACATCGTCAGTATAGACATCATTAAAGGTACCCAATCACGTACTAGTAGGAAAACAGCGATTGGAAACCACTAGATGGACGCTTCCACCCATAGCGGTCCGCGATCGCAGGCTTGACAAAACCTTCAAAGGGTGTATCAAATAATCAATGCTGACTACACAAGTACTTGCGTTCAACATTCCATTTTCACCGTCCTCTCCACACACAGCGATTGGTACTGAAGGGTCAACATTCAGGTCCTGGAGTATCTTCTTCTTTAACACTGGGTTGGCAGAAAGTATGTAACATATGTCAGAACGTAATTGCAACATAGGAAAGGATTCAAGACGGCACAAACTCTGCATCATTCATACCCATGCCGACAACCGTCATATCGCCCTTTTTACAAGCATTCTCTATGCGTTCGGGATAGTGGCTGACCCATGACGAGCAAAAGTCTAGTATCCGACCTTGCAAAGGCAGAGCAGCATCGTAGTATCGCCCGAGACTTTTGATGGCAGCATCGTCAATATGCGTGACAAAGCGAGGTGTGCTGTAGAAGCCTTGGTCGGAAGTTGGATCATGTCTCCTAAAGTCAGCTTCTGTATATGGGAATTCAGAATGCTGTGGCCGAAACGTTGTTGCCGCCCAGCTAGAGCCTGTAGTGGATCCATTGCGGCTTTTAGCAGTCGACATGAGTGCACAAAGATACAACGATGGAACTGATACAACCGCGAGAAAAGTTCGACTACGGAGTGGTCGCAATATTGAATAGTATCCTCGAGACATCCAAAGCATATGAGGCTGAAATATACCAGTGATTGTAAGTGCAAATCAGATGCTTCGTTGTTCTTAGACTAATGGAGATTCAACCTCGAAGTGATGACGCGCTTGAAGTCGGGGTCAGCCTCAAAATGGCCAAGGTGACCTCGTTAGACTGCCAAGACTACTCATCTGTCAAGGTATAATGGAACCTCTGGCTCGCTTTCGAAGTGATATTTCTGATCTCGAAGCCCAGAAGAAAGTGAAGACCTACTTTATTTAGCACAGGACTGTAAGTTCTCCGTAAAGCCACAAAGAAAGAGCCCGAGGCTCGAAGGTAGTCCTGTGGATTACCATATCCTAGGATATACTACTCACATTTGGATGAAACTACATCCTATACATTGAGTACCGAAACAGGACCGTATCTACCATCACTTCGGACATGTATGTACCGGATCGAGCCAATATGCGACAGCAGAGTGTTCATGCTCTCGGTAGTTGACAAGACCAGGAAGCCACTGTCATAGGACCAAAGGCACACACCAATTACAGATAGAAGAAATCTCTACTAGCTGGTAGTAGTCTGTAGAGAAGCATGAGTTGGGGTGAGCTGTCATGGAATCAACGTTCGCTGATGCATGGTGTGGAAGCAACGGAGAGCAGCCTCGACGATCCTACTATAAGAGGGGGCAAGCTCCCGATGAATGACACCGCGTACTCGAGAACAACGCATTCTCTTCAGAGCAATGAGATGCATAGGAATGACGAAACCTACCAAAGGACCAGAAAAGCTATGCACGTTGCATCATATGTACTTGGGCACTGGGCGGTACATCTGTTGAATTCAGCTGCAGGTGTATAGAGAATCATGCATCTGCTCAGAAAGAAACCTCGGTCTACTTTATGCCTTTGGCAAAGAGAAAAGCATGTCGCGATACTTCAAGCAACAACTCTTTGTGTGGGATAAGAAGGATGGTCGTGACATGCAAAGAAGGACAGCTTAGTTCCACTGGGAAGGTACATGCCTGGGAACTGCAGCTTCTTGTCCAATGAGAACAGCACCGTATTGTGGTCCTCTCGGATGACTTCCGACGCTGTCCATGTGTCCTTCATACTCAAGCCTGGCTCGCTTGCAAGATGGGTACGTAGCTATACCCCGCCTGACACGGCATTCTCATATGAGCGCTGAAGCGGTTTCAAGACCGTGAATTCGCAAGCATCCACAGCGCGATCTGGAGGCTAGGCGTTTCAACACGCAACGGCTCGTATCAACCCCACCATCTGGCACGTGGGCTTTGGCTTGGAAAGATATGTGGATCCTCTGCACTGTAATGAGCGAATCAGCGTACACGTGAGCTACAACAGCGAGTGGTACACTTTCGGGCCGACATATAAAGCTTGCGGGAGTAACAAGGTGACTATACCAAGCGCGACTTCGAGGGCCATGATCCTCGATGTGATGAAGTCTGCAGTCGTGAGACACAGCCGTTGGCTACAAGTATTGTCCTGGCGCTTATTCACGCCCTAAATGACACAGCCTCGCCTGGACCATACCTTATCAGTTGTCAAGCTCTGTGGGGTTGAGAATCTCCAGTAGCGGATAAGCCCGTGGGCCACATGTAGTTCTACAGTACCGTAGATCGTTGCGGGAAAGGAACTGTTGTCTTGATGCTGATACAGAGGGATATGTCTTGATTCATTAGACAGAATAGCGGTCCACGTGTTACCTTGTGTACGTTGGCCGGAGCTCCTCGTTTAGTGCCAGACAATGGCGCGTTGAACTGCATAAGGGCGAGGCAACAGAGATGCGTGAATCGTCAGACCCACAAGGCCAGACCAATCGGCGGAGAATGACGAATGAGAGAGTTGGGCTCGAGGTCGTCACAAACATGCACATACAGATGGCTGCACATGCACTGTTGCCACAGCAGTGGCTGCTACAGGTTGTTCGGCGCTTAGGCGAGCATATATGCATCGAGAAGTACGGCAGGATTGGTCCTTTGCACACAACGCACAGCGGAGGTTTCAAAGCATGGTCAGAGTAATTGAGGGCTGTTGATCCCCCGGACAAGAATCAGAAACCAGAGATCGTGTCATAATTGCCGTTCCGATCGTTCACCGCCAACTCAGCTTGCGCTTGGCTTGAGAATCACACGGTCGAAGGCATCATCACGTGTGGGGCGAGTGCCCAAGGTCATTGTCTCGCCCTTCCCGACCGATTTACATGAGACAGGTTTGACTGCTGACCTGGTCTACAAGTTTGCCTGTTTGCCTTCAAAGCGAGAAGGAGAAAAATCAATAGGCACCGACAGCCAGCCATTCCAACGTCATCCAACGAAATAGCTGCGAAGCGTGTAACGGGACCATCCAGAATCGGCTCAAGTGCATACGCGACGCCGCTTAGCAAACCGATTTCCGTGAGCGGACAGTAACGAACAGGCATTTACAGTTCGACGGGCTACAATCGCCTCTTCTTTCCAAATAATTTAATCATCCACCTCTCTCCACTTCCTTTGCTCCACCTCGTCTGCTCGGGCGTGGTATACTGCTTGACTTTCCCTTCGACCTGCTCTTACCATTTTATTACGACATATATTCTTTCAAACCCCGGACGTGGGTTGCTTAGCGCTGACAGCCAGTCTATAACGCGTACAAGACAACTTTTTTTTAATATCAACAATCCATCTCGCTGGACGGACAAGGATACCAGCAGTACATCATGTCATCGCCTTTACCGCCGGATCCGTATGTTGGGCTCGGTGTCAGCAAAGATGCGGATGCGGCACAGATCAAGTCAATATATCGCAAACTGGTCCTCAAGTGCCACCCAGACAAAGTCACAGACGCTGCCAAAAAAGCAGAGGCTGCCGATGAATTTCATCGAATCCAACAAGCTTACGAGATTCTGAGTGACGAAGAGCGACGATCACGCTATGACGCACAAGTCAAACTCGCAGAATTACGCAAGGACGTCATGAACAAACAAAGGACGACAGATGCACGTGTCAACGTTCATACGGCAGCCTACGAAGTGCGCACGTCGAGTCCTGGTCGTGCTGCGTTCAGCGCTAGGGGCCCGGAACGAGTATATGAGGAACGAAGACCATCGAAGAGTTACGAATCAGATTACGAATACTTTCCTGAACAGAAGACGGCATTTAGGAAACACGACGATTACGAGAAACCCAAGAAGACGCCATTGCGAGACGAAAAGGGCCGTGCAAAGGGGTATGAGCGGCCAAGAAAAGAAAGCGAAAAGGCCGCCCGGCGGGATCAAGGGAGGACCAGAGATAAAGAGACGAAGAGGGACAGAGAAATCAAACGTCCTGCATACCCCGAGCCTGGTTCCGACTCGGACGACATCCTAGCACGTCCGAGGTACGAGGCGCGACGAAGGGACAATGAGGGAGAAAGGGAGAGGGAAAGAGAGCCTCCGAGGGAGACTAGGAGGGATCGAGATAGAGACCGAGAAAGAGAACGAGAAAGAGAGCGAGAGCGAGAGCGAGAGAGGGAGAGGGAGAGGCAGAGGGAGAGAGAGAGGGAGAGGGAGAGAGAAGTCCTCCGGGATCAGAGGGCGACAAGGCAGCCAAGGGAGGCTGATAGGTACATGACACAGCCGGCGCGAAAGCAGAGGGACCCATCAAGCCTAGACGGCTATGATGATCGCGACAGGCAGCAGCCGGGATTTGCACAGCAGCTGGACATCGCAACTAGGTACATGAACCGATCGAACGCAAACTCTCGACCCAGCGCGGCCCCTCGTACAGCCTCTGCCAAAGACAATTATGAGCCCCCGCCAGTCATGCTTCGCCGGTCGAGGACATCTGCTCGCGATAGGAGCCCTCCGCCATCTGCGTCTAGGCGCGAGCGGAATCGCGAAAACAGTTTCCCTGATATCATCGAGGCCGATGATGGCGAGGGCCGGGAGCGACGTCCGCCACCCTCTACTCTTCAGACATCGACCTCTTCGCCTGCCGCCATAAGATCCGTACGCGATGCACGCGAAAGAGTAGCCCCCATCCGTACACAGAGTCTGCAGCCTGACTTTGACAACCCCCCACACCCACCGCAGATGCTCCGCTCCGAGACAATGCCAAACATCAGCCCTAGGCGTAAAGACAATTCTGTGCCCATGAAAAGCTCCAGCTTGCGTCAAACCGACATCAACCAAGGTCTTCCGACCCCGAGCACCACACCCGAATATGTCAGTCCTCAGACCACGACCAGATACCGCTATGCCTCCGTCGACCCAGATGACGCTGAGTACTCTAATGGCCGCCGCACTGTTCTACGGGAACCCGGTGACCGTGAGCGCGAACGAGACCGAGACCGCCGCCTCACTCGCTCACCGTCTCCCATAGCCCGTCATCCCCGTGCTAGCGCGACCCGCCATGCAACTCAGCCACCGCCTCTTCGTCCTGCTGCCCAACCCTACTACGGTCCTTCCCCCTTTGAGCCTTCACCGACCGCCTCTCCCACCTCCTACGCCCGCCCTTCACCCACCCGCCGCGAAACCTCGGATCGACCCTTTTATGGCGAACTACCCAAGACATCGACCAAGGCTCACGACTATCCCATCGACAGAGATAGGGACCCGCCACGTTCGCGACGCCACAACTCTGACATTGACACTTCCAAGCAGTATGTCCCTGAGGATTTACGGAGCGGTAGACGAGGTGGGACCAGTCAGCCAAACATGTTCAACCGAACAAGTACTGCTTACACCTAGGCTAGACCAACAACGGCAGCCGAAGATTGCGCGACCGAACGTCGCCGTCCGCTTGGCCTGGATCTTGTGCCCGAAGGTGCAGGCAGTGATTATACGAAAGATGAGTTTTATGACGATTGTAACGGGATTACGAACAAAGTGAAGCGGTAAGACATAGATGGAGATCAGCAGGTACTCTGACAGTTGCACAGAGGACATAGTGAGAAGATGAGCCAGCTTTTCGACAAAGTCATTCCTGGCACGACCTACCCATCATATTGACGACCGTTTCTTTCCCTCCTCATTATTACATGTCGTTCATTGTTGTAATTGCGTTGGTGATATCATGGAGCATCTTTTGTCGAGGCGCATATTTCGACACTGTAGCTAATGCATCCCGGATCATGTAATTTCCATCTTCTGGATCAAACAAGTCTAGCAAATCCAAAGTTTTGAAAGTCCGGCCGTGTCCGAGAGAGATATCATAATGGCTGCGGCCGAAAAACTGTTATATTGTCAATGGCGCCCACAATCATGCGAGTTTGTTGGCAAATATCCCTTGGGAGCTGCTGCGCGAGAGGACAACAGGCAGAAGCTACACCCACAAAAGTGATGGCTAGAATCAACGCATCACAGGCATACTGGGAAGGAAGTCTTGTCTGATGCGCTGAACAAGACATGAAATGGCGTAGGGTAGAAAACATGAATTTCATGCAGAATTGACATATGCTCATCACTTTATATATACGCCCTTCCATCTCCTCCTTGGTATCCAGAACCGGCCTCCCTCGGACCTCTCAGAGCTTGAATGTCTTGTAGCCCTCGACAAGTCCGTCAGTGCCCTTGGTCACTGTGGACCAAACAGGCATGTAGTGCTTGATCTCATCAAGAGCGGGGATCAAGCCATGCTGGTTCGCATCGCCCCATATACATAGAACCTTGCCCGTCACCCCATGGCCTGTAGTATTGGTCCTCTCCGTTGACGGGAGGGAAAGCCGCACACGCCACGAAGCGTCCCACTCGCGACTCCAGAGCTTGATCTGTGTCTTATCCGTGTATGCATCACTTCCAGCCTCTGGCACAAAGCCTTGACCGCTCTCGCCAGCGCCTTCGATGGTGAGGTTGGTGATAGGAGAGTCGAGATAAAGGCGGCACGCGCGCGTGTTTGCACCTTGGATGTCGAACACGTATTCTCCGGACGAGTTTCTGCCGGCCCGCGTGACGTTTAAGTCGAGCCAATCGGAATAGCGCGCCCTCGCTGCTTGCTGGCGCTTCTTGCGACTGAACGACGCGAGCAGCGTGCTGTTGGGGTATGGTACGGTCGGCTCGGGCGTGTATGAAGCGGGCACAACATTTGGACCCAGACTGTTCCAGACACAGCTGTCCAAGCCGGGTCTTGCTGCCCAATCGAAATGACCGCAGCGCCTCTTCTGCCCATTGGCGGAGGGTAATTGTCCAATGATATCGGAGATGTATGGCTGTAGGCCTGTAAGGGCAGCATAATGATGGCCGGTGTCAAGATCAACCTGCGAAAAGAAGTATACCTTCAGTCTGTTGCCACGGGAGAATGGGAAGGCAAACAGATTGTAAAATAGGGTGCCCACGCATGCAAAGAACACAAGGGTAGGTATGTGGAACGTCATGCGGTGCAGGAAGGGCGTCAAGGGAAGCAAAAGCAGCACTGAAATGGCAGCTATCAGGAGATATATGGTCAAGACAGGGTTGCCATCTGCTGGAGTTTGGTGTAAGGCTGAAGTGGCAAGCAAGCCGGCCTGACCCACCAGTATTACATTTATCGGCGCCAAGAGAATCAATTGCACGAGCCAGGTCCATCGAGGCAGACTGCTCGACCAGCTCTGCTCGCCATGGTAGGCCTGGCTAAGAAGAGGGTCTTGGAGCAAAGGTGCGTCCAAATCGGTCTGTTCCGAACGGCGGCGACCATAGCGAGTGAAAGTCTGGCGGCTGTTGAGTAGAGAGGTCCTCTCGGTCGCATCTTCATTGTCGGTGGCATTGGTCGCAGTCGCAGGCCCTTCTCTGCCTCGTGGAGGTTCATCAGCAGCCATGATGCTGGTGCCTACACTCGCTGTTCTTGTGGGACTAAGGTCTGCGTCGGGTCCATAGAAAATGTGCTCGGCGTACACGCTCCTCTTGGGTAAGGTAAAGAGCTCGAGGTGAGATACCAGCAGGGCAACGAAAGTTGCCGCATTATAGATGACGATGAAGTAGCCGCTGCCGAGGTGGAGCTGGTCTTCACCAATGGTAACTACGACAAGGGCAATCCACGAGAGTGCGTATAGCCATATAAGCGTATAAGCACGCGAGAGGGCAGAGGGGCGAACAGAGTCTCCAAGACGCAAAGTAAACCATGCCACGAATAGCCAGGCCGAAAGCATGCAAGCCCAGACAGAGTAGGGGCTGGAGTAGATGATGTATGGACTTTGCTTTGTGAAAAGAAAGGCCAGAGCAGCGACAACAGCGGATGCGGAAGCAAAAGCAAAGGGGAATCTGAAGAAACCTCTCCACCCGTATAGGCGGACCGGCTCATCGTCATCAGAAGAATGGAGGTACTGCCTCCGGGAGAAGAGATACCATTTATCGGCCTTCCGGATGCACACCTCGAGCAAGATGAGGAGGATGGGACCGGCGACAAGGAAGGTTACGGAGAGGGCGAACAAGGTGTGCAATTGGAGCACAGCAAAGGTACAGCCCAACACGTCGAACCAGACACCGGTGCTGCCTTTTCCGGCATTGACTCTACCATCGTCGACGTCAGAGGATGACTGGAAGGTGGAGGTCGTGTCGTGAGAGAGAGCCTTGACAGTTGCCAGAGAAGCAGAGAGCATGTGCCACAAGCTCTCGACGCTGGTGTCACGGGAGTCGTCTTGCGAAGTGTGATATCTCGCTCTCGGTTCCATGAAAGCGACATCCAGACCCCTCATGCCGAGGTCTTGTGTGAAGACGGAGTAGTCTGTGCCACTTCTCACAAGACCTCTTTTGAAGCCATCGCCGCTTATAACACTACCAAAGGGGTATTTGCTTTGAGAGTAGAACCTAGTGACCTCGGTATCGGTACTTCTGAATAGTGTGGCTCTGCCGCCGGCGCCTGCGCCTTCGAGGTTCAGAAAAGCATGAGGAAAACGCGATAGGGGATGCTGGGTGAAAGCTTTTGCTCCGTACAGGCCATCTTCCTCGCCGTTGTTCAATAGAGCCAGGATGCCCTTCTTGGGTTGGTTCCCTTCTCTTGTAAAGTAGGAGATGAGCTGTAGCACAGTGATGACGCCGACACCGTCGTCGGTAGCTCCGAATCCTGTCGATACACTGTCGTAGTGTGCGTTGACCAAGACACCACCTGGTTCGTCATGGTTTATGTTACCGCTCTCCCACCAGTTTCCTTGTTCGTCGTCAGAGCCACGGATGTAAACCATAATATTCTCGCCTTCGAAATAAGTAATCCATTCTTTTGAGTTGGCGTAGGTGACGTTACTGACGTTATCGTCGAACAAAATTACAGCCGAGTCTCTATGGCTTGATGGAGAGGTGTGCTTGACCGAGGGAAGTATTTGCCAGTCGGCCTGGTTGTTATCCAGAATGTGCCCAATCCTGCTTATCAGCCATGTTCTTACGGCTTGGTTAGATCGCGTAATGAAAGGATGGTAGTCTTGACTCAGATGCTCTAGGTCAAGCCATGCCTGGGTAATGTTCACCCCGGGCCATGCTGGAGGTGTCGGGTCGTTGGGCGCAGATGGCAGAACGTGATGAGTGACCAAAAGGGCAGTAAAAAGTGCTATGTATATGGCCGTGGTAAAGACTGTGACGGGAAGGGGAGTGAATCCAATGGGATTCCGAGACCGCGGAGCCATTGGACGTACAGACTCAGTTGCAGCAGGACTAGAGTCAATCGATAGACTCACGACACTGTTCTACGAGTACAGTACTCGGCCGGCTCTGTACCTCAAGGTATTCATCGCGCCGGCGAAGCTTTGTCTCCCGTACCTTATTACTCAGGTCGGGTGCTTTGACCGAGCACAGTGACTGTCTGCACCATGACGTTTTCGACGGCCCTATGGCCCCACACTTTTGAACTCCCGCCTTCACACAAGTATCCGTAGCGGGTGCATTCTTCCGAAAGCGGTGACATTTGGGAGTACTGTATTCAAGGGAACCATGACTCTGAACCACACTACTTTGATCGTAACTTGCTTTTCGCATATCGCGTGGCACAATGCTACTACTCATACATATCAAATATCACACTGTGCTGTTCATGCATCCCATAATACCATCCTGACAAACATCCTGACCAAACATCAAAGCAAGCTCCTTCATCCATGACTTCCTGGGTATCATGCCGCCAATTCTGCCACTTCACCCTTCTTCCGTGCACACAGTGCACTCGGCGAGCAGCTTGTCATTCTTCACCACCAGAACCCCGTCTTCATATACTGCCGTTAATGCCTGAATCCCGGATCCATGAGCATGCCATTCCACTCCTCCCCACCGAAAATATCGTTCAAGTTAAGACCTGGGAAGCCTGGATTAGGTGTCATACCTTGTTGCTGTCCTGCCCAAGCCTCGTTGCTCATGTGCGGCCCTGTCATTTGTGGCATGCCGTTCATCTGCGATGGCATGCTGACATCCCACCCTGCTGCCGCCTGCTGCTGTTGCTGCGCCAGCATATACGGAGGTAACGTGTAGAACTGCGCCTCGAGGTTATCGCTGTCGGAAGTCCTTACCCGAGCCGACGGCATCATGGGCGGTCCGGTTGTCGTATTGAAAGTATTGAAGTCCGGTTGCTCTTTAGAAAACTGGTTGTTCTCAAATGTCGTCAATGGCTGATTTGGATAGTTGAAAGGTTCAGCCGACGGGAACATCATGGCGGATAAATCGGGCAGATTCGGCTGGCTCAAATCTGGCACTAGGGAGTAGGGAAGAAGGCCGTTTGGGCTTGCGTTTTCCATCCCCGCAGATGCATATGCTCCTTGACCGAAACTCGGGCTCGTCGGTGTGTATGGGCCGTTGCTGGACGCGCTCGACTGCGTCGCTGCGGTGAATGCCATCCTCTGATCACATGCCGGAGTTTGCACGGTTGGCAGGTTAGTATTCTGCTTCGGAAACGTGCTTGCTCGCCGCTGGAGAATGGGTTGGAGCGGCTCACGCGCTGCCGCCGAGATATCAGGATGGCTTCGTGCAGGCTGGGGCATGGGCATTGGACCGCTTTGCGAGCTCTGCCGCCGCTTACGAGACATTCCTGGGTTCGGACGCCCCTCACGGAGCCAATCAGGCAACCCCCTGAATACACCCTATCACCTTGTCAGTGTCTCGTCGATTAGTTACCGAGGCGTATGGCACAAACCTCAAGCGTCACAGTACACCTGTCAGCTGCCATGCTACGTTTTGCGAGTGATGCTAGGACTTCCTTGCCTTGGAAAGCATCGTTCATGACTGCCTCTGTTGTCGCATTCTCAGGGTTCTCAGCTGCAAAATAGACCAAGGACATGACCGAGAAGAATGTCGTGTACATGACAAACCAATAAGCGCCATTCAGCAAACCCTTTTGTTTCATTTGAACGCAGAGGTGAACAATGTTGCGGGAAAGGTTGACATAAGATGCTGCGCATGCGTATGCTCGTTGATCAACGTTGCGCGCCCGCTTGTCCGTTGCGACAAAATGCAGAAACGGACGGTATAACATGGCCTGCGAATGAGCGTAGGCGATACGAAGAAGCTGCTGTACCCTGCAATTTAATCAGTAAAAGTAGGCTACCCTTCTAATAAGCACTGACCTCATCAGTTTTGGGTTCGGTTCTTTGCAAGGATCAAGGCCAGCGGGCAGGTTGGCTTTCCAGTTTTCAAGATCGTTCTCGATGTCTCGGATTACCGAAAATGGTACAGTATAGGACTTGTCCGTGGTACTCTGTGCATCCTTGGCTCGGATGGGATATACGTTTCGGACAATCTTTGTCAACAATTGCACCAATTTAAGATGCGCGTTGAAGGCCGTTATAACTGCGGTTATGCCTTCAGGCATTGGTAGGATACCGTTCTCGGTGATGTATTCATCGTCCACTTCAACCGGGAAGTCCTGGTCGATATCTTCTTCGCTCAATGTCTGCGGCAGTCCAATCATAGCGCCGATGTATATATCCATCTTACGAACTGTCCAGAAAACTCGTTTGCGTGTCTCGGCCTCGATGGGATTAAAAGTCCGGGCAAACGAACGATGCGAGCGATGAAGACCCATACGCAGGGCTGAACGCAGGGCCACGCCTACATAAGCATAACACTGAGAGAGCTTTGCCGATGACTGAAGGAAGAGTATCATATAAATGACGGCTTGGATAGATACCAGGTCCCGGCAGTCTGCGATATCCAGAAGCTGACGAGCGGCTTTGAAATATTTAAACCTGCATGTCGTTTAGTACGAGGTTCGAACAAGATCAAGATCTGGAGGTTTACCCTTCATCAATGGCAGTTTCATAGCCTGCTTTGTTTATTGCGCTCGTCTCGTCCTTCCCGTACAAGCAGCCGACTGCCATCACGCTATACAGAAGCGGAAGGAACTTATGGTCTGCATTCGTGAAATTCTCAAAAGGAGTAGTGTAAAGACGTTCAAACGATTGCCAGAAGGATGGGATGTGGACAGCCCTCAATAGACTGGAAGCGTCGTATATTGCGGTGCTGCACAGATCCTTGGCCACATCATCCGCAGGCAGCTCAGTTCCAGACATGATAGATTCCGTAGTGGGTGACTCAGCGTTAGTGGACCTGGGAGAGTCGAACACCTGGGACATTGGCCGTGACTTTATGAATGGCGTGGCTCTGGTGTCTGGACCCATTACGTCGCCCAACTGCTCTCGCATGCGCCTGACAAAACTAAGACCAGATGAGTGGCCATGATAATCCCAGTTGCCTTGCTCATCCAACTCCAGCTGCCCGATCGCACGAACCATAGATTCTAGCCTTGTGTCTTTCGTGTCTGTGGGATCAGCAGGAGCAGTAAAGGGTTGGCCTTTAGATGCTTCCACATTTGCGCCGCCTGTTGCCTTCCCACTCAAGCCAGGGATGTAACCTTGGGCGACAGCAACGTCTATGCTGGGGTCGTTCAGGTTAAGATCGGGCATTAGCATATGTAGGAGGGTTTCGGCGCGATGAACTCGATGCTCTAGCCCTTCGATATACTGAGGCGCGGGGTTGCGCCTTCTGTTCGAGGGTTGGTCGTAGGTACATTCTGCAGATTGCGCATGTCAAGTATGTAGGATGGCGATAACCAAGAGAGGGACATCGGCTTACCATAGCTGTACACTGTGCAATGTGTGCAGGGTTGTTTTCCGTCGCATTTGATCTTTTTCCTTCGACACTCGTCACAGGCTCTGGTCACTCGCCGCCGCTTCTGCATAGGAATGTGCTGCTTGGAACCAGTCGTGCCTCCCGCGGAAGGCGAAGTTTGCGACGGCTCGTGCTTGACATCGTGCTCCCATTGCTCAGCCTGATCTTCGCTATTGTCATCGTACGGGTCTGGGGTAGACACATCCATGGTTGTAGTATCGTGGCAGGGAGAAAGAGCGACACTGGGATGTGGTGGTGTCGAAATTGTAGAAGAGTTGAAGGGCCCCTCTTCGAGTAATCTGACACCTAATGAACCATGCACTACTTAGAATGGTTTAGTATATTTAGTAGATACGTAACCGGTGCATGCAGGCGCGCGGAGGCTTCGGGGCAAAACGCTAAGTCCGAGTTCGTGCGAAAGATTGAGACGTTCTTTTGGCGGGAAGAAGAGCGATACCACCTACCTTTTCAAGTCACTGTCCAAGCCAGGGCAGTTCAGACCTCCATCGCCAAGATGCCGAGAGGCTTGAAACTGGAATAGTCACCTCGCCATGAAAAGTCAATACTGTTTCACTGCTGTGGAGCGGTAACAGCTAAAGACAGGCGGAACATAAAGAAGGTGATTGGCTGCAGGTGGCGGGGCAACTGTCCAGTGCGCAATCGTTCAATAACTCCAAGCTTGATGATTCACTGACCATTCGCTATTTCCGGAGCCTTCGCCTATCAGACCTCTCAGTAAAGTCCCACCGATTGCAATTTAGATAGATTTTAGGTACCACCACCACAGTCTGCTGTTTGTTCTCTGCCTCTGACGTGCGCATGAAGGAGACCTGCAACTGCTGCCACGAATGTCATGCGTCCTCACATTCAATTGCTCATGAAGATCTTCTGATGACCCGCTTGTGGCTGTCGACTATCGAGTATTCTCGAAGCTTGTCTTGGAGTCGGGGGGTCCTAAAACCGACCACCGAACCAGGAACGAACGGGTGTTTCCATGTGCCATCTCTCCCAGTGCCAGCTGTCGATCATATAGAGGATCATGATAGCGCACTATCTCACAAGAAAGGTTCGTGTGCTCAGCATACGATAAAGATGGACCCGCATGCATGACCATCCTGCAAGACTTATTACTGGTACTCTCGCATATTATCAGGATATGGTTTACGCTTGTGTGGTCTGATCGGCCAGTCGGACTTATTATAGCCCTGATGGACGAGTTTGTCATTCGGAATGCTTCCACCACCGCGATTCTATGCAAGTGGAAGTGGAGTTCACCCAAGCAAAGTATGTTTGTACTCTATCCGGTATACGATGTCTACATATATGTCTTACGAGGCGTTGTCGCATCTGAGTTCGATTGCAAGTCAGCCCTGATGAAACTATCTCACCGTTGCAGAAAGAGCTTAAATTAGGGACTATGGACAGGCAGGCCCTGCTGATTTTTGTGGCTCCAAGGGTGGAGAAGTCACCTCGAGGGCAGGCCAGACACTGCACTTATTACGCGAGCGTTCAATTTGCCGTGGTACTTTTAATCTGACTGGGAGAAGCGAGACGAGCCCGACTATCGTTTACTATAGTTGAACTTATGAAATTATCAAGTGTGCCCGTAGACTCATGATGAGTCAAAGTGGTCCTGAGGCAGAGCCTCAGAAGATGTGCCCTAAGGTGCGGAGGAGTGGGAGCTTTTTAGATAGTCTCCGCCATGAATGTCCGGTTTGCCCAGAGTCGGGTGGTGCTGCCAAGCACGTATGATTGCACCTTCCACGGTTCCACCTGGCACCGAAGACCCTTGCAGCTCCCGTCTCTTGCAACTCTTTCCCGTCCCCTGTCAGATCTGTGGCACATTTCTGGTCGCTGTCGTCACCGCCTCAGGATCACAATCTCCTCTGCCACATCTTTCGCTGCTGCACTAGTGTGAACACAGTGCCCCAAAAGTCGCCAAGGTGGCTTTCTCAACGCCTACTGCAGAAAAGATACTCGAGTATCTGAAGCAGTTTGAAGCAACCTTATTTCCGACATCCTCTCCAAATCGGCTCGAGAAAAGTGGATCTTTCCTAGGATATTGGCACCAATTCCAGTTCTACCTCACTTCGCGGTCAATCTTGGAAAAAACTTCTGTGTTGATCGCATTCATTACATTTCTCGCTTTGCTCATGTCGTGGTCTTCTAAACTCGGCTCATGGTCAGGCCGATTCTCGCCATTCGGACGCAATCCAGCGCATGCGGCAGCCCAGGTCAGTGATGCAGATTACAGTTACATCACTTCTGAAGACTTGAAGCGGGCTCAAGAGCGCTCCCCTTCGCCCAGTGAGTCCGGCCCACCACGAGACAAAGATGTCCTGGTGTTGAAGTGCAAGCGCGTCAGCTATCCCATTCATTTCCCCGCCCATTCTGTCTCACGTGGGGAGGTTCGTGTGGGAGATCTTAGAGCAAAGGCGGCAAGAGAGACAGACACTTCCGATGCTAGGAGGATAAAACTTCTTTACAAGGGCAAGAATCTGAAGGATGACACACGGACTTGTCGTGCTGAGGGACTGAGAGAAGGTGCCGAGATCATGTGCGTGGTTGGGGACGGGAACCCCGAGTCAGGCAGCTCGAGTGAATCCGAGGACGACGGAGGCGCTGGAGCTGTGGACGGTGATGCGACGACGAAACGCAAACGGAACCGAAACAAAAACCGCAAGAAGAAGGGCAAGAAGCCATTAGACACAATTGCACCAACGAACAGCTTACCTAAACCACCAACACCTGCCACACCCCTCGATAAGCTCGGCGAGATCAGCCACAAGCTCCAGAGCCTGTTACCCGAATGCGTACAGTTCACCAATAACCCTCCTACTGACCCTGGGAAGAAAGAGTATGAGCACAAGCGTCTCAGTGAGACGATACTGGCGCAGGTGCTGCTGAAGCTGGATGCCGTGGACACGGAGGGTGACCCAGACGCTAGAGCAAGAAGAAAGGAGTTGGTGAGGGAGGCACAACGGGTCTTGACTGGCATTGACGAGGCGAACAAATGATTCGAGAAGCAGGCGGACATAGTGATGCGAAGACAATGGAGCAAAATCTCTCGGACATGGCATGACTATTGCTTGAAGGCATATCGAAAGTGGATTGTGACTATGTTGTTTCAGCCAGTCCTTTCATGTTATTATAGACACAAAAGCAGGGTCACGGCCACTCGACTACGGTAAGGTACGAAGATGATCATTTCTGGCACTCGCAAAGATGCCAAACTGGGTCTTCGAACTGACGGGAGATGATCGCGTTCCCGACGACTTTATGATTGAGACGGCTGGTTTCGCTGTGATGCTGTAGCGTAGCCAGGTTTATAGCACAGTATCTTGAATTTAGTCTTGAACGTGTCCTCAAGTGAAAGGTGATGTTTATTAAGGTACCTCATGAACCTAAATGGAAGTCAAGGGCAGTCAAGGGTTTGCTTGGCAAAAATGAAGCCGAAGATTTAGCCAATATTCCGGCCCGTGCGCTGTTCGCTTAGCTCAGTCACACACGCGAAGTTGATTCTCTAAGTGTCTTTGAGCCACCACCCACGACAATTACACGACTACAGTACGCCCAATGACCAGCACGATGTCGGAATTTCAGCCAGTCGTATGTGGAATTCCCCTCTCAAGCGAAGCGATGGATGAAAGGAATGAGACAAGAGGAGACAGAAAATTCTAGAGATGGAACGGTGGCAGTCAGGATCAAATGGCTGACAGCGAGGATACAGATCGTCATTGACGGCAAGGGACACTTGCTCGGTCGTCTGGCTAGCACCGTCGCCAAGCAGCTTCTTGAAGGCCAGAAGATTGTTGTCGTCCGCTGCGAGGCCCTCAACATCTCTGGAGAGTTCTTCCGCGCCAAGCGTACGTTTTCCGCAAATTCCACACAAGCGACTGGACCGCCGCAACAAAAAAGCCCATACGGGAAGATCGATCAAGATCAAACCTGGGTCATGACGATGTGAATGGACATCGAAGCTGACGGATGTTATCATGCAGTCAAGTACCAGGCCTTCCTCCGCAAGCAGACCCGTTTCAATGCCACCCGTGGTGGTCCATGGCACTACCGTGCGCCGTCCAAGATGTTCTGGCGCACTGTCCGTGGCATGATTCCTCACAAGACCGCCCGTGGCGCCGCCGCCATGGAGCGTCTTAAGACCTTCGAGGGTGTCCCACCCCCATACGACCACAAGAAGCGCATGGTCGTCCCCCAGGCTCTCCGTGTCCTCCGTCTCAAGCCTGGCCGCAAGTACTGCACCGTCGGCAGACTCGGTCACGAGTTCGGCTGGAAGTACCAGGATGTCGTCTCCAGGTATGTTCACCTTGCGTCAGCGCAAATGAAATGCTCTGGCGATCGCTTTGCGCAATGCAATTGGGCTTCCTAACAGCGCATGTACTGACTATTCATTTACAGACTTGAGGAGAGGAGAAAGGTCAAGGGTGCCGCATACTACGAGCGCAAGAAGGCAGCAAGGAGACAATTGGCCGAGGCCCAGAAGAGCGCCAAGGTTGACGACAAGACCAAGGAACAGCTCGCCTCTTTCGGCTACTAGATGCATGTGGGAAAAGGGGCCGGAGTTCGTCGTTCACATCCTGGGTGCTCTGTAACGTTGACGAGGGCCCTTTGAGGATGTCTCAAGTCAAAAATCTCACTGGCCTGCATTGCTTCATTATTCAGCGATTTGTGGCTAGGGAAAATTCGAAACGCCATTCAAAAAGGCACACTTCCATGCATTCGTCACTGTTATTGGTCGTCATGTGTCTTGTTAAGAGATCCTAGAAGGCCCGACGTAATGAACAATATTTTCACTCCCACACGCGTATCACAAGATTCTGATAAAGAACAAGCCTCACGTTCTCCCAGTGGTAATGCACTGTGGTGCTTATCCATATGAGCGATGTGGAGCACCTTGTAGGCCATCGCTTCTCCTCGCTCTGGCGACTGACGCAGCTTGCCTACCTATCTACCGCAGCATTTACCGAGCTCTACGGTTAGCATGCTGCACTCAGGAATCATCACACCTCGGTACCCCATGTCTGGTCGATCAACCCCACACTTCCTCCGTGTTTCTAGTATGACGGTGCTCAATGCTCATAAAATAAGGTATGTACCATACGTACGAGTACGAGCACGAATGAGAGGCTTCTGTACCTCGGGTACCTTATGTAGTTGGACAATACGTACTACGATCTGTTAGTCTGCTTGGCTTAACCAACTCATACATCAAAACTGCACCCGGCTCCTTCTCAACGATCATAAAAAGACAGACATTATCAGCCATGTCATCTTCCGCAGCGAAGAGATTATCTGCATTTGCCGCCCAGTTTTTACCCTCTTCAGCTTCACCTACGACACCAGGCCCTGCATCTCTCGATTACGCTCACAACCACAATACCCACCAACTTTCCCCTACCTTTTTCTTGCCACGCGCTGCCGCTATCGAGCCCGATGCTACCGCAATCTATCATGTTACCGCAAATAAAAAGACCCTCAGAAGAAGCTACCAGGAAGCAGCTGACAGAGCAAGGGGCCTGGCTTACTATCTGAAGCATCATAACTTTAAGCGCGTAGGCATTCTGTGTCCCAACACCCCCGCCTTCCTCGAGTCTATATTCGGAATTGCCGCGGCAAGTGCTGTGAACGTTGGCGTCAATTATCGTTTGAAGACTGAAGATATTGCTTATATCTTTGACCATGCTGAGGTTGATGTCATCATCGTAGATGCCGAATATGCTAATCTACTTGACGGGTTCCGAAGAGATCATCCTCAAACGCCGATTATCATCGACACAGACACCGACGCTACAGAGGGTCAGCTTTCGGGGCCATACGACGACGCCGTGATGGAGGGGCTCAAGTATGATGCAGAGAGTGGTTCGCGCGGTTGGGACGGACTGGAGCATACCGCACCGGACGAGAACTCTCTTATTGCTCTGGCATACACCTCCGGTACCACAGCCAGACCAAAAGGCGTGGAATACACCCACCGTGGTGCTTACCTGGCCGCTCTCGGAAACGTAATCGAGTCGGGTTTGAACCACCACGGCACCACTCGAGCACATTACCTTTGGACTCTTCCAATGTTTCATGCTATGGGATGGACATTTCCATGGGCTATAACGGCTGTGAGAGGCACACACTATTGTCTCCGCAAAATCGACTATCCAGAGATTTGGCGGCTGCTCAAGGAAGAAGGCATAACACACTTCAATGCTGCACCGACCGTCAACACTCTACTCTGCAACGATCCCGCGGCCACGCGTTTAACGAATCCTGTGAGAGTCACAGTGGCTGCAAGCCCACCGACAGCTCATCTATTCCAAATGATGGAGAACCTCAATCTTCACCCTGTTCACGTCTACGGACTTACCGAGACTTATGGTCCGATTACCAAAGGATATCAACTGCCTGCATGGTCGGACTTACCCACGGAGAAGAGATATGCCAACATGGCAAGGCAGGGGCATGGTTTTGTCACGTCTTTACCAGTCAGAGTTATCAAAAGGGAGTTGCCTGAAGGACAAATTGAAGATGTAAAGAAGGACGGAAAAGAAATTGGAGAAATCGTCTTTTCAGGTAACATATGCGCTAGAGGCTACTATAAGGACCCAGAAGCAACCAGAAAGCTGTATGCCGGCGGTGTTCAGCACAGCGGTGATTTAGCAGTGCGGCATCCGGACGGGGCAATACAAATATTGGACCGGGAGAAAGACATCATTATCTCAGGTGGTGAGAATATTTCCAGCGTAGCATTGGAATCAATGCTTGTTACGCATGGAGACATTCTTGAAGCAGCCTGCGTGGCAGTGCCTGACAGTCACTGGGTAACGAATCTCAACAGTGGTAGTTACTGGTGTATGCTAACATCTCTCAGGGCGAGCGACCTAAAGCCTTTGTCACCGTTAAGAACGAGGCCTTGAAGGGAGAAGATGTCATCGAGTGGGCGAAGAATAATTCTGGTATTAGTCGATTCATGGTTCCGCGAGAGGTCGAAATATTGAAGGAGCTGCCCAAAACAAGCACGGGAAAGGTGAAGAAAAATGTGCTACGAGAATGGGCGAAAGGTGGAAACAGAGATGTTTAGAAAGCGTGCGGATGTAGGAAGACTCGTGTTCCGTGAGATCCTTTTCTGTACGGGTTAGACGGGAATGAAAACGATCATCGCACGACAGTCGCGTCCTCGTTGTCTCTCTCATGTGAATGTCAAGATTTGGAGGTCAATTGAATGACTGAAATCAACAATGTCATGACGAAAGGGTATTCCGATGCTTGCCTACAAGAGATTTGACGTGAATAATGTTGGTAGTTGTTGATGAGAATGACACCGTGTCGCCAAGCCAGTCACTAATACGGTTAGATCCAAAGCTTAGACCTTTGCTCACAGATTTCCAAGGGCGCGAAATATAAGACTGTCGGCCTGCGCTTCAAAAGCGGGCTTTTCACACGGCGCTCGGTTAAGTCACGTCACAGCTGACGACCTTGATCCATGATATCTTTCAGCATGGCTGCGGATTCTTGAGAACGCACTTTCCCTCTCGCGCTCGCATGATCGAATCACGGCGAAGGGGCATATCTATCGACGGGTTGATGGAATATATTTCTTGACGAGCCATCAGTGCTATCAATCATGAGTGCTACCAGGTGAGTGATGGAATGAATCACAAATGAGGCTCCAGTATGCTTAGGAGCGACCGAAGAAATCCCGCTAATGCTTTCACGTGACAAACAGACTTGACCGTAAGATCTACCACTTCTTTCGAGCTATCGTTGAATGCTGACATGAATAAGGCCTGGTGGTGCTCCTCGATACAGGAAGTACACAGCTGATCCGGAACACCGCCGCTCAGCAACTTGCCGATGTGCAGAAGAATCACCCGGATGAATTGTTCAATCTGCTAACCAGAATCATTCCCTTCCTCCGATCATCATCTTGGGACACTCGCACAGCCGCAGCCAAAGCTCTAGGTGGTATTGTCGAGCATGCGCCGAAGTTTGATCCGAATGATACGGATGCGGACCTCAAAAGTGAAGAAACTGGGGTTCTCGTCAAGGATGAGGTCAAGGAGGAAGACAGCCTCTTTGCTGCCTCAGAAGATCAACTACAACTCGAAAGTCTGGATGTTGAGGCTATCCTCACTAACGGCAAGGAACTGCTAGGTAGTGCTGGTCGCCAGTATGATTTCAAACTCGCTGGCATGGACCCTGCTCAAAGACTTGCTCATCAAAAAAAGAGTCTTACTGCCAGATTAGGTCTTGGCGGAGAATATATGGAGGATGACCTTGTGACCGAGAAAGATATTGCCGTGAGAGGCAGTATACCAACACCAGGCCTTCCAAGCATCGACACGTCGGTGTCGCAAGCTTCCCGAAACACCACGCCTGGAGGTGATTCGGCCGCGGTGTCACCAGGAGACTCCGCATCGCATACTCCTGGATCAGAGCCAATGAGCAAGAGACAGCTGAACATGCTCAAACGCCGGCGAAAGGAGGAACTCAAGCGCGACAACAAGAAATTCAAATATGATTTTGCTGGTGCTAGACATGGCAGCACTGTTTCACAGACCCCATTAGAGCCCGAAACCATCATCAAAGAAGAGGCTACAGAACCTAACTCCCAGGATTACTTCTCGCTCGATCGTAAAGATGCAGAAGATGAAGCCAAAGTCATTTCTGAGTTCAAGGGAATGGCTGTCCCCGAGAAATCCGCGTTCCAAGCAGATCCCGAGGAGGAGGGCTCCGAATGGCCCTTTGAACGACTGTGCGAGTTTCTCACGGTTGACCTTTTCGATCCTTCGTGGGAGATCAGACATGGTGCCGCCATGGGTCTTCGAGAAATTGTCCGTGTGCACGGCGCTGGAGCTGGCCGTATGGCGAGCAAGACTCGTGCTCAGAACGAGCGTCTGAACCAAGCATGGCTGAACGACCTCGCGTGCCGTTTGTGCTGCGTTTTCATACTTGATCGTTTCGCGGACTACGTATCGGACAACGCGGTCGCGCCTATCCGCGAAACCGCTGGTCAGACTCTCGGAGCGCTGCTCAAATATCTCTCTGTCTCTGCTGTACGCGCCGTCAATCACATCCTCTATCGGTTGGTGATGCAAAAAGATTTCAAGATCAGCAAACGCATATGGCATGCTTGTCACGGTGGCATGATCGGTATGAGATACCTCGTCGCTGTACGCAACGACTTGCTTCTTCAGGACAGCTCACTCATGGACGGCGTTCTGGAGTGCGTTATCAAGGGTCTCAGTGACAACGATGACGATGTCCGAGCTGTGAGCGCTGCAACGTTGATCCCGGTGGCGAGAGAGTTCGTCAATATGCAACATTCAGCGCTCAACCATCTGCTCACTGTTGTTTGGGAATGTCTCTCTAACCTCAGCGATGATTTGAGCGCTAGTACTGGCTCTGTCATGGACTTGCTTGCCAAGCTATGCAGTTTTCCTGAAGTTCTAGACGCCATGAAGAAGAATGCGGCTGAAAATCCAGAGCAGTCATTCACAGAGCTTGTGCCTCGCCTCTATCCCTTCCTTCGCCATACTATTAGCTCGGTGAGGTCGGCAGTGCTACGCGCCTTGATCACTTTTGTCGAGATCGAAGGCGTCGACACGAAGGCCTGGGTCAACGGCAGAGCACTACGTCTCGTTTACCAAAACTTACTGGTTGAGCGTAACGAGAGTGTGCTCAAACTTTCACTGCAAGTGTGGCATTCTCTTGTAGAAACCCTTGCAAAGCAAGACCAAGGACTCTTTGCTGCGGAATTCGAGGCCCACGTTACGCCCTTGGTCACGCTTACGCTACATCCTATCGGAGTTTCACGCCATTCCATTCCAATGGATTCAACACTGTTCATTCGTCCATCCGGATACAATTACGCTCCACTTTCGAATGGTGTGCGAAGATCCTCACCTGTCAACGGATCTTCTGAACCTGCTAAGAAGCGACGAAGGTCGGACAAGAGAGAAAAGGACATGCCGCCACCTACAACCTCATCATCGTCGCACAATATTGATGGCCATATGATGCAAGGTGATGTCGACTTGGTTGGAGCAGACGTCATGATTAGATCCAGAATTGCAGCAGCCCAAGCGCTCGGCAAAGCCATGTTCGAATGGCCCGTGGATACGAGATACGACGTATTTGCTCCTAGGATATTACCGAACCTTCAATCACCCTTCTCAACAACGCAACTCTTCACGTCTACGGTCATTGAGGAGTATGCAAGACTTATTCCTAGTAGAGATGGTCTCGCTAATGCCTTCTCTGATGTTCTCAAGCCAATGGTTGAGGAAGAAAGACCTAGTGCTTATAGTGATCTGACAAGCTACCTACAAATCGTCCGTGCACAATGCCAGTCTCTTCTGAACACTTTCCGCGAAAAGGCACATATGCCTCCAGCGAAGCTCCCAATCATCGCGGTAGTTGTCCAAGGAGAGCCGGAGGCCGGAAAAAATGCGTTTTCGCTTGCTGATGGCGAGCGTATAGCAACATCAGACTACGAACGATTGAGAAAGACTCTGTCACCATCGCAGCGTGTCACGGCTACAGAGATGTTGACAAGCGCAAAGGCCGATGCGGACGCCGTAATTGCGGAGGCCGTGATGGTAAAGAGACAGCGTGATGTACGTATCAAGTCAGCGGCAGCGGCAGCGCTGGTCGCATTGCAAGACCTTCCGAAGAAGCCTCAGGCCACCATAAAGGCACTCATGGACAGTGTCAAGGATGAGGAGAACTTTGAGCTTCAGAAGCGTTCAGCTGCTGCCATCGCTGGCTTGGTAAACCAACTCGTCCTATCAGGACGCATGAAGGTTGTCGATAAAGTGGTCGGCAACCTCGTCAAATTCTGCTGCATGGAAACTGGAGAGACGCCCGAGTTCCATCCGAATGCGAATAGAGAAGCGGGTATCCTTTCGCTCCAGAAGGACGAAGATATCCAAGATCGACCTGACGCTGCCAAATACGAGCGTGAAGTAAAAAAGGCCCGCATTACCAGGCGCGGCACAAAAGATGCGTTGGAGCAACTATGTGCCATGTTCGGCAGCGATCTATTCGACAAGGTGCCTATGCTCCGTACACTTATTGAGAAACCTATTCAGCAATGCTTCACTGGCGATCTACCTGACAATATAACCGATCCTGAAACAACTACTGGTCAGGAGGTTGTCGATGCGATGTCCACTCTGCGCGCGCTGGTACCTTCTTTCCATCCCGACCTCCGTTATTTCGTTCTCGACCTTATGACACTTGTAGCCAAAGCACTTCGAGTACGCTTGGCAGTCCTCCGCTATGCAGCAGCAAAGTGTTTCGCTAGCATCTGCAGCGTTATCACTGTTTCGGGTTTCACGATGCTCGTTGAGAAGGTGTTGCCACCTATTAACAACGCAAGTGATCTCCATTGTAGACAAGGGGCCATCGAATGCATCTACCATCTCATACAAGTCATGGAGGACCGAATACTTCCGTATGTCATCTTCCTTCTTGTCCCTGTCCTCGGACGCATGAGTGATTCAGACAATGGCATTCGCCTAATTGCCACCACGGCATTCGCCACACTCGTCAAACTTGTTCCTCTAGAGGCTGGTATCCCGGATCCCCCAGGCCTTTCAGAAGAACTATTGAAGGGTCGTGAGCGGGAACGGAAGTTCATCGCACAGATGCTGGACCCCAAGAAGGTTGAACCGTTTGCAATCCCTGTTGCCATCAAGGCCGAGCTTCGGTCCTATCAACAAGACGGCGTCAATTGGCTTGCCTTCCTCAACCGTTACCATCTTCATGGTGTGCTTTGCGATGACATGGGTCTTGGAAAGACACTACAGACACTCTGTATCGTGGCAAGCGATCATCACATGCGTGCGGAGGAGTTTTCCAAGACGCAATCGTCCGACGCTCGTAAGTTGCCATCGTTGATTGTCTGTCCGCCTACACTGTCCGGCCACTGGCAGCAAGAAATCCGCACTTACGCGCCTTTTCTGAATGCCGTAGCGTATGTTGGACCCCCGTCAGAACGTGGGCGATTCCGTTCACAGCTTGCGACCGCGGATGTGGTCATAACTTCGTATGACATATGCAGGAACGATGTCGACATCCTCGAGCCAATCAACTGGAATTACTGCGTTCTAGACGAAGGTCATCTGATCAAAAATCCGAAGGCAAAGGTCACTCAAGCAGTCAAGCGTCTTGCCAGTAACCATCGACTCATCCTTTCGGGAACCCCCATTCAGAACAATGTCTTAGAACTCTGGTCCCTCTTTGATTTCCTGATGCCAGGTTTTCTTGGTACAGAAAAGATGTTCCAGGACCGCTTTGCAAAGCCTATCGCTGCATCTCGCTTCAGCAAGTCATCCTCTAAAGAACAAGAGGCCGGCGCACTTGCGATAGAAGCCCTTCACAAGCAAGTGCTGCCTTTCCTCCTGCGTCGCTTGAAGGAAGAGGTGCTTGATGATCTACCACCTAAGATCTTGCAGAACTACTACTGCGATCTTAGTGATCTGCAGAAGAAGTTGTTCGAAGACTTCACTCGCAAAGAGGGAAAGAGCCTGGCAGAAAAAGCAACAGCTGGCGACAAAGAGGCAAAGCAGCACATCTTCCAGGCCCTTCAATATATGCGCAAGCTCTGCAATTCGCCCGCTTTGGTAATGAAAGAAGGCCACAAGCAATATGCTGCTATCCAGTCGTATCTTGCACGGTCAAATTCTAGCTTGACAGATCCTATTCATGCCCCTAAGCTTACCGCTTTGAGAGATCTTCTTGTAGATTGCGGGATAGGAGTCGAATCGAACGGCTCGGGTAGCGCAAATGAGGTACCTACAGCTGATCAAGCTGTGTCTCAGCACAGAGCCTTGATCTTCTGTCAAATGAAGGAGATGCTCGACATGGTCGAGAACACAGTGTTGAAACGAATGTTGCCTTCGGCCACATTCGCACGCCTTGACGGAAGTGTCGAGGCATCCAAGCGTCAGGACATTGTCAATCGTTTCAATTCAGACCCTTCAATCGACTGTCTGTTGCTCACGACAAGTGTCGGCGGCCTTGGGTTGAACTTGACTGGAGCGGACACGGTCATCTTCGTGGAACATGATTGGAATCCGCAGAAAGATCTGCAGGCAATGGATCGCGCTCACCGCATTGGTCAAAAGAAGGTTGTGAACGTATACCGCTTAATTACTCGCGGAACGCTGGAGGAAAAAATTCTAAAGTAAGTCAACTTGTCTCAATATGCGCCACGTATTCTTTGCTAACAATATCGCTACTACAGCCTCCAACGTTTCAAGATCGACGTGGCAAGCACAGTGGTCAATCAACAAAATGCTGGGCTGGGTACGATGCAAACGGACCAGATATTGGACCTATTCAATGTCGGCAATGATGCAGACAGCGGCGGATTGTCGCTTGAGGAGAAGGCAAGGGATCCAAACGCCATTAATGAGACAGACGCAGTCGACGCCGAAGGAAACGTTCGCGAGAAGGGCAAAAAGGGGGTTCTTGACGAGCTCACGGACCTCTGGGATGAGAGACAGTACGAAGAAGAATTCAACCTCGACGGATTCTTGGCAACTATGAAAGCATGATATATCACGAGGCGATGCGGCGGAGTTATCTTGGACTCTAGGGATTCGCCAGGTCTCAAAAAGATCTATCCGTTGGCGCAGGTATTGCATCATTGGGCATGGTAGCGATGGTTATCCACACCCATTCGAGGGAGTAACATAGATAGTTGTAACAATAGTTAGCGGTTCGTGCGCACGTTCCCAAATCGAGACCAAATTCTAGCAATGCTGGTGTGTTGGTCCATCGTCGACGACGGAAGACATATATTCTCGTTCAGTACTCTATGAAGGCCGACGAACCCCGCGAAATTCGGGAAAGGTACGAGTAGTACCGAAAGATATTAGCCGAATCACTCACAGGGTGAATGTGAGCCCATTGATCCTTATGCAACCCACGAATTCCCAAACACTTCAACTCTTATTCCTGCTGTTTTGTACGAAAGTCAATTCATCGAAGAAAAGGTGATCCCGGTGTTTCTTTCGGCTGTGAGTCGGCGAGCTTACCTTGTTCGCACGACAGACACTGTATGTATGCACCTTTGTCCTGACTATTTCTATTCTCAACATGTGGGACAGACGTGTAGATTTTGCAGCAAAATGGCACCAATCAAGACAATTGAGTACTTTAGAGTGATGCCGCGTTGGCTGTTTGTCAAGATAGTCGATGCGGAAGGTCACTATGGCTGGGGCGAAGCGACACTGGAAGGCCACACCGAGGCCGTTGAAGGCACGCTTGATGGCTATATCAAACGCTTCACTGGCCTCGAAGCAGATGACATAGAGCAGATATGGCAGCTAGCATGGAGACAAAGTAGGTCACCCTGTCCAGTCATGTTTCTGGTGGCATGATACAATCTCGTTGTCACTGTGTGGAACCTTGTCGTCGTGCAGAGTCAGTCACCAACCCAGAAACTGATGCAAAACACTAGGTTTCTACCGTGGAGGTCCAGTCTTCATGTCTGCTCTTGCTGGTATTGATATCGCTCTTTGGGACCTCAAGGCTCGCCGGATGAACGTACCTATCTATCAACTGCTTGGTGGCAAAGTGCGTAACAAAGTATCCGTATATGCATGGATAGGTGGCGATCGACCCTCGGTTGTCGAAGCTGCGGCAAAATCTCGTTACGATCAAGGGTTTCGTGCGGTCAAGATGAATGCCACCGAGGATGTCGGCTGGTTGGACTCGCCGAATGTCTTGACCTCGTCTGTCGAGCGATTGAAGACTGTCAAATCGTTGGGTATGGACGCCGCACTGGATTTCCATGGTCGACTGCATAAGCCCATGGCGAAACAACTCGCCAAAGCACTGGAGCCGTACTCGCCGCTCTTCATCGAGGAACCTTTGCTCAGCGAGCATCCCGAGGGTATCAAGCAGATAGCAGAGCTCACAAGCTGCCCCATTGCCCTCGGAGAGAGACTTTATAGTCGTTGGGATGTGAAAAGGTTTCTTCAAGGTGATCAGGCACCTTTGACCATGACTGAGAACTCAACTAAACCCTGTACAGATGCTTCCGTCGATGTCCTTCAGCCTGATATCTCACACTGTGGTGGTATCTCCGAGATAAGACGGATAGCAGCCATGGCAGAGGCGTACGATGGTATTTCGTGTTTCCGCCCCATGGACTGGAGTCTCACTGATGATTGGTTGATAGTTGCAATTGCACCGCATTGCCCCTTGGGTCCCATTGCGCTTGCAGCATGTTTGCAGATCGGCCTGTGTACACCTAACCACGTCATCCAAGAGATGTCATTGGGTATTCACTACAATGTCCAGGCGGGGGACTATGATATAAACAGTTATGTCACCAACCCCGAGGTGTTCAATGTGCAAGACGGCTATGTCGACGCTTTCAAAGGGCCAGGGCTAGGGATCGAGGTCAACGAAGATCTCGTGCGTGAGGTGTCCAAGAACGCAGTGCCATGGCCTCTTGGCGGATTTGTTGGTAAAGACGGGGGATATAGGGAATGGTAGGCAACAAGATGTATATACATCTGCAACTTTCGTATAGGAAGTACTGCTCTAGGTAGTAGAGAGAGCGTGGTTCCGAAAGCCCAGCTCCAAGGTTGGCCTGCCACAGCTGTCTTTGGAAGAAAAAAATAGTACTCCATTAACAGATGAGAATGGTACATTCTTACTCAAGCAACCCTGATAACTACTTTACCGAAATGACTACCACTGAACAGATATTGCAGAGCCTCCTTTGCCTCGTCGAATTGAAAGACCTTGTCCACTACTGGATAAATCTCCTTCTTGCTATACAAACTGATCATTTCCTCGAGTCTGTCCCTCGGCCCATTCAGGATACCCTTGAGCGTGACATTTCGCTTCAGTGCAAGCACATTCGTGTGCAACTCGTTACCTGAAAATTCTTCTTTTCCAGAGAGGTACCCAATGCAGCTAATCATACCGCCGAAAGCGACACATTCGAAGCTCTGACGAAGTGTCTGCGCACCTCCGCATTCAAAGATGATGTCGGCACCTCTATTCTTCGTGACCACGAGGACATCTTCGTGCCAATCTGGATTGATCCTGTAGTTAATGGTACAGTCGGCGCCCAGAGCGTAGGCTTTGTCGAGCTTTCCGTTCGAGGATGAGGTGATAATAACTGAGATGAATTTAGCTTGATTCCTGTATGATGCCTATGGCGATCCCCACCCTGCATGCCGCAAGCCTTTGCAATCTGAAGGCCGCTGATAGAAACGCCACCGGTACCCTGGAGGAGTCCTACGGTATCTCTGTCGAATAGAGGACTTCTCAAAGGCTGGAAGCCTTGGATACTCATTCAGGCTGTGCACGCTGCGATGGGTAACGTAGCGGCTTCCTCGTCAGAGAGGTAATCAGGCACGGCCACGAGGCCATAATCAGGGAATACCCTGTATTGTGCCAACACGCCCGGCAAAGGCAGACCCAACCCGGAAGCCATGTCTTTCTCCTTGATCTGACCACTCTGATGTGTCTGATTGAAGATCGAGATGACCCTCTGGCCGGGCTTCCATGAAGAACCAGGTCCAGCTGCCTCTATGATACCGCACATGTCAGAGCATAGGACTAGCGATGCATTCTGTGATACAGAGACATGGTGACCGTACAGTCCCATGCATACTACACGAAACTTAGCCTCGGCAGTCTAGAAAGGCTGTCGTGTAGTCAACCTTCGGTATCACGATAGTTCAGTGAGACTGCATGTATCTTGACAAGGACTTCCTTTTCGCCTGGTTGAGCGAGTTCGGTTTCGCGTATGGCAAGTTTCCCGAGACCATCTTGATTGGTAATCCAAGCCTTGATATAGGATGGAATTGACATGTTAATGGTATCGTGCAGTCCTTCACCTGGTTGAAGCTTCCGATAGCTTGGGTAGCGCTGCGCAAATCGGGGTTGTAAAGAAAGGTGCAATATGTATGAACTTCTCGCGACAACAATTGAACCAGCCTTCTATAATACAGAGAAGATAGATAGGCTCGGCACAGGCCATTGTCGGTGGGGTATCGCTATCTTAGCCATGATAGTTCTACAACGACATGTCTAATCTGCATCCCTGAGCCCTGGAATATCAAGCATGCATGTATATGATGATTCAATGTGTTCCAGAACGTATTCAGAGCTAGAAAACCCTGAATCAGAGTCACGTTTAGCATGCATTACCCTTTCAGTCCCTTTTGATGTGACTAAAACCCATACCATTTACCATGCATTGTATGGTACGGGGCTTCACATGAGGCGACGAGTCATTGCAGCATAGAGAAGCTCAAGATGTGAATGGTTCGAAAAGTGATAATACAGTGTTAGACGGAAACGTTTTTCATTGCGATTTTAGCTCGAATGATATGAGAAAATTGACAGTTGTACACAAGGGTTTGCGCTAAACTCAGCAATCCATCTTGCGCCAATGGCCTCTTTTGATCCTCCATCGAGTGCTTTGGGTATTGACGTTGCTAACAGCAACTGGTCAACATGTAGGGAGGCGAGACTATGCTCGGTGGCCTACGACAGGCTGGGGAAGTCCTGAGCAGAGGTGACGTTAGGGGTGGCACCGGTGCGAGGAGCGCCGCCTCTAGGGGCACGTTCGGTACGCTCGGTACGCTCAGGACGGTCACCGCCACGACGAGGTCCTCGGTCACCACCACGGGGGCCACCACGGCCTCTTCCACCACGGCCACCACGGGGAGCTGAGTCACGGTCGCGGTTGCCACCGGCCTGCTCTTCCTTCCAGCTGAGGTCGATGTCAACGACGTCCTTGGTCTTGCGCTCACGCTCGCGCTGTTTCTTGCCAGCAGAGGCAGCGATGAAAGCCTCATCGGCTTCGCTGCGGGCGAAGGCCTTGCCCTCGGGGAACTTCTTGCTGGAACCCTCGTTGGCCTTGCGTGGCTCAAGAGGACCGGCGTTGAGAGCGGCCTTCTTCTCAAGCTGCTCAGCGAGGTACTGCTCGTAAGACTTGGTGTTGTCCTCGGGCTCAGCCTCGGCCTCGGCCTCGACGGGAGCGGTGGAGTCAGCAACGACGCCGCCCTCCTTCTCCTCAGAGTGGGCATCGGCCAGACCGGCCTTCTCGTCACTCAACTCGGCAGTGCCAGTCTCGGCACCCCAGCCGTGAGCGGCCTGCTTCTCGCCTGAGCTGTGTATAGTCAGTACGAGAGAAGTGGCAGCCCTGTGATGGCTCGTGACTTACTGGGCAACACCGGAGCGGTCGTGGCGATCACCACGGGGGCCCCTGTTTCCCTGGCCACGTCCACCGCGTCCACCACGGCTACGTTCGCCGGTTTCTAGGAGATGGTGTCAGAAAGGTGTGTGTCATGTGCGACAAGCTCTCAGTGTGTACCTCTGGGGTGACGGTCTCTGCGGAGGCCATCGTCCGTGGGCTTGGTGCGGTTGTTGGAGCTGCCAGCGTTCTTATCGCGAATGGCTGCAAGGTTCGGGTGTTAGCCGTGGGTCGACAAGAATGGTGCTGGTGTGACCAATCTCTTCATGGCCATGTAAAACGCACCTTGCTCGGAGCCGGTCAAAGCCTCCTTACGACCTCCACGGGCGGCAGCAACAGGTGCGGCATCCCTTACAGGAGCGTCGGCGCCACCATTGCGCTTGCCAGCGCGAGCGAGAGGCTTGTCGGCGACTTTGGTGGGAGGAGCGGGTTCCCTGTTAGGGTCGAGCTCTGGGTCGTTGCCTAAGTGTTGCGTGTCAGAGTGAAGTCGGGCGTGCGCGATTGTATTGTGCTGATTTACCCAGAAGCTCGTAAAGGTTCTGCAAGGAAAGATGGGTCAGTAATAAGTCCTAAAATGGCAGCTTGAAGAGCTTGAAATGGCAGTTGCAATGCGATTGGCGCATTGGCAGCAGAACGATATCATTTGCATCTTCACACGGCAACTTACCTTGCTGACCACGGAGTTGCTCATTGTTGGACTGTCTGGTGTGGCAGTTTCAGACTCTCTCCATCACAGTCAAAAAGAGAGCGGGCAGAGGTGAAGTCAGCGGTGCGCCCATGCAAATTGTGAACGTCAGAGCGACCTCCAACCCGTGCACGGGCATTTCGTCCATTTTGGCTCAATGTGTGGGCTCTAAGCGATCGAGCTTCATACAATTCATCACCATTTGTTTAATCATTTCGTTGTAACAGTGCCTATGAACACTCTCTTTACTGCGTACATTCGTGTTTTCGCATCATCTCGACTTCTAGCGCGTTTCGTTACCTTACACGGGCTCTTGTCGCGCTGCTCACACTCAGCTCGCTCCTTTCCCTGCAGTCAGGCAAGGCAGATAATAAATAACCGAGATCTCCTGATCATGACTTATCCGGGACTTCCAGCTATGCTACACTTTGCACAGAGCACCTCCCTGCCTGGTTACATCGACACCATTGCCTTCTGACTGCCTCTGCTATGAAATACCCATCAGCGACCGTCGTGTACGGAATGTTGTCAATCCTCGATCCCCGTGCATCCCGTGTATCCCGTGTATCCCGTGTATCCCATCCTATTGCGCCCCTCCCCAAAGACTTCAGAGATCCGTTCCAGTCCATGTCCTCGGATCTTACGGTCGTCTCCGCCCAGTTTTGTCTATAACCATTGAACGCCTTCGCAATGCTTAAATAACACCCCGAATTAAACTTTTTTTGAACGTGCCCATGCATTAAATATGCGGCCCGTCCACCATCGCTGTACGCTAGGCTGGTGAGACCGCCCCCATCAACTCCATAACCATGCTGGTAGTGAGCAATAAATTTGGCCGCAGCGCGTCCACGAACTTAATTTGGAATTAGACCCCTCTCATCGTTGTGCAGGTTGATCAAAAGAATAGTTGGTGGGAAAGTGCATGCTAGCTGAGAGCCCAAAAGGGTCAGCGTCGAGCATGGGATCGTACGGGTCAAAAAGCTGGTTAGACCCATTTGTTTCCCCTGCTTGACCTCTCTCATGTCCTTGAACAGCGGGTTTCGACTGGCTGTGTGCGGCAGGATATTGCTGATTGTGTGCAACGCTGTGCGGTGGCATCTGGTGCTGATATTGGGAACTTTGGTAATGTCCAGGCTCGAGTGCTGGTGCAGCAGGTTGCTCGCTCGAATCGGCTTCGTTTTCGAGGATCGATGATGGTTGCGCGTCGTATTCTTGCTCTGTACTCACGGAATTAACCTAGGACGACATAGTTCTATATGACAAAGAACGAATAAGGGAGTGGGACCACTTGCCGAGCTCCTCAATGTGTTTTTGAAATGGGGATGGATAATATGCTGATGGTGCGGAGGATGCACCACCATTGCTATCGGTTAGATTGGAAGTAGAATTTCCGTACTGCACCGGAGGCCCCGCCCGCTGAGGAGGATGCTGCATAACGTAACGTGGTCTAGAGTGCGGTTGCACTGCATAGTGTTGTTGTTGAGCATGCATCACTGACGCGGGAGGGGTTATGCCGCCTTGCTGCATAGATGCTGGCGATTGTGTGGATATACCAGTTGGGGAAGACGCATGAGAAGAAGGTGTAGGGTGACCTTGGGGTGAGCGAGCAGAGAAAGAAGCCTCCGACGGCGCACCTGAACCCGGTGCCATTCTCTGCGCAAAGGGTTGACCAGCGCGACGGGCATGTTGCCGGTTCAAAGCTGTCCTCTGCAGCGGAGCCGGTGCCATAGAGCCCGGTGCGGGATGAGGCGGCATGTACGCTGGACCAAGAGCAGGGCTACCTGTCTTTAGCTGTAGCTCAGCCTGCACATCAATGCCTACCAGGATGTCAGCAACATGATGGGTGCGATGCAATGTTTGCTGATTGTTACCCTTTTCCAACAAGATTCTTTCAAGAAGCGAATTCTTGTAACGGAGCATGAGACATTCATCTGCGGCGCTACGGTGGCTTTGTTGCAGGTTCTGAAGGGTTTCTTCATGATGCTTAATAGTAGTCTCGAGCTGTTTGATATACTCGGTCCTCCTTTCACGGAAAGCTGCCTGGGCTTGTCTATTGCGCTGCTTGCGCTCTTCAGAAGTGGCATATATCTTGGTCTTGGTTAGCACAGCCATGTCGACAATCACGTTGCTACAAGTCTAGATGCTGTGACACGGTGTAAGGCAGACGTACAGGCTTGCGTCCACCTTTGCGCTTTTGCGGCTGGGCCGGGTCTTGTACTGTCTCTGTTTCGCGCTCGGGAGTTGACTCGAGCGAGCTCGGCGTAGCCTCTTGCCCGGCATCGCTTTTAGTGACGGCAGCCGCTACCTCTGTGGCAGCTGCGGTGCTGTTATCTCCCATCTGCAAGGGCAGGTGGCAGAACCCCTCAGATAGCGTGGGCTAAGCGCGGAGATAGCGATCCCTATAGGTAGATAGGTGCGGGGCTGGAGCGGCGAACAATTTGTAGTAATTGATTGTAGTAATGACCAACGATAAGCTTGGGAGGATTCGACGTGGGAGCAGTAATTGGTGAGGTAAGGAGTTGGGTAATGGAAACGGCGGACAGAGGGATTAAGCATGCGATAGACACAAAGGAAAAGTCTGTCGTCAGAAAACTTTGACTCCGCATTTTACGCGTCCTTGTCGTAACCGCCGCAGGTATTTCGGTCAGTCGAGTAGGCGGTGGCCGTTGTCGGAGCTATGTCTTGGTATACTACCTGAAGCCGGCATAAGAGCAGTGCCCGCCTGATGCACAGCGGAAGTACATCCTGCGATCAAAGCTAAGTGAATCCTCTGCGCGATCATGCTGCAACGGTCACACGAATAGCACAAGCCATAACTGATTATTGATACTGCATCCCACCTTCCCCAAATCTGCCACCCCTGCACGAGCCAGCGAACGTCGCGTTCACATTCTCCATGTAGCTTAGCCTTCGGAGAAGAAAGTTCTAAAGCATGTGCTGTCTCAGCATGCCTGCCGATCAAAAATCGCTAGGTCCGCGGAGCCACTTTAAGCCGGGCCGGGCTAGCTTGCGGATTTCATCCGGCATCGATCATCAGAGATCAGACGACGTGGTGAGAGACCACTACCTTAAGGTACTGAGTGGTACTCACACTGATATCCTCAATCCAACGGAGTATTGGCTTCATGTGATATTGTTTGTGAAGACTGTAACACATGATCGGGATGTGATCATGCGAATGAGATAAATCGCTTCTCACTGGCTTGTCCCACATGCATGTTGCTGGAGACCTTCGACACAACGCAGCTGACTCTCGTGATGTAGTCAAATACTCGATGTGCCGACAGATTTAGTGCCTAGGCCCTCAAGGAGCTTGTCCACCTACAGGACATGAATGTAAATTCTGATACCAGAGCTCTGTGATCAAAGTATGGATACGTGCCACAGCAAGACTTAGATATTCTTCGCTTCTCAGGTTTGTCACTTGAGCAAGGTCTACTCAAATAGTTGATGCAGTAGCTGAAGTCAGGCGGAATTCAATGCTTCAAGGGACGTGGAACTCAGCAGCGTCTGTGTTGAGAACCCCGGTTGTCGCTTCCCTTACGCAGCCACACAAGCTCATGCCAAGTAGGAACGAATGGCTTGCTAGACATCACGAGCGTGTTAATCGCCATATCTTACGCAATTAGCAGTAATTATCATGACAACACCTCCGAGCAGACGAAGTCCGACAAGCTAGCAACGCCTCTGCCGCTTAAAGCTCTCGCCATCGAAAGGAACAGTCCAGCTTTGATTCGCAATCTCTATCACCGAGTTCGAGGGACCTGGTTCTAACCAAACCCGAATTGAAGAGTGACATCCCCGAGTGCACTCAGTAATCCAAAGGACTGGATGGAAAACCGGCAACATGGTATACCACAGCTCAGCGTTTGGCCAGCGTGTGCGCGACCTCTGTCAGATATCCGTGAACTTACGGAGCCGAGTCTCCTGGATGCAATCTCCCGGAAACCAAAAGCTGAATCCAGCAATCATACCAGCAATCACACCAATGTCAGCCGCCGGAGCTCATTCAAACGGGCCGTGTCACTGAAGCGCCGAGGGTCCGTCAAGATCGTGGAACCAAGTACCGATTCGGGCTATAGATTCGAAGTCGACGATTTGGATTCTAGCTACAATTCGGCTGCCAGTATACGTGATACCTCAAGCCTTTACAGTATCCCTTTCTCCAGCGTGCCTGTACGTGCATCCTCGCAGACTCGGGAAGCTACCAGGACGTTGCGCTCCACAACATTGAAGGCATCGCCGACACTTGCACACAGGCCAAGAGACAGTACTGTCATACCCAATCGTGGCCAGAGCCGTTCACCAATCAGACAGGCAGAACCCTGGCATGACACTGTGTCATCGCAAACCTCTCGGCGCATTCCATCTCAAACATTTGTTCGGAATCCTCCCCCGAGAGACATTCTAGACTTTCCTACGCATCGACATCCTCGGATCGGGGTAGATTTCCAGGTGGCAGCGCCATTGTTTGTGGGTGGAGGAAGCATCGAGGGATGTGTCAGGGTTGTCGTTGATGATGCTGAAAGAACACGCGACAAAATGAATCTCACAATCGGACGCCTCGCTGTTGATCTGATTGGCATTGAGGAGACATCGGCCAATCGAAAGTCTATTTTTCTCTCCCTTGGAACTGAATTACTTGATCTTGATCACCCCCCGCCAAGAAACATGATTGATCCTGCAAACAGGCACCCGAGTATGGACTCCTTCTGGACGCTCGTGCCGTCATTCACCAGTATACCTTTCATGATCAGCTTGCCCCTCGATACTGGTCCACCACCATTTCATTCCAAGCATGCTAGAATTAGGTTCGTTCTGTCCACTACCCTACTTGTAAAGGACTCGGGCCGGCAGTACCTAGTCAGGTGCTCTCAAGATATTGCGGTGCTATCGACGTATGATCGTAAGTCGCCGATAGCGGATCACTCGTACACGGCTGACAAGTATTTGCAGCAGAGAAGGCTTTGAGATCATTGCCAAGCCCTTTAACCGCATGTGACGAAACCATCTGTTCAAAATCTGGTACAATGGAGTCAACGAAGGTGACAGCAGGATTGCATCGGCAAGTTTGGGTCAGCGGTAGCACTATTTTTGTGGATATCCACATCGCCAACAATAGCCGGAAAGCAATCAAAAAGCTTGATCTCAGCCTGGAAAGAGACATACTTTGCTACAGACATGTATGTGTGATACGAATGCTCGCTGTACGGATGGAATGTTAACATCGCACAGGCAGCTGCGGCAACGTTAGAGCAATCAGCTGGCCAGGCAAGAATATTCGAGAGCAACGAGCGGTCTATTCTCAGCAAATCCAGTCTCAAGCAAGGTACACAAGGATGGGCCGGAGTTGAGGCATATGGCTCGGTCACCAGAACGTGTGATCTCGATATACCAAGGGGACATGCAACCGTCAAGTGTGGTATGCTCCACGATATATGACTTTACCATTTGTCTCATCTGTACTGATTGATACAGGAAAATACTTTGAGGTGCGGTACTTCCTCAATCTATGTGTCAGCACGTCCCATTCGTGAGTAAATTGCCAATAACTCAAGATGAACTCCACTAACCCAGAGCGCAGGAAGATAGTTTCCGTCCAGCTACCAATCATTCTTGTGCATATGGTAAGCTTGTCCACAACGACAAACGTTTGAAAATTGCTGATGGGCCATTAAAGAACTCCTTGGACGTGGTCCCAAACTCAGTAGCTCAGGTAGCGGCAGCGATCGAGGAAAAGCGGTCTCATCATCGTCGAGGACGGTCCCACGCCACTTCAGATTACACAGTAAAGCGACATAGCAGGTCGCATGTGCAGACCTCACCGTCACCGGCAAAGCCACAGACTCAGCTAAATCGTCAGGCTTCGAAGCTCCAGGGTCGTGCCTTTGCGATACCGCGACAACAGTCACTTGATCGTAGCCGTACAGATGCCGCTGACTTACAATACTTGGGGACCGTGGTTGACTCTTCGCCACGGAAACACTTGCCATCAAAATCGCCCTCCCGACACAGGGGCAAACATGCGAATGCTGATGCAAAGAAACCAGGCGCAGCAAGCAAGGCCAACGCAACGATTGTTTCCAGGCCAGCCAGGGAGATTCACAAACAACCAAGCAACCTGTCACTCGGCGGTATCAGTGTGGGAAGCTACACGATTTTCAATGATAGTAGCACCTCGGGCACTGGTATGGAATATGTGACGCCACCGTCCAAACGCAAGGGACGCATTTTCGACATTTCCATGCTCGGTGGATCCAGCGATAACGAGAGAGAACGGGCGGAGATGGTGAAAGTAAAACACGGACGTATGCGCAGCACCCACAGTGTCGACAGTGTCCGAAGCCGAAAGTCAAGCGTCATGGGAAAAAGCCGTTGGAGAGACCATTTTCTTGGGGCTAAGAAAGAGAGTAGGCCCGATGACAGGCAGATTCAGAGCGCCCTCGGACATCGCTTACCTAGAGTTGATGCACATACATTGGGTCTGACGAGCCACGTGACAGGACACGTAGAATCGCCAGGTTTGCGCAAACGATCCTCTATTGGGCGGCCAAGTCGGGATGGAGCGGTTGGCATGGGCAGAGTGCCTAGCTGGCGTATCAAAGAAGATGGCAACTTGGACAGGAGCCGATTCGAGTTCAAGGCTGTCAAGAAGGAGGGTGGTGGTTTCAAAGAGTGGCTTGGAGGACTGAGAGTTGGGAAGCATGAAGCTGCACGAAAAGACAATTGGTTATGAGAGCATCTCTTGACATGTCTGCTCTCGCTTTGCTCAGGCAAGAAAGCAGGTTGTCTTGGAGAGCCCGTCTTGGAGGATGTCTCCTGGCGATTGGATGCCCAATGGCGAGACAGGCGGCAGTTTGCAAAGATTTGATAGCTTCTTTACACCCCGAAACACAGCATCATCACATCACGCACAGGTGTAACCGAGGTGAGTGAGAAGATGCAAATGATCATTCCTGTTCATGTAGAGTACTGTACTAGAGAAACCATGCCAAAAGACCAATTTTAACGCCATGGCAGATCCATCATGCCTTTCCCTTTCTCAACCAAACGCCTGAACTACACGTCGACCGTGGACGCCACGCTATGCCAATCTTATAGGGTGAAGTATACAAGGATCCCAAAGAGGAATGAAAGAGAATGTACGAAATGTACAGGATAAGCCATGGCCGTACTGGGATATTCCAGCCAATGCCTCGTTCCTGAGTAAGAGGGTCGATACGTGAGGATACCAAGTCCTGAATATCGTAGACTGCGAGATAAGATGATCAACGACGCTTGGGCGTGGCCAAGGCATTCAATCTGGCCTGACTGAGCAGACCAGGTCGCTTGGGCGTAGGTTTCTGCGTCGACTTTGGCTTGACCCCCAAGGTGGTGAAGCGCCTCGGGGTCTTCGCGGGCTGCGGAGTCTTTGAAGGCTGTGTCGTACGCACATCAGGAGCGCTCGTCTTGGCTTTCTTGGCTGGTCGATGCTCGGCCTCGGACTCAAGGTGGCTGTTCTCTTTGTCGCTTAACTCTTGGTTGCGAGATGTGCCCGTGTGTTGGTCATCGAGGCCAGAGAGCTTGCGCTTCTTGCTAGATGCCGAAGCGAGTTCAGGCTCAGCGCTGACGTGACGGATGGATGCCTTGATGTTGCTAGAAGCAGCGGTACGGTTGGGAGAGGGACCGAAGACAATCTCTCCTCCAGCGCGAAAGGTGAAGTCGCTCGGGAGGGCCATGGTCATACGTCGGTGGCTCTTCTTGACGTCGGTGTCGTGTGGGGGCAAGGATGGATAAGAGAAGTGAGGCAGGGATGGCTCGACGACAGATGCTTGAACGTCTTTGGTGGGCTGAGAATGGTTGATGGACTCCTTAGATGGCGTCTGAGGTCTGTCCTCCAGACCAGGAATGCCCTTTGTCGAGGCAGTAAAATCAACGTGTTTCCGCACTGGGGCAGTCTTTGGTGGAGCTGCGAGGAATGGCCTAGCTGCCATGTCGTTGTCCTTCTCTGGAGTTGCGAAATGAGTGCCGCTGGCCAGCTTCAGTGGATCATTCGAGTATAGACGTTGAGGAGTGCGTAGAATTGACTTGACAGGAGATTTGCGGAGGAGATTGAAGCGACTCATGAGGTTTGTACCCGTGGACTTTGCAGGAGTCTGCGTGGAGTTGTCTGAGGCTTCGGGAATGGCAATCTTGGAAGGAGAGCGCAATAAAAGCTTCGTCTTGTTTGGTTGGTCTTCGCCCTCGATCTTCTCCGTCATTGACATCTTGGAAGGCGAACGAGCAAGGAAACGGACGCTCGGTTCCTGGTCAGCATCATCATGCTCGAGGGTAGAGGCGTGTGTACGAGGAGGAGGCTTGACAGCACTGCGGCTCAACAGGGGACTCTGTGGTTCCAGAGCGGTTGAGTTGATCTTTGACTCAAAGACAGTGGCTGGCGGAGCTAATTTGGATGGCGAGCGAGCAAGCAGTGGAGTGGATGGCTTGGGCTGGTGCTGGTGCTGACTTAGACTAGACATGTCTGGCTTCGAAGGACTGCGAGCCAGAGCAGGGATCATTGTGCGCTTTATAGATTTGACGCTGGCAGCTCGTGCAAGAGAAGCAGCAGTGGGGGTACCAAGGCCCTTGAGGTGTGTGTTTGTGTGAGGGTGTCTGAGAGAGGTGGAGGGCTTAGGCGTTGCAGCTGCAGGTGCAGGTTCATCCGAGCCGGCACTTCTTGGACGAGATGTAGCCGTATCATCCTCAAGTTCACGTTTGACACGCTTTGCGGGAGCCTCGGTTGCAGGGGGTTGGTGAAGGTCGGGCTTGGATGTGGGGCGTGGCAGAGCAGTGGATGATTGGGTCAAGTCAGCCTTGGATTGCGTCCTCTTCAGTGATTTTGGAACAGCGAGGTTAGGGTATGACGAGGTCTTCTTTGGCGTCTTGTCATCGTGAGCAGGGTTAGAGCGGACGGCGTCGGCTCTGAAGGCCGAGGGGTGGTCGGCGATAGAGTCCATCTTTTTGAATTGGTTCATGTGCACGTCACTAAAGCGGCCAATCTTGGCCTTGGGCGTGGCCATTTTACGCGCCAGAAGGTCGCGGGCAGTGGTGCCTGACTCTTGACTGGCCTTCATTTGTCCCCTTATCTTGGCGGCTTCATCCCTCTTCTCGGCCATCAGCTTGCGTGCCTCGGGGCTGAGGTCGAGTGATGGGCGGTTGAAGGTGAATTTAAAGTCTGGAGGATGCTCGAAGGCGGCTTTAGCCTTTTGCATCTTGGTGGGTGTGCCTTGTTGAGCGACAATCTTGTTGGAGCCTTTGGCTGGTTCAGTCTGGGGGACCATGTTTGAAAAGCCCAGCCACCTCGCCTCGTCCAGGGGCTTTGCTGTTGTCATCTGGTACTTCTGTGGGTGCATCTCTTCCATGCTTGGCTTGATGGGAGTTGCATGTTTAGGCGTGGCATGTTCTCCCGTGATTGCTTGCGCGATATGCTCTGCAAGACGTGAGGGTGATGTTTCGACTGGTGATGTCGACTGTGGGAACGCGCCCGGCATTTCATCGCTCTCGGTCAGCGTCGTCAACTTGGACGCTCTACGAGGCGTGTGAAGACTTTCATCCTGTCCAGACTTCGACACCCTCTTGCCCTGTAAGTCATTTCTTAGTCTTCTGCTGCATTCCACTCTGTACCGAAACATACCTGAGGCGTAGACGAGACTTTGGCGCGTAATCTCGCCGATGATCTTCGAGCCATCGCGTCTCAAGTGTGTTTAAAGGATGTTTGACAAAAGTCTCTACTTGGCTGCTATCCACAAAAGCCGTTGAAAGATGCCCAGGAGAATCCGAGTAGACCGATTGCTTTCTTTGCCGACAACTCGGGTGGGGTTGCGCGTTGGAACTTTGTCCCGTCTTTTAGTGTAAACAAAAGGACGTCACGCTGTAAACACGGTGCGCCAGTCAGCCAGCTTTGACCGCAATGCCAAGCATCCTTCACCACCTCAGCCCCGAAGCCCGAATACCTTAATCTTTAACCGAGACCGCTCTCGACCGTGAGTAAGCGATATGCCTTTACACGTAAGTGCATCATCATGTTGGCCACTGATACCACTGTTCGTAGCTAACTCTCACACATTACCGCAATCACTCCATCACATTTTGATCACTATCGTCTTCGTCACGTCCTGTGACAGTTCCTGCATCACTCTGTGCATTGTATATCTTGCGTATGGTGAACTCTTTCTCTTGCCAAAACCTAATGACGTGACCGCTATCTTCTTCCTCAACTATCTTCTATCTATATCTCATATTGAACAAGACACCATACTAACCATGGCAACCATATCTCTGGGCTTATACCTGTGGAAAAGGTATGCATCCCCGCTCCTTTGATCTGCAATACTGACAACCTCATGGAATACATGAGGTGGGCGTAAGTACTATAATGGTAAGTCTCAGTTCATGTCTTCCTGCTCTTCTTGTCTGTCTTCTCACCACAAAAAGGGCGTACCTGGCGATTTTAATCTGCAACTACTCGATCACATCTATCATGTGCCTGGTCTTAGATGGGGTGCGCTATTCTCGCAAAGCATGCAAACTTTCCGCAACCAACCACCTGCAGTCGGCAATGCCAACGAGCTGAATGCCGCTTACGCTGCCGATGGATATGCGAGGGTCAAAGGTGGCGCCGGGTGCCGTGAGTTTCTCCTATCTATTCATGCAATTGGCGAGCTACGTGCTAATCACAATATGCAGTCGTCACTACTCATGGTGTTGGTGGGCATACTTGAACAAACCCTTCCATTGAATAACCACTTATTCAAATTCAGGAGAGCTTAGCGCACTCAATGGCATTGCTGGGGCAATGACCGAGCAAGTCAAAGTCATTCATGTAGTTGGCCAGACCACTAGAGACATGCAAGTCAATCGCAAGTTGATACACCATTCTATTGGCCTTGATCCCGATCATCAGGTCTTTAACAAAGCATTTCGAGTTGCCGGTGCACAGTTATGGGACAAGGAGAATGCAACAACCGAGATCGACGTGAGTATACATCATGTCTGCATCAAAAATATATTGACAACTCTAGCGAGCAATTCGCGAATGCTTCATAAAGTCCGGTCCTGTTACCATACATTTCCCATTGGACATGGTAGACGAGCAAGTGCCTATGAGTCTGTTGGATACACCCATTGATCTTACTCTACCAGAAGATGAAGCTTCCAAGAAAGCGACCAAGGATGCAGTCAAGGCCATCATCGAAGCTGTCTCCGAGTCAAGGAGCCCGGTCGTCTTTATTGACTGCCTTGTTCAGCGTCACGATGCGGTGGCAGAACTGAATGAGCTCGTCGACAAGCTAGGCTTTCCCATATATGCTTCGAACATGGGCAAAGGATTAGTTGATGAACATCACTCAAAATACGTAGGCATTTACAACGGCACCGTGTCTAGTCCTGGCCTGTCACAAGCTTTCGAAGCGAGCGACCTGGTGTTGAGCTTCGGCGCCCTCCTATGTGACACAAATTCGGGGGGGGGGCGGGGTTCTCGCGGAAGGTGGAGCCCAGAAGTAGCATAGACATATCACCCAATCGGGTAACAGTCAGTACCTCCGCCCCTAAGTACAAAACTGTAACTCACTCGGTTCTCGTCTTTGAAGGTCAAAGGCTCACAGACGTACTCTGGAATCTATATCAAGACACTCTTGGCGGCGCTCAATGGGGCTATCGATACGGCGCAACTGCCCAAGGTTCAAGTGCCTTCTCTTCCTCCGGCCACTCTGGCCCACGACCATGAAGGAAAGGCCATCACGCAAAGTTGGATATGGGGAAGGATTGCGGAATTCAACACGTCCGGCGACGTGCTTTTTGGCGAGACTGGCACAGCTGCATTCAGCTTACCTGATGCTACATTTCCCACGGGAGTTAAGTCCGTCTAATCAAACTGCTATTTCCTTGATAAATGCTGACCTGTCGCAGCTGGGTGACCCAGACCTACTATGGCTCGATAGGATATGCAACCCCAGCAGCCTTGGGCTCAGAGCTCGCGCTCGACGACATTTGCAACAACAATAAATGGCAACAAGCGTGGTCGCACTGTACTCGTGACCGGCGACGGTAGTCTCCAGCTCACAGTGCAGGAGCTCGGAACCATGATTTCGCACAGCACACGCCCGATCATCCTGTTGATCAACAATGCCGGCTACACCATCGAGCGAGTGATCCACGGCGCAAAGCAGTCATACAACGACATTTCGCCCTGGAACTACTCGCACGCCCTGCGTCTGTTCGGCATGAATGAAGGAGGCGGGCTTCCAGTTTCGGGAGCCCGAGGTCGAGAAGTGATTTGTCATGTCTTCGAATAGTCTTTTGCCCTGTGATATGTTTCACTCCCTCAAGAAGACGCCAAGTGAGGAGGGATTTACGAAAATTTGTATGCTGGTTGATTGGCACAGCCGTGTACATGGTTGTATAGGAGCATTGTATATAGCTGCCAAACATCTTGACTTGCCGCGATGAATTCTCGAAGCGTTTCCCCTAGACATGAGAGGTATCACCCCAAGCAAAGACCCGATGAGTCAGTCTGATATAGCTAGATCCTTCCACCAGACCCGCGAATCAGTACACGAAACGCCATCATGGCGTGCAGTACTCTAGAGGAGACTGTGAACCATCGACGTTAGCTCAAAAGATGATTCGTTAGACAGGGTTGCCCTATACAACGGCATGGATTTATTTCCTCTCGTACACGAATCTCATTGCTGAACAAGCTCTGTTTACTACTGCCGACCACCTAAGTGCTTGAATTGCAACGGATAAGAGGAAGGAGCGTACACACTAACCTTTAGTGGGTAGATTTAATACTCTTTCCATTTTAACATGGTGTGTGACATCAAGTCCGCAATACTGCCAATGGTTATTCTCTCTAACCGAGCGATTCATATAACAAAAAAAGAAAATCGACAAGAGCGAGTTTGATAAAGATGTGGTTTTTGGTAAAACATACAAGAGTGGACTAGTCATCTACGTACGGTACGCGATCGCTGCCGGCCCCAAGATGCGCCTTGCACGCCCCCCACCCCTCCCAGGAGCATCATACAGATATATACAAAACTACAAAAATAAGGCAGGTGACGACAGGATTCGGAACAGTCGAAAGGAAAAAAGGCAGAACAGAAAAAAAGTCAAGTCACGCCACGTCCGCTATGCGTTTCCATGCAATAATCGTCCAGATGCGAAATCTCAACTGTACCCTTGGGCTACAACTACAAATGTGCTGTCATCGACATGTCGCTCAGCTAGCTAAGGTAGCTAGCTCCTCAGCTCCTCATGTCCTTGAAGATGGTGGGGGCTGGGTTGTTGGAGCCTGGTGGACCGCCAGGCAGTATCATGCCATCGGGCTTCTCTGTTGGCTCGGTGCCTGGGATGCCGGCACCGGGCCCTTCCCGGTCGCCCCGGCTACCAAAGTACTTTTCAAAGTCCTCCTTTTCACCCCATTGTCTGGGACCCAGTAGGCGAACGAGGTCGTCGCGGCTGAGGACTTCCTTGCGGAGAAGTTCCTCAGCTACGATGCCAATCTCCTTTTTCTTCTCCTCGAGCAAATCACGACATTGCTTGTACGCCTCGTCGACGATGCGCTTGACTTCGGTGTCGATGTTTCGTGCCGTCTCCTCGGAGTATGGCTTTTGTAGTTGCTGCGACGTGTCGTCTTCGTAGTAGAGGTAGCCGACCTTGCTTGACATTCCCCACTTGGTGACCATGGCGTTGGCCATACGAGTCACTTTGTTGAAATCATCCGATGCGCCCGACGTTACAGTGTCAAAGTGGAGCTCCTCGGATACGCGGCCAGCGAGTGTCATGGCCATCCTATCCATGAGTTGTTTCACGTTCATGAGCTGCATAAGATTAGTATCATCGAGATCAAGTGGTGATTGAGCGGACTTACATAGGTGTCTCCAGAAGGGAGGTACTGTGCATATCCGAGTGCACCCTGTCCACGGGGAATGATTGAAACCTTCAGTAGGGGATCGGCGAACTGGAAGTACCAACCGCAGATGGCGTGTCCAGCCTCGTGATAAGCCACCGTTCTCTTCTCAATCGGGTTGAGAACGAGCGACTTCTTCTCAAGACCACCGATAACACGCTCGATAGCCTGCTCGAAGTGAGTCAAGAGGACGGACTCAGCTCCGCCACGAGCAGCGACGAGAGCAGCCTCGTTGACGCAGTTGGCAATGTCGGCTCCCGAGAAGCCGGGCGTCATGGCTGCCAACCGTCCCTTGAGATACTCAATGTCCTCCCTGGTAACAATCTTCTTCAGATGGACATGGAAGATCTGCTTTCGTCCGTCCATGGTGGGCTTGTCAATGGAGATTTGTCTGTCGAAACGTCCGGGCCGCATAAGAGCGCTGTCGAGTACGTCTGCACGATTGGTACCGGCCAGGACAATGACCTGTTCAGAAGTGTTGAAGCCGTCCATCTCGGTGAGAATTTGATTCAGGGTGCTTTCTCTTTCATCATTGCCACCGCTGAAGTTATTCTTTCCTCTTGCCTTTCCAATGGCATCGATTTCATCTATGAAGATGATGCATGGGGTGTGTTTCCGTGCATTGGCGAATAGATCTCGTACTCTTGAGGGACCGACACCGACGAACATCTCGACGAACTCGGAACCACTGACACTGAAGAAGGGCACACCAGATTCACCAGCAGTTGCCTTCGCCAGCAGCGTCTTACCAGTACCAGGGGGACCAGACAAAATGGCACCTCGAGGAATTTTGGCACCAAGCTTCTGGAATCTCGCAGGCTCCTTGAGGAAGCTGACAAACTCCATGATCTCAACCTTGGCTTCGTCCATGCCGGCAACATCAGCAAACTTGACCTTGACGTCGGTCTCGTGGTTGAACTTCTTGGCTCGGCTTCGGCCCATGCCGAAAAGACCTGAGCCACCACCTCCACCTGCACCGGAAGCAGCTCTTCGCGAGAGCCAGAAGATGGCTCCGATGAAGAGGAGGGTAGGACCGAAGCTGAAGACCGTCTCCAGCCATGGAACCTCGCGAGAGTATTGGACAGGAATCCTTTCTGACGTGGGAATGTGGAGGTCGTTTTGTGCTTGTTCCAATTTTGCTTCGAAGGCCTCAACGGAACCAATAGTGAAGTAGTATGAAAAGTTGGCGTGCTGTGCAGGACTGGGATTAATCGGGTTAGTTTCGGTCTTTGTAATTTTTTTTTTTTATATTTTTCAGGATAATCATACCTGTCTGGGTACATTGCAGCAACAGCCTCGCGGTGCAGGTAGACGCGCACTCTGCTGTTGTTGAGGACTACCATCTTCTCAACGAGTCCCTTGTCGAGGAAGGTGTTCCTGAACTCTTGCCAGGTAATCTCTCTCTGGTTGTCTCCTGGTGCTACAAGCCTGTAGAGGAGGTATGAGGTAAAGGTGGAAAGGAGAATGGTGTTGAGGTCAAGCTTGAGCTCAGTGGGGCCTTCGGGCTTGCTGTTCTTCTTCGTCTTGCTCTTGCTCTTGCCGGCGCCAGGATCGTGAGCGCCTGACTTTTGCTGTCCGGCAGCGCTATCGTCGTCGAGTTCTTCTTCGAATGTCTTCCTGGCCATGGATGACACCTGACGCCAAAGCTTGGCAGCGGTGGCGGGAGTCATGGTGCCCTTCTTGACCTCTTCCATGGTATCGCGGAGTTCCTGCGGGATTCCATCGTGGCGGATCTTTTCGTAGACCTTCTCGACGTCCTTTGTCATTGCTTTGGGCATGCCCTTCTTCACGTGCTCGAAGAGGTTAGCCAGTTCCTTCTCTTCCTCGGCCGTGAGCTTAGAGAAAGCTGGTCTCTCGGACGAGGCTGACTCTGCGCCCTTTTCTGGTGACATGGGTCCGGTCTTGCTATAGAGGTGCTCCATGCCCTTGGCGGGCGCGCCAGGAGCCTTGTCTGCCCTCTTTTCTTCATCTGTTGCCTTGTCCTTGGGGTCTTCAGGCTGGGTGGCGTATCGGCGCGTGCGCTGGTATGCATACAAGGGCCGAGGAAGAGAGGCGGGGCGCAGGGAGAGCGGACGTCCCTTGGAGCATATTCCAATCGACTGCCTGGAGAGTCGAAGCGCGGGCTGCCGTAATAAGCCTGTCATGGTATGATGGCCTTTCGGCGGCAGCTATATGGTTAGATAAGGCGATGATGATTAGAGACCGACTACCATCCACCGAACAATGTCACTCAACGTCTTGATTGATCTTGTCGAAAGTGTTCCAGGTATGGAGGCAATTCGACAGACTATCCATGACGATGAGTCTGAGAGAGGCGGGAGAAGCCGTGCGCTTGGCGTTCCGTGATCTGATCTTGACTCGGATCGTCCATGATTTATTAACATTGTACATAAGAGTAACAACCCGCCAAGTCAAGTCAATGCAACAAGATGATTTACTACTTGCGATACCTAATGACTAGTCATGAAACTGATACGTGTACAAAGTCATTTTACCAACTTGCCAGCTTATGCTGAACATGGTTATACGATGCACCAATGTAATCATCTTGCTCCTCGACTAAGGTAGGTACTTAGCCGTAGCATTGATGGAAGATGACTCGAAAAGGGATAGAAAGTAGGTAGCTTGGTCACGCAACACATGTAAAGTTGGAAAATTGGTGATTGATCTGACATGCCCTGTTTGCAGAGCATGACAGACGTTCCATGAGGCCGTAGCCAGGTATCTGATAAAATCGAGTGAGACCGTCCATCGACGCCCGCTTTCCCTGTAAGTCTTTCGCAATTCGCAATTCGCAATCCAGAACGCCATTTTGAAATCCCTTGCATCAACTTCATGCATCGACGTCCATGTCCTCTGGGCCGTCGCCTCTGACCAGTCTTTGCTTCTTCTTGCCCTTGGTCTTTTGCTGCTTCTGCCTCTCCAACTCTTCCTCCTCGAGTTCTTCCTCCTCGACGTCCATGGTCGTCGTCTCGGGCTCGTCCTCGAGAGTCTCCTTGATGGCGTCCCTGTACTCTGGGGGAAGCAGGTGCTGGTGTTCTGCGACGAGCTTCTTGTCTGCCTCGAGTTGTCTCTCCTTGTTGCCGCGCATACGATTCTTGTAGAATTGCTTCTCGCGCTTGGCACGGATCTCGCTGACCCTTTGCATGGCCTTGAGAGTAGTGGCAACGAGATCGCGGTTGTATCTGACGGGAACATTGCGACGAGCAGCGAAGGAGAGGGTGCTGTCAACAGTCATCTCCTTGCCATGGGCGCGACGGAAGGACTTTGTCCATGCCAACTTGCGCGGGTTACGCTTCATCTTGAACTGTTTGCAGCCATGTCAGATGAGCTTTCGCAATACATATACTTTAGCAGTTGTTCCCGGGCACATACGTTCTTGTGACATTTTGATCGGCAGAAACGGAAAAGTCTGGCATCGTTTCGCACGAAAGTGATACCCTTCGATGGGTAGCACGGCTGCGAACTGCATCTCGTCAGCGCATTTGTTCAGAAGGATGATTGATATTGAGTATATCTGACTCACCAGAAATAGCACGTTTCGATTCTCATCTTGCCTGACTTGACGACGAGGCAACAAGTGTTTTAGGAAGAAATGTTACGAGAGGCTCGGAAGGCGTACGAGTACAGAAAAGTCGCTAGGCTCGGGAAGTTTTCTGTCCCAATGCGGCTTAGTGGCTTCGTGCGGCGAACTTCCCTCACCTCCGACTCCACCAACCAATGCTTCTTGTTTCTAACATTCACCACATAATATTTGGACCATTTCTCGCCTTCTTTGCTCTCGACTCGATACTGTCGGCCGTCCCACCGCTTGGATAACTGGTGATTCAAAATGGCTACCGCTCTTGCCCTTGGTTTCGGCATCGCAGCCGCAGCCTTCTTCGTACGGCACTTCATCGTCCTCGAGATAAATGACCCCAATGCTAATCTGTCTCATAGGGCCGTGCTGGTCTCGTAGCACTCAGACGATCTCGCGGCACCGTCAACGCCATGGGCAAAGCCTTCTACAAAGGTGGATTCGAGCCCAAGATGACCAGAAGGGAAGCTGCACTCATTCTCGAAACTTCGTATGTCGGCCCTCTCTGTTCATTTCAGTGACTGAACTGACACATCTACCCTTCCAGAGAACGTGGCATTACACGTGACATCATCCGCAAGAAGCACCGTCAGCTCATGCTTCTCAACCATCCCGATCGTGGTGGATCCCCATACCTTGCGACAAAGGTCAACGAGGCCAAGGAATTGCTCGAGAAGACTTCCTGAGATTACAATTCACCCCTGCGACCTCAGCTGTATCATATGTCGATTTTAGGATGAGCGTGGCGTTGGTGGAAAATATGAGTTATTGGACTTTTGTCAGGCCATGGGCATGACCTTCGAATCGCCACTCTTACCGCATTAGCGGCACGAATTGTATAGATATTGCCTTCAAGAATGCTTTTACGACTCTGTCACACCCTGCATTTGCACTTCGAGCGCATGTGCTATCCAACTGTGACCGTTCAACAGTTCCACCGTACGCCGCGCTATATGTGCAGCTCAGATCTAAACGCCCTTGCAATGCAATGTCGTGTTTCTAGAGATCATTCCTTCATGTCCTTGGTTTTTTCAATCATCTCCTCGACCAATGCATTGAATTCCTGCCTTCGCTCGATTGGAATCACATGGCCTTGACTCCGGAAGAAAGCCTTCTTGACTCCTCCCTCCTGTCCTCCCAACTCCGCTAACAGCACCTCTCCATGAGGGAATGTAATCATGCGGTCTCGTCCTCCGTGAACAACCATGATTCTCTGTCTTCCCACCTTGTCAGCCAGTTCCTTGAGCTGAGCCCCCGACTTGTGATGCCATCCGGCAGCAACAGCCTGCGACATGAACCCCTTCTTGTTAAAGTACTGCGGCTGCGTACGCTTGGTCACCTCCGCTGCTGCGAAGCGGTCACCGTTGGTTGGGAATGGCTCCACGACTGCTTCTGTATCATCTGGCTGGTCTAAGTATTCCTCAGTGTAGAGATTGGTTTTGACGTGCGCGATCTGATCGTCTATCTTGCGCGGTATGAAAAGGTTGATTCTGTTGCGGATGTTCTCAATGAACCCGACCGTGTTAACCAGTCGCGCTGCTGTCGAGACCAGACTGAGAGACGCTATTCTTTCTGGGATCATATATGCCTTGCGAACTGTTTAGCAGGCATGCTCGCTCCTCAACATGATCTGTCATGGTTCTTCTTACCAGTTCTTGAGCGACCATTCCACCCATGCTGATGCCGACAACATGCAGTTGTCGCTGTTCGGTCCAGCCTAGGTGGTCGATCACCTCGAGCGAGTCCTGCGCCATCATGCATGTAGAGTACCGCATCAGAGGCTTGTCACTCTCGCCCATTCCTCGATTGTCAACAATCAGCGAAGTGTATTGGTCAGACTTTGTATGGGAAAAGTCCCTGGTCTGTCTCTGCCTTGGGTACTGTCAGCAAGCGTGCACTGCTTGCTAAGGGTCAACATAAACTGACCATGCCCACTTCATACCACCGAGACCCATTATCCACTATCAGAGACACCGTCAGACATATCAATATAGAATGCAGCGACTTCCACGCGTGTGAGAGTGGTGCAGCGCCACTGAGCCGTGTTACGACATGGTTTTTTTTTTCAGGAAAAGTCTTTCACATACGACAATCTTGTTTGGGCCGTCTCCATGCACCTCCCACGCTACATTAATTGGGCCACCTCGAGACTTGGCGACTGGTAGTGTGCCCTTTTGCTGCGGCTTGAGATCCCATGTTGTATGTTGAAACTCTGGGTGCGCTTGCAACTCGACTGCACTCAAAGGCCTGGTACAGCATTGTCAGCCGAACGATGTATTACTGTGCAGCCAGTGACAGTGATCAATGGGTACCATGAGGTCAGGCAGCAACTAAAAACCGCCGAACGCCACACCAGCGAAATCTGCCTTGGATGGCAGAACAAAACAGCTTCCGTACGTACATGTTTGGTTGTCAGATGGTTATTAGATCTTTCGGTGATATTCTACGAAGTTAGGAGTTTCGAATCTGGCGTCTTATATATAAGGTAGGTATTGAGACGAGAGAGCCAAGGCAGAAGTCGGAGCAGCAATCACTCAGAGCAATAATTTCGCGTGGCGCAGGCGGCTTCGTCACAGACGGAAACCCAACAGACGCCTTACAAGACCAGCCACTCAATTTTTACTGCCATATCTGCATTCGTTTCACTGCACGTCTATTCTTGGCGAGAGATAAGAAACACAAGTATGTCTTCCGTAAGAAAGGTGACCCTAAGAGAACTTGCATGCTTATTCGCTACCTACTCTCGCAGATATGAAGTTCACGGCTGAGAAGGCATCCATGCAATTATCATCTGGAGTCGAGAAAACGATGCCACATCTTTACGATTGTGGCATTGCTATGGATTAGCAGTGTCGTGATAGGCAAAGAAGTTGATCAAATCAATGAGACCTCTGTGCCCACTGCACTGCGGTAAGCTAAGCTAAGGTATACTGAGGTAATTATAAATATGGGACCGTCTTGCGGTCGAGCTCAAGCGCCATAGGGTCTTCGTGTGCAAGCTCAAGACCCTCCTCTCCGTAATCTTCGGTCTCTGTTGGTTTGTGGTGACCGATTCCACTGTACAAGTCGATATTAATATTGTTCTGCAAACAACTATCCATTCCAGAAATGGTAATGCTTTGTCAAGCATATATATAAGCACGTCACCCTGTCAATCCAGGTCCCTGCCAGTCAGCACTTGATCTTGGCGAGGCTGGTGCCCAGTGTCGTGTCATCAAAATTAAAGAATAGTTTCCAAACGGGCCTTGTATTACTGGATCTTCATGCGCCGCAGGTGTGGCGAGATATGTCGTGTCCCATAACTCGTGTCGAATCACATTGAACCCATGCGCAGCAAGGCGTCAATCGCATCTCGCTCCTGCAAGGTCTGATCGATGTCCATACCATTGTTGTTGCTATGGGTCTGCGGTACACTTGTAGGTATGGGTGACTTTGTCATCGTGGATGGCCGTCTCGCATGGCGCGAAGCTGACCACGACTGAAGAGGAGATCTAGAACCGCCGCCATACGTTGAGGAAGCTATGGTCGAGGCGCGCCGGGCGTCGTGAAGAGAACCAGGGATGCTGATCAGGTTGTAATTGCGTCTTACGCTTGTAGAAGCCGCGACTGACAAGGAGGCTTTGCGCAGTGTATCTGGGCCGATAGCAGCCCAGTCTTCTTCTTCGGTTTCTTCACCTTCAGTATCCGAAGTCATGGAATCGTCTTCTTCAGAGTCCTGCGAAGATGAACCGTCAAGAGACATCTTATCCGCCTCGTGTTCGGCCATGCTCATGTCGTCCAAGTGTTGACTGAAACTGGACTGAGGCATCCAAGAGCCCGCCCAACTTTCCTGTTTGCTGTGATTGTTGCGGAATTTGGATATGTGGACACCCGGTTCATCGTAAGACACGGCATAGCTGCCGGCCTCACTCGCAGGCGGTGAGAGCTTGCCGTCAGCAAACCCAGGGTTGAAATTTGGACTTTCACCCCTTTTGTGAGCATCCCATCTGCCCCAACCTGTCTTCTCAAACACTACGTCTCCACTGACACCACCACCGCCGCGGCTCTCAAGTGCTGCTACGACCAGCCTGCGGGCTTTGGCTGGCGGAATGCGCGAGAAGCCAGGCAAGGATTGAGTAAGACAGGCCATGACGTGCCGGATAGCAACAGGACCGTGACCGAGGATGATGTCCGGTAGATGGTGCTTAGCAAGCATCGATGCCGTAATGGACTGTGATGATTCCAGTCCAGACAATGCGCCCTTGCTAAGGGGCATAATTGGCTGGTCCAGAGCAGCAGCATGATCCACGGCATCTAGCAAGTCGATATCACCGTCGATCTGGATCGGCGGTGGCGAGGAGAGATTGGCGCGGGCGACTTGGGCCGGAAGATTAGGGGAGACGGAATTAGGGGGAGTGAGAGGCATTCCGGGAACGTGTTTGGCAGCCGCGAAGAAGGCATTGGTGGGCTTCATATTGTGTGAATGCAGAGCAGCACCAGGGGCAGAGGGGGAGGCAAAGGCCATAGTGATGCCCGAGGGTGCTGGTGGAGCCATGTCCGATGAATGTAGTGATGGGCTTCCCTGCGCCATGAGTCAGAGAAACAGCGGTGATAAGTATGTATGACGCGTTTTTGGATTGCAGTCACTTGCCACGATATCGAGAAACGGGGAGGCAAAAGAAGTCAAGCAATCCATTTTCGCTAACACGGAGGTACGACTCACTTCAAGGTGAGATGGAAGCTACTCGAGTGCAGTGCGATGCTGAGCAAGCACTGTGTGTTGTGTCTGATAAGCTGGCCGGCGTCACGGAGATAGGCGGCGCGTGTATGCGGTAGTGTTTATGGCTGTTAGCGCGTCACTTGTCCTAATGGCGAGTTTGTATGTCAAAAAGTCAACAAGAAAAGTAGAGGCGAAAGCAGCGGTAGTTAATCCAATATGTGAATGTGTGAGAACAAACAGATGTCAAGCGAGTGTGTATGTTTGTTACTGATACAACTGGCAGGTGCCCCCATATGCCGGACTCGATTGGACAAGGCGGGGGCACGTTCGGAGTGCCCTGCTTGCGGAAGTCTCAACTCTAATTCGCCAAGCTTGGCCATTATCCAGGCCGAGTGCTCGACGACCCCCACGAGCCCGCATCCTGTTGAACGTTAGGTTCCTTTTTGTCCACACGAACCAATCGTCGTGCACGTGTTGGCAGGTCTCACCATAGTGAACTCAGGAATAGCTCAACGTGATCGACCTTCTTCCAGGCGTTCATGTCACTTGTTCCAATTTCAAAGCCGGTTACCTTGGCCTGCTGACTACCTTCAGCCACAAATCCTCCTGGCCTCGCGATTTTGCCCGAACTGGATTAACGAGAAGGGGGAATCTCTCGGCCCTTTCGGGCTTCATATCTCGATCTCGTAGCCTTACAGAAAGCAGGATTGCGGTGTACATACTCCGCGTCTCTCTATTGTTGCTCCAATTTCTATGCTGCTCTCCAGCTGCAATTAAGATCACGGCGTGTATAATTCCATACACTTCGCATGTCATTGATCGGGGTGAGGAATCCCCTCATTCCTTATTCTTCATGCGGAAAGCAGGCTGCCAACCATTGCCTTTAATTCAGGTCCACAATCCCGATGATCGCGATGCGCAATGGCGGGACCATGTAAAGAAGTTATTCCTAATGTTGTGAAAGTAAATGCGATTTTGATGAATAGATTCCAGCAACCTCGAACAATTCTTCGGATCTCCTGGAGCTGATTAGCCTTCTGGGTTCATTTTTGCGGCACGTACAGCAGCAGTAAGGAGCATCGATGGGTGCTGAGACCAGATGAACGAGCCTCACTGCGTTCTGGGTTTCTCTCCTAGCCTTCTTTTTCGTGGGACCTGAAACACCGTGTGCAATATTGCAGTCATGATCGGTGTCTGTCAAGTCATGTGCTGTATGAGCTTGACTGCTGTTCACTGTCCGAAGCACAGCACGTCTTGTTCATAGAATATGTTGCATGGGGTTCTCATCTCTCCCGCAGTCTGATCGCCGTTCGACGTCTAGATCTGCTCTTGCACGTCTCGATGGTTCTTCCAAGGCTGCCACGCTCTGTTGGCCTCTGGCTCACATGAAGATTTGTAGGCATTGTGAGCGCAAACTATGTTATTATTAGAAGTCCTTTGACCGAGAATCTGCAATTTCCAGCTATTTGCGCAAACATTCATTCGACCATGCTCGACGCGACTATTGCGGCCGGCAAGTGCAACTAACAACCAACGACACCAATCAAGAGAGCAAGCTTAGAAAGTTCTTATCAGTCAGGTCTGATTCTCTGCATTAATGTATATGGTCGAGGCGTACTCGTGCTGCGTCCATGGCGAATATGAATCTAGAACCACTCAATGCTGAGCAGAGTCAGTATCATGATTCATTGTTTCAGCCAATACAAAAGATCCTCACGCCACAGGAACTGCATCCGCATTTCCCACCAGTACAGCTGGAGGAGCAGCAGCTAGTGCAAGAGCAACCACCCATGTTCGTATCGTCTTTGGTGTCGAAGGGGGGAGAAGATGTGGATATTTTGGTCAAGTGAGATCTTGTCTTGCGGAGTTGTAGATTGGTGAAGTTTGAGTCGGAGGACTTGACATGAATGGCTTTATATATACCTTCGCTAGCCTTCGATGAGCAGGCAACCCACTTTTTGACACTTGCTGCTTCTCGTGGGCGGGCACTCCTGCAGTTGCAGACGAGCACATGAGCACATTGCCAGCACATATGCTATGTGGATCCTGCAAGACGAGAACACGGAGGATGACAAGATCTCGCCCAATGAGCACCCTTTACCATCTGCAGAAGACATTGATCAACCATACGATTACGCGCCTCTCAAGCACAAGCATAGCTCGAGTGGGTCAGTCTTGTCGCTCTCGTCTTGATCATGTGGATGGAGTTGACAGCCCCTTCCCTATACCCGGAGCATCAGGTCATATTCCTCCTTGCGGGGAAGAAAGGTACAACACACGTGGTATACGATCTCAATGATCATTGGTGCATTTCTGAATGACGAAGCAGTCGATTGGAGACAGCCATTGGGGGGACTGACAGCCCAACCTTGGCTGGCACGAAGATCATGTTGACTATGCTGCTCAAAGACGTTCTCTTTTACAGCTGCAGCGGCAAGTGTATCCTGATATCCGAAAGAGAAAGCTCTGAATGGTTACAAATGCGAAGGCTTCGGCCACTCAACCTTTGCAGATGCCATCGTACGTGCTGCAACCATCATGTTGTCTCGCAAGTCGTAACTACCTTAATGTGCAAGGTGACTAGTGTCCATTATCTGGGCTTGTGGTGTGGCAGTGCAGTATGACGACAAGAGCCGAATCTTGAACCGACAAATAGCCTGGACTCAGGGACCGATAGGGACCGATATGGATGCTTGAATGTATTATGAAGTCCATCAATCGAAGGCCGGACTGTTTTTGAAGACGGGGATGATGAGTCTTTGTAGAAATATTGTTGCGCACGGACGGACCATGGCGGGGCGCCACTTATCCAATCAGGGACTAAGATCTTGTCCCTGTCGCTCTTTGCTGTTTACCAACCCGGGAAGCATCAATCCGGGAAAACATTGACACACCCCTTCATACGCTCACCACAAACCAACCGAACTCTTGTGTTCCATCTTGGCAAAGATATTTCTTGCAGAGTTCGCCAACACCACAGCACGAAACACCAAAAACTCCACCGTGCTGGCCCAAGATGGGTGAATCAAGGTAGACAAGTTCCGCAATCATGAGGTAGCGGAGAGAGGCATGAGCTGACCTGCGTTCTAGACAGGAACTGCTCGCATGGCTCAACAGCCTGCTGCAACTGAACCTCACACGAGTCGAACAATGCGGCACAGGGTGCGCGGCTTTATAACAGGCAACGAAAGTGCTATAACTGACGAGACGACAGAGCGCCCTACTGCCAGATCTACGACAGCATCTTCCGTATGTCACATGTCTTGGCCAGCAAATGCACGAACTGGATAGAGCTAATGCGGACACAGTCGACCTGCCCATGTCCCGGGTCAAGTTCAACGTAAATGCGGAATATGCATATCTTGAAAACTTCAAAATTCTCAGCAGTATGTCATGGTCCGGCTACGCAATTTCAATTCAGCTGAGCACTTTTTGCTGACACGCTTTGTCCACAGATGCATTCCGTAGACACCGTATCGATCACCCCGTCCCAGTGGAGCAGCTAGTTAAGTGCAAGATGCAGGACAACCTTGAGTTCCTGCAGTGGACGAAGAGATACTGGGACCAGTACTATCCTGGTAAAAAACACAGTCGTCATGGCCAAAGTATGATACTAATATTATCTAGGTGGCGACTACGACGCTGTCGCAAGGCGAAAGGGGTCTGGAGGCGCACCAGCATCCACCCCTGGTGGCAGAAGCTCAATGACAGCCCGCAGACCGGCAGCGGCACCGTCAGCCACGGCTGGAGCTAGAACGCGCACGCCCTTGGGAGGAGGAGGAGCTGTTAATGCAGCGCTCCAGCAGGAGAACAGCGCACTTAAAGAGACTGTCCAAGGTCTGGAACGAGAGCGCGACTTCTACTTCAGCAAGCTTCGCGACATCGAGTTGCTTGTCCAGGGCGCTCTTGACACAGATCCCGAGTTGGAGAACCAGGACGGCGGACTTCTCAAGTCGATCCAGGCCATCCTTTACTCTACTGAGGTAGGACATTGTGGATTCACAGTGGAGTCATTATACGATACTGACTTGAAGTGTTTAGGAAGGATTTGAAATTCCGGCCGAAGCAGAAGGCGATTTGGTCGAGGAAGAAACATTCTAGATGATACCCCGGCATGTGTAGCGTTTGCAGCGTTCAAAGCGGTCTCTTTGGCACGGGGCATGCATTGTAGAACAGCGACACCACATCTACAACAGGCGCGAAAGTGCATACAGCAGGTCTGTGAAGAGATGTGAAACTGGGCATGGCTGGACTAGCTTGGGTTCGACATGTCCAACAGGGTCAGGAGGGTCGAAGCAATGGAAGCGATGAAGAGCTCGCTGCTCAGCCCAGTGACTTGTTTGTTGGTAAGAAGCAAATAGTCGGAAAGTCAAAGATTCGGGAAGAGCATGCAGTAGTGGCCCTCCGCACTCAGTTTTAATGATACCTTGTTGTTTCTCTACCTTATGAGTCATGTGTTGTTGCGTTGTTGTGTGACTTGTGTGTGATCTGGCTTTCATGTGACGGCAGCGCGAGCACAAGCCACCGAGCCACCGAGCCACCGAGCCACGGGTATTATGATCTCAGCCTAAGGTACGTACTCGTCTATGATGTGTATTTGCGAATCACGACTCCACGACGATACTTGTATTTACATCTGCTTGCGGTCTTGTATCCGACCGACCTTCCATCCATCCATTCATCTACTGATTACCTCACTCTTCCCGCCAGTGCCAGGACTGTGTAACCTTGAAGATATCTGGAGAAGGAAGGAGAAGCATGACACCTCAACCGCTTCAGGTGTCAATACCCCAGACGTCTATATCAGAAGGGGACAAACCGTACACGCTCTACCACGTTCAGCTCTCGCTACCGATTCGCATCCACGAAACGAAGAAGCGGTATTCGGATTTTGTCGAGCTTCATACTGCCCTCACCTCTCAGACTGGTCAATCACCACCACACTCTCTTCCGCCCAAATCCTGGCTGCGACGAACAGTGGGAAATGCCACACTCACCGAATCTCGTCGCCATGACTTGGAAGCCTACCTTCGCGCCATAGTCGAATCCGACGACAACCGGTGGCGCGTCTCCAGCGCCTGGCGTTCCTTTCTCAACCTCCCCAGCAACTCCAGCGCTACCAAAGACAAATTGGGTCTGGGTGCGTCTCAGATCAATGTCACCGATCCGACCCAATGGCTGGATCTTCACCGTGACGTCAAGACGCAGATACACAATGCCAGGCAGCTGCTCAAGAAGCGCGAGGGTGCCCAGACGGCGCAAGAGCAACATGCTGTCAGTGCTGATGCCAAGGCGGCGCTTGTAAAGGCGGCCATCGGTATTGCGAAACTCGATGATTCCTTGACCGCGCTCGCGAAGAGAAAGGGCGAGGAAGATGACGGCGGCTGGGGCGAGAGTGCCAGTCTGGGAGAGGGCGAGATTCGGAGACGAAAGGACTTGATTGGCACATCCAAGAAGGAAGTCGAGAGCCTCGAGACCAGTCTCCGATCCTTAGTTGTTAAGAATGCCGGCAGCATGCTCAATGGCTCGACTGGTGGCGCCGCCGCCACGTCGAACGACAAAGAGGCTCTCTGGAGGGGAACTTCGGCCGCCAATGGAGGCGTGCATAGAGGCGGGAGAGTGCTTGGAGGTCCACTCAAGGAGACCGACCGAACGAGGGAGCTCGACAACCAAGGCGTCCTGCAGCTTCAAAAGCAGGTCATGAAGGACCAAGAACAGGACGCCCTTGAGATTGGCAAGGCCGTCAGCAGGATGAAGGAAATGGGCATCATGATTAACGAAGAACTCGTTGTGCAGAACCAGATGCTCAATCTTATGGATCAAGACGTGGACAGAGTCGAGGGCAAGATCGGCGTTGCGAAGAAGAGAATCGGCAAGATCAGCTAGATTTGCCTTTTGTAATTACTATGCTTTTGCAATATATACCCAGTAGCGTTTGAGCGAGTCGTTGAATAATGAATACAAGTTTGGTTCGCGTTGCTGAGCCCAGCCTCTAGAGAGCTACCTATTCATCTTCTCCATACCCCTCCTTCTCTTGCCCTTGACGTCTCTGCCCTCCTCAATCGAAAGCAGCGCCTCCCTCTTCTTGTCACCGACGACGTTCAATGCCTCCCTGACAACTCTGCCCTCGACACTGACGCCTTCCTCCTTGTACTCGTCCATCAGCTTGCCAACCCTCGCCTCGATAGCCTGCACAAGACTGACATCCCTCTGGCCCACAAGACTGATGCTGGTACCCTTTCTGCCCGCTCTCGCTGTTCTACCGACTCTGTGAATATAATCATCGGGATCACGAGGCAGGTCGTAGTTGATGACCAAGCCGACATCCGGGATATCCAGACCACGGGCCGCAACATCAGTCGCCACCAATATGCGTGCGGCCCTGGCACGGAAGCGAGCGAGGTTGTTGATCCTATCTTGATGCTGCAAGGCGGAATGTAAGGCCGTCACGCGGTGGTCCAACAGCCGAAGCATATGCTCGAGTAGATTGGCAGTCGACGTGCGATTGCAGAATATGACGACGGATTTCTCAAGGTTCTCCGGCGTCAGGAGCAAGACGTGGAGGTACTTCTCCTTGTGCACCACGTTGACCAATTGGTATGTCTGTGTCAGGGTGGGTGGAATGGCCAGGTCCTCGGTGTCGACTTCACATACGAAGACCGGAGGCTTGTTGGCGGATCGTGGCATGTCTTTCAACGCACGAACCTCTGGTGTCACCGTGGCCGTGAATAAGCAGGTTTGACGTTTGCTGGAGTGCGGGAGTGCGGACAGGCAGGTCTCCACGTCCGGTAGCATGCTTCCTTTGCCAGAGGCCAAGAGACGGTCTGCTTCATCGAGTACGACGAAACGAGCACGGCGGAGTCCGCAGATGGTATCTTCTCCAGATGTGTTAATATGGTCTGCGAGCCGTCCAGGCGTGGCAATGACGACGTGAGGGCGCCTCGACAGCTCGATCGCCTGTGCTCGCATATCACTGCCACCGGTCACCAGGATAGGTTTCAGAGATTGCGGAGCGGATATGGCCTTGAATTGCTCGAAGATCTGCAGAGCAAGCTCCCTGTATTCTTGTCAGTCTGGGTAACAGAGTATGGAAGATGGAGATCGGATGTCTACCTTGTTGGTGTCAAGACCACAGCAAAGATACCGACAGAATCCTGTGCCCATTTCTGCAATATGGGGACCGCAAAAGCAACAGTCTTACCCGAACCAGTCCGACTGCCTCCGATGCAGTCTCTTCCCTTCAAGATTTCCGGAATACAGCCCCGCTGGATGCCTGTGGGATTTTTGATTGCCATGGTGGACAAGGAAGCAACCAGCCATGGATCAACACCGATTGCAGCGAAACCGGTCTTTTCGCCTTTCATTGATGCCTGGATTGACGTAGGAACCTCCTCAACCAGCTGGGGGGTTTGCTTGGCTTTTGTGATACGAGACACAGTGCTTGCTAATACACGGCTTGGGATGACCTCCTCTGATTCTGGTCCGACGGGTGAGAGCCGTCTTCTTTTTCTCGAGCCATTCTGCTCTACGTCTATACGCTGTACGGGACTCTGTGAGCGACGACCATTTTCACTTCCACTCTCGCTTGCGCTGTCGACACCAGATTCTGACAGCGGTGCACCTCTCATTGTGATTTTGCTTCTCCCTTGTCAAAGAGCCCGATCACTGTAAGTGGCACGAGGTTGATTGCGCTGTTCAAAAATTATCGGTGGTAGTCGGAGATACCAATCGGAAGTTGGTGTTGGAAAGCTTAAGTTATAATTTTCTTTGAACATTTTATTTATACATGTCACGTGATCGACCACCTCTCGAAACCAAGTATATATATATATATATATATATATACAGTCCGTGGCCGCTGTGATGCATCTTCACAGCCTCAAATTATGTCCCAATTTGCTGGAATCCTGCTTTTGGGCTCGCCTGTTGACAAGAAACGGCACTAATCAGTGGTCCAGAGAGGTACTGTTCCTTGCCTGCTTCTTCACCGGCTCATGAAGCGTTGCCTTGCCCAGCTGTGCACGGTCTTAACCATCGAGCGTCGACGTATACAACAGAGATAATGCAGCAATACGAACTTTGGCGGTTTGCTCGAATATACGGCTTCGGTCTTGCCCTCTGGTCACCAACAGGGAAGGTGTGCGAAAGGCTAGCCTATACGGGCTAGATTGACCGCCTCCTTCCTCTTCTGTTCACGATATAGCAGAAGCACATATCATGTACAGCATCTAGGTAACCAAGACCTGAATTCCCGCTTTAACCTTCTATCACTCGCTTCACCCTCGCAACCCACACAGACAGCGACAATCAGGCACCGGACACATAGCATGCTTAGCAAACCAAGTCCGCGCGTGATGAGCATGGAATCCATGCGTACAGGTCGCGCAAAACGTTACAAACTTGCTCAGTACGTCGTTCTCTCTTGCACCATTCACATCCTTATCAATGTCCTTGGCCCGCGTTGGCTCCGGTGTTCCTAGCCATTGCATACAGAGTGCACACCTAGGCAAGTGGCTTCCGCATCGTGAACACACTGTTCCTGCACTTGCAGCAGGGCCCGTGATCCGGGTCCTTGTCGTGTCTGTTGCATTGATGGCTCCAGGCTTGATGGGGCTATTGGCGCTGGCCAGGACGCCATCGACATTCTTAGCTATGGATCCCTGACAATGCGCACAACGAAGAGTCAGCTGCCTTGGAGGCGGTCTGATAAGTTTGTGTCCATCTTTGCCAACTGATCTGCGGCTATGCTGCATTGTGAATTTGGTGCGGGGGATGAAGGCACGCCAGGCTTGCATTTGCATGAAATATGTCTCCTTCCAAAGCTCCCAGCGAATGTCGTCAACGTATAGAGGGTTAGTGAATGCTGTAGCCAGCACTGCAGTTTGTAGATCGTTTGTCTGTCGGATATAGGCCTGGAAGAGATCCACGGCCTGCTCGGTCAGTCCCGTCAAAAGCACTCCTTCGACATTGCCTGCAGCCGTGTACGATCGGCCTATACGCTCGACAAGTGCGCTTATCTGGTAATCGTCCAAGTGCATGAAGGCAATAATCAAGCGATCCGACAGATCAAGCTCAAGCTCAAGCTTGTTGACGACATGAATCCATTTGCCGGTACCTAAGTATACGAGGATCGCCTGCAGGTAAGGATCCGTGGCGTCTTCCTCAAGCCAGGCGCACATTTCTCGCTGCTCATCATTTAGCCTGTCCGAAGCAATCAGAGCGCCGAGCCCCGTGTTCTGGATAATTTTGCCGCGAATCAAGTCACGCAGGATCTCCAGGGAAAGGCTCTTATATCCGTGAAACATGGCGGTGGCAACAGCTTTGTAGTACTGATGATCTTCCCTGAGCCGATCGCATTTCTCTTTAGCGTCTTCTTTGGAGAAGACTGCACCGCAGATTGCGAGACTCAGTTGACGTTGGTCAGGCTTTTCTGTGTCCGGACCTTGAAAGTGAGGGAGCTCGTGTGTTTCCAAAACCCCATTGACGGCGTCCTCGAATCTCGCAGGCATCAGAGACCTTGACGGAACCACGCGACTGAGACTGTTCCCCAACCTTCCCTCCCAAATAGCATTGATTCCTAGAAAGCTCAGATCCAGCGATTCGGACATCATGCCATGATCGCGGGCAAGATCTTCCAGCTTGCCTACTATTGACCATAGCTTCACCAAAGCAGGGTCTTCAGCGACTATTTCTGCATTTCGTTTGCAGTCAAAGAGATAACCTTCTTCACAGCGGCGGCGTTGAATAGTGATCAAAGTCAAAGAGTCAGTGAATTGGTCCTGGCGCATGATCTTCGGCGGCGGGCCAACCTCGTCATCGAGCCATTTCTCCGTCCTGGCTGCTGCTGTCGTAATTGAGCCATTCAAGGCTCTAAGGCTCTGCCGATCCAGTGGCTTGTTGCGCGCAGTAAGGCCATTGGCCATGTCCCGGTCAACCTCATCATCTCGTGTAGAGTCTTGTGCCTTCGAACGACGTATGCTGGCGACTTCATCAGAGATGGTCTTCTTCCGAGCGCTGGGAGCATAGTGGAGCACGTCCTCACGGCAAAGGGCAAGATCGTCACGGGCAGTCATGTTCACGTGTGCAGGATTAGGAGCGTAAATTACATCGATCTTCCGGTCTGGATGTAAGGCGAGCATGCCTTGACCGTCCGGACCACCGGAAGATAACCAGTCGAAAGCAATAACTCTGGAGCTGTCATGGGTCTTCAGCTTTGTGTTATGCAGTGGGCTTCGAAGGTTGTGCGTCCTGGAGACGTAATGGTGAGAGTTCCACTGACTGCCGCCGTAGTAATTTGCTGGAGGGGCGCATGAAGGTGCGTCGAGTTGATGATGTGATGTGTCGTAGATCTTGACTTCGCCAGTACTCGACAATAGACAGAAGCGTCCTCTTTTGAGGCCAGAGTATCTGATGCTCCAAACGCTCGTGGTCTGACTATTGTCAGTGGCGGGCCGCAGGTCAAGTACGGCGCTATTGGTCGCATTGTCCGGGTTAGGAGTACCAGACGAGCGGTTAAGAAAGCGCTTGTCCCAGATTGTGACGGATGGATCCCCGCTAGAGCCACCAGAGGCGAAATGGTTTTCATCCAACGGGTCAATTGCAATGTTGTTGACCAATTTAGTGTTACCAAAGGTGCCAATCCCTGCAGTGCTTGAGGCGGACTCTCTGAGATCGTATAGGCGGATCGTCATGCGATTCACAGCAGCGAGGAGCTCATGTCGTTGACGAGGGAAGAATCGAACGCTAGTAACAGCTTCAGAGACGCAGAGCTTACTTTGAGGCTCTTTAGCGTTGATATCGTAGACGGTCAAGCAATGATCGTGACGAACACGGTCGAGACCGACGGCAAGAAGGTTGTCGGCACTGAAAGTAATAGTATTACACTTTCGCTGAGTTTTGATGGAGAAATTTCTCAGAGGTTCGGTCTGTGGACGTCCGGGTTCAATCTTGACCAGAGAAGCCTCGCCAGAAGAGAGACCGAGGGCAACAAGGGAGTCATCGGTCCTGGACCAGTCAAAAGCGGTAAAGTTGGGAACTTTTTCTCGATGGGCGACTGGCTGGTATTGGAGGTGAGGATCGTTTAACGAATCGGCTCGATAAAGAGTAAGTGAATTGCCGGCGACATCTACCAGCAAGAAACGTTCATAGTCATCTGTGGACAATGGAGACCAGCGCACAGCTGCTTCCATGGGGACAATCAATAATGGTCGAATGTACTATCATCCCAACCAGTATGTCGCAAGTGAAAGATGTTGATCAAAAGGCTGTGATATGAGCATGGCCTTCTCGAGGAAGTGTTGCTCACGACGCATACATTCGCGGACTAGCTATACGGACAAGTCGAAAATGTAAAGTGATGCTACTCGTATAAGCGACTGTCAAACAGATAGACGAGCAGTGGTGTGTCGAAGAGATAGTCACGTGACATCCCGAGGGAGTAAGCGTGATCACCCCGCCACGAGCGTAGTCAGTACGTACCTACAAAAGTAGTATGCCCCGGCCGGGCTTAACCAGATACGTCCGTCATCAACACTACCTGTAACGCGCCAAGTGGACGACATTCAACTTTATTCAACAAAGTCGCTGTCAGGCGTATACAACCAAGCCATCTACGGCGCATGTAGCGCCCTGTGTATCCAACGAGACATAATTCTGCGCCAACAACATCCATACACAGTGAAGCGACACTGAAGACTAAACTACAGTTGACGCGTCGCGTCGCACAGCCAAGCAAGAGGTCGGGATTCAAGGACAAAAGTAAAGGACAAAAGTCAAGGATCAAGGCAGCATGGCAGCGACCCTCCAGATGACAATACCTGACCTGCGGGCCATGAGCCAACCAGCTGCAATCGATCCAGACATTTCGGCCACGCTGTCCGACTTTCTGACCTATACCGAACATCTTCCCTCGGCCGTCATTCGCTCAATGACGCTCATCAGGACATTGAACAGCAAAGCCTATTCCTTCCAGAAGCAGATTCACAAGCTCACAAGCCTGTATTCTACACTTCCGACCATGACCGAGGATGCGCCCGACCCAGTACAACTGCGCAGAGACATTAGCCACGCCTACGAGAAGCTCGAGGAGTGCAAGCGCATGTCGGCTGCCGAAGCTGTTCGCATCGAGGACATGGTAACAAGAGATTCGAACAGGCTACAACTCGTCGTCAAGAAGCTCAACGCCCTGCCACTGCCGCGCGAAAGAGACCCTACCCCTGAACCCGTCCTGTCCTCCCCACACCTTAAGCGCAATGCCCAAGCACAGGGACAAGCACACCAGTCGGCTGAGAAGCGCGTTGCCGCACATCGCACCACGACCGCTCCGAGAGTGCGCAACAGGGATAAGCTCATGGTTCCTGGCGAAGTCTTGCCTCCACCCAACCCTGATTCCCCCGAGCCCAGCGAACCTGATGATTGGGCCTCTCCGCCAAACACCTCTCCTCAACCTTCACGACCGAGTCAAAGGACCGTCATCAGACAAAAGACGCCCAAGCCCCCGAGACCTCCCAAGCCGAGCAGGGACAAGCTTGACAAGCTTGACAAGATCCCAAAGACTCCTCGCCCCCGTCCTCCAGGTACCCCGGGTACCAACGCTCATTCCGCTGTTGCCGGCATCAGCACCTCCAATGCCATCATGGCTCTCACAAGGCCACCCCCTGATGCCAAGCCAGGAAGCAAGTGGCTTCCGTGGAAAATACTGACCGAGTTCGAGCTGGCCATCTTGCGTAAGCGAATGAAGAAGAACGCTGCCTGGAGACCTTCCCCCGCCATGAGAAATCGCGAATTGAGGAATTTGGGCAGGGGTCCTCAGGCCATGGAAGATGCAAAGGCCGAGGCCGACGCTGCCGGCGAACCTTTCATAGACGAATTCACTGATGCTTGGAACGATCCCACCAGGACTTCCGTCTCTGGCGAGCAACAGGCCGAGATGAACGCAATCCTCGGTCCCGAGAAGGATCACCCAGATAGCGACGACGCTCTGATCAACAGAGGCATGCGCCTGAACGAGGCCAAAAAACTCAAGCGTGAGAGGCAGCAGGCCGAGGAAACTGCCCTGAAGTCCCAACCTCAAGAAAAGGCCCAAAACCCTCCGCAACAGAAACCGAAGACTCAGCCTCAAACCATCACTCCGCAACAGAAGCCTCAGCAGCAGCAACCTGAGGATCAGATAGTCGACGATGAGAAACCGGAAGAAGAAAGGCGGGCCAAGCCGTCCGAAGCAGACTCCAAGAAGCGCAAACGTGATGCAACTCCCGCCGTCGATTCGCCCAAACCTGCCGCTCCACGTAGAACTTCCAAGCCACCTCCGAATGCAGACAACACTTCTCACAAGCGAAAACGTGAAGCCACCCCGCCTGCATCGTCTCTTCTACCAGACCAGGCTGCAGATTCGCCCGACGTATTGACCCTTCCCCCGCGCCCTGCTCCGGAGAGGAAGAAACTGAGGATTAATCCACCAGCTCCTCCGACCCCTACTGCTACAGAAGTTGCTCCCGCTGTCTTGCCATCGAAATCCGCAACCCCAGCAGCAGCCAGTCCACGTGTCTCGACTCGCCCGCGTAGTCAGCGTGCCTCGGCTGCACCTCAAGATCCTCCTGCTATACTACCACCCACCACTCGCTCTTCAAAGACGACAATCACCATCAAGCGACCAAAAGCTGCATCAGCCGAACCACCGATGCGCAGAGCACTACGTCGCGGCTCCAATGCTTCACTTCCTGGTGGAGGTAACCAACCCAAGACTCAATCGCCAGCCCCGCCAAAACCCGCAACTCAGACATCTGCAGAGTCCCAAACCCGCCGTAAGAAGCGACCAGTGCCGGGTGTTGTGGCAGCTGAAGAAGATGGCAGCGCCAAACTCAGCATCGGAAAACGCCAAAGGCCCCCCAAAAAGCAGGCTCAGCAAGCCAAAGGCGCCGCAGCGAAGAAGGAAGAAACTCCGGTCTCCGCTGCTGCTAACGCTGCCACCGCACCTGAAGAATTGGTTGACCCTGACGAGGAGCGTTACTGCATCTGTGGCGATGTCAGCTTCGGGACCATGATAGCTTGCGACAACGAAAGCTGTGAGAAAGAGTGGTTCCATCTCGAGTGTGTCGGTTTGGCCGACATGCCCCCGAGACGTGCCAAATGGTACTGCCCAGATTGCAGGAAGAAACTAAAGCTCGGGCAGACCACCAATGGTATCGTGCCACAGAGATGATGATTCTCGTTCTATGGAGAATCCTACACCTCTCACGACACGATGCACTGTTTCTTTTCCTTTTTTTTTTTTTTTTCACTCTCAGTATGATACCACTACCTTGTTTGTGTTCGGAAGGATTATCGGCTTCCACTTGTTGGATACAATGTAGCAGACCAGGATTTGCACTCAGTCGAACATCTGACATCGACTCAGTTGCCTTTGTAGCTTTTCTTTAGCCTCACCCGGTCTATGTAGCTAGCTTATTTAGCTTGGAGTATTCAGAATAACGATAAACATCTCCAAGATACTTGTTGTTCTGTTCGCCCTCTAACCTATCTCCTGCAAGGCATATCATACCGCGTTCACCGTACGTTGGAAAGTGTTCAAATGGCCGAGCAGAGCAGGTCAGGTCAGTCCTTGCCGTTCGTACTTTCTTATCTTCGCATGTAGCCAATCCCAACGTACTTGTTCCTCTCAAGGGCCACAAAAAGCAAGCTTGTCACACTTGCAATGATAAGCCAGGTGACCGCGGTCAAAGAAACTGGATCAATATCTGGGTGCCCAAGCTCACTTGAACAGGGTTGCTGATCCTGCCATGCCAGGACTGAGTAGATCGAAACCGCGTAGAGAAAGAAAAGAGCACTTGCTCGCTAGATACTGCGTCTGTATGGATCCCTTTCAAGTGTCTATCTATTCTTTCCAACATGTCCACGACAATAGAGGACGTGCCGGAAGGATGTCTAGATGGTGATTTGCAACAGGCTATAGATCTGAACATGCCCGCCGGACTGGGCAGACGTGATGTCACATTGCGGCACTCAGCAAGACAGGGCAGTCATCTATGTTGATTATACTCCGCACAATTGACTTGCAATAGGTCATTTGTATTGACAATAGTACATGATGAAACTCTTCATTGAGAAACAAAAAAAAAGGCTGGTCGCTAAACCAGAGCAAGAAGAGGAGGTATTAGTTCGTCCAGACTTCGGACATTGTACGTATATCAAGGCCCACTCCTGTCGATTTGTAATTGATTCAGCCTCCAGAACTATCTCCAGTCAATAAAACCACCAGGTCGTGCTTTGTTATCCATAGCCATGTTCTGAGTAGCCGAATAAGTCATGACTAGACCGAGCACTGGCGGAAGATGCTGAAGTGACAGAGCTGGTGACAGAAGCAGCGACAGAAGATAAGACGAAACAGGCAAAGCGACGGGAGACGAGGCTGTTGAGCTCTTCATTGACGAGCTTCCTATACCGGTGCCGCAGTCGGTGCCGCGTATGTGCCATTACCACTTCCAATGGACCCACCAGAGGCACTGGCGCTACCACTAGCACCGATACCACCAGATGTACCAGAGATAGGCAACCGAGCACTGAGTGGGAGTTTCCGCGAACTGGAACCCACATAGACGTTCTTGGGGTAAGTGCTAATGAACCAGTCCTGAGCAACGGTATCCCAGTTTGACAGATCCTTTCTCGTCAGATGCGCAGTGAACGTCTCCGAGGCACCTGCCGCAATCTCAAACTTGTCGAATTGGCGGAGGGCCACCTTGGCATCGTTTGGACCACCGAGGGAGACGTAGAGTTGAGGGACTTCTTCGCCAGCTATAGAGCCCGTGTTGGTCACCGTAGCAGTGACGGTGAAGAGAATGTCATAGAGGCGAGGGTTTCCCCCCGGGGCACCGCCAGCAGGTAATATTTGTTGAGGGCTACCGTCGGATGAGTGAGCTGGAAAGGTGTAGTTGATGCCGTATTGAGGATCTGCAGAAGCGGCAGATAGGGTAGAGGCGTTTAAGAACGGGTATATGTAACCGAGGACTTGGTGGAAACCTGCAGGGAACAGGTGGTCCGCAATGTTGCTGCTGATGTTGCCGTAAGTGGGGGCAGATGAAGTGTTCCCGGTCGCTGCAGTATAGGGAGGTGCAGAATTGTTGGCTGTCACGACGATGTTGGAGTAGCTGAAGTTCGTGTAAGAAAGGCCGTAGCCAAACTCATATATCGGCGTCTCATTGAGACCTGACATGCTCTTTTAGTGGTCATGAGTATATATGTCCGACTGCATACGACTTACGATCAAAAGCTCTGTAATCGATGAAGATGCCCTCTTGAAAGTTTTCTTGAGGAGCGCCAGCCCCATTGTTGGACTGGTATAGGACGTCGCTCCCGTACTGACCTCTATATGATCCAATAGTGAAAGGCAGCTTGCCAGATGGGTTGACTCGGCCGTACAAGATGTCCGCAATGGAGTTACCAGACTCTTGACCGGGAATACCGGCCCAAATGATAGCAGTAACGTTCGGATTATCGTACCACGCATCAACAAGGACTGGTCCGACTGTATGCAGGACAACCACAACGTTACTGCAATAGGCAGTGACGTTCTGAATCAAGGCGTCGCCATCGTGCCAGAGGGTGAGATTGTTCCTATCGCCCTCATTACTGTCTACAGTGATGTAGCCCTCACCAGAATCGGCATTGACAAAGACTATCGCGACACCCTCGACGTCTTCAACTCTTTGGGCTAAGGTATCGATCTGTGAATACGCGTAGTTGTCGAGAATACCCTCAATATTGCCGGCATTGGAGCGGATCTCGTTTTGGATCGCGGTCAATGGGGTCACGACGTATGGGAAATTCGCGGTCCCGCTCCCCCAGCCCATTGCCAGGGTTCCGTCGTCTGTTCGAAGTCAGCTACAGAATATCGCCTGACAACCCACAGAATTCACTCACCGCAACCTCGATCAGAACATCCGTTCGGTCCATTCTGATTATCTCCAGCGTCTTCGCCAAAGACGCCGGTCAGTTTCTCTTTACCCGTCAGTGGCAGAGCACCCTTGTTCTTGAGCAAGACGGTGCCTCGAGCAGCTGCATCACGAATGTGCTGAGCATGGTCTTGTTGGACGTTGACGTGATAGTTCACTACGCCGTAACCTTCTTGAGCATAGTAGTGCTCATAACCTAAAAGAAATCAGCTAACATGGAAAGTAGGCTCGATGTGTATATCACCATAGGTATCAAGCGTCCATGAAGAGAATGTAGGAGCGTTCTCCACTTGGTTGTTCTCTCTGTCCACATAGTACCAAGCTGCGACGATTCTTACAACCTTTTGCCACGTTAGCTTCTTGCAATTCATGTTGTCTTATAATGATACCATGTCATCGAGCCTATAAAATGTCAACGAAGTCTCTGATCAGGTGCAAGATCTATGACTCACCTCCACTGCGGCACAGTCCCATTCAGCACCGCGATAGTGAGGTTGGCTCCCTATTCATGTCAACAGATGACAACCAGGTTGTTTGTATGTCACGGACCCAGTAAGCGTTACCACTGTCGAACGCTTCATCGCCAGGCATTGTCTGGTCCAGACCAGCAAGAGCCGAGCTCACTCCCGAGTGCTGAGCACCCCAATCACTTACGACAAAACTATGTGATCTTAGTAAATGCCAGTCACACCCAAACGGATTGAGTGGCTTACCCTTGAAAACCAAGTTCAGATTTGAGGAGTTTGTTGAGCATCTGGGCATTCTGACAAGCATAACTGTTGTTGACCTGGTTGTATGAACACATGATCTGTTCCGGTCAGTCTATGTCCTAATTCTCTTTGACCATGTTATCTCACCGAGGCAGTACCAGCCTTGACGGCCTCTGCGAACGGCCAAAGGTAAAGCTCGTGCAGCGTGATGTCGTCGATATTTGCACTGATAGCATCGGATAGCCCGGTACCTAAATCGATAATCAGCCACGTTTGCATGGTTATGATAAAGCCATACTCACCTCCTTGACGAAAGTGCTCCTGTTCATTCAAAATGTAATGCTTGGTACAGGCCATGACACCGACGGACTGGATGCCCAGAATGCTCTCACCAACAGCAATGGCCGAAAGAACTGGGTCCGGACTGAAGCCTACAGAAGTTGTTGCCGTTAGCTGACAGAATGCGGCGTAGCAGAGTGCATCGCATACCTTCCCAGTTACGTCCGCCTTCTGGGCTCCTGCCCAAAGGTCCTACCACAGGGCCAAGGTGAACGTCGACACCCTTCAGCTTGTGCTCCGTCCCAATGTCTACTCCTCGCTGATGTATGAGTTGACGATCCCATGTCGCAGCGATCGTTACCCCTGCGGGGAAAGCTGAATTGTTATCGGCTAAGGACTTCATTAGGTATGTTCTTGGATCACAATTGATGTAGCCTGCACTCACTATCTCTTACGCCGAGGGGAGAGTCCTGCAGGCACAGTGCTTTAAATCCAAGACGTGGGATTGATCCAGTGTTTCCAACACATTTATCTCCTTCCCAACTGCCTTAGGTCAGTCGAGTATTGGCATGAGTAATATGACTGAGGTATACCCGACTCCTGTAGTCAAATTGACCTTCTCGGTCAGGGTCAATCCGGCAACAAAGAGCTGAGCCTTGGCGTAGGCCTCACCCCAGTCTCCCGTCCCTTCCGCCCAGGGGGAGGGGTAGTACGGTGCAGACTTCTGGTCGGATTGTGCTCCGGCGACAGCGTAAGCCACCGTTGCATTGGGGTATGTTGTGTCCGGAAACTGCTGCAATCAATCGTCTGCACTACCAATGGGATGAAAACCTACAGGTGGTCCTGGTGGATTGACCTGCGCATGCGCAAGTGAGGCTGCAAGCAGAAGGACGGAACCACAGAGCAACGCCATATTCACCACACTCTCGCGAAATTTTTAAACGAATGGCTCTTGCTTATGAGCAGGGGGAAAAAAGTATATCAACCTGCCTCTTCCAATTGAAGGTCGCAGAAGGGTATCCAGTGGATGTTCGCAGGGAGGGCATCACGTACTTTATATAATCTCATTTCGCCAACAGATCCACTTGAACCATTGCGCGGGATTTATGAGCAAAAAAAAGTGTCAGGCGGTACAAGGGGCATGTATGATGAGCTCAGCGATGCTGAGACTTCGCATGGGTAGCGACATGGTGGGTATCGTACTCGCAGATTGCCCTGACCATTTGTGTAATCCTCTGCCAAATCAGATTGAACAGATCATCGCGGCGTGCGTGATACATCAATCGTGCCGAAGGCTATTGATTTAGGTAAACACTTCGACCCTCGGCAGCTGTGGGCAATCTCTCCAGACCAAGACTTGAGGCTCCAGGGATTGTGAAACTGCTGGGGAGATACGAGATCCACTTCTTTGAATTTTTCGAAGTCGCATTCCACGTATGCTTGGTAAAACAATCAGCGATCCAATTGGACACTCGAACGTGGCTGCAAAGTATGGGTAGCAGGTCGATCCGTTCCTCCAAAATTCGCGTGGATCCATATTCAAACCTGTATGGCTAAGGTCATGGGGATGCGCCACCACAGCTGTCATTATCGTACGCCATCTTAGCATTTGAAGCGAAGCGAGGCGACAGCGGCAGGTCTGCAAGGACGGTGTAGCAGGAAGTCTTGTGCGCATAAGTGCGGGGTAAATGTAACATCCTACCTTGTGGTACTTATGTGGTATAAATGGTGGACACAATACGGTGACGCAAGGACAAATTTAGAACTCTTTTGTGCTTGGGATGACACGAGACCCTCTTTTGCTGTGTTTCCAGAGAGGCCTACTCGTAGAGGTGTGCGCTTGCCCCGCACACATCTCACTCAACTCAGGCTGGAGAACGTACGGTGCTGCAGGCTCGTTCTTAGTGGGAGATCATCAGAGCAGGATCAGACGGCTGCATTGTCGATAATCCTCATGGGACTAGTGATGTTCCAGGAGTGTGGTCCTGATCAGTCATGTGTTTCTGAAAGGTGGTAGATACCTTGCTAGTTGTCTATATCAAATGTCTTTTGCAAGCCATATTAGACAGATGCCTCCTCTTGCTTGGTGGCTTCCGTCTTAGTGAAGTAATCGGGAACAGGCTTGTATCCCCCTCTTTCAAAGCTCTTCATGGGAACGAGACCGTACTTTTCAAACATGGCCTTGTCCTCATCCCAGCCATTGCAATCGGTCGTCAACATCTTCTCACCAGTGAAAATAGCGTTTGCACCAGCCGAGAAGCACAAAATCTGTTCTGCCTCGCTCATAGTGGTTCTTCCTGCGGCAATTCTAATGATGGTGGCGGGCATGACGAGTCGAGCAGTAGCAATGGTACGCAAAATGGCATCGAAGCTGATACGCTTACGGTTGGGGTCGTCTCCCAGTGGGGTGCCCTTGATCGGAACCAGGGCATTGACGGGGAAAGATTCGGGGTGGGCTGGCATAGTGCCGACTGTGTGAATGAGGCCAACGTGGTCCTTGGGCTTTTCGCCAAGGCCTAGAATACCACCAGAGCAGACGTTGATACCGGCGTTACGAACGTTGGACAGAGTCTGCAATCGCTCGTCGTAGGTACGAGTGGTGATGACGGTAGGATAATGCTCGCGAGAAGTGTCGATGTTGTGGTTATAGGCAGTCAAACCGGCATCGGCGAGTTCATCGGCCTGGCTTTGGTCAATCATTCCTAGAGTCACGCAGACTTCCATGTCCATGGCGCGGATGCCCTCAACCATGGCCTTGACGTTCTTCAAGCTTGTCTTCCTTCCACGCATGTCGCGCCAGGCAGCACCCATGCAGAAGCGCGTACTGCCATTATTCTTTGCTATCCGCGCATTTTCGAGTACCGAGTCGACCGAGGACATCTTGGTTGCCTTGAGACCTGGAAGTGGCTTGTCAGTGGGCTGAAAGGCATGGTGACAATCCGAGACGAGCAGTACCAGTGTTGTGACGGGAAGACTGAGAGCAGTAGGAGCAATCTTCTGAGCAGCCGCCAGTCTTGATGTTCATCAGTGTGCACATTTGGACAGCCGAGGGGGAATGAAAGCGCCTGTGAAGAACACCCTATAAAGACAGGTACGTGTGAGCTTCCGAGTCACCAAGCACTTCCTGTTGGAGGAAAGAAGGGCATACAGAGTGGTGTGCCAGCTCCATGAGCGGCGTGTTGTAAATCTCTTGGATCTCAGCTCTCGTCCAGTTCTGTCGGGGCGCCGTGGCATTAACAGCAGCTTGGAAGACATTGGTACTATGGGGAAGTGGGCTGCCTCCGACTGCGTGGGCAAGCCGATCGTCTACAACGGTGCTGAAAGAGCGAAGAGAAGCATTGGAGAGTTGCTGAAAAGACCGGACTGCACTTCTAGACGACATCGTGATTGCGACTGAGCCAGATGACATTGAGTACAATCGAGAGGACCTTCAGCTTTACTTGACCACCCAGAAAAGGTGGTTGACAAGTCGACCTCGGACCGTGCACGGTGCTTTCTTTTGGCTTTCCGAGTGGGGGAGAACAAGCCGCGAGGCCCGGACCATGTCGGTGAGCTTCTCTGCAGACACTCTGATTGGAGACAAAATTCTCCGCAGACTGGCCCCAACGCGGACCGGGCTGCTGGGTGCTGGAAATCTACACCCATAAAGTGTTCAGGCTCAACTGCAGATCACTCACCACTTGATATCAGTGCGAAACAATCTTGGTCCGAATATATGATAGATGCATACCTCGCTTCTGTGCATCCTCTCATATCAGTAAGGTATTCAATTGTACTGCGGAAATAAGTATCGTCATAGTGATCGTGGTGGGGACCCATCTCTTTACGATCCCGTATCTAGTATCTACCCGCAGGCTCGGCAGACCTCGCACTGACTTGAGGCTCAACAACCACCTGCACTTTTGAGAGCTGTGATGTGTGCTGTCTGCCTCCGTCCATTTCGGCAATCTTTCGCCGCGCATAGCCATTCTGTGTTCGAGTGCCTTTGTCTGTGTCTGTCTCTCTTTCATATCGAGGGAGTGCTGCTATCTGTCTAAGTGCTGAAGAGAATTTACCATTCTCCAGCCTTTTCCAGGACCGTGATAGGTCAGGGCAAGATCAAAGAGATGTCAATGTACCTGTTTTCGACTCAGATGTCCATTTGTCTATATACCTTACTCGTAGGCAGTGCTTCTTTTGCATCCCATAGAAGGCGGTTAGTTACCCGAACCAGATTGAGATCCTGAGAGAATGGCTTTTCCCGGTAATCAACCCGAATAAGCAAGATGTATTTCTTTTCAGCCCTTGCGACCAGCGAGCACGCTTTTGCACTGCAGCAGATGAAAAATGCTACGAGTATTGCTAGCAATGTGCGTAAATGAGGACTCCCGGACAAGCCGGCATGCATCATTCATCATCATCGACGAAGAAGCAAACAAGTCGAGTACAGAACACGGAACACCAGGCAAATTGAGACTTAAGATGGCATATGAGCAAATACATTGATACTCTGCCCAATCGACGAATCCTGTGCGACATGTTTGTAGAAGCTCATTAGTGTACGGAAGGAGGCGATATTGGCGTGTAAGCGTGAGACATGGTTTATTGTAACCTTGAGCATCTGTAATCCTCCAGCTTCCGGTTACATAGGAGTTGACAGAAGTGCTATGTTCGTCCTGTCAATAATAAACCATCTAATAAATAAGGTAAGGTCACGGGAACTGTTGCGTTGGCCGTTGAATAACTCAACGTTGAGTTACGGAGGACGTTCGGATATACGTAGTAACGTGGTTTCATTGCCGCACCAACCAATGAGCTCTCACATTTTCTCAATATATGTAGGCAACATGTCTGGCATCTATAGTCAAGCGACTCACTTTGATCGATGGAAACGTTGCCTCTATACTGACACGTTTCAAGTGAAATTGGACTGCGTAAGGTAGTGCAGGATAGACTGTGTGTTCACACTCAGCAATTACCAACACAGTGCTTTGGGCTACGAATTTGTGGATCAAAAGTTGATCATTGTGAAGCAAAGTGTGAAGCATAAAGCGTCATGCTCGTAGCTCAGAACCTAATGCTGTGATCATTCATATGTCCAGCATCGCCAAGTTAAGGTAGGTCGCATTGATGAATTGTACGTCATCATTGACACGTATGCTGAGCAGCAATATGGCCGATTTATGTAGAAAACACAATACCATCTCTCACACAACGAGAAAGAGCACAATCTGACGTCGTTATGAAACGACCTATGACCTTGTTGAACTCTGGGATAGCCCGGATAAGGGGCACTCGGAGACTGTAACGGGCCGAGGCCTTCTTCCACAAGAAGTCTCAGATTTGCGGGTGAGGTTTGTTGAATGGCAGAACGGGTCAATCAACTACCTTGCGTATGGTACAAGACGAACTTCATTATATAATCTTCTTCTGAGAGGCAGGCTGGTCGAGGCCCATACCTACGAGGAAGGCAGTACGGAGCATAGCACCCACATAGACAAAACCCAAATTGCCCCAGTACATGGCGTTCCAAGTCCAAATTTTCCAGTATATTTCAGTGCCTACGCTGTTGACGCTGTAGACGTGACCGAAATCGGCGAGAAGCAGACCGAAGAGGAAAACTTTCCAGACGCGAAGGTTGGCAGTGGAGCGCAGCACCAACGCTTCATTGAGAGCAAATACTGCGTACATATTGGCAAGCTGGGACAGCACAATGCGCTCCCGGGTAGAAGGGCCAAGGATTGCAGTGCTGGCCGAAGAGTATGTCATCTGGAGATATTCGTGTTGCTTGAAATGTGCGTAGAAGGCGCCTACAGCTGTCGCAACAGGCTCGATGTACAAGAAGAAGAGCCGATAGACAAGCGGAATTACCGAGGTCGTAGTAGGAGCCATGGTCGACTCCAAGAAACTATTGACGCTTCGGAATGCGGGCCTGTATTGTCTCGGATCGGGAGACGAGGGTTAAGCCGTAGAATAGGTTTGGAGAAGACTGTGAGGTGGTTTGGGGAGAGCGAGCGCTTGTCAAAAGTGGATGAGAAAGGTGTAAAGTTTGAATAGTAGTAGATAGGATGGCTGAATTCAGAGCGGAACACCGTCGAAGTCAGCGTAGAAGGCACTTCAACCAAAGGCTCCACCCTTAACAGTGGTATACGTAGAGTATTCTTCGTCAAGAGAGTTTTCCACGAATCTGAGACAAAGAGCTGAGCGAATGCGGAGGGTCAAGCGCCATGCCAAGTAAGCATGAACAAATGTCTCGCAGGTGGATGCGTGGCACATATAAAGTGTGTCTTTCAGGTCTCAGAGACGGGGTACTAGCACGGGCGCGCTAGTCAATCCGAGTCTAGCCGTGGCGGCTGACTGCCAAGAAACATCTCAAATTGGAAGCAATCAGTATTCGGCTTGAAACCCCGTTGTTTCTGCCGCCGGCGGAACGAAGAGAACGAAGGAAAAGGCAAAAGGCAAATTGGCAGGCTAGGGAGAGGCCGGACAGTAGCTGCAGAGTGATTACGGAAGGTGCGAAAGACTCTTTTGGCTTCGCCGAAAAGGATCTTGCCCAGGGTCAGCGAGATTCGACAGAGCGTCAAGGCTCAACCAGCGGCTCCAGCAAGACAGACGCAGACCAGCAAAACGCTTCCTTCGCTCCTCTTTTACCCTCAAAGCCCCGTTTCTCTCTGCTCGTCTGCCCCAGTATCCGCCATACGCTATCCGCTTGCCTTGTGCGCCAAACCATCTGAAGGTATATATCATTCAACGACGCCGACCGACCATCCACCCCTTCCTCTTACCCCGGTCCGCAGTCCGATCGTCATACTCTCGCCTTAACACTTCTTTCCGCTCTCTACACCCAGCCAACCCCTTTATCATCTCTCGACTGATTCTCACACTCCTTGATCGACAATACCTTTCTGTTTTCTCTCGCTCAACAACTCACCATAGTCCGTCTTTATCGTTGTCTCATCTGGGGTGAAGCACCCCGGCTGTCCAACACAGGTACATTTGATTGAATCGCAGTCTGTTTACCAAGTCAAGCCAAGCCAAGCCACCCACCTCTTGTCGACATCACATCACCCAAGGTAGCCTACTTGGCAATCCCAATCACGGTAACGACACGAAATACATCATGTCCTCGGCGGATAGTAATCTCGCCCGCGTACATGCCTTGCACAGGCAGTTTTTTGGCGATCAAGCCTTGTTGAACGACCCGACTCCTCGACCCCAAACTGCTCACGGCGTCATCCCACCCATCGACGACGAAGCACAGATCATCTTCCACAACCCATTCCCTGCCGTACAGCAACATCAACAACATAACGCGATGCCCATCGCAATACCAACACGCGTACCCAGCATTGCATGGAGATACGCTGATCCGCCCACGCCCTTCGTCGACCCTTCTATCCTCCACCCAATTCACCAGAACGTAGACGCCCAATCCGCACGGCGAGTAGCACCAGCCGCCGGCCTATTCAGACAAGTTGATTGGAGAGCCGACCGTGCGGAAGGCGAGATGAGAGAGCAGGGCGCAACACTAAAGCGAGCTCCATCTGCTTCGTCGAGCGCCAGCGGTAATACCAAGGTCAAGGCTCAAAAGGAGAACGGTATCTTCAGGAAGACATCACAGAGATGCGGTAAGTTCACGCGGGCCGTCACTGGAAGATCCAGGCGTCCCAGTGGTAGCGACATGATGGAGGGCGTCGAAGTTTCCGCACCTACGCCAGAAAGCGCCATCCCTTCTGTTGCTGCTCACAAGCAAGGCACCTTCTTCCGACTCAACCCTGCCAGAATCAGTGCCCTCACAAAGGCTCCAAGACATGACACGCCTCAGCCCGTCAACGGAGATCTGTCACGTAACACTCCGGCTATGACTTCCTCACCCAACATGCCTGCCCACTTCATACATCGACACGCTGCACCGCCATTTCCTCAGGACACAACAGGCGGTGACGCTGCTAGACGTGCTGCCGCTGCAACCAATGGCGCTCGCTATTATCATCAGTCTGCATCCATGGCGCACCCCGACTACCAACTGCGAAGAGACTCGTACCGCAGGTCTATCAGCAGCATGCCCACCGCTTCTGATAGCGGCGCTGACCTCGTCTCTGGTGCAGATATGGATATGATGGATATAGATAAGGCTGGTCCAGTCAAGCTTGACCCTGTCGCTGCCTTGCCTACCGAGATTGTCACGCTCATCTTTTCACACCTCGACGCCCCGACCCTCAAAGCATGTCGCGGAGTCACAAAGGCTTGGGCTGCCATTGCTATCGACCCGCTCATCTGGCGCGGCCAATACTTACAACATTTCCAGAAGGAGGTCTACGTTGAACCCGCGCCTATTCAGATCGGAGGTACTGGTACAGGCCGTCCCAAAGAGCCGATTCAAAAGTGGGAGCTCATGTTTGATGCCCGGAAAAAGCTCAATCAGAACTGGGCTCGGGGCGAGGCGGGCGGCAAAGCCGTTTACCTGTCGGGCCACACCGACTCTGTCTATTGCGTACAATTCGACGAGAACAAAATCATCACTGGCTCTCGTGACCGAACTATCCGTGTCTGGGACATCAACACATTCAAGTGCTTGAAAGTCATTGGCGGCCCAACCGTCAAGCCCAGCCCTGGGCCTAAGAGACTACGCACTGTCGACCCGAGCAAGCTGCTCGGTACTGTCGACTCGGTCAATGGCACTCGTGAGGGTGATGAAATTTATCACATCCCTACTGACTTCCACAGTGCAAGTATTCTCTGCCTGCAGTACGACGATGAGATCCTGGTCACTGGTTCAAGCGACAATGATCTCTTGGTCTGGGACATCAAGACTTTCCAGCCTATTCGCCGCTTGAAGCACCATGGCGGTGGTGTTCTTGACGTCGCCTTCGACTCCAAGCACATCGTCTCCTGCTCAAAGGACTGCACTATTGTCGTGTGGGACCGCAAAACGCTCCAACCAATTCGCGCACTGACCGGCCACCGTGGTCCAGTCAACGCCGTGCAACTTCGTGGCCATCTGCTGGTCTCCGCGTCTGGAGATGGCGTTGCCCGTCTTTGGGATCTCAACAAAATGGAGTGCATTCGCGAATTCCCACAGAAGGAACGCGGTCTCGCAGCCGTCGAGTTCAGCGACGACGCAAAATACGTCCTCGCCGGAGGTAACGACCACACAACATACAAATTCGATGTTGCTACCGGCGCCGAGGTGAAGACGTTCACTGGCCACACTCAGCTTGTGCGTTCTCTTTTCCTCGATACCCAGAATCGTCGCGTTGTCAGTGGGTCTTATGACCTCGACCTCCGTGTTTATGACTATGATTCTGGGAAGCTCCTCGGACGCTTCGCCGAATGGACGACTTCTTGGATGCTGGCAGCTAAGAGCGATTACCGCCGCATTGTCTCCACGAGCCAGGATGGACGCATCCTGGTCATCGATTTTGGTCGTGACGAGCGGGGCAACGAGATTCATGGTGTGGATTTGCTCGCATCGGAAGCATACCCTTCAGCTGTGTTTCAATAGTCATCGATAACATTTGTAGAAAAGGAGGTAGGCGCGTAATGATAAAAAGGGTGCGCGGGAGGGATATCGATTCATCACATATTCTATCAGATTTCATGGCTTGAAACGGGCGGGCATCGTTAAGGTTCTTGAATTACTGTCCAACATCGCCATGCAGGAGTTTTGGTAAAGGGAATACGGTCTATGTATGGGAGGCAAGGGCGTTGGTGACATTCCACATGGTGAAATTTCCTTAGCCTTCATTTAGTTAAGAAGCTGCATTGCCGTGTTGGCCAGCTACCTTTAAGAGTGGCGGTAAAAAGAAGCGTCTAGCATGCACATACAACCATCCTTCATACGCACTAAATGTTCTCCTCTTTATGGTGATTTTGGCGCTGGTGCGATGAAGACTCCGCCTTCCACTCCACACGATAACCATGCTCGCAATAATGCTCTCCATTTGACGCCATCGCTAACCCGCAATTCTTCCCGCCCCTAGAATAGTCCAGAAGGCCAGTTCCCGACTCTCCTTGGTACCTTTTACCGCACCGGAAGCTGCTGCGTCCTCGGCAGTCACCTCAGCCTCCCATTCTACACGCACAAACACGGGGATCTCGAGCACGTCTTCGTCGATCCTTCTGTCTCGCGCTTTTCTAGACCCTTCCTGATGACCCCCTTCCCCTTCCTCTCGCCCGGAATCGTGTGGCTGCGACTGAGGCAGAGAGCCAGGAATGACCTCCACAACGACTGCAGTCCAATTCCTCCCACGATCCCATACTTTGCCCGCTTCAGGTTGGCGCTCGTCGCCTAGATTACTGCTTTTCGAGGAGCCAGGGCGTTGCGGGCCGTTGAGCGCTTCGTCCCACAAATCTCCTGCGGCGCCAATCTCGAATGAAGGACATAGAATGGTAACGCGAGATTCCACAGTCCCGGGTGTTGTCGCTGGTGTTGCCAGGGTAACACGGACAGGGTCGAAAAGAGGATTCGTCAAGGTTAACAGAAATTGGACTGGCAGTAATGGGCGTAGACGCTCATACTCGGAGTCCCTAGAGACCTGCAGGCTAGAGGCTGTGAGGGCGAATGCTGCCGATGGTGCGGGAGTAGATGGTGTGGTGTTTGAAAAGAGGCGAAGAGAAAGTCGTGGGATGTGGTTTTGCGCTAGCAAGCGGATCTTGTATCGCGTGCTGCCAATCTTGGGTTCGGGTTTGGTGAGAATGTGCCTGCAGACACGGCAACGTTTACTTCGACGGGTGCGGAGCAGGGTTGCCGTCGGCCAGAGTTCGTCGGAGAATTTGACGTCGTAGTTGTAGGGATGAGCATTGCGTTGGTCTGGACTGGTGGTCGCTAGGTGCCCACCTCGATGTAGCTTTTCTATCATCTCTGCATGCTCGTCCTGCGCATGCAATAGTTCGAGACCTTCTGAGGAAGCGAGTGCCTCGCGCATAGGCTGAGGCTTCTCCCGTGACTTTTTCAGAGCAGTGTAGGAAAGGCCGCCGTACAGACTCATGATCCGTGCTAGATTATTTGGAGAATTGTCGGACAGAGAGTTCCCACTCACACCGGCAGATTCGGATAATTGAGTCTTATAAAAGTTGTTAAGAGCGGCAAATTTCTCGTCTGACGTCTGGAACGATGCATTGCCGTCGGGAGAGCCGGGACCAAGGTTTGTCTCTACAACCCCTGACGGACTCGCTATGTCGCCAGAAGGAGGGCTCGATCGAGAGGCATTTGAAGAGGCGGAACGCGTAGCGGTACGCAGCTTAGTGAGCTGTTCAGTGATCTTAGTGGGTTTGCTTAGCTCGATTCCAACATCCAACGAGGTCCAGTCACAGTATGGACAGGACAAGAAGAAAGGGCCAGCTGGTTGAACAGCATCATGAGGGCTCAAGTGATCCTTTGAGTGATGATCCAATGCATTTATTGAGAGTGGTGCAGTGCATGACGGACAGTTGTAGCAATTACGAGTACACCTACGTCTGTATCAGTCCTTGGCCCCTCGATCCGACAGAGCAGAAACAAGGCGAAAGCTCACCTTACCTGTTACCGTCGCTCTTGACGACACTACTGGGCACCTCAAACAGGCAACTGGGGCAATACCAATTCAAAATCTCCTCTGTCCAGCACCGGGGGCAGCGAATTTGATGACATTCATCACAGTAAAGAAGATGATCGTAAGGATACAGAGAGTAGTTTGCTCGTGGATCATGGGGATTGAAGGTGGTGGTAATAATCTCACCAGCAGAAGTGTCCAGCGAGGGTTGATGAGAAGATCGCCTATGCTGGGTAGTCAGAGCTGCACCGGTAGTCAATGAGGTACATGGACATGCCACATGACTATATGGAAATGCGGCTGCCATGTCGTTCGATTCGAACTTGGTCAGACTACTTCCAATTCATCAATTGCCTGGAAGAGAGAGTTGTGATGCTTGGACCAGGGACCGAGCACCAGGGACCTGCCATGCACATACCAAATGCCAAGACACGCTGACCGCCCTACGAGATTGGCAGAAAATGATGACGTGCATGACGAGAAGTACAGATGATATGGGGTAAAAGGCTTTAGTCCAAAAGGCTCAAGCACTGTCAAGATGTTTGGACTTTCTTATTAGCATTCATGGTTGTATGAATATATACATATCCGCTTTCTAGAGCAGTGCACTTCAACCATGAATCCACGTCTGTCGACAAGCTCACTCGTCCGCCATGGACCAAGGACGTTTCGACAAGCCGCTCGCCTCCCTTTGGCCAATAGGTGTCGTGGCTATGCCGTACAGAACTCTGGCGCACCTATTGCCTCTGTCTTCTCCAATGAGGCCAAATACCTACAAAGATCAAGAGCTGCAGCGAACGTGGGCGAGTCTCGCGCCGTCGATTATCTTCGTGACGAGGTAGCAGCACGTCTGTGCACCCGCCTGCTAGACATTAATCGTAACTTTGAAAACGTTCTGGACTACGGAGCCAATGCCTGTAACATAGCCAAAATCCTCACTCAGCCGGATCCCGACCCAGACTCGGCCAAACCTGTCTCAGAGCCATTGAGTAAAAAGATTGGACATCTAACCTGTGCCGACAGCAATGAGGCCATGCTATACCGCGATCAAGACGAGCCGTTCAATCAGGAAATGTCCATATCTAGGCACGTCTTGGAAAATTTCGAATATGTACCTTATGAGCCAAACACCTTCGATCTCGTCCTGTCCTCATTAAGCTTGCACTGGATCAACGACCTGCCTTCAGTCCTCACCCAGATCAACCACTCTCTCAAGCCCGACAGTCCATTTATAGCTGCTATGTCAGGCGGAGATACTCTTTTCGAGCTTCGTGGTTCCCTTCAACTCGCCGAGGCGGAACGCTTGGGTGGCATTGGAGCTCATGTCTCACCTTTGGCTGACGTGCGGGATGTGGGCAACCTGCTCAATCGCGCTGGTTTCAAGCTCCTCACCGTCGATGTTGACGACATTATTGTCGACTACCCTAGCACCATTCACCTCATGCGTGACCTCCAGGCTATGGGAGAGTCCAACGCTGCTCTGAGGCGCACTCCCGGCCCAATCTCGCGGGACGTCTTATTAGCAACAGATGCCATCTATAAAGAGATGTATGGAAACGACGATGGCAGTATTCCTGCTACCTTCAGGACCATATACATGATTGGTTGGAAGGAAGGAGAGGGCCAGGCAAAGCCACTCCCAAGAGGTTCCGGTGAAATCAACATCAAGGACATCCTGGAAAACGGCAACAAGAAATAAGCTGTCTAGCCCTACTGCAGGTCCCTGGCTACCTCCAAGCGCCGCACCGAGCATCGCTTCCCGGACTGCCACTTCTATACGTGAGGAAAGAGTATTTGACATTGATCGAACACTCGCCCACAAAGCCCTCCCCCAGGCAGGATCATCTATCCTATTGCCTTCTGCTGCTTCCGATGAGGACACATCTGGGTGCATGGCAGGTCTCAGTACAACGACACATAACCAACATGGCAGTCTGAACAGCTGCACAAGAAACATATCAAACTCAATGGCAAAGTCATACGACAGAGTTGACACTATTCGACATGGAGCCATCCAAAAAGAGCTAGTATTTAATTACTGTAGCCACCCAAAAATGTCATAAATTTACAGTATCACTGCCCTATCTGCTTTTCGGGAATGTGCGCGAGAAGAAGAAAGCCGCGCACAGAAGCCTGCTTCGCATTACACCAGGCAACCCACAGAAATAAGGTATTCAAGATTCACTCCAGGAAGTTCTTCAGCCATTCCTTTTCGCCGTTTTCATAAACTCTCGAGACGGGTTCCTGATAATGGTCAGCAGACTGGTACTATAAAGCCATCACTGTCGCTACCAACAAGATCGATATCATGGACGTCTTGAAACCAACAACCGTCATTATAGCAGGCTGTCCCGTAAGGACACACATGTCCATTGGTGCAATCAAAGTCACGGCATCCCGACTTGTCCGGACAGCTCCTTGTTCGTGCTCTGTGTTTGAGCGCAAGCTGTTCGCCCGGGCTAAGTCGCTCACCATGATCATAGTCACAGTACTGCCCGGCCTCGCACTTGCCTCGGAGATGGTAGCTGTTGCACACCTTCCTCTTTTTAGTGCGTTCAAACAGGCGTTGTTGAGCGCTCGTGTCAGCTTTTGGCAGGTCAGCATCAAGGCGCTCATCGTACTGGTTCAGGATGATGTTCTTCCGATTGACTGATCTCTTTGGTGCAATATTAATGCTCTTCTGGCCTGGAGTTGCCTTGCCCACTGTCGCCCATGATGACGCGGCTGTAGAGTCGACAGAAGGGCTGGGACTGCTTGACCTAGAGGTGAATGAGGGAGACGCTCCCTGTACGACTGATTGTACCTTCGGCGAGAGCACAGAGCTTGCTCCCCCTCCTGCTCCCCCTGAAGCTAAGCATGGGGTTCTTAGTGGTAAGCTTTGCTGGGCTCCTGTTGTACTCTGAGACACCTGCGGTGTTGTCATTAGACCTGGCCTTTCGGGCAAAGGCTCAGATCTGAAGACCGATGGAAACTGAACAACTCTATAGCCAAGTTGAGCAAAGCCTGGTTGAATTGGTAGCGTCTCGAGTAGACTAATTCGAGAAGCTAATTTGGGATCGCGCTTATAAGGATCCAAAGCTGGAAGATAACCGTTGTCTGTATCTGAACGTCAAGACATGCGCGCGAGATATGGCTGTTCTAGCAGATGGACTTACCGTGACAGCCGCCGAAAACAACATGCTTGCACTGTATGTTCGGCAAGAACAGACGTAGCGTTTCTGGATATGGCATGTCAGTGCTCGAAAGAGTACATGGTTAGACGGTAGGACATACCCCTGACTTTGTAATCTGCTCTTTCCTTCCCGCTACCAACATCTATGAAGTTGAATAATGGCTGGTTCAGCCCAAATGCTCGTGCAAAGGGAGCCATCTCATTTGGATTCTTGAGCACCCCAAGAGCGCGAAGCTTGTGACTCAAACCCTCCATCTATGGTACCCTTAGTATGTATATGCCGACAAATGTGAGGCAGACATACATTATAATAATATTGGACCATGATGGACCAATTCGATGTGTTAACATCTGGATATAGTTGGTTCAGATGAGTTTTGATATCCACCAATAAGTTGTAGGCAGCTTCAGCTCCGCCGTCAGCACCCTTATAGAGATGATCATGAAACTATCACACGGTGATCAGTGACTGAGCCGGCTTTCTCAGAAGCGAGAAACTCACGATAGCGCCATCTCCATCAATAAGAACGAGCACGAACGGGTTCGTATCCTGTACAACAGATTAGTATTATTCGTCGTCGACTAGTTCTCACGATAAGAATTCTCGGTCTAGGGGTCACAGGCAACAAGCGACGATTTCCATCTTCATGTACAGAGAAAAGGCTTCACCGAAACCACGAAAAAATGGCAGTTTCAGTTTCAGTTTCATCTTTTTTTTTTCTCGAGCTCAAGACCTCTGGGCGCTTAACTTACTGAGGGCATTTGAGCATCTTGCAAGTCGCTCTGGCATCTACGAGCCTGAGCCTGCCACATACGGCGGCCTGCTAACTCATTTTCATAGTCGTCTGACTTGTTATTGAGCTGCTCTTCTAAATCTTCACATTTTCGTAGTATTCCCTGAGTCGCGTGAGCATGGGTGAGCGCTAGCAGGCCCAACACTGGGAGCAGCCTGTACCTGTATCAACGCATCACGTTCTGAATCAAATCTTCGAAATGCTTCTAGCTTCTCATGGAAGTCCAGGAGAGTGGTATGGCCATTCATCATTGTTCGCTCGTAACAAAGGATGAACTCTAAAATTCGAGATGGTACATGAAGTCAGAGCGGCAAGCTAGAAAAGCTAGAGTGAATCAAGCGTGCTGGCACGTGCGCTAGCGGGTTTTGGATCTCTCCCGGTCAGTGAGACAAGTTCCCAAACGTCGTGCCGCTGACGGTTTGCCACGTGTATTCGACGTTGAGATGAATGTGAGTCAGGAGAAATGTGAGACTGGTCGACATTGTTGTTAGTGAGACAAGACGCACGCAATAGTGGACGTGGTGATGTTATGATTGTTCAATCTTGGATAATGCAAATAAGGTTTCCGGTTGCGCTGCCGAACGCTTTGGCTCTCTATACTTATTGAAGCAGAAAGTCCCTATGCCTATTACAGCAGTACCTAGCGGGATCGTCTTCGCTTATGAAGGTCACCGTATGTTGTACTTCGGGCAGAATACAGAAGCTGAGATTCATTAGCTTTTAAAGATCTGATAGTACTGGTCTCTGATCCAGCGTGCCGAGTCCACTTATCTAGCTTTTCTTCGAGTGAAGGCACAGAAGTAGGTGTGCTTGAATGTATATACGCAGTGTTGCTCATAGCTGCCTCGACGTCATCTTGAGGACATGTGAAGCGGACGAAGCCTTTGAATCGGGGTTCCCCACCATACTGTAACCTCACCTCATGCTACTTGCTTCACAGAATAAACAGATAGTCATCACGGGTCTTCGGTTGAGAGCAAATAGATCATCGCTCGCTCACATTCTTGTTATCTGATTGCATTACCTACTGGCCCCGGATATTTTCCGTTTCCATCTTCCATAATGTCAGCACCCGAATCCAAGCAGCAGCGTACCGATACTGAGTTCGAGCTGCTTTACCACCCTGGGATTCCAGGTCGTGGAGAGTTCGTTCGTCTCATGTTTGAGACTGCTGGTGTGAAATTTTCCGACCCTGCAAATGAAAGCCCACCCAATGACTCAGGTCTCAATGGCTACGCTCTCGTGCAGGCAATATCGTCGGCTGATGACGATGGCAACCCTCCCGCCTTCGCTCCGCCAGCTCTCCGTCACAAAGGGGCTGGTAAGGATGGCAGATCCTTGCTCATCCATCAAACTCCCGCTATAATGTCTTATCTGGGTGGGCGACTTGGACTAGCTGGGCAAAATGAGGCTCAGAATGTCTGGGTGAATCAGGTCGCACTTACTGCTTTAGACATGAATAACGAATGTCATGACACTCATCGTCAGTGATTATCCTTCGCCGCAAGTTATCCACGTAGCTTATGTCAATTCGCAGATCCACTCGCGGTCAGCAAGTACTATGAAGGTCTGTTCTTGAACTACTGAAAGCTACTCGTTTGCACTCTTTGGCTAACTATTCCAGACCAGAAAGATGCTGCCCTTCAGAAGTCAGAAGACTTTCGGGAGAACCGAATTCCCAAGTTTTTGAAATATTTTGAGGATGTGCTGAAACATAATGAACCAGAGGGCAGGGGCAAGTACCTGGTCGGCAGCAAGCTCACCTACGCCGACACCACGGTGTGGCAGCTACTTGACGGTCTACAATTTGCTTTTCCAAAGGAGTTGGAGGCGAGGAGCAAAGATTACCCATTACTGTTTGGAAAACTCTACAAGGGCATCAAAGAAGAGAAGTGGTTGCAGTCGTACGCTGGTAGTAAGCGGAGACTACCTTTCTCCATGGGAGTATTCCGATACTATCCCGAGCTGGACCGCCAGTAGAGTTCGTGGCCCTTTCAAGCACCGGCCTGGCCACAAGGTCTGCCTTCGATAGTCGTAGGCTTGTCATTTGCTCGCAAACATGATACAGAGAATACAAAAGCGGGTTCGCTAGACTGTAATGCCATGGCTGGCTGCCATATGCAATTGAAAAACAAGACGATGGAAAAGCGATGCTCCAACGTTTTCAGCACTCCGGCTTTTGACAAAGAAGTGGACTCTCTTGTTGTTGTTGCAATCTTGAGGAAGTATGGCTAAAAGTGCTATTGTTATCCCATTACTACATAATACATAATGTGATCTTCCCGACAGAAGCTATGATGACATTGCGGAAATCACGACTGCAACGTACTCGAACCATTCTCCGTGCTCATGCAAAGACTAAACCACGAGAGCCGAGTGGGGTGCTGAATTGGTTGAACAGGTCCAGCGGATACTTAAATGCCGTTTTCACACTACTGCAGTTTCTTGTTCCCCGCGGCAGCCATTTCAAGGCCCTCGAGGATTTCTGTGTTACTGACGTACAGCATGTAAGCAGGGATGACGATCCATGCACCACTAGATAGGTCGTTAACCCAGTTTTCAGGTACGTATGAGTGGCTAGTCTACTCGATGACTTACTTGGGAATGACCCAGAGGAGCACAAGGTCTGCGAGCGAGTTGTGGCCGATGTTTGCGAATCCGCTGAAAGCCTCGTTAAGCCAGTAGAGGATGGTCTTACTGAGTGTCATCAGACTGACTGACTCCAAGATCAATACAGCGTAAGCAGCCCATGTACCATGCACAGCTCGAGTCTGCGCCAGCCAGCCTACTTGTTTCTTACTCGGTGCACCTCGGCCTCCGATCGTATCTTGTTTACCTCGGCTGTAAATGATATAAAGGTAGCCTAGATAACCGATAGTCTCGACAACGTTCAGCGAAGCCTGCGCAGCTGTGAAGCCGTCCCGCCGATCATAGCTAGGCCATCCATATACGTAGTCAACTGTGGCGTAAAGCTCGTAAGGCATCCAAAGTGGCCATTGAAGCTTGCCTCCAGCCATGCTATGGGGACGTAAGAAAACGTAGCTGCAACGTGTGTTAGCAGACATGCTGTCTGGTTGATAAGAGGCTCTCGCACGCAGTGTCCCAGATCACCAATGGAAGCGAGATTGCCAGCCATATCAGTGTAAGATTTGATGGGGTGTGAGACCAGACTCCTTCACGGCCATCCACGTCTTCCGCATCCGACGCCGTTTCTGCTGACGAGTCTTGTGAGATCTTGGAGGGCGAGGCTAAAGGAAAGGCTTGAGGATGATTACGCGTGGAAACCATTGTCAATAATAGATGACTCGACCAAATTGATCACATGGGATATGTGAGGAAGTGTCTATCTACGTGTAATAAGCCTCTAAAATAGGTAAAGGAGTTTAAACTCTAAAGTCTGGAAGCCCAAGGCGGGGCATCCCGAAGTGTCGGAAAATAGTCGGCGGACTTGCATTGGATTCTTAGCTAGATACAAGTAGAGCTCGAACGACTCGTGGAGTGTGCAACATGAACAGCATATCTGTTAGGGCAGCAGCAACTGCATTAGTGCTCGACTTGTCCTGTCAAAGAGCCTACACAGCCGAGGACATCTCATAGGGACTCCACATGATTCTGTTTCATGGACGTCGTGAGCGGGCACGAGCGGGGAAATAAACATTCGCCAAGAACTTAATTTTAAATCGACCTCGACCTGCGAATAATGACCTGAACTACGAGTAATGAATGACAATATTGGCTTCCTGGTCTCTTGAGCCATTCGAAGCGTATCAGCATCCAGCAAAGCATGTCTGAGAAGCCACACCTGAAAGGCCCAAGTCTACCACAGGCCCATGTCAGCTGCGCCTCCACCATGGGACAATGTTTGTCTTACATTCCGACAGCGGTTCTTCCTGAAGTCCGCAGCCAATCACCGACCTCCCAATGCCAATCTCCAAGCTGAGTCTCAACGATGAGTTGAAAGACACTCAACCACCCATAAACATACAAAACACTAGCAAATGAATGCCATCACCGTATATCCGCAGTCCTGTGTGCCCAATTGCCCATATAATTTCGGCCTTCGGATCCCCGCATCTCGCTTCGTTATCAATCAGCCATGCTGTGAGATGTTGAGGTCGTACCCGACTTGCTCTTGTCCAAGGCTGAGAAGAGAGGTAAGACGATGACATAGTACATCTAACATATTCTTGCTCTTTGGGTACACTTGGCCTAGTCGTCGTCAGCTTCGAACCGGTGCAATAGTAAGTACCTTGGGTATTATTAGCGCCAAGGAGGCTGGGTTTACCTTTTGCATTCCGCTAGTTTTAGAGCGCCTCCCCATTCCAAGTTGATCATTTTCAGTAGCACTTTGAAACGACAAGACTCTTGCTTCTTCAATCTCTTCTCGATTCTCATCTCATTGGCATTTTCATTCCTGAACACATCGACCATGTCGCTTACTGCCGTAATAACTACTGCTCTGGCGTTTGGTATGAACGTGTTCGTGTGCTGACGTCTGTTTTACTGATTCTCGTATCAGGTTCTGTCGTCTACGCACAAACAGCACAGACATGTAGCAATAACGTTTGCTTCTCGCTCAACATACCAGAAGCCACGGCATCTTCTGGTAGCGGTGATGTCTATATGCAGATAACTGCTCCCACAACTTTCACATGGGTAGCTTTGGGGCAAGGGTCACAGATGTCCGGCGCCAACATGTTTGTTCTCTACACCGATGCCAGTGGCAGCAATGTTACGTTGTCGCCGAGACTGGGTACTGGTCACTCAGAGCCCGAGTACAATTCGGCTGCACAGGTCACAATCTTGGACGGCACTGGTGTCTCCGATGACACAATGACAGCGAACTTCCGCTGTAAGTAGTTAAAAGCTTTCTTTCACACTTGGGTCGCATGCTCACAGCACTCTTAGGTTCAAGCTGTATTTCCTGGTCTGGTGGTAGCATGGACTTCACAAAGTCTTCAGGAACCTTCATCTCTGCTGTTAAATCAGGCAGTTCGTTGGATTCGGATTCGACTTCCGCAGGCATTTCTCAGCATGATTCGCACAACGAGTTCTCGTTCGATTTCAGCAAAGCCACAGGCGGCGATTCTCTTAATCCATTCACGACTAGTGCTGCTGCAAGTTCTGGTTCCGCAACTACTTCAGAATTCAGCACCAGTGCCGCTGCGAAAACAACAGCTACAACGTGTTCTGCAAGCACAACGGAGACTTCGACGATTGCGTCTCCATCAGGCTCTGGTTGCCCGACCTCATGGCCATCATCCTGGTCTACTTCTTGGCCTTCTTCTGCACCATCTGAATATGCTTCCTGTTACTCTAATTACGGACGTGGTAGCTGGCCGACGAGTGCGCCATATATCAAGATTAAGCGTGCGTCAGACGATTCTTGTACCACCGGCTCGTCCAGCTCAGATGGCTCTTCCAGCTCGGACGGCTCTTCCAGTTCTTCCGGTTCTTCCAGTTCTTCCAATTCAGATGGGGCCTACGGTTTCAGCAGCAACAATATTCCCTTTGGAGGCGATTACAAGAAAGCCCAAACAGTGATGATCGCACATGGTGTGATGGCTTCCTTGGCCTTTGTGATTCTCTTCCCCATCGGTGCCATCAGCATCAGGCTGCTCAGTTTCCCCGGCCTCCTTTGGTTCCACGGCATCGTCCAGATGCTTGCCTACCTCGTCTTCATAGCAGCTTTCGGACTCGGAATCTATCTGGCTCAGAACATCCGCGCTGTAAGTATGGCCCATTTGGCATGTGAAAAGCTGAGACTAATACTCCATGGTTAGATGAACGACGCACATCCTATCATTGGCATCGTCCTCTTCATTCTTCTCTTCTTCCAGCCATTCCTAGGTTACATCCATCATCGCCTCTTCAAGAAGTACAGTCGCCGTACATTCTGGTCTCATGCTCACATCTGGCTGGGTCGTATCATCATAACTCTCGGCATCATCAACGGTGGCTTGGGGCTACAGCTTGCCGATAACACGCAATCAGGCAACATCGCTTACGCTGTCATCGCAGCCTTTGTGTGGCTGGTGTACCTCGTCAGCATTGTAATTGGCGAACGGAAGAGGAACAGGAATGCGCCTCCGAGTTATGATAAAAGCTTGCAAATGGGTCAGGTGAGAAGCAATAGTCATGGCAGCCGTCATAGTCATGGCAGCCGCAATAGACATCGCAGAAGCAATAGACATCGCAGCAGCCCATCAAGGCACAATGAGTGGTACGGGAAGAGAACCTAATCACCTGAACCGAGATGGAGTCGAGTGGTACCAATCTTACGCAGTCAGATATGGACGAATTCAATCTACGACAAGTTTGTACGGAGTCGTACAATATAGCAACATTTCAAATCTCATACATAGCATTAAGTAAGATGTCTGGCATGGGGGATTCGGTAGAGCGGCGTCATTATTGACATTTGTATTTCAATGAGTATGACTACCATTACTTGAGCGACCACTGGCCATTCTCTTCAACAATCTTGATGGGACGACTTTCGTCCAGACTTCTCCGACCAGCCTCAAGAATAGCACCTGTGGCAACAGTGTTCTTCAGCGTGGGCAGACCTCGCTTATCCAGACCGTCCAGGGTGACCTTTCCTTCCTTGAGATCGGTAACAGCATCAATAAACTTTTCGAAAGATACATATCCATAACCACCCTGTCCAGCAAAGTTGCCAGATTCGTCGGGAGCATATTTCATGTAGAATCTGTTTCAATTGGTCAGTGTTTGATTCTGCGACTGCGGTGCATAAGGATGTGCTTACGGATTGTACCAAGTCAATCCCGACTCGTCTTCGGTCACATCGTAACCCCTCTTTGCCTGGTTAACGCGTACTTCGCCTTTGCTCGCCATGTAGTGGAAATATTGGTTGCTGTGCACGCCTGCTTTTTGTGGCGCGGTCCAACTGGCAGTGTAGACACCGGTCGCTCTCCTGCCGCTGCCATCTTTCTTCTCCCAATCTACCAACAAGGTGATGGTGTCCTCGGTCTCTGGAACACATCCCAGATCAGTTGCGATACCCTTGCTTGCACTGCCTGTGACGCTGACAGGTCGGTACTCTGGGACCATGCTTTCGTTCACGTCGATGTGGTGGGAGTTTAGGTAGTAAGAAATATCAGACTCTTTGCCGGCCCATGCCTTGAACGTCTCAAGCTGTGATTTAGGTTGAGACATGTAGCTGTAGAAGTAGTTGAACTCGCCCAAGGTCTTCAGTGCGCGGTGACGAGCATCAGCATATGCCGGGTCGAATCTATAACATGTTACTAATCATGCATCTGGGACCATTAGACAGCGAATCATACCTCTTGTGGTGCTCAATGAAAACAAATACGTTGTGCTTCCTGGCTTCCTCGAGGAGTGACTGGTGCTCAGCCAACGCCTTTACGGCGGGCTTTGTGATGAGCACATGAATTCCCCGCTGAATTGCATACAGTGCAATGGGGTAATGGGTTGGATCGGGGGTGAAGATCGTGATGGCATCTCCTGGCGATAACGCATCGATCGCCGTCTTGTAAGCATCTGGGTCGCGTTTGTCCTCTGATGGGAAAGACTCGAAGGAGGTGTCGAGGCCATTGTAGACTTGGGTAATGTTCTTCTCCAAATGTTGTCCTGATCTCGTGAGCTCATAGCTGGAGTGCTGAATGCAGAAGTATTACTTACGGATCGCAGGAAATTTGTTTCCTGATACTCCAACCATAGATAGATTTCCCACCTTACCTCTCCGCCTCAAGTCGAACAGTGTTAGGCCAACTACTCCTACTTTCTTGTCTGAGCCCGATTGACCTCCACCGACGAACCCAGTAGTGTATTCACCAGTGCCGATCATACAGACATTTATAGGCGCCATGATGTGTTTTGTTACGGGACTCAATAAGAGAACGCAAGGCAAGACCGATCAATTATAAGACCCAATGTGTAGAAGAGAATCTGAAAAGGAGCACCATGAGACAGGGAAGTAGGAGCAATGGGTAATTGACTTGGTGGAAAACACCGAGAGGTCGACATCATACGGACAAACATGCGGGGTGTGGAGTTTCTATCGCCGGCCGTCGGCGAGGTTCATTCCTGATTGGTGGGATATCTCAGTCGAGCTATTTCTCCACAAATCATAACCTTCGCACGAGTTCAATTGCCGACCAGACATGGTCTCGCGCCCCACGCCGAACCAATATGCGGGCAATAGCGGGGCGTTTTATGATGGAGTAGAAGGTCAGAACAGGCGAAAGTACTCGTCAGGTCAGCAATTCATCCGGTAATAAGTACAGCTCATAGCCCAGGTCAGTATGTGGAGCGCTCTCTTTTGTTCACACTCATCTGATATCGTCTTATCTCCTGAAAGACTCCGATATTCGTTGAATCCTTTCATCTCCATATTCAATAGAACATCAAGCACAAAATGGCGATCAACGGCAGTTCGAGTCGAACTCCTCTCAGGGATGGCATCTATGCCCCCACCATGACCTTCTTCGACCCAGAAACCGAAGATCTCGACATCCCTACCATCAAAAGGCATGCTGTTCGTTTGGCCGAAGCAGGTCTCGTCGGCCTGGTCGCCATGGGCAGCAACGGCGAAGCAGTTCACCTGACCCGCGAGGAAAAGATTGCAGTGACAAAAGCGACGCGAGAAGCACTCGACGAGGCCGGATACAAGAATGTGCCAGTTATCGTGGGCGCTTCAGAACAGAGCATCCGGGGTACCATTGAGCTATGCAAGCTCATCTTTGAAGTAGGAGGTGAATACGTTCTGCTCGTTCCACCAAGTTACTACCGTTACGCCATGGACGAGAAGGCTATTGAAGAATACTACATCTCAGTCGCTGATGCCTCGCCTTGCCCCGTTATCCTGTACAACTACCCAGGCGCAGTGGCAGGCATTGATATGGACTCGGACTTCATGATCAAACTTGCCCAACACCCAAACATTGTCGGCACCAAGTTCACCTGCGGCAACACAGGCAAACTCACACGAGTCGCATTGGCGACCAACGCATGCTCGGTCAAGGGCGAGGGCAGTGGTTGGATGGCGTTTGGAGGCATTGCAGACTTCACTGCCCAAACAGCGGCATCAGGTGGCAGCGGTATCATTGCTGGTGGTGCCAACGTCTTGCCCAAACTTTGCGTCAGAGTATGGAAGCTCTGGCGTGAGGGCATGTACGACGAGGCCATGGAGTTGCAAAAGATCCTCTCCAAGGGTGATTGGGTGCTGACAAAGGCCGCAATCCCTGGTACGAAGGCAGCAATTGAAATGGAGTATGGTTACGGAGGGTTTCCCCGAAAGCCACTGCAGAGGTTGAGTGAAGAGGGGAGGCAAAAGGTCAAACAGGGCATTGCAGAGGCGATGAGAATCGAAAAGAGCCTGTAGCGTAGGAGGTTGCGATACGGAACATGATAAAATGTTAGACGAAGATGAAATTGATTGGGTATCTCTCATGGCAAAAGCAGTCTTTAGACTGGTGATTTGAAACCGACCGTACTTTTTATTGACCCGCTAGAGCTGATAATGTTAGGTGTCATGCGTGGAAGATGCCCAAAGTCAATAATGAGACCCGAGACACGTTGCGCCATGCGCCGACCCACGTGACAACCATTTAATTCTGAAGTACACTAGCCCTGGTCGTCGACCATTCCCATGCCTGCAGCATTATTCAGATGCAGCATCTAGTACTCCTGGGGAGCCTGGGGGAACTCGAAGTTGACACCCTTGCCAGTGAGTCTCTTGTAGACCTCGGAGTAGGTGTCGAGTCTGTAGTCAACACTACCACGCTCCTTCTCGTCAAGGACGATCTTGAGGACCTTGGCACCGTCCTCCTTGGTGCGCATGCGCTTGCCGACAATCTCGACGGGGAAGACGAGGTCAGCAAGGATGGCGTCGTGGACAGCAGTAAGAGTCCTGGAACGAGGACGCTTCTGGGTCTGGGAGGTGCGGGAGCGGTTGGAGCGCTTGGGGCGGGGCAAGATGCGGCGCGAAGCGATGATGAGGACGTGACGGTCAGAGAACTTCTTCTCGAGCTCACGGGTCAGACTGGTGCCGTGTCAGTAGATATTTAGAAAGGACGAGAACATCATGGTGAAGAATGATACTTACCGCTGCTGAACGCGGTGGAAGCCCTGGAGAAGGGGAACGGGAACGAAAATGACGATAGCCTTGCGACCGTGGCCAACCTCAATCTGTAAGAATCCTGGTGTCAGCGTTGATTCGCTGCCCAGTGCCCAACGCCTCTTCGATTGTGTGTAGGTATGTATAGTACAATCTTTTTCCCATGTTCCCATTTTTCCCATCTCTTGTGTGCATCGATCCTTGTCCAGATCGAGCCACTTCGGAAGGAGCAGGTGCGTGTTGGATGTTGCGCATCGAGACTCCATTATTTTCTTACCTCGCGGGCGGAGACGAACTGCATAGGCCTCAGGGCGCTGCGCATGTCCGGGATGTTGGTCTCGAGCTCGTAGACGGCATTGGCGATGCTGGTCTCAATCTCGCTGGGGTTGGCGCGAGAAGGAGAGTTGGCAGCAATCTTGTTAAGAGCGGCGGAAGACATGGCGGCGGTATTGGATGGCGACCGGGTCGTTGGGCGATGTCGAGGATTGAAAGTCGCTGCTCAAGATTCTGAAGTTGTCAAACGCGGAACAAATCGTGCGCGCTAGCTTGACATTAAGCGATTTCCATATTCTCTCGGCACGTGTCACGTGATGATGGTCCACTCGATAATTATTTCTTACGACCTAAAGTTATACTACGCGGACACTAGTAGTAGAGCATCATTAATTGCCTGATAATTACGACTTGTAGCGCCGGAATTTCTTCCCCTTATACCGTGCTTCTCCGTGTAGATACATAGCGTACATGTCTCATTTGTCCTTCGCTCTGTGTGTTTGTTTCTTCTGCCTGTCTCTAACGCAATATGGCTTCCATCCAGCCTCGCACCATTCTTGAATACGTTGCTATATTGGGTGTGATATACATTGTCGTTGGGGGGCAATTCTCAGGCGTCTTTCAAAGTCTGGACACTCAACAGCATGAGGAGACTGTTCCACTTTCACGAGAAAAGATTGAATCTTTAGTCTATCCTGATCCCCAACTCAAGTGCGACGACCATCTTTTCAATGTACATATCTTTTCTAGAAGTCCCCTTATTCTTTATATCCCTTCTTTCATTTCTGAGACAGAATCACAACATCTGATTGACATAAGGTATGCCGTTGTCTTTCTCCTTGGTATTTGCTTGGGACGCTAATACTTGGAACAGCGAGAATAAATGGACACCATCTACCATCTTTAACGGTGGCGTTGAAAGCTCGGACGATTCAGTACGCAAATCAGAAAAGGCCATGATTGACCGAGATGCTGTGGTCCAGTGCATCGAACAGCGTGCTCTGTCGTTCCAAGGCTGGCCTGTGGACACCTTCATTGAACGGCTCTGGACTCAGCGCTACACCAAATCTGGTCATTATGCTAATCATTACGACTGGGCATCTGCTTCCAAGAATGCTCGCCGAGTCAGCACTTTTATGGTCTACGTTCAGGCCAATTGCAGTGGTGGAGGCACCAACTTCCCCCTTCTCACCCGTCCAGCAGATGAGAGGTGGTGCCAATGGATCGACTGTAACGAACCAGCACAGAATGGTGTCACCTTCTTGCCCAAGGCTGATAGTGCAGTCTACTGGGAGAACTTTGATGCCGACGGCAAGGGGTGGCGTGAGGGCCTGCACGCTGGTATGCCTGTCACAGAGGGCGTGAAAATCGGCCTAAACATTTGGAGCTGGTATCAAAAGGGCCACAAGCCCGACTTAGGAGACTCGAGAGCTTCCGAGCTCTGAATGTAGATACAGATCATAAAAGATAATGATCTACGCATTGCCTGCAGACCCTCATCTCATACACATTCTCACTCGTTGACTGGCTGTACTCTGCTCTGGTCTTACTATATCCTCTCAGGGTTCTGGCCTTCAGCCTGTTGCATGCAAAGATCTAACATCCTCCACAGAACCAGGGCACGAAGCGCTCTAGGGATGCGGACACCGGATTCGCCATCTGGCAACTTGGAAACAATGGTACGACCACATTGCGATGTGTTTCGAACTATCTCGTCCGTCCCGTGCTCTCCATCCGTGACAACTTTGATAGAGTAACGCTCCCCTCCGGCATCATCAAAGATGTCAGGCACGAAGCAAGCTGCGACCGCCAAAGGATCATGCAGGGGAGGCCCATCAACCAAGCCAAAAACATCAGCATAGGTCTTTGCAAAGAAAGTGAGAATTTGCTTGAACAACACTCGAAGGACGGAAGGTTCTTTCTGGTTCTCAAACCCACGCAAGAGAGATTCGATTATCTCCGTCGTGGCAATCATCTGATGCGTCAAGTCAATCGGCGCAATCGTTGTCTTCTTTGCCAATACAGTGTTCGAGAAGATGGCCTGGGCACTTTCTATACAACATCGTCAGCATGTCCCAACGCGTTTGGTAGTCTGGTGGATATACCAGGATCTACGTAAACATTGAATTCTGCCTACGAGTTAGCATTTGGGACTGCGTTCCACGAGGAGAAGATGACTTGCCTGCCCATCTACTCCAATTTCCAACACGCTCTTCAACCTCATCTTGCACGTGGCCAATCTTTGCCTTGGTAAAACCTGCCCCTACCGCACCTCCCATGATGCTTAGTCCCGCTATGTGTTCTGCAATATCAGGGAAGGTGGCAAACAAGAGAGCCGTATTCGTGAGTGCGCCGACAGAGACTAGCCAAGCAGTCTTTGGAGGCTGTTGCTTCAGGGCTTTGTACATAGCTGGAATTGCAGCATCCTCCTTTGCTGGGACCGTGGGCTCAGGAAGACAGGTAGTGCCATCCAAACCAGAGTCACCGTGGATATCGGGTGCGGCTGCAGGCTCGCGGCAAAAGGGTCTCGAGGCTCCAGGGTACACCGGTACATCTTCACGATTGATGGCTTTCAAGATGGCTCTAGTGTTGTATGTTGTGTTGCGCAGCGAGGCGTTACCGTAAACAGTGCTAATACCGAGGAGACTCACTGCCTTGCACTGAGCCGCGAGTAGTATTGCGAAAGCGTCCTATCCTGACATCAGTGTCCAACACCACCAAGATCAAGGTGTCTTTTACATCATGTCCTGTATCACAGTCGAGCCAGATGGGTACAGGTGATTGAGAGTCGCCAGCCCATCTTCTCTCTGCCTCATTCTTCTCCTGCTCGTACTTGTTAGTATGGTATGTTTCGATGGCAGCGACATGTGTTCGTGTTATTACAGTTTCAGCCATTCTTCACAATTGAGTCTACTGGCTAACAGCACAATGTGTCTGCTTGTCTTCTGTGCGAATTGCCAATGACTCAACGTCAACTCTATTGCAGAAGGAAGTCAAGGCACGCTAGGAGATAAAATGATAAGAAGCGAAGAGCCAGCACATGTCTTGGCATAAACGTCTCTTCGTGCTATGTACCACGCACTTACGTTCTCCCAACCCCAATGACTCCATTACTATCCTATAACAAAGGTACCGCTGGTAGCTCCGTCAAAAGACATGAAGGTTGACAAGGCGTTCGTGTAATAGCGTGCGCTAAGCGTGATGTTGTCAATTATGATGACGTGAGCCGGAACGGCGGTACACAGCTTGGGAACGTGCTTAGGATCGCGCACGGTGCTTGTGTTTTGACAGCATTGACAATCTCACTGTCTCACATGCTCGTACTCCATGCATGTTCTTCGTGTTACCGCATGACAAAACTGCCTTAACAATTGATCCTCTTTCCAAGGATTGTCTGTCTGACTTAGCGTACGGACAGAATGGTGGAATTGCGTTCCGGCAGACGAGTCGACTTTAGTCAATCTGCCACCACCAACAGAAGTTGTACTCGTAACAAGGCGGTGATTCGGAGCAACAGTGATGTGGATCCATCGCCCCGGATGACGAAGCGGTCGTCCTGGGGTGATGGACCCGATGTTGAGATACCAATCTACGAGGACGATCCAAATGCTACAAGATTTGACATTGACGTTTTGCCTTTCGATTGCTGGGAGACAGGAGCACACGACAAGGAGAACGAGGAGCCATGTCTAGATGTACCGACAGGGAGCCACATGGCCGAAGGACTCTCGACCACACGAGTGAGAGAAACGCACGAGACAGGACCAGGCCAATCGTCAGCGGCTAGATTTATACTGCATGAGATCCCCCAGGATGACTTCGAGAGACGTTGGCGGCCAACTCCTCATTCTCCCAAGAAGTTGGAACCTGCCGAGCCCCGGAGAAAGGCAGAGCCAAGCTCTTTTGTCGGACAAGCGGGATCAGCTAAGAAGCGAAGTCCACCCTTGGTGCGGTCTGGTTTGAAGCGAGTAAATGTTATGGACCTCCGCTGAAAACGTTTTGAGTCTGGAGAAGGACCAGGATATGAATCATTTTACCTTGACGAACTCGATCGAACTGGATGCACACCAGGAAATCCATGACCAAGCTGGCCAGACGTCCTTGGACTGCAAGCACAACGCGCTGTCAGCTCCGCTATCTTCGTGCAACACTCACGCGTATGAAAAGCCAGAATCGACGATCAGACAAATGTCAAAATGTATCTCAATGCTTCGTATATTGATAAATGTGCAATTTTGGAGGTGTCGGACACACTAATGCCGAGCCCCATGAAGTGTGCAGGATCTAGCAGGCCCACGCATAACTCATCTCTCAAAGGTGTACTATCTACACCTGCAAGCATCCCTACTCAGGCTATGTTCTTGAGTCGAGACCGAGGATTGAAGAATTGGATGTTTACTCACTCGAGCCGGGGATGTCATCAGGTGTCCAAGAGGTCGTGACTCTCGATTGTCGATCGGTTTCCAGGACAGCCGCACTTACCACAAGACAAGTCAGTCGGAGAGATAAAAATCAGATTTGTGATCCCAATCCAAACCATTCAATCCTTAGCTCCGAATTTTCGAGAGGATGAGAGACTGTTACAGGAGGGTGGGCCATGGTATATATAGAAGGTGGAAAATTGCACATGATATCGAGCGAAGCGATACCACCTGGTCGTGACCGAGCGCAATAAAGTTGATCTTGATACGTTTCTTTCTCTCCCCATTAGGTTCAATTCTGGTCGCCATGAATCTCTCCGTTCATGAATCTTTCCGTTCGTGACAAGGGGCCCTCATTTCCTTCCTTCGACCATGACTAGATGGTATCCTTCACTCGTCTTGACCTCGGCCCACTTGGGCTTGTTAGTCGTACTTGTTTCCAGCTCAAATGCCACGTTCTCAAATTCATGCATCAGACTACCTCTGGTCTTCCAGCCCAAAGAGCCACCTGCAACTATTAGCCACGAAAAGTGTTTTGTTATACCACCTGCACATCTCGCGACGCTTGCAGACGGGATGTTCGAAAGACATATAGACCAACCTTGTCTTGCTTTGTCTTCGGAAAATTCTCGTGCTACATCATCGAATTTGACGCCTGCATTCAGCTTCGCGAGCGCTTCTTCCTTCTTGGCGTGTTTTTCGCACAATATGTGTCGGACATTGATGCTTTGGGCTGAGAAGGTGGGTGCTTGCTTAGCGTGGCAGGTTATTGAAACGAGGTAGAGGTGGTGAGCTTACCTCCTTTGGCCTTAGCACCACCGGCCTTTTCTGGCTCTTTGGCCTGTTTGCCACCCTTGCCAGATTTTGGTGCCATGCTGTTCTTGAAAGTGTGATTACAGACCTGACGGTGAGATTTAAAAGGTGATTACAAGACATACCGGCCTGAGTCATGACCTGAGCATCTCAGGTTCAAGTTGAATCATGCACTGTTATTGCCCTGCACTCCCGCCACCATAAAAATCACTCTCTTGAACCACGAGATTCACATGTGCATAATATCTGAACAAATCCACTGTAAACATGAACAAGCTAGAAGGGCTCAGGATACCCTCAATTCCGAACAATATGTTCTACGTGCCTGACTTCATCACCGAAGCCGAAGAACAACACATTCTCGACGCACTACCATTAAATCGCTGGATCACCCTGTCACACCGCCGGCTTCAAGCACATCCTTCAGTATTATCTCAAAAGAACACTCTCCTGGATGCAGCACTGCCGAAATGGCTCAGTGAGCCCATCGTCTCGCGTTTCCATGCTCTGGGCCTATTCGATGATAGCCCACACCGAGTCCCAAACCACGTGCTCATCAACGAATACAAGCAGGGAGAAGGTATCATGCCGCACGAGGATGGCGCGGCTTACCATCCTATCGTCGCTACCGTCAGCCTAGGAGCAAGTATTGTCTTGGACATCCACGACAAGCGAAATGAGAACGACGGCGATAGCAGGCCCGTTACACATCCTTCACCAAGGTGGCGTATTCTCCAGGAGCCAAGGTCGCTACTGATTACGACCGGACAAACGTACAAGGATCTGTTGCATGGGATTGCCGAGGTCGATGTGGACGAGGATCTGACTCCGGATACTGTGGCGAATTGGAACCTGCTTGGCGACGCTCAGATATTCGTCGAAAATGGCTCGAGGAACGTCAGAACTACTAGGATAAGCTTGACTTACAGAGACGTCTTGAAAGTTTCCAAGGCCGGTTCATGGATGTTAGGCAAGCCAAAGGGTTGACCCATGGCAACCGACACGTTGAATACTCACTCCATCGGCAACATGAACGTTGAAGCCGGGAGCTAGTAAAGATATTGAAGGGTCAGACTTCATCACAAGTGCAAAGCATGACAAAGTCTTGCCAGACAAATCCTGGAATTGAGTTCCGATATCAAAAAAAACCTGAGTATCTTTGAACTTCTTGTTACAGACTCCGCCAGGCCAAAATTGAACACGAAGGGCTAGGTACAGAGCTCTGCAAGCTCGGATACCCCCAAGGACGCTACCCATTGATAGAGATTTGCAGATTGGAAGTACAAGTAGCAATACTAAAGCCAATTATCCTAATTCATCCTCGCTTTCCTGAAGAGCTGATTGTTGTGATATAACGATACGATTTTTACGCGCTCCTCTCGGTGCAGCTTTGCGGGACAATGCTGGTCCCACTTGAGTAAAGCGACCTAGCAAGCTCGCATCAGACTGTCGGGAAGGCTTTTTCTTGCAGCTCATAGCAAGTTCATCATAATCCAAATCACTATTCCAAGTCGTTCTCTCGTCCATAAGGTCTGACCAGGGACGATCTAGCGTGCTTACAACCTGCTCGACCAGCTGGGGCTGTGCTTGCTTGGACGCTTTCTGCCCGTCATGAGCTGGTCGCGTGGTTTCGTCGAAGGACACTGTATCACATGTCCTTGTGCCTGCCGTATGCTGGAATACAACAGGGCCGGCAGTTTCCGGGCCAAAGCTCGCCCGACTGGATGGTCCGTATTTACGGAGGAGCCTCTGCTTTCTCGATGTTCTGAATGCATCTATCGTAGTAGAATGTGGCAAATGAGTGGCTGGCCCTCTGGCTTTATTATTCCCAGAGCCTTGCGAAACATCCTTATTCTCTTCTTTCGCAGGATGGGCCACTACAGGCCGCGTTGGCTTTATGGGCACAGCGCTGCTACGATCGAATTCGCGATTAGCAGGATCATTCGCTTGAGGCTTCTTCTGGTATTCTGCGAGGTAGTGCTCCGAAATTCGGCCCATGGACATAGCGCTGGGCCTAGGTTCATCTTGTAACACATCCGGAGATGACAGGAGAATGGGGACTCTGTTGTGTTGACGGGATGGCTTTGGCGTCTCTTGTATGCTGAGGTAGCCGGAATCGTGCATATCATCGCAGTCGTCCACATGAGAGAAAGATTGGTTCGCCAAAATTTCGATAGAACGACTAGTAAGCCCTGGTAGAGGTGATGTCTGTAAACCGGCCTCAATGACGCCGCCTGCCTTGCATGAGGAGAATGGAGTCGCTGCAATCCACTCGCAGAGTCCTTCTTCCCAACGAAAGCTTTCACGCTTCACCGAGTTCCGCACTCGGCTTTGTGTCATAGTTTTTGCTTTACCTGGCAAAGATACGTTTTGCTTCACCATATGTTCTATTTTCTCCGCAAACACCTTGCTTTCGTGGGATGATGATAACACCACGAAGCCAAGAGCACTTTCGAGTGCCAGCTGCTGCAGGTATCCTTTTTCGGAGGCTCCTGCAGTCTCGGAGCATACTAGGAGGTTTTGAACAAGCTCTTCCAAGATAGTTTGTGCGCTGAGGCTCAGACTTTGACCACAGCACATTGCAAGATTGCAAATGAACGACGCTGTGTCTTCCATTACTGTCTGTCCATCAACGACATGCTCCGGCATTGAGGCCAAGCCTAAGAGTAGATCCTTGTTCCCAACATAAGCCATATCTTCAACCACTCTGTCTTGGTCGCTATTTGAGATCAAGGCGCTTGCGAGAATCTTTGACTTGATGCGAGCCGCCATCACGGACTGCTCTTTAAGTCCAGCTTCAGACCTGATAAGAACAGACGTCGCGAGACTTTGCACAAAAGCCCTGGCACTTCTATATGGATTTCGAAGGTCGGCTGTTTGTTTATCTTGTATATTAGAGATGATAGAAATGGCGGTGAGAACTGTGAGCAAGCTATCGATGGTTCTAAGAGCACCACCTAGCAATGCCTGGGATATGTGGATGAATGTCGGTGGCTCCTCCTTTACAAGCCTCGTTTCCGCCGTAGGCCTGGATTGAAGCTCTAAGGCTTGCATCACGATTCTTCTCACAAACTGGGTGGCGTAATCAAAGTCTCTTGAGCTGTCCACAGCCAAAGAGCGAACAGCGCGACTTAGGGTCGTGGCCATGTCCTTCGCGGCAATCCAAGAGATGTGCAGTCTCCCGCTCTGGAAGAGACTTTCCAGGATGCTTATTCGTGCTCCTTGCGATCCTGCGCTGAAGATGTCCGCATCCGTCAGACTGGCCAAGCAACCATCGAATAGAGGTGAAGCACTATTGTATGGTCTCTTGAGAGGTAGAGTGTGCGCAAACGTACGTGCCAAGTTTAAAGCGTCCAAGATCGCATCATGTCGTAACGGTATATTCACAAGCTCCGCTCGAGTCTTGACTGAAACCAATTTGTCTTGGATGATGTCGTTGACCAGCTTTATGCCGTGAGCTCGAACGACTTCGCGCAACGGAGTCCAGCCGGAAGATGAACCTATTTCCTCGAGTTCCTCGTAGACTTCGGCACATACATCTGTTTCATCATCGGGGTCGACACTCTTTCGCCAGTCTTCCTCCGCCTGAATGTAATGCGGTACTTGTCTCAAACAAGCGCTGAAAAGTGATCTTGCACCCTGTGAGCTCCGAGAAAGCCGGGACTGCTCGGGACCTTGAGCATTGGTCTTTTCAAGAAGTAAAGAAAATCCATCTACCACACCCTGATGCAACTCAAAGACTTTCTCGAACGTCTGCCTGTCGTGCAGTTCGGCGCACTGCATGGCTACGGGAGCAAATCTGAATGGATCTTTCTTCGACCGCTTGGCAATCTTGCTCCCAAATTTGGCACATGGAGTGGACTTCAAATCATCTGTCTGGGTTTTGCTTGGAGTATGTCTACGCATGGCACGGGCTTTGAACGGGGTTGGCAAAGATATCAAGCTGTCGTCCTGCACACGACCTCGTATGCTTTTGGTTGTAGGACCAGATCGAGATCCATCTCGCTTCGTGGCCCTATCTTTGGAGGAGTAGCCTTTGAGATTCGGCCGTACATCGCCGCGGCGTAGCCATTCTGGGTCAATTGAGGGCTGTCCAGGCTCGGCTCGGCTCGTCGGTGCTGGATCAGCAGTCTTCGATTTGGGTGCCTGAATTTTCTCAGACCTTTGAGAGTCTGTTATGTATGCAAGCTTGCGTAGTGGAGCGATTCGGGAAGAGATTGGTCTCAAAAGGCGTTGGCATCTTGCTGCCGTCCAGTCCGCCTCATTGTGGCCTCCGCTGTTTCGCTTACGTTTCCTGTCCATGATATTGTGTACTAGAATACGGAACAGTAGATGCTTTTTATGGACATGCTATAAGATGCTGCAGGGTTCTGATTATAATCATGTATGCGACGATGGTTTTTGTGGATGAATGTCAACAAACAGTGCGGAGCTCTGCAGCCAAGGCCCGGCCAAACGCCGAGTGCGCGCCGCTCCGCTCCGCTCCACCCCGCCCTCAACTTTCAGAAATGTCAAGGTCTGCCAGACAATCAATTCTTTGGTACGTTATGTTGGGTACCTTATCGACCTCGTTGATGGTGGGGCATTGGATCTACACACATACTCCTGATATAGTGTAGAGTGATATAGTCCTGGCGGTTGGCGCTCGACCAGCATGAACAAGGTTGTCAGGTTTCCAGCCCGGACATTTGATTGTGCAGAGCAGCTACAGGCTTGGGTACTTTACAGAAGATTGTAACCCGGAATAGGCAGCGTCAGTGCAGATTTGTGCAAGATGGCATCAGTCAACTAGCTCTGATTGTCGTCTTCCTCCTTTTCCTCCACTTCAAAATTGGTTGTCTTCTCCACTACGCCTTTAGCGTTTCTCGTAGTAATGCGATACTTGCCCTTGTCCCAGAGGTCTTTGATGGTTACTTCCCTGGTCCTGCCCAAGCTCTCGATAGCCGAGATGCGGTCCAAAGTAGCCTCCAGGTGTTCGTCAAATCCTTCTATAGCACATATCTCTCTGAAGGCGTTCATCATTGGTACACTGTCAGCTCTGACCATCGCCCTTGAATCAATGGTGAAGATGTTGATAGCGTCGTAGGTCTGAATGAAATCGGCTCGGGTCATGACCTGCCTCGCCTCGTGAAGAGGCATCTGTGGGAGAACGTGACCTCCCTCTGAGTCGTATTTGGTATCCATTTCTTTTTCTTTGTCAACAAGTGCTTTTGCCAGGACCATGGCAGCAGACTAAGAAAGACATCAGCTTATTGGAAGAGCGTAATAATTGAAATTCGGAAATTGTTTTCTCTTTCTTGCAACGAAGCCTCACAATCAGAGATTGAAACCCCTCACTCGAACGAGAAGAAGAACGATATCGAATACTTACACAGTACTTCTGAGAGTCCATGACATCGTCATCCATCTCTTCGCCTAAGATCCAGCACTGGTTGAGAAACCAAGTCTTTTCAGTCCGACAGATCTCTTCGCAAGTCTTGAGCATGTCCGATGACTTGGCCACGCGGTTAAGAAAAGATAGGCGACCGCCGACCTTCTGATATACCTTCTCAAGTATCTCTGTTTGCGAAGATGGGTCTCCAGGATAATACCTTACACGAAACTTTTGCAAAGCGGATACCGCTTGCTCTTTTGTCAGGTCAGGTACCGGTACAACACTCATGCGTGTGGCGAGCTGCTTCAATCTTTCATAAATCCAATAATCATCGCTGTTGAATATGACAGTTGCGAGGTTGCTGGCCGACCATTGTTCTGAATGTACTTGTCAAAGCCTGAGACGAACAGCGGTCGTTCCTGAACTTACCCGCTCGCTGTTGTAGAAGTTCGAGTAGATCCCGGCCGTCCTCATCATCTCTTAGCAGATGAGTGTTGTTGATAATCTGCCGTAAGTAGTGTCAATAACCTGCATGTCGGCAAATAGAGCCAGATTCAATATCACCACGTACAATGATCAGAGGTTTGCCGACCTTCTTTCTTCGGCGTAATGCCACCTTTTCAAGTTTATTAAAAGCTCGCTCGATGTCGAGCAGTGCCGAGGCATCCCGAGGTCCGCGAATAGAGAAGAGCGCACCAATATTATCTTCGTGATACTCGAAATCGAGAGCTTTGCCAAGTCGAACACGGAAGATCTCTAGGTCTGCGTGAGCCTCAATCATAGCGCAGCCTTCACCGTCGACTTTTGCCATGGCATCGATGAGCATAGAGCTCTTCCCTACGCCCTTTTCACCAACAAGCAGGTAGTACTGGCCTCTACTTTCTCCAGCGACGATTGAGTCAAGTAAAGTCTGCTCATCACGAAGAATCCAATGCCCATCCACTTGACGGCCTTTGCTAGTGGAGGCTAGGTCTAGAACAGGGTCGCCCGGTTCGAAAGCGTGCTCCATCTTCCTCAGTATCAAGTCTTTGTAGTAGAAAGTGTAAGAGTAGCCAATGAGACTAGGGACGTCAACGACGACGGTCATTCATAAGTCGAAGGCAAGTACATACCCGAGTACACTGACAGATGCCAATGTGGTTCCTGTGCTCTCCAACATTTTCCACAACATAGGCCGCCAGCGCGACTCTCGGGAGGATTCTTTTTTACCAGAGTCATGATCATCATCTTCTTCCTCGGGGTCAGGTACACCAGATACACCAGGTATTGAAGAAATGAGATTTTTCGGAGTGGAATGAAAAGATCTTATATTATGAGGAAAGGGATGATGGAGCGGTCGGGGTAAGGGAAAGGAGACGGAAGCTGCATTTTGTCGCAGCCTCAAAGGTCGTGAAAACATTGCAACTCCCACCGTCTACAGCTCTATCACTTATTGGAAAGACACAAGGAAATGTGGATGGCGGAGAATAGAAATTGTGGCGGCGTTGGTGGGATAACCAATACTGTTGGACTCAAGCTTTGATTAAAAAGCTTCTGTGGCACGCGTGGAAATAGCTTCGGGTTTCATTTCGATATATATATATATACAATGTCATGTACTCGACTCGAAAGGGGGATTAACGACCATGATGAAGGAACTTGAGGTATGAATGATTGATTGATATGATTACATTTCAAAGGTCAAAAGGATGAGCCAATGATGTGTCTTATTTCCCCAAGTAATAAGGGTAATTAAAGAAGTGCGCATCATGGAGGACATGCAGGGTCATGGATGATGCCAAGGCTAAAGGCGGATCGGTTTGGAGGCATCCGCCAGCTCCGAGGTTGCCCGGAATACCAATTTTTGTGTCTCTCGTCCGAAGCTAAGTCATCTTCAAAGCTCATTGACATTTATTGCATCGCACCTCTTTGTATTATATCTCTTCTGCGTTTTCCTCTATTCAGCTCGACTGCTTTGACATTTTGGGGGTTTCTACATTCGCAACACTTTTTCCACCTGTAGTATGGCATCAGAAAGCAACAACCAAGGTAGGAACAGAACAGAACTTTATGATGCGTCACTTTCCCTCGCATTCCTCTTTTCCTCGTCTGACTGGGTGCCTGCGCAAACGACTGACTGTCAGCAGATGGTCAGCAGGCCGAGACGCAGCTAAACGGTAGCAATGCTGAATCGCACGCGACCAATGGCGAAGTAAAAGAGCAGGGACTCGAGGAGCAAGAGGCGCAAGAGGTGGCCGTCGAGAACGTCTTCCAGCTTACGATACGATTACCACACGCTCCAGTAAGAGAATAGTGCACGTTTACGTGAGCAGAGCTAGCTCTGACGAGACACGTTAGGGTCAATGCCAGATCATGGTCAGCCAATTGGAGCAGGTGCAGGATATTCGCCAATCCATCATTGATCTTCCTTTCACCTTCCAGTACTCCTGCTTTCACCTCGAGCACCAAGGCAAACGCATCAATGATTTCGTCGAGCTCTCCGAGGTGCCCGAAATCGCTGCCGACCCGGTGGTGAGCTTGGTCGAGGATCCTTACACCGAGACGCAGGCGCGCATGCACTTTGTTCGAATAAGGGAGTTGATCGGTGCTTCTGGAGACAGGTCCGATCTTCTACACGGTATCCAGGCCGGCCTTTCCCTTCACGACAACATTGTGCCCCCGTCTGCAGCTGCTGAAGGCCAGGAACAGAAAGAGACTCCTCCGGGAGATCACGCCATGGCCGACTACAACCTCGATGCAGAGCCCGTCGTAAAGACTCTCTTGGCCCCCTCGGCTCAGCCTGCGCCGAAAACCATCAAGGCTCTTTCTCTCTCGCCTTGGAACCCCCCTCCCTACAGCATGCGTCAAAAGGGCCACCTCATGTACATTCTCGTCACCACCAACGAGGGCGAGCAGCACCACGTCACTTCGCACGTTTCTGGCTTCTTCGTGAACAAGTCCACCAACAACAAGTTCGATCCCTTCCCGCGCACAGCGCCAAAGCCCTACTCTGCACACTCGATGCTCACTCTGCTCACCAAGCTTTCGCCATCCTTTGACGCTTCCTTCGTAGAGCTCCAGGAGTACAACGGCCAAAAAGACCCGCTTTCCGCATACCAAGTCGCCAACGCTATTCCCGCAAGCCCGTGGATCGTCTCGCCAGACGCTGCCTCTCTTGCTAGCCATGTTGCCGATGTGGCCAGGACCCAGGAGAGCTACCTCCTTTCGGGCCCTGAGATGGCCGAGACGCTCCGTGACTGGAACGAGGAGTTCCAATCCACCCGTGAGCTGCCCAAGGAGAACGTGCAGGACAGAGTCTTCAGGGAGAGACTGACCTCCAAGCTCTTCGCCGAGTACAACGAAGCTGCTGTCAAGGGTGCCATTCTTGTCGCTCGTGGTGAGGTTGCTCCTCTCAACCCTACAGAGGCAAGAGACGCCCAGATTTTCGTTTACAACAACGTCTTTTACTCCTTTGGTGCCGATGGTGTCGGTACTTTTGCTTCTGACGGTGGAGATGAGGCTGCTCGTGTCGCCACTGGAAAGGATGTCATGGGTGTCAAGGCTGTGAACCAGCTTGATATCAACGGTCTCTTCACCCCAGGAACTGTCGTTGTCGATTACCTCGGTAAGCGTCTGGTTGGACAGAGCATCGTTCCTGGTATCTTCAAGCAGCGTGAGCCCGGGGAGCACCAAATCGACTATGGCGGAGTCGAGGGCAAGGACGTCATTGCCGAGCACGACGACTTCAAGGCCCCATTCGCCGAGCTCTCAAAGTCCATGCGCGTCAAGAAGCATGCTGTATGGGATAAGGAGAATGTGAGGCACGATTTGGAGGGCAGCGTTGAGACCAAGGGTCTGCTCGGTACCGATGGCAGGAAGTACATCCTCGATTTGTACAGAATCACTCCTTTGGACGTCGCCTGGCTTGAGGAGCACCGCAAAGACGGAGTGTCCAACGACGACACCTACCCCCACCGCATGGCCGTTCTGCGTCCAGAACTCGTCGAATCATACTGGAGGTTGAAACTGCGCGAATACGTTCAGGCCGAGGTCACCAAGCGCCGTGAAGCGCGCAAGGCCGATGCTGAGGCCGAAAAGCCAAATGATGAGGCAACTGAGGCTGGTAAGGAGGTCGCTGGCAAGCACAGCGAGACAAACGGAACCGAGAAGAAGGAGCCTGAGCAGGAGCGCGTTGACGTGTCAGGCTTCCAATTCACACTCAACCCGGATGTCTATTGCGGACAAAGACCCCAGACCGAGGAGGAGAAGGCAGAGTGGGCCAAGGATGAGGAGGAAGTCCTCGCAGCTTGCAAGTACCTGACTGCCGAGGTCATACCCAAGATGGTTAGTAAAGGAAGATTTATTCACAAGTGTGAGACTGACCACTTTTATAGATCCAAGACTTGCAGGAGGGCGATGTTGGCTTCCCGATGGACGGCCAATCCCTTGCTAGCCTGTTGCACAAGCGCGGCATCAACGTGAGATATCTCGGAGAGATCGCCCGTCTTGCTGACAAGGAAGACCCTCGCCTTCAAGCATTGAAGCAACTTGCCATCCAGGAAATGGTTGCCAGAGGTTTCAAGCACGCTGTCAGCAAGCCCCTCAAGAATCTTTCGCCTCCATTCGCCCAAGCGTGTATCGCCCACCTCTTGAACTGTCTTCTTGGTTCCGAGCTGAACTCTAAGCCCACCGCCGAGACAGACGCCACTCTCAAGAAGCTTTACACCGAGGAGGACTTTAGCTGGGAGGCTATCACTCCTGAAGAAATCAAGTCAGACATCACTCGCCAGATCAAGTTGAGATACAGGTACGATCTGGATGGCAAATGGATCGAGTCTGGCAAGCAGCTACAGTTGTTGCGTGAGGTGTGTCTCAAGCTTGGTTTCCAACTCGAGGCCAAGGACTATGCTTTCACCAAGGAAGCATCCGAGACTGCATCATCCGCTTCCTCTTCTACTGTTGCTGTGAACGTGCCTGCCACCAACGGCACTTCCAGCAACAAGAAGAAGAACAAGAAGGGCGGCGACCACTCACCCGCTCGCGCAGCAGCAGCGGCACCTGTGCAGACATTCCACCCAGACAACGTTCTCAACATCGTCCCAATCGTCAAGGAAGCATCGCCGCGATCTGTCTTGGCTGAAGAGGCACTCGAAGCCGGACGTATCTCCCTTGCTCAGGACCAGAAGGAGCTGGGTCAGGAGCTGCTGCTGGAGTCCCTGTCTCTTCACGAGCAAATTTACGGCATTCTCCACCCAGAGGTTGCTCGCGTGTACTACGCGCTTTCTACCCTCTACTACGGCCTTGACGAGAAGAACGCCGCAGTAGAGTTGGCTCGCAAGGCAGTGATCATCTCTGAGCGCACCCTTGGTCTTGACCACGCTGAGACCGTACTAAGCTACCTCAACCTTAGCTTGTTCGAGCACGCTAATGGAAACACCAAGAATGCGCTGGCGTACGTGCGCCATGCGCTCGATCTCTGGAAGGTCGTGTATGGTCTGAAGCACCCCGACTCCATCACTACAATCAACAACGCTGCTGTTATGCTGCAAAGTCTCAAGCAATACCATGAGTCCCGACAGTGGTTTGAGGCATCTCTTGCCATCTGCGAGGAAGTGTCTGGTAAGCAGTCTGTCAACACGGCTACTCTGCTCTTCCAGCTTGCTCAGGCACTTGCTCTTGACCGCGACTCCAAGGGAGCTGTCTACAAGATGCGCGAGGCCTTTAACATTTTCAAGGCTGAGCTTGGTCCCGAGGACCGCAATACCAAGGAGGCCGAGGCATGGCTCGAGTCTCTCACGCAGAGTGCAGTGTCGCTTGCCAAGCACGCAAAGACCATCCAGGAGCGCAAGCTATTGCTCAGACCACGTGCACCAAGAGTCGCAATGGGTGCCCGCCCACAGCCACAAGTTGGACAAAGCGCCAGCGAAGCAATGACGCCACGAAGCTCTGGCGGCGAAATGGGTCAGAGAAGCATTGATGATCTGGTCAAGTACATCAATGGTGAGCAAAGCAAGTCTGCACCCAAGAAGAAGCAGACCAACCCAAAGAGGAGACAGCAGAGGGCATAAGCATGTGTATGAACGAGAGTAACTTGTAATTCGACGAGGCCTGTGCAGAATAGGCAGCAAGTAACATATCGGCGGGTCGGGAAGGGTTGGAACACAAAAAGGCATACATGGAATTGGACGAATCGAGACTATTTGTCTTTCTATGACTATGGCGCTGGCATTGGAGCAGGTATCATCATCGGTCCTGCTTCGTACTATATCTTTGCATACCTATCGGGCGGCGTTGGACTGTGTATAAAAAAGCTTTCGCATTTTCGGGGGGATTCAATCACCACTCTATGGATGACTTTGCTCATCACTCTGTACTATATTTCTTATTTTTCTAAACTTTTTTTACCTCTACGTTTGACATCTTCTAGCATTTAAATGAGCACAATTGTACACTCTTCAGTGTTGGTCTGTGGCGCGTACGGCAACGATAATATGCTGAACTCGACCAATGATATAATCAGTATCCGCGGAAGGTTCCGCACCATCCAGCAGCCTCTCAACCCGCACGCCTTCGGACTTTCGGACATATGTAAGCAGTCAAGGTACGTGTAGCAGTAGTGCGTACATAAGTAATCAATCAACAAAACACAAAACCACTCGCCATCCTGAACTTGAAAGTGTAAACACGTCTTTTCACGCAGCCTCGACCCTCGACCCTCGACAATTGGAAATACTTCCGTGCCTAACGTAACTCGTGGAAAAGGAAAGATGCTCTAATCGAGCTGGACCGGACTGAACCAGAAGCATATACAGTAAATATCTCGACGCCATCAAACAAACATCCCAACAACGCGTTTGAAACACAGGCAATATCTTAGAAACTACCTACCTCCGACATCTACACCCGGCAAGCCGTTCCTACCAGAAACAGAACCAAAACCAGAACCAAAACCACAACCAAAACCAAAAACCAAAAACCAGAAACCAGAAACCAAAAACCAAAAACCAGAAACCAAAAACCAAAAACCAGAAACCAAAACCAGTACCAAACCCACCCCCCCTCCTTCTCAGAAAAAGGAAAACGAAAAAGAGAAAAAAAAAACGAAATAGAAACAAAGAAAAATGTTCCATTTCAAAGCTCTAAACGAGCAACAATTGCTCCAACGTCGACGCGCACTAGACACCTACGCATCCGTAGCGCAACTATCCGCTCTCCTACCTCTATTCCTACTGCAACTTTATTTCCTGAGCTTGTGGGTATACCGACGAATACGGAGACGGATATGGAGAGAGAGCGATTCGCGGGGTTCGGGGTCGCCTTATGTGAAGAGAGAGCTGGAGGTGGCGGGGAGAAGATGGATTGGTGGGAGAGGTTTGAGGAGGGCGTGGCGGAGGTTGAGGTGGTGGTGTGGGGGGAGGTTTAGGATTGGGTTTTTGGGGGTTGAGGGGGGAGGGGGAGGTTATTGGGGCGGTGGGGTGGGTTTGTTGGTTGGGGGTGCTTTGTTTGGTGAGGACGGATGGGGGTATGTATATCCTTTCCTGCACCTGCACGCACATGCACAATGGTATCCTGGCAGAACAACTCGGTAGAGACAATGGGGATTTAAAGGCCAAAGACTGATGTTTGATAGACTATCTTCACCTGACGAAGCGGTTTGGCATCGTGGGCGCTTCCCAGTTGCCCATGCACTATCTTCTGGCACTCAAGACTCCATACTCGCCTCTTCAGGCTCTGACTCGGCGATCCTGGGAATCGCTCAATGCTCTGCATCAACTGCTCGGTCGCGTCGTGACACTCTTCTTCTGTCTACACACGGCCTTTTATCTGAACTTCTTCGTGCGCGCAAATCTGCTCGCCAAACGCATCAGGGAAGCCGATGTCATTCTCGGATTATTCGCCATCACCTCCTTCACGATCATAGGCACGACGGCTCTCACCTGGGTGCGAAGACGGAATTACAGGCTCTTTTACGCCGTGCATGTCGTGCTGGCCACGATGTTGTTGCCCGTTCTTTATTTCCATGTCACTCATATCAGGATCTACATCTGGGAGACTCTGGCAGTGTATGTGTTGCATTTCGTCTTTCGCGTTTTCAACGAGCGCACGGTAGCCGTCTCTATGGCGCTGGTGCCTGGGACCAAGGATCTCCTCGCCATCGAGATCCCATTGCCGTCGTCGTCGTCCTCGGCGGGTGAGGGGAAATCGTGGTTGAAGACGTGGCAGCCGGGTCAGCATGTCTATCTCTCGCTTCAGCGAACAGGTCTCTGGACAAGACCAATCCGGAGCAAGAATCCATTCACCATAGCCTCATTGCCGACCGAAGACGGCACACTGAAATTGGTAGCGAGAATGATGGATGGAAACACAGCGGCGCTTGCGAAAGAGGCAGGTGACGTCGGTGCAAGTAGATCCGCAAGCACAAGCTTGACCATCGAGGGCCCGTATGGATTGACGACTCATTCCGAGTCTCTGCTCGGGTACTCGCGAGTGCTTTTCGTTGCGGGCGGCGTGGGCGCTACGTTCATTGTACCGCTTTACAGATGCTTGCTACGGGATCTCTCGCCCAGTGCGGGTAGTCGAAGACGGCAGAATGTCAAGTTTGTATGGGCTGTCAGGGAGGTCAGCGAGACGACGTGGGCGATGCCTGATGACTCGGGGGAGGCCAAGGGATTCAGGGAACGGCTGAGTGTGTTCGTGACAAGGGGGACCGGTGCTGCGCGAATGGTTGGCCAAAGTGCGGATCGCGGAGACGATGAAGCAGAGGACGCTCCTGGGTACGTCAAGACCGAAGGGGCAGATGACATGGAGGATGGTGTGGAGATGGCACGACTCTTGCCTTCTGGCGATGATGACGAGACTATTTCAGCTGTGCAGGATGGCAAAGGCGTGAACGTGGAGATGGGCAGGCCTGATGTACGAGCTCTGGTGAATGAGACGCTTGCAGGATTGACCGACAGCGACAAGGTAGCGGTCGTTGTCTGTGGGCCTAGAGGGCTGGCTAGGAGCGTCAGAAGCGAGGTTGGGCGGTGGATCGAAAAGAGAGAAGTTTGGTTTTGGAGCGAGGAGTTTGGATTGTAGATGATTGATGACTGTTGTTCTGAAAAATAGACTACTTGAAAGGTTTGTCCAAATGGGTATATGAACACTTCCCAGATTGGCGCCGAATACTCCCGGCGCATCCCTCTTCCTAGCTCCCGTCCTTGGCTAAATGCTGTGTGCTGGGCGTAATCCTTTTTCAAATTGAAGCATGCGCCTTTTGATTCAAGCAACGCGGCGGTTTGATATTCCACACGTAAAGACTGAAACAGTGGGTCATATCTCTCCCACCCAGGCGAAACCTGCACCGACAGCAAGAGCGGCGACACTCCACAAGGCGGCCCAGCCAGCAGCACCGTAAGGATCACTGCCCTCGACCGTGGCAAAGACTCTCACAAAGGTGTTGAAGAAGGTGAACAGTATGAGGAGGATGGTGCGGCTGACCAAGATGGACTCTCCACCGATGTTATAAGTGAAGGTCTGGGCAAGAGTGGCGGTACGAGGGTCGAAAGGAACGTTGGGCACACGTGCAGAGGCCATGGCAGGCTTGAACAGGAAGTTCTTTGCGGCATAGCCAATGGGGGCGCAGGCGAGGAACAAGACGGGCAGCATGGCGTTGTGGGCAGCGTCAAGGGAGCGAACCTCGTCAAAGTGGACAATCATGTACACGGGCAGCCAGGTGTAGAAGCTCGAGTAGACGATCAGACTGTAGATGGCAGCGGCGAAGGAAGTCATGTAGAACTGGACAGAGCGATCGGCGGCGAGCTCATTGACTTTCAGAGGACGTGTGGTTCGCTTGTGCGCGTTGTAAAAGTTGAGAGGACGGAGTAGATAGAATGGGAGGGTCAGGGAAAGCATGTCGATGACGAAGCTTGTTCCCAGTGTCTTTGCCGATGTTTCGTAGAAGGTGTGAAGCAGAGCGTAGTAGGGCACATTGGCGAGGATGCCGAGGCCGAGAAGGTCCAGGTCTGTAGCAGATACGCGTCAGTTTTGATGTGCCATGATTCCATGTCCGAGTCTTACAATCAAGTCCGGCCGACCAAGCAATGCCAATCTCTGAGACCTTCCAAGCCACAATTCCACCAATCTGCCATGCATCGTTCAGGCTACGACTGACCTTGGCCAGCTCATAGTCGGAGATGCCTGGAAGTGCGGGCAGGCTGTACAGCGTCGCGCTGAGCCCAAAGCTGAGACCGACAGCCAGAGGGAATGCTATCCATGTCGGCAATCCATTTCGGCGAGATGGGACGCGTCTAGGAGGCATGCTGTCGCCTTCATTCGTTGTTGCTGGCTTAATCGCGACTACGCTGGCCTGTGTTCGCAATGGGTCTGCTGCCACCAGAGGCCTTGGCTCAAACGCCGATGAGTCATTCGCGTCAATCGCGAGAAATGGTACGTGAGACATGGCCGCCGTGGAAAGCTTGAGATTCAGCTGTGCTGTGCTGCTCTGGAATGCAAAACAACCTTGATCGGGACTGAAGTGCTTGTGCGAACGGGGAAAGCTTCAAGACTTCTCGAGACGCGACTTTCCACGTTGTCTCCGTGACATCATTTCTGCCCGTTGGTCTTGGCATTCACCATGAGGTCGATCTGAGGACATCAACCAAGGTACACGCTATAGGCAAACCCCTGTACAATAGTTTATGCTACCATTCCATCGCTGTTTTCAATATCTTTTGCGCCATCCGCCCAATTCCATGCTGCCAAAGCCCGGAACGCTCAAAAAGACAGACAATGTCGACAAATCATGCAATCAGCGCTGCTTCCTCGCGACAACTATCGCAATACCTTGCAAACTCCTCTCCCAGCACTTCCTCCGACCCTTCCGCGTCTTTCACCACCTGCTGTCCACTCTTCTTTTTCTGCTCAGCAAGCATACCCTGCACACGCCTACACTTGCGCTCCTCCTCTCTGACCCACTCCTCCCACTCTGTCTGCACAACCTCCTCTTCTACGCGGTTGACTACACGCATCCCTACTAACAAGTCGTGTCTATACCGAGCGAGCGAAAGTCGAGTGCGTTGAAGTCTTGCTACTGCACGCTTGCTTGATCCTTTCGACGTAGGGCCAATTGATGCCACTGCAACTTCTGGATCAGACGACATGATTATGTCGCTGAAGGTGCCGCGGCATGTGTTCCACCCTTGATCCTGACTCACGCCTGCTCCAGTAGCATTGCCAAGCTTGTCCTCGAGAGCAGGCATGCTGATCAATTCCTCGATATCGCTCAGATAAACTGCCCTGGACACTGTGGCATCTGATTTGACTCCCAACCGCGCCATGAACTTGCCTGCGTTACGTTCGTCATACCACGTTAGCCCATCACGATACCCGTACCACGTGTTGTAGGCTACACTAGCAATGAGCATGCCAACGAGAAGCTTATGCCCTGACGCCACACCGGCTACAGATTTGGCCAGTGATATGCATAAGTCGATCACCATGGTAAAGACACGGAAAGCCTCTTCAAACGCCTCCTTCTTGTACAAGTCCATCAGAGATCGCTGTTGCACTGCTTTTCTGGTTCGAGGGATCGATGCATCGGGCAGCTCCGACGGCGTGACTTGCGTCATTTGTGTCGATTGACCAACCGCACCATAGATTTGCATCGCTTTATTGGTCTTGCTGCGTGCTCCAAGTTTCGACACTTGGTCCGCCGCAACATTTGCGAGGTCGATGGCATCAGCCTCGTAGTCTCGGAGAGCCTGTTTCTGTACGAGACGTTGTGATATCGACAGTGGTTTCATCGCTTCCCCATCCTCACTTTGCCACACGACATTGTTGAATATGGCGAGTTTACACTTTGCCTTTGCCGAATGAGTGATGACGAACTTTGTGACCAGGCGAAACGACTTCGACAACGGGAGATGCCACGGTGCCTGTGTCTGAGTCACGACATAGCAGAGATGATCGTTCATGACATCTATTGATTGCGTGTCCGTTTCCGTCGCCTTGGTGTTGGAGACAGTGCACGTGAATTGACGGATATATTTTCCCTGGGCCGACTGTCCCCATGGGCTCTGCACGATATCTGAAAACGTTAGCCACTTTCTACTCGTTTTGCACATTTTCACACCACTTACTTTCCACTGGCCGGTGCCGGTACAGTATCTGGAAGACTGCACTTCGATCCCCAAACATAACATGGAACAGGGCCTTGGCGCTGATGCCGAAATCTTTCACCATCGTGGCATCACCCATTCCCTGAGGTTTGTAGACCACAGCCTGCGCCGGCAACTTGAATCTGGTAACCTCTCTACCGGTGCGCCCCGATGGCTCCCCGTAAAGCGTGCCGTCTATGCGTAGACTTGTTTTCAGACCTCCCTTTTTGTTTTTGAGCTGTCTGACGTCTGTTTCTTCGCCTGGAGAGTACCCGAGCTCTTCCCAACTTTGAAGACTTGGGGATTCTGCGTCGTCGGCGGTGATTTTGGTGAAGACCTTGAAGACTTCTTCAAGTGAAGCAGGAGTCTCCAGGTTGGCGTTACGGACAAGATAATCAAGCCTGCGTTGCAGCAGCTTAAGACTGGTCAAGAATGTCTTCACCGTGATACGCGCCGATTCGGGCCTCCTAGGGCTCTTCTTCGTATGAAGAAAGAGGTAATCGCACTCATTCTCTCTGCCTGGAGCAGCAGTGACTTCATCAATGGTGGAAAGGCTGGTCTCTGTTATGAGTACCATGCCGAAATGATTGCTGTAAAAGTAGATTCTTTGCGTCGTGACGTATACTCGACCTGGGAATTCTTGATGCTCATTGGGATTCCACATGGCAGTAAAAACCAGTACCACCTTCTCAGATCGCGGAATGCCAGTGAACAGGACGCGGAACTGGGCATCATGAGCTTTGAGAGCCAGTGCATCGTCTGTCTTGAGCGACAGGGGATAGTCGTTGATAGGCTCGTCCAGAGGCTGGGCTTTTGGCGATGCCAGATCGAGGGAGTTGCCAGCGCTGATAGTCCTACGATGCCCATACATCGGTGCGACGCCGGTGCCTGACAACTCAGGTTTGAGTGGCTCATGCATGCCGTCCATAACACCCATGTCATCAACTGCCTTGGGCATAAGATGGGGGGTAATTGTAGGGTACATGGCGTCTCGTATCCGCCTGTTCGTATAGCTCCAATTGGTAGAACCCCACAGATTTGCCATGATACCACTAGGAGTGCCCGAACCATCAGCACGGCTGAAATCGACACCACGCTCGCCACTCACTACGACAGCTCGCTCGCTGAGATTGGTGGCTGAGGGCGGATTGGCCAAGGTGGAGGGGGCGAAAGAGCTGATTGGTACGGTGAAAGAGCGGTGGTATTCCGTCTGTCTTGGTGATCCTGGGCCCACGGGTAGTATGTTGTGACTTGCGGATATGAGGCTTGCTATGCCGCCACTTCCAGATGCAGCTGCATTGGCCTGTGGAGTGGGCTTCCTGTGCAGATCGAGGCGTTGAAGGAGTCTTTCACGACTTGATTCTCCATCAACGGTGGTGGATCGCCTCGAAGAAACAACATCAAAGCTGCTTCTACTAGCGAGTGCTGCAGCATCAGGAACACCAAGAGCAGCAATATCGTCAGTCGATTGTATCATATGACCATCGCTCGATCTGGCGGCAAAATCAGGCGAAACAGGAGGGCTGATTGCGAAAGCCGGATCGGTTCCTGGAGCAGCAGGGTAAGTCTCGCTACTTGCAGGATCTTCCAAGGCTTTACGCTTGGCGAGATCGAAAGCACTGAGCCATTGCAGAAGTTCGTTCTGGGTCTCGGCTTGGAGAATGATGGTAGTGTCCTTGGTCTTGACCTCGAAACAGAATCGTCTATCTTCTTGTATAGCGGGGCGCACACTGCATAATAGGACACCTATCTTCTCACTCTCCTCGACTCCACCCGAAGTGAATCCGTTGACGAGCCAACCGAAGATTCCATTCTTCACAAAGAACCATCTCCTTGGCCAAGTGGTACGTGCAGGCTTAGGAGGGGCGCTCTTGAGGAAGAGCCAGCCCTGCTTCTCTGGCATGTCAAGGGTAGGGTGACCGGGCTTGGTGGGAGACTGAAGGGAGGCAGCACTGGCACCAGTCCCAGAACCGAGGAAGGGAACAGTGGAGGCAGCGTAGTCATCGAGCTCTCTAGAAGGTCGGACAACAAGCTCAGCACTTTCCTCAATCTGCCTCCTGGCAATCAAAAGCTCGCGTTTGAAGACGGGCTCGGAGTCGTCCATCTCTCTGCTCCAGCCACGGATGCGTTCCATCTCAGAGCCCCACTTGTTGAAGGTGGCAGTACTTGCCTCGCGGGAAGCCCTGAGAGACTTCCACTGTTCCGAGCAGACCTTTACAAGGACTCTGTCCAGCGAGGCGCGAAAGTTTGGAGCCTGGATACAGAAATCCATCGAAGCCTTGAGGTAGTTCTTACGAGCCTCATGGAGCTTAAAGGCATCCTCTCTCAGAGAAGATGACTCCTTGGTCTTTCCCTGAGAGGCATACTTGGCCAACTCGGAGTCAAAGTCTCTCTGGGCTCGTCTCAGGCCGTCTTTGGCATCTTTGAAGACACGCAACTCGTCCCTGATGAAGTTATTGAGGGGCTCGACGAGGATGGTCCTGGCGCTGGCAATGTTACGGAGGACGGTCTGGAAGTACTCTTTGGCGCCATCGCAAAGCCTAGTGGTAGCGACCAGGGTGTAATCATGATCGAGGACGGCTTGAGTGTTGTCGGCAGGCGGTGGAAGGGGAAAGTTTTTGAAGCCATCAAACTCCTGACCCAGGGCTCCGAATCTGTCAGCAAGCTTGGTAAATTGCTTGACATAATCTTTCAGCCAGGTTTCAACAACATCGAATTGGGCAATGAAGTGGATGGCCGTGGCGCGAAAGGTGGGCGAGTCGAGGGCGGCTTCTTTCAGACCAACTGGGCTACGACATGGTCAGCTACGTAATCCTGAGGATACATCAAACACAGGGCAGCGGATACATAAGACTCAAGGTGCGTGCGACAGGAATTAGGGCGGGCTGCATTGAGTCCATGTCCTCTGCCGTTTCTGCCATGTCGAAGAGAGTAGCTGCATCGGCCGGGGATGCTGTGCAGCGCAAATCACCTTCGCATGGGATGTTATGGACAGGTACGGAGGCTGGTGAATATGAGCTGGCAACAGACCGTGCTCTGAAAGTCAGCAGACGTTAATCGTATATGTACAAGCGTGAGATGCAGTGGTGGGCGCTCTGTATTCCGTGGCTGTCGTCACATGCACATGCACATGCTCCTGGCAGAGATGCGGAGTGCGGAGGAGCAGATGCCTTTTCGTTACCTTGGTCTTTGAGCGGACAATGACAAAATACCGTGAGATTGTTGGAATATGTCTATGTGGTCCATTGGGCACGTGCTATTCACTCTTCACCAGAACCCCACCTATAGCTGTCATCGACATACTTCCGAACCCCTGTTCACATGTGTAGTACCTTAATTAATCGACTTCTTGTTCGAAAGTGGTCAATCAATGGCATGACAGCAAGCGTGACGACAAATACACGCCGTGCTGCACAATTTTCCATATCGGACCCTCGGACCCTGCTTCCAAACTGCAAACCATTTGATCTTTCACCTCAAACTTTCATTCGTCCCGCACCATTTTTTGAATTATAGTCAGGCTAGAGAAAGATGCCTCGTAAAATGAAGAACAAGGGAACTGCCCCGCCTGCTGAGGAGCCCCCAGCCAAGCGCGCCAAGTTTCTCTCAGACGACGAAGACTCCGATGTTGAAGGGCTCAATGGAGTCGCCTTGTCGAATGGCGATTCTTTCAAAGTGAATGAAGAATATGCAAAGCGTTTCGAACACAACAAGAAGCGTGAGGAGAAGCAACGACGTATGTGACTTGGTCGACCTGAAAATCTACACTTCTAATTTGCATGATATAGTCGAAGAAAAGTACAAAGATGACATGTCTGACGACGACGACTCTACCTCAGAAGAGGAAGATGACGCCGCAGATCTCGCGACCGCAGACCTTGATGCTGAGATTTTCGCCACTCTCGATGCCATCAAGAAGAAGGACCCCCGTGTCTATGATCCAAACTCGACTTTCTACACTCCTTTCGATCCTGATACAGCTCCTGCCGCCGACGATGCTACCAAGAAAGAAAAGCCCATGTACCTCGCTGATTATCAGCGTAAGAAGCTGCTCGAAGGGGCAAACGGACAGGATGAAGAGGATGATGCGCCGCCAAGGACATATGCTCAAGAACAACAGGATCTCAAGAACAGTCTTGTCAATCAGATGCATGCTGCAGAAGACGATGAGTCTGATGAGGATGCTGATGATGGTTTCCTCGTCAAGAAGGCCAATGGTGTCCACACAGATATGCCTGCAGCAAGGACATCCCGCAAGATCACCAATGTAGACATCGAATCTGCAGACAGGGATCCGGAAACCTTCCTTTCCAACTTCATGGCTGCTCGTGCCTGGGTCCCTGATGAGTCCGCACGCTTCAAGGCTCTGGAGTCTGACGATTCCGAAGACGACAACAGAGCCGAACAGTTTGAGCATGCGTACAATTTGCGCTTCGAAGATCCCAAGACGAGTAACGAGAAATTGATGACCTTCAGTCGTGATGTTGGCAAGTACAGTGCGCGTCGGGATGATGTCAGTGGAAGAAAGAAGCAGCGTGAGAAGGAGCGCGAGAAGAAAGAGGCCGAGAAAGCCCAGCGACAGGAGGAGAAGGCCCGTCTCCGAAAGTTCAAGATTGAAGAGGTTGAGGAGAAGGTCAAGAAGATCAAGGAGGCTGCCGGCCTGAAGGGAGAAGAATTAGACTTGAAAGCATGGAGTCAAGTCCTCGAAGAAGACTGGGATGATGACCGCTGGGAACAGGAAATGCAGCAGAGATTCGGCGATGGCTACTATGCTGACAATGACGATCACGCCGTTTCTGAGGATGAAGATGATGCCGAGGAGGCCAAGAAGAGCAAGAAAGTAAAGAAGCCCAAGTGGGACGACGACATCGATATCAAAGACATCCTACCTGAATTCGACGACGCCGAGGAGACTGCCAAGCCAGAGTTCATCCTCAGCGACGTGGAAGAGACGGCAGAAGCAGCACCCCGAGGAGACGACCACGCCGCCATGGATATCGATATAATCGATGATGCAGAAGGCTCAGGCAAACGCAAGACCAAGAAGGATCGTCTCAAAGAGAACGCCGACCAAAAGCGAATTGCCCGCAAAGAACGCATGGCCATCGAAGAGCTCGTCGATCACGATCTGACCACCGACCTCCCAGCCCGCTCTTCCAAGACGGCCGGTTTCCGCTACCGCGAGACCTCACCCGATGCTTTCGGCCTCACTCCTCGTGACATTCTCTTTGCAGATGACACGCAGCTGAACCAGTTTGCGGGTCTGAAGAAGATGGCTGCATTCCGCGACGAGGACAAGAAGAAGCGGGACAAGAAGAAGTTGGGCAAGAAGGCCAGACTCAGGCAGTGGAGGAAGGATACTTTTGGCAACGAGGATGGCTTCACTGGTGGTTTCAAAGAGTTTTTAGAAGAGAAGCCTGCAGAAGGCCAAGCGTCCGAGGGAGGCAGCAGGAAGAGAAGGGGCAAGAAGAGAAAGGCCGAGGGTATGGAGGCGTAAGACTAGACGTGGAGCACGTTTTGACGATATACCTTTTCAATTTGTTGGAAAATTTCACATACTACTACCTTACTCAGTGTCGAGTAACGCTCCGATTCCATGTCAGTGTTGTGATCTTGAATCATGCCGCGCCATTTCTCATGGGTCTGAAGTTTTTCAAGATAGTTACAGAGAATAGGTAACATAACAGCCCGCACCCATCACTGCTGCGCCTTCAGCAACAGCTCTCGGAACTTCGGCCCCAATAGCTTGATTGTATTTTGGACCTTTGGTGCATCGGGGGTCTTGTCCTTGAGCACCTTATCCGCGTCACCTGCATCAATGCCCGATTCCATGATCTCACCATCAACATCACGCCGGCCCTCGTGCTTGACGCTCCTATCTGCACCAGTGCGAATAGGGCCCTCTGGTGTAGCTGGAGTGATGAGTGTAGAATCCAGCAGATCTTGCCAGCGAGCCAAGTAGGCACCAGGTCCGTACGTGGTTGACGACTTGTTATTGATGACGTCTCGGATGCGAGATGCCGATGAAGAGTGCAAGGCGTCTAGATACTTGGAGAAGGCATCGACTTCTTTGCGGACCACTTCTTGCTCCTCTGGCTTGAGTTCCGCGAAACCTGTGCCCATTGACTCGTAGATTGAGGGTGTGGACGATCCTTCTTTTTGCCTAAAGTCTGCAGATGCCTGATGCACATAGCCCTGGAACCAGCTGGTAACCTCCTTGCCATTCTTAGCGACCTGGTGCAGGAATCTGTGACTGGCTCCCATGTGAGTGTGTAGGAGTTTAACATAGTCTTCGACACTTGGTGGCTTTAGCGCCCCGCCATTTTTCTTGTCTGGTTTGGTCATCTTGATCATGTCATCCATGAAAGTTTGGAAATCGCCGACTGTGGCGCTGAGGTCTACAGCTTGATGTACCTGTCTGATCATGGGCTCATAAGCGGCAACACCATCTCGAATTGCCTGAGTCAAATGGTCGGGATTGCTGCGGCAGAGAACTCGGGTGATCTCATCTCTATCGTGGATTGAAAGCTGTAGAGACAAGTAATCAAGAGCTTTAGTATGTTGAGCATCAGTGAGATCCGCACTAGCCGACGAGACTGAGAGGATGACAGAGACGATCGACATCTTTTCTTGTACTGGTGGTCTTTTGTTAGTTCACAAGACAGAGAATACTGTAGAGCGCGGTCTCACTTACTACTTCTGTTTCTACACTCTTGATGCTCATCGTGACTCGCTTTGGTCCACTCCTTCAATGCTTCTCGCACTTCCTTACTAGGTGCATCCTTTTCTTTCTCGGTCTTCTCGGCTCTCTTTTTCAGTTCTCGCTTATCCCAACCAGCGATGGTAGACATAATTCTAATCAACATTAATTCACGGCGCGTTTCGTTTGATGTAAGACCTGACTTACTGCTGGAGCAGATTCATTCCTTCATCTGCACCACTACTGAGACCGAAAAAGTTGGTGACAGAGCCTACACTCAGCTTCGCAAGCATCAATCTCATCATGGCATTAAGCATGGTGGCAACGTTTCCAACGCGCAAGGTCTGTCGCATAATACCATATGGAGCGCTGGTTTCACAAGTCAGCGAGGTAGCTTTGGGCATAAAGGTAGATGGAACGTCTCACAGTTTATGCACATTTTCAACAAGTCGAAGTAGTGACGGGCCTTCGGGTGACAGCACTAGAGCATAGTGCATGAAAGATGCAAGATTTACGATGACATATTCGTGTGCACAGCGTACCACATCATCATGTTTGGTGAGATCATCCGTTTCGGCAGCTTTGGCGAACAGCTTATCGGAAAGGTCGCCATAGACAAGCTGTTGTAAGAAGGCATGCCAGCCCTGCAGCACATCGTCCGGATTCGAGGGATCGTAGCTTCTTTCCGCGAAAGCCGAGTCGTCCTTTGGGAAACCTCCGAAGCAGCCTCTAAGTGGATATTCAAGTAGGGCAGAGGCAGCAGTTGCCAGTGTCTTCCTGACGCCCAATATACCTTTGTCGTAACTCTCGCTGAGCTCTGCTGTAGCCAAATCTTTGAGTAGATTCTCTACCCTAATCTTCCAGAAGTCGGGCGCGACATCGCGTAGACCAGGCAATCTTAGGACGAACTTTGACAGGAGACTCTGGAGCATAGGAGATGAGGAGGCTCCCTTTGACTCCTGGAATGGCGGTCCATATTCCTGGATTGCTTGTGGTGTCTTGAATTGGCATATTTCATTGTACAAGGCAGTGTGTGATAAAACGTCCACCAAGGCGGCACATTGCTCTGGAGTAAGGTCTTGATTTGCCATGGTATCTATGGCCAATAATGGATTTTAGGTATCAGAAATGCTTTGTTATTGCATCTTGAATTATACGATCTCAATGACGACTATGAGAATTACCTTAAACGACAAGGTTCGCAACTGTGCAACGAGAACGCGATGACGTCGATGCCTCACGCGCCGTGTTTAGCAACAAAAAGTCGGCCATGCAGGCGCTTGAAGTCCGCCTATCCCCCTCGGGCCTCAAGCACTGGAAATGGTCTCTGACCGGCGAAGCATTCAGGTCAGGCATGGCTCTAGATCAGTTAAGGCTACCTCAAAGCGTCTATGATACGTATTGAAATAGGACTAAGCTACCTAGTCCGGCGGATTACTGCAGTGAGAATGCCCTCAATACACCTAAATCGGTTAATCTAAATCCAAAGACCAATCAATTTCAGTGCTGAGCGGCCTATCTAGTGGGGACATGTAGATCACATTGCTGTGTATCATCAGTGGTACAAACACCTCGACATTTCTCCTTTCCAACTTTACGGTTCTACGCTCGCAAGTGCCCAATCCAATTACTGTCTCTGTCATGTCTCCTCGGGAAACGATGCCTGCCCAAACTCCGACAAGTGAGCTCAAATACCCGGCTCCGAAAGGGTCACCCTGTCTATCCTATTGGCATCGTACCACTCGCGCCTTTCCCTACTTGATTCGCATGAGCATACTCAGGTACCTATATCGGCTGAATACATTGTCATCGGCTCTGGTATTTCGGGCGCTCTGACAGCTTTTGAACTGCTCGAAGGAGGCGTGGACCCCGAAAACGTGGTCATTCTTGAAGCGAGAGAAGCAGTTTCAGGCGCAAGTGGTAGAAACGCGGGACATGTGCGCCCAGGTCAGTGACATACATACTAGCAAATCTATCATAGGCCAGATGCATTGACTCTGCATCACGAAGACGCATTCCGAGGATTTAGCGCCTATGCTGCAATCCATGGGCCCGAACAAGCCCTCAAGATCGTAGCAAATGAGCGGCTTGTTCTCGAAAGGATCAATGACTTTGTCCACAAACACAACATACCCTGCGACTTCGATCTGACGACTACCTTTGATGTCTGCCTCACCCCTTCGTTCGCTGCCTACGAAGCAGAAAGCCTGAAAGCCTTCCAGGAAGCAGGCGGTGACATCTCCCACATCACTTTCTACACTGGGGAAGCAGCAAAGCAAGCAACCAGGATAAAAGATGCAATCACAGCATACGAATGGCCTGCTGGCTCGAGTCACCCAGCCAAGCTCGCTCAATGGCTTCTAAGCAATGTAATAAACAGAGGTGTAAAGTTATATACCCATTGCCCGGCCACAGATATCTCCATCGCGGCAGATGGGTCCTCGTGGAACGCGCAAACACCCCGCGGCACAATCGTTGCACGAAAGATAATCCATTGCACAAATGCATACGCAAGCGCTGTGCTGCCGCACTTGATGCAGCATATAACGCCCAACAAGGCACAAGCGCATTCGATCGTCCCTTCGCCATCTTTCAGTGCCGATAAGACGCTGCAGCATACAATGTCCCTACGCTACAGCTTGCATCACTTTTACTCTCTGATCCAGCGCAAGGGGGATGGTACTATGATCCTAGGCGCGTCGAGATCAAATCCTACGCTCAGTGCCGAGACGCTCGCGGAGCTAGAAAGCGTGGACGACACTAGTTTCAATGAAGAAATCATGCGAGATGCGCTCCAGCAGTTTGGTGTGCTTTTTCCCGAAAGTCCGGCAGATGGTCGTAGGCATGGAGAAGGGCTTGATCATGCTTGGACAGGTGTGATAGGCATGACGCCAGATTCGGTACCGTATGTTGGGGCTATCGATGAGTTGCCGGGTCAATTTATTTGTGCTGGCTTTAACGGGCATGGAATGGCACGGATCTTCACTTGTGCTCCTGGAGTGGCGAAATTAATTCTTGGTGGTGAATGGAAAGATACTGGATTGCCCGAGTGCTTCCAGTACAGTCAAGACAGGCTAAACAAGGATTTGGGAAAGGCGCGAGAAGGCAGTGTTTGGTAAAGAATAGAGTTGTCGATTAATAGTGCTGTAAGCCTGGTATAGGTGACCGCCAAGCGATAGACCATGAAATCACCTAGAACGATTGTATCTTCAGGCAATCTTTCCTCCACTGTCTCTGACCATCCTCAAGATATCACCAACAAGATACAAGCTGCCAGCCACCACGACCAGCCCATCCTTCTCTCGCGCATCTTCGCAGGCGTTTTGCAGAGCTTCTACGAGATCATTGCTGGCGCAGTTGAATGTTAACCGCATGATGGGATCTTGTGATACGATGGTGACCTGCCGGACCTGTTCCAGGATGTCCAGGGGCGACATAGACTTGACCCAAGGCATGCCATCCACGGGTCCAAATCTGGTGGCGATGACGCTAGCGGGGGTCTTGCTCCTTGAAGCCTCCTGTACAGACAGGAAGTGTTTGAGCATAGACCGAATGTCTTTGCCCTGAGAGGCGGCGATGACCCAAATGATAGGGCGAGTCCCTCCAGTCCTTTTGCGCACGGTATTGGCGAGGGCTTCTGCCGACTCGGCGTTGTGAGCGCCATCGATGAGGATGAGAGGGCTATACCCTGTGATATGTTCAATGCTAATGTCTTGCACACGTCCAGGCCAGACCGTCTTCGCGGGAACCATCTGAAACGCGCTGATAAGAGGTAAAAGCGAGGCCTGGTCCAAGGTTTGAAGACGATTTAGCTGCTGAAGGGCGAGCCAAGTCAATGAAAATGCCATTGCAGAGTTCTGCTTACGAACTTCGTCATTGTCGAGTTTATGCGTCTTTGCTGGGTTGCGTGAAATGTCTTCATAGCCCTGAGTGTCCTCGGCGCGAAGGACCTGGCGCACTCCGACGTCTCTGGCTATTCGAACCAAATTTTGTATGACAGAGTCATCGTTTGGTGCTAAGACTACCGACACTCCTGGCTTCATGATGCCTGCCTTCTCCGTGGAGATTTCTTCGAGGGTCGAGCCCAGAAAACCTTGATGATCAAGGGCAATTGTAGATACGGCAGTGACAAGCGGCTTAGGTCTAAATTGTTCGATAGGAAGACCGGACTCGTTGGGTCGGTCCCACTCGGAGAGCTGGCCGAGAATGTTAGTGGCATCCAGGCGGCCTCCCATGCCAACCTCAATGACGCAAATATCGACGTTCTCGTGAGTGAAGATCTCGAATGCAGTAGCCGTGAGTATCTCAAACTCTGATGCGTGAATTTCTTCTCGAATGTTGCGTTCCTTTACACGCCCTTCGACCTGGTGAAAGATTGATTCTGAGATGGTTTCACCGTTGATCGTGATGCAGTCCCAGCGGTCGATGAGATGTGGCGAGTTGAAGCGGCCGTGCTTTAGACTGGGCTTACCCGAGTCGCTTCGGAATTGAGAGAGGTTGTATGCAGAAAGCATGCCTGTTATGTAGGCGCAAATGGAGCCTTTGCCATTCGTACCGGCCACATGAATGGCTCGCCACGGAAGAGGGGTGCGGGCCAGGAGGCGAAACACACGAGACAAACCGAGCTCGATCATTCTGTTGGTCGAGTTGTTGGACAGAGGATCAGAGACTGAGCTGAGCTGAGCATGATTAACATGATAATCATCGTTTCGATATGATTGTGTACGCAGGGGCGAGAGGTGACAAACAAGCCGGTAACAGATTTGCAATCAGGAGTTGCAGGCGACTCTTATATACGGCCCCATAGCTTGGAATCACGAGTTCGGGAGATGAGATTAGATCGACTTACAGGTTCAGATGGATGTACAGAGGGTCGGCCTCGCTAAGGCAGACTGAAAGAAGTAGTGTTGGGGGTGAACTCTGTATTGTCTATGCTCTCCATGATGGTCGGAAAGTGAAAGGAGGTCAGCAGAGCGACTCCAAGTGACTAGACGGATCTGGCTCGTTGAACATTATCCTTCTTTCAATTTAGAGTAATGGTTCGTTGCAAACATTGAAGTGTCGATAATGGAAGAGAACGTCGGAAGTGTCTCTGCTGCCAAGCCAAGCTTGTGAACCCTAAGCGGCGTGGTCGTGGCTGCCCTGATTGCAACGGGCGTGCAGGTGATTATTGCTCTCTCCGCATTCCATTCTCAGGGTCAGGGTTCATTGGCGCCATTATTCTACGAAACAAACGTCCTCAACCTCAGTGCAATATTTAGGGGTCAGAAGTTCCGGAGACCATCTCGATCCGTTCATCGCCCATCTCTTGTTGCGATCTCCACATCGCGTTGCGACATAGTGCTTGGTCAATAGAGCGGCGCCGTCATGGGACTTCCGTAAGTATCAAGTTCGCGAGACGCGCTTAGCTAAAAGTTGGACGCGTACCTTACCTTATGCGATCAGATGGCTGATAAGATAGCTCGCAGTATCTGGAACTATGCCGACGACGAGAAGGAGGACAAGGCTATCAAGGAAAGCAGCAAGAATGACGGCACTGCCGCCTCTCGCTCCACCATCCGCCGTCACCCAAGCATTCATGGCCGTCGTGGCAATGCCCGCGCTGATGGCACGAATGAAGTTGTTGATGTGGATGGCTTGCGCGCCTCTCGCCATCGCATAACAGATACACCAGCTGCCTTGGACAATGACGAGAACCCTCCTCCGGTCCCAGATCCTGTTTCCAACTCCAACTCCAACACCCGCTCTCGCGACGCATCGACCTCGATACAGCTCCGTGGAGGCACCCATGGCTTCCCCATAGTCGCCCGCCACGCTTCGACGACCTTCAGTCTTCGAGACGATGCGCCATCTCGCCTTGATGTAGAAAGTGCTGGTCGCATGAATCATCGACACAGGCGATACGAAACAGCTCTTGCTAGAACAAGACGTCATGTGCGACGCCGTGATGGCTCAGATCGTTGGATCCCTCCCCCTTCAGAACATGCACGTCCTCAGTCGCCGCATTATAATGCTCATAGGAACAACCTCCCAACTCCGCCCCTCGACACTTCCATCTTACCCTCCCCAAGCGACATTCTGGCACGAAGCGAAAGCCGTCAAGTCAATGACATGGTGGCACCATCTCAAGACCAGGACCCGCCACCGCAGCATGACGCCGCTATCTTGCCCAGTACAGATCACATTCGGCCACGATACCCCTATGTCTGGCCGCGGGATCATGATGAAATCAACCGCGCACTATCCTCTGACAATGGTCTCGGAGACAGGAGGCGTAGCCTCTCCTCGAGTGCCGACGTCTGGCAGGTTATGCGCAACACCATAACGCCCGACGACTCCCTCCCTTCCACCTCCAGCAGCTTCACCAGCGCCGCTGCAGCCGACGCTTCTTTCCATGACAATCACCAGACTGCTGCCACCCATATTCGAGGCGAAGCATCACATGACAGAGACACATCTTTCGAACAAGCCATGCATGACGTTACCATGTACCATACTGACTCGTCCGAGGCTATCGGATCCGACCATGACGATTCGGGTCATGACGACCAAAGCATTACCAGTGATTCTGACGACAACACTTCAGACAACGATGATGACAGTGACGGAATGGAAGATGAAGAACAAGAACAACGAAGACATATTGCCTTGCAGCTCTATGATCTAGCCATGGCCACACCAGAAGGCCGGGAGCAGATCGAGTCCCTACGCCGCCCTACCACTTCGCAGAATCCTCTTCCAACCCCTGATTCGTCACTTCCTTTGCCGGAACCGCAGCAATTCGGGACCGAAGTACATGATCGCGCCCAAGAGGCTACCTCTCAAACCCGTACCTTCTTCACCCCTGGAGATGGCATGACTCAAGAAGAATACGAGGAAGAGAGCGCTCGCTTCGACCGCGCCAGCAACCACGTCGATGACATCTCACGCATGTTGGACACCTTGCGTGAAGAGATTTCTTTGAGTGAAGATATGTTACAAGCACCCTCTGACGGTGCACGCACAAGAGAGCTGAACCAGACGAGAGATGCAACCACACAGATTGACCGCATGCAGCACTCCCGTACTCGTGTGACTGATATCCTGCAATCTCAGCTGGATGGCACTGACGACACTCGTACTCGTTCGTCGACAAGGGTGACCCGTCGTCCCATGGCGACCAGGAGGCCTCACTTGGGGCCAGACTCTCAATCAAGGCCTCCATTGAGGGGGATGGTGGCTAGGAGGTCACGACCAACGAGGGGTGGGCGACACACTGAGACACGTGCTGAAGGCGAGGCGAGGGTTTTACATCTTTAGGAATGGATGGTTCAAAGGATACCAAGCACGGTGGCCTCTGACCTTAAGCATAGACGGAGTTTCAGGGACCGATACCCACAGGAGTCATGGCGATTTTTCTTTTTCTTTTGTTATCATGGGTCAGGGACGTCGGGACGGCTCAAAATAAGGAATTTGATAAAGGGACGAGGATGACTGCAAACGCGTTATTTGGCATTTTGGCATCACGATCTCACGATCTCACGGAAGAGCTCCTGGTCGGCTTATTGATGAAAAAAAGGCGAACACTTCCACAACCATTGCATTTGATTTGTTTTACAATCGGTCGCTACAGAGAATGGCGACAGACCATCAGATAGATCCCTTGACCATTTCCGAAAGTGTGCACGTCTTTCCCTTCATACACAGCTTTGCAAACATTGAACACATTGAGGACGGGTTAATTCTTTTGAACATTTGTAAGAGGCATGTACACATAGATATCAGTAGGTCGAGAAACAAAGGTAGTGCGTGCCCGAAAAGGAAAAAAAAAGACTGTCAAGTCAATACTCCAATGCCAACCCATGTAAAACACACGCCCATTTCTTTTCATCTAACCTCTTCTTCACCACTTCACACAGCCCTGTCTCATACAGTCACACCTTGGGCCTTGGCAGCCAAAAGGTTGAGTGCAGATCCGGCGAGCACAAACTTGCATTGGTCTTCGGAGAGAGTGTGCTTGGTGGGAATCCTCACTTCGGAGCCATCCTTTTTGGTGACGACAATGGTCACGCTGCCCTGGCCACCGGACCTCAGCACGTCGACAAGACCCTCGGTGCGAACCTCGTCACAGGCCGACATGTTGTCGTAGTCGTTCTCGTTGACAAAGGTCAAGGGCACAACACCCTGCTTCTTGAGGTTGGTCTCGTGGATACGAGCGAATGATTTTGTCAGGATGATGCGGCCGCCCAGGTAGCGTGGTTGGAGGGCGGCGTGTTCGCGGGCCGAACCCTCGCCGTAGTTGTGCTCTGCCACTACGAGCCATTCCTTGCCTTCTTCCTTCCACTTCTTGGCCAGGGCGGGGATGCCCATGCCGTTTTGCCTGGATTCTGTGTCGTTGACATCGTAGACGACATTTGTCTCGCCAGTCTCGGCGTTGATGGCGCCGATGAGAGTGTTTTCGGCGATGTTGGGAAGGTGGCCCTTGTACTTGAGCCAGGGGCCGGCTGCCGAAATGGTGTCGGTTGTACATTGACCCTTGACCTTCAGCAGGACGCGGAGGCCGTCGAATTCAGTGTCGGGGAAGGGAGCAAAGGGCTCGAGGAGGGCGAGACGGGTGGAAGAGGGGTCGACCTTGACTTCGGTGGTGGCGTCTGGGCGACCGGGAGTGGGCAGGAAAGCTGGGTTTCCCTCTTCGAAACCAGAAGCAGGGAGGTCCTGACCAGTTGGGGGCTGGAAGCGGAATTCGCCCTTGCCATTGGGGAGAGGGATCGAGTCGGTCATTGGGTTAAAGGTGGTGCTTCCGGCGTAGGACAGAGCTGTGACGAGCTCGGGGGAGGCGAGGAAGTTCATGGTCTTGACATTGCCATCGTTGCGACCACGGAAGTTGCGGTTGTAGGAGGTGAAGATTGCGTTTTCTGTGCCTTTCTCAACACCATCTGTGCGTGTCCATTGGCCGATACAAGGACCAATTGGGATGTCAGTAAAAGCATAGGTAGAGTGGGTTGAGTGATTCACATACCACAAGCGTTTGCAAGAATGATACCGCCAGCGCCGCTGAAAGTGTCGAGGGTGCTGTCTCTCTCGAGGGTTGCGCGGATCTGCTCAGAGCCAGGGGTGATGAAGAAATCAGCCTTTGGTTCGAGACCAGCGGCCGAGGCCTGCTTGACGAGCGACTCGGCGCGGGTCATGTCCTGATAGGAGGAGTTTGTGCAGGAACCGATAAGACCAGCACCAAAGGTCTCGGGCCACCCGTTGGCCTTGACAAGATCCTTGAACTGGGACAGAGGGGTGGAAAGATCGGGGGTCATGGGACCGTTGATGTGAGGCTCGAGCTCGCTAAGGTTGATTGTGATGACCTTGTCGTACTCGGCGGAAGAGTCGGCACGAAGGAGGTTGTGTGGGCCAGGTGAGCTAGCGATAGTCTGAGCAGCAAGAGCGATGGGACCACGGTGGGTGGCCTCAAGGTAAGGAATGTGGGAGGCAGAGAAGGGGAAGAGCGAAGTGGTTGCGCCAACTTCTGCACCCATGTTGCAGATGGTCGCCATACCAGTGCTGCTCAAAGACTCGACACCAGGACCGAAGTACTCAATGATGTAGCCGGTACCGCCACGGACGGTGAGTTCACCAGCAAGCTTGAGAATGACATCCTTGGGACTGGCCCATCCAGAAAGCTGGCCCTCGAGTCTGACACCGAGAATCTTGGGGGCTTTGAGTTCCCAAGGAGCATCGACCAGAGCGTCGACGGCGTCTGCACCTCCAACTCCAATGGCAATGGCTCCAAGACCACCTGCGTTTGGAGTGTGACTGTCTGTTCCGAGCATCATAAGACCTGGTGCACTGTAGTTCTCGAGGACGGTTTGGTGAATAATGCCTGCACCTGGGGGCCAGAACTCGATTCCGTATTTCTTTGCCGCGCTCTCCAAGAAATCAAAGACCTCCTTGTTACCCTTGATGGACTGTGGCAAATCGGTGTCGGCTCCTCTTTCTCCAACAATCATGTGGTCGCAGTGAATACTGGCAGGCACCGCCGTGGTGGGGAGACGGCAGGACATGAATTGAAGCAAGGCCATTTGTGCAGACGCATCTTGCATAGCAACACGATCTGGCTTGAGCTTGAGGTTGGCCTTTCCGCGGATATCGGTGCCATTGTTGGTTCCAGTGAGAAGCGACTCTTCAGGCGACTCGAGATGGGAGTAGAGAATCTTCTCTGCAAGTGTGAGGGCGCGATTGGGAAGGACACGGCGGACTTCGCTCAATCTCTTCAGAAGCTTGGGATATGGAGGCGTGCGTATTGCCAGGTCTGAAGCCGCCTTGGAAATGTCTGATGTCGTTGCAAGTGTTCTACGAGCGGTGGCTTGCAGAGGAGAGGCGAATTTCAGTGACTGGACTAAAGTATGAGTATGCAAGTCGTTGTATAAGGTACATTGCTATGTGTGCAATCGGCCCACCTTGACAGCAGGCAGTCTACCTGCACGGAACGCCTGCGCTCCCACCATTTTTCAGATTAATATTGTTGGAATATCTTTATTATTGAAAGGTGAGAGTCACGAGATCGAAATCTGTTTCCCATATCTTTTCTCGAATTGTGAAGCCAGCCGATCTCCCGTTCTCGCCATCTCCGCAAAACTCTCGCCGGTGCTCTGGAGATGCACCACTCCGACATCGCAATTACTAATACCCTTTTCCTGACTTGTCCTGTAATATCATTTCAGCACGGCTGAGCCCATCTTCACCTCATAACAAGAACTTTCCAATAATGCAATATGCAATATGCAACACAAGTCTCAATAAAAGAAAATTGTAGGATTATACTGCCATACCTACACCATGCTCTCGTCTACCGAGATGGGTCGACTGCCCGCAGTGCTCCGTCGATGCATCGATAGGCCACACGGAGGCCTTGGTACCTCAGTGTGACATCAAAGGCACCTTTCCAGATCTCGAGTCGTTGCATCATCGCGAAGACTACAACGTCAACATCAGCCCCGCGACTGCTGCAATACCAATGCCCATTGCCCCCATTTGCTTTTTCACGGCTGCAGCTGTTTGTGTCGCAGGACTGCTGCCTGTTCTAGAGCCCTTGGAAGGGGTGTTCAGGGAGCTGGACGTTGATGACGCATGGCTGGAACCAGAGGCGCTACCGCTGCTTGTAATTGCGCCTGTACCATCGGGTGATGCGCTGGAAGAGACGGTGGATACCGAAGACGTGGTAAGAGGCGAGGACGTGGCTAGGTAAACAATTCAGTGCACTTTCTTCTACGCCTCATTCGTGCAGCTTACAGATAGTCACGCCTGCGCTGGAGCAGACGCTTGAAAAGGCACTCATGGCCGCCTGAAGATTATCTCCGCAAGAGCTTGAGAGGTTGTTCTCAACTGACGTTGCATTCCCGCAAACACCTTTGACGCCCGAAGGCGTCGCTTGCGAGCCTACTGCGCCGAGCAGACATGCGGGCGGCGTGGCCAACACTATACCGGTCGTTATTGCGGTTATAGCGAGAAGGACAGAAGACTTGATAAGCATGATGAGCAGCAATAGGTATGCGTGTTACAAAGGTTGATAAGCAACGATAGCGAGCTCAGGTGGATCACAGGCGAGCTTTAAATGAGTGTGGAAATAGGTGACGGGCGCTGTTGTTTGGCACTATACGCACAGGAGTAGTTTATGCTATGAAACACCACACCCCACGAATAAGGTTGCTGATCTCCATTCCATGTCTGGAGAAGTCGCCAAGAATCTGGGGATGAACCCTGGCCTCGGCCTGCCACGCGACTTCCGTCTTTTTCGGGTGTGTAAAAGTAAGGTACCTTGACTTTCGAGTGATTTTCAGGTCCCTCACAACATCTCTCACCGTTACCCGCATACCGCTCCTACAGGATCGAGACGTAAAGCGAGTCTCTTATAGTAGTCCATCACCGTTACACTCAAGCGTAGTCTACATCAAATGTGGTCGCAGGTCTGTGCAGGAGAGTAAGAGTAGCATCAGTCTATTTCTTCTTTCGGCTTAGATTTCGGTGGTATCCCTTTTCAGCCTCAAAGCTTTCCTGGCCCTGCTATCAATTCAAAGCCTATCAGATATACAAATTCTTCTGCAATTTAGTCTATGAATGGCGCAATGGTGTCTCATTCTCCAAGAAACACAATCGTTCGGGTGCTTTCAGAGATAATGCACCCTCAAATGATGCAAGCTGTGCTAGCTCCATAAGCAGCAGAGCGTACACTGGCAGCGGGACTGTAATGAGGCTGAAGAAGCGCCAATAAGTGTGGACGTGACGCCGTATAGAAGATAAGCGCCGGCCTCACGCAACCATTCTCCCACGCAATCTCGAGATTTCTCGGTTCTCCTCTTGCAGCCTTTCCTCAATACACAGCCAGTACGTCGCTTACACTGTCAACAATATTGTCAAGATACCTTTGTTACCTTGAGAATCTTATCTCCGTGCCAAGGATCCAGTTTTCTACGTCATACGGTCCCACTGTCCTCCGAGGGCGGATTTCAGTCTAGCAGAAGCTCAAAAGTATGAAAGCTGTGTTTCGTACAGCCTGAAAACAGTCCTCCCCTAGGCCCTGATTATCATCACCATGGAGGAACAAATTGATCGATTGGTCAAGAAGGCATGGGCAAGGTATCAAGATACATCTCCGTCACGACGGTTGATGATTGCAGTATCTGGCATACCAGGATCAGGTATGTACGACAACTTGCTTGTGCCCAATTGGAACTTGCTGATTTGTCAAGGCAAAACAACTCTTGCATCCTTAGTAGTGAAGAGATTGAATGAGATACATCATACGAGCTCGCCAGGGCTTGCGCAATCGGAGAATGTAGCGGGCTTCGTTCCCATGGATGGCTATCATCTGTCGCGTGCCCAACTCTCAGCAATGCAGGATCCAGATACGGCACATGCACGGCGAGGTGCTGCCTTCACGTTTGATGCGCCAGCCTTCCTGACGCTTGTCAAGAAGCTACGAGAGCCTTTATGTCCTGAAAGCACTACACTCTACGCTCCCTCTTTCGACCATGCGGTCAAGGACCCTGTGGAGAATGATATTCCCATCCCTCCCAATCATCGTATCCTCATATTCGAGGGCAACTATTTGAGCTTGGGGAGTGGCGCACCGGAGTGGAAAGAGGCGGCCACTCTCATGGACGAGCTATGGTTTGTCGAAGTAGAAGAGAGCGTAGCTAAAGAGCGACTCGTCAAGCGTCACATTGTTGCTGGAATTGCAAGCAACGAGGAAGAGGCCGCCGATCGAGCAGAGAACAATGACTTGGTCAATGGTAGGGAGATCATTAAGGGCAGACTCAGCGTGCATGAGGTGGTAGTCAGTAAGGAAGACAAGGGGTGGAAACCTGAGCAACAGGGTATGCAAGATGCAGAAGTGGGCACGGAAGCTTAGAGCACAGTAGAATAAGATCGAACCTGGTGGCTGTGCCATCACGCACGCTATCAATAATAATTGAATGACGGATGGTTTAATGAAGGCAAAAAGTGGTACTGGCTGGAAAACGGCTTGATTGCAGGCCTGCTTTTGGCGCGCTATCCTGCTCTAGACTGTCACGGTTCCACTGACGCTTCAGCCCCATATCTTGGACTTGGACGAGGGGAATCTCGCGATCGCATGACAAGTTGGCCCAAGCTCCTTCTGCCACAACAATGACGCAGTAACGGCAGGAGCAAGCTCTATACGTCACCCTCGGTCACTGAGTCCAAAAGGAGCACCTCGTCCGCCTTCTTGCATTCCTTCACTTTTCAATTCAACCTACATCCAACAACACCTTCTTTGAAATAACTCAATTTCAACAACACAAACTAAATCACAATGTCTCTCTCATGTAAGTAAATGAAGATCACGGTAGTTCCCCACCCCACGATCGCCATCAATTGGAAACACGAGATCGGGAACACGGAGCAGCATGAGAATGAGCTTCAACTTCGAGCTTCAGTGACTGACCCGGTCTTCTAGACCTTCCCCCAGTCAAGCCTTCGGCTATCGCCCTCGGCACCGTCTTCAACCACGTCGCCTCCCTCGCCATCCTCGGCCCCGTCTTCGGTGACACCTACCGTCAGGCCCAGGCTGCCAACTCCAAGGAGGAGTTCTTCAAGTCTAAGGAGGCCGCCTCTGCTGCCACCGCTTGGGGTACTTCCCTCATCGGCTCTGCCGTTCAGTCGTACGGTGTTGGTGCTCTTTTGAACGCCACCGGTACTCTCTCCTACAAGGGTGCTGCTTACCTCGGTTCCCTCATCTTCTTCGCCAGCTCCGCTCCCTCGGTATGATCAAGACATGACCTTGCAAGTTGACTAAGTCTAATAATTCTATCAGTTCATTGCCCAGATCGCAACCGAGAAGCGTCCTCTTGACACCGTCGCCGTCGGCGCTCTTGCCCGTGTCTTCGAGACTGTCGGCCTCAGTGTTTTCCTCACCTACTGGGGAACCCGCACCAACCCTTTCAACTAGAGTAGTTGATTCTTTTAATGTCTTGACACGAGCATGAGAATGAGAATGAGCGTACCCATCTCAGTTCCTTTCTACTACATTCAGGCTACTTAAAAGGTGGCTTCACTTGGAGTTCACGGGCGTACCGTGCTCTTCTGTATCAGTAGCTTTTTCAAATGAAGTCCAATGAAGACTGTCTTCAAATTATCCTGACTCCTTCCATCCTGTATAGGTGGAATGTGATGCGACATAAGGTTTTGCAGATTGGTAGATGTGTTCATGTTGATGCGTGTCCGTGTCCAAATTGTCTCATTGCCTTCAGAGACGCAGGCTTGTGTCATTAGTCTATACGTTTTTCATACTCTGTTATGATCAGTGGCCGTGAGCTCATTCATTCTATACCAACATGTAAAACTTAACGCCGGTCTAAGGCCCAAATCTCCGCCATGAACCTCGACCCATCGGATGCATCATCCACTATCAATCAAAGTGAATCAGCCACCCATCATGTCCACCGTACTTGAAAATACAGACCTTCTAGAATTGGACGTTTCACCAGACGACTATGCCAAAATAGCAGCGACGGACCAAGAAGCACCGCTCAGCGCCGCCGAAGCAAAAAAAGCCCGCACCCACCAGAGCGAAACCGATTTCCAGATGGAGAAGGCCGGCTACGAGGCCAAGATTGATAATGGCGATGTGAGTTTGTCATTTCTAGGACGATTACATGTTCGCGATATCCCCTGTGGCTTTCACATAAGGAGAAAAGGAGAAGTGGATTGGTGGCATGCGCCGCGCCTTGTTTGCTGTTTGCAAAAGAAAGCAAAGAGCTAATAACCACGGAACCATTATAGTTATGGAAGCAATTAAAAAATTTCGACCCCCCTTTCCCTCCTCCGTCCTCGGATACAGCCATCACGAACCCCACGAGCACTGCTGAGACCAAGGCGAAACGGAAACTGGATAAGAAAGAGTGGTTGCTGCTGTCGTCTGCGGTGGGGGAGTTATACTGGGCCGAGGATTTCGAGAGGGTCATCGCTATCTGCGATTGGGCGGAGGGGAATTTTGAGCTTGAGGTTAGGATGGGCGTGGGGATGGGGGAGAGTGTGGGGAGGTGGAGGGGGAGGAGTTTGGTTAGACTTGAGGAGGGTAAGGCGCGGGAGGGTTGAGGATGCAGGTAGGGAAGAAAATTCACAAGAGATTGTTGGTTGGTTTTGTTGGGCTTGTTGAGTCTGCCGATGCATGAGAGATTGTGGCAAGTCGAGATGGACCGAGGATGCATCTCAAATACCACTTCGTGCGCGGTTGCGGGCCCATTCTGATGGCTGCCCGTGCTGGGGGCATACCATGGATTCATGAAGGATCCTGGATACATACGCCTTCGTCGCTTGTGCGGCTGTACGCCTTGAAGAGTCCTGCGCATCAACTGGAGCAGAAACCGAAAAGAGCTTCACGATTACATTTGGTCCGATGCGACTGGCCGCGTCAAGACACGACTACAACTTGTCCAAATCAGAATACAATTCCAATGCAGAGGTTCTCAGCTCGCAACCCTGCGATTACGGGAGTAGGTCAGACTGTTATAGATAGGCTCACTTAACAGTGGTTGTGGCACGAGGACGGAAGTGTCACCTTGACTGCAGGCCAGAAATTATATTCAAGCTTGCAGCTTTCTCATCAAAGGATGGGTGAGCAACCATTGAGTTACATACACTAAGAGGATCCAAGCGCAGTAAATATGAAATTGGCTCCCAGGTGCTTCTACTCAATCTGATTGTGGGCCGGTTTGTGCAAGACCTCCATGCAGGTATTCATCCGTTCTGCCCCTTTGCCCTCCACTGCTTGAAGCATCTCGCAAATCCTTGCCCATCTTCTGAGCTTGTATCTTCCTCGAAAACGCTGCTTCCAACATGTCCTCTCTCGACCCCGTGGCCATCAAGATGAATCATCGGGACCATACTGACCCTCCCATGCGCACACATGAACGGAAACGCGCACGTCGCCAGCTTCCGAATCAACTCCCTGCACTCCATTACCGAAAGTTTGTCGTTGAACATGATTGCACTGCGACAAGCTCTTGAGTTTAGCATGTTAATAATGCCCTTTGGACATGAGCCTATCTGCCGAAGCCAAGAATACGGCTCACTCGGTGAAGTTGTGGGTTCGACGACATGACCAGTGCTCGATGGCGATTGTGCAAGAGCATGTACTTCCGAGCGAAGCAGCCCGATTAGATGCTTGGGTTCAGCTTTGCAGCGCTCGGCTATTCCTGGTGGCAGGGTGAGGACAATTAGCTTGCTATCCTTGCTACCATCATGGCGACTTTTGGTCTCATTAATGTTGTAGAGTACACCCCACCGAGCAAAAATGGATCCATGTGCTCTGAACATGAGTGCCTCCTCTTGCGAAACCTGACAATGTAAAGCCTTTTCCAGCTTGGTAGTGTTGATACACGACTCGTGGCCTAGGCTGGATTTGAAAGACTGTCCATTTTTGTTTGGATGACACAGCTCTGCGAGCAGATCTTCAAGGATACAGCGTTCGGATGCTGCGTGTTGATCAACCATGACCAGTAGTTGTCTGGCATTGTCTGACCGTTTACCCTCGACTTTGGGCGTGCTAGACATTTTCAGAAGAATGAACTTCTGGTCCACTTGAGAAATGATCTGAGCATGCAGTAGAGCATCCCTCGACAGTCGGCTTGTCGATTCGTACCCTGGTTGTAGAAAGGTTTGGCTGATAGTATGGTCTTTGCAGCGATGTTTTGCCTCCCCAACCTCATGTCCTGGGCCATCAAGATTGGCGACAGGTATTGCCTGCTCAACTTGGTTTGCAAATACGGAACTGTTCCTGTCCTTGAGTAAGCCTGCTATCCAATGTGATGGAGCTGCATCCTTGGACATAGCTGCATCCTCCGACGTAGCATGGCGACGCCCTAGAGTTTTGGGTCGACCAAAAGCTGAAAGCTTTGTGTTTATTACAGCAGGTTGCTGGCATGCTGGCATGCCATCTGAGGACATGTTTGTTGCCTCTGGAAGTACCATACCGGTACGTACGTCGATACGAGATCTTTGGTTGGTCGCCGGATTAACCCAATTGATAAAATCCTTGCCTACCATGTTCGCCGGAGATGAAGCCTGTGTCAGGCCTCCACTGCTCTGGTCCTGTACTTCTTCATGGACAAGTTTTTGGTTCGATAATCTGGGTGTTCTTGTACCGCGATCAAGCTCGCCTGCACGTAGCGATTGCACTTCGATTTTCGCTGGCAGGTCGTCTCCTTGAATCTGCCTAGCAAGTGGGCTGTTACATTTCCATATCTCATCGTAAGACGTAGCCTTGCCAGTCTTGATCCTGCTCCACTCAGTGAAAGGCGTCGGCGAGCGTGAGTCGTCCGAGCCTAGCAAAGTCCTGGCAGACATGGCGCTTCTTGGTTGCCTTCCTTTCTGATTATCAATCATAGTAGACTGAATGCTGCTATAAGGTCGGTGTTCGGTGACCGGATTGAATCGCTGCTCAGATCGTGAATTGTGTGGATCTAAACTCCCAGCTCGGGACGAGAGTGCGCTCGATGAAACACTAAGAGGATCGCCAGATAAGTACTCTGAATCGTCTTGGTTGGGCAGCCTCTTTCGCTTTCGCTTTCTGGGTCCAAAATGGTTGGACTCGAGCCACTGTGTCACTAGTGCCTCAAGAACATCGATTGTATCCTTAAGTCGCTTATCGATGTTTGTGTTTGTGTTTCTGTTTGTGTTTGATGTCGAGCCGTCCTCTTTTATGTTGACATGAAGACAGAACCTGGGCCATCGGTCTACACCAATCCCACTTCCCCTTCGTTGCTTGTTGGTTGGACCATCATTCTTGAAGCGCCGATCGTACTTCCTCCGCTCGAGCTCCACCGGTCCAGGCTCTGGATCCTCTTCAACATGCCCGAAGCTAGACTGACTGAAAGCATGGTTGATGGCGTCATATAGATCATGATGCCCGGTATCATCTGTGCACGGTGTAATGCCGATGGAGATGAACTGAGTTGATTTGCTTGGTGCAGGTTCCAATGATATTAGTCCTCCAACAGATACAGAGGGTGTCGATGCAGATGCAGGCACCCAGCTGTCTTTGAGTCCCCATGCAGCATAACCAGCTTGAGCGAGGATGCTCACTGTTTTCTCTGCATCAAAGCAGAGCATCTTCTGCTCTTCAATGTTGATGCGCCCGTGGCAGAGAGAATCATCGGCAGAGCTTGCATTGCATGCAATGGCAAAATTTCGCGATCTCTCGTTGATATCAGACACCTTGACAGAAACTGCACTTGCCCAAGGCAATAGCATGGAAACGATCCCCTTCTTTAATGCCTGCCAATTCTTCTCCACTTCCAAGGGTTCATCTGCGGCCATAGCCCGCTGCTTAACCCTCACTGGCATGTTGCCGAAAAGGTCCCTCACAACAACTCTCGAGCCATGCGAATAGTTATGGATATGATGCTGACTTGGTGCTGGTGTCAGCCTTACTATAGGTTTCGCGCGGTGCAAAGTCAGAGTATTGTGAGAATAATGCAGATGATGACGAGAGGTAATTGTAACAACTGAAAGAGCAGCGAGAGATGCCAGGAAGGTTCCAGTACTGCCATGAACTGGAGACGATGCTGTACCATTACACTTAGAAGTGTGATACATGCGACCAAGGCCTCCATCTTCACGAAATTCCGCAGGAGGTATGCCAAGCCCATTGTCTTCTATTCTGCAACCTCCACGACGACAGTCGATTGTGATTTCGATCTTTGTAGCTTGCGCATCCAAGGAATTTGCAAGCAAGCCAAACACCACGCTATCAAAGCTGGTTATTGCGGCTGACGACCTGATTTGGGCGATCGCATCTGCAGGCAAAGGAAGGATTGCTGCCGGCCTATGCTCCACAAAATGACCGGGCAAAGACATATGTGTGATTCTTTTCAAATAATTTGTAGGCAGACTACCTTCTCATCAAGGTGGATGCCACTTGTGTCTGTATCTGCGGACGGAGCGAGTGGCGAACATTTATACAGCCCTGCGGCAAGAGCGAATGAGAGACAGCCCGATACAATTTATCCTCGAGTATGTGAGCATCGAGGATTACATCCAAAGCTGCTTCTATCAAGCGCAGAACTTGAAGTGATGTTATGATCTTTCTAAAATCACGAATTTCAAGTTGAGGTTCATCTACTCGCACGTCTGGTTTACGTGGTCCGCCGCTTGCCTGCCAAGCCTCTCCCATCAATATTAATTGTACCTTGATCTTATTATGGAAATCGTCCAGTTGCCACAAATTTGTCGAAATATCAACTGTATAAATTGAAGATTGGTCCTAGAATAATTTGCGTTACACGTCTATTGCGATCAATCTTGAGAAGTCTGGAGGCCTCAAGCCGAGTTTCTGTTCAAGAGTTTGAGAGAAAATCTGACTACATTTGCGGATCGCAAAATTAGATCTTCTGCAATGGCGCCATATCTCCCCGATGAATTGCTCCTCCAGATATTCTCTCGTCTCGCTACATGGGAAAGCAGTCCATTTGAGGACTTCGGCCTCTACGAAAAAATTGATGAAGAGGGCCTAAAGACCTTGGCCATTCTTTGTCAATCAAGCAAGCGCTTTCGCTATATTGCGGAGCCTATACTATACGGAGCTTTCGTCAAACCAGAGAACCTTCTCAAACGCAAGAAGCCGAATACTCTTTTCCAACCAGTCATTCACGAGCCCTGCTGCATACTTCGAAAGTACTTAAGAACCTTGATAGAACGGCCAGACTTAGCCAACCAAGTCAAGTGGGTCCAATTACAAGCATGGGAATCCACGGAGACGCTGAAAGGAGAGGACATGTGGCCCCAGGAAGCAAGTCATGAAGCGACTCCACTACCGCCTTCGGCGCAGATGGCCCATTCGTTCTATGAAGCTGCTTCGAAGCTGCTACCGGAGGGTGCTTCCCGTACTGAATGGCTCATAGCGCTCTGTCGAGGTGATGAAGATGCTGAAGTGGCCTTGCTTCTAGCTCTTCTTCCAAACGTCGAGAGACTCCAGGTCATACTGCCCAAAGTTTTTGCTCCGGACGAATACCATTTCTTTTTCTTTCATCGAATACTTCAACAGGCAATCAGCAGGCAAGAGCCCTCCAACATGCACACATTTTCACGCTTGAAGCGGTTGGAGGCAAGATGCTACTCACTAGGCGATAGCGATATTGGTCTACCAATCTATCCGTTTTCTACATTTTTCCATCTTCCTCAGCTGGAGATATTCAAAGGTTTTCACGTTGCAGTCGAAGGAGACCCTAATGATTGGGGCGAATGGTCTTGCCCACCAGGTCATTCGAGGGTGCGCAGTCTCCAATTGAAAGACAGTCTAATGTCGAGCGTGTCTATTGCAACACTCGTGGCCAGTTGTTCTAGTTTGCAAAGTCTAGAGGTCTTCTTTAGCACCGAAGAAACTGCATTGGAATTTCGATGGCCAGAGCTCGGTGAGGCTCTAAAGCGCCATCAGTCGTCCTTGGAAAGCATTTCCATCGATATATTTTCCGATTCAAACCTCCTACTTCCCCCGGGAGAACATGCAGAGCCTCTGCTGCCTTCTTTGAAGAACTTCAACACCCTGCGACATCTTGAGATTCAGCAGTCTGGCTTGACAGGTGCACGCTATCCTGACAGAGAAGATGAATCTCAAGGATCTCACAACAAGGCTTTTAATTTTGTTGACATTCTCCCATCCTCTCTAGAGTCTCTTGCCATACTGAACGCAACGCCAATAATCGACTTACCTCTAGAAGCTCTTTCGAGGAATCTGTCGCATTTCCCCAATCTTCGAAAGATCCGGGTGGCAAGTAGTGATGATTTCGAACCTAGGCATCTGGACTTGGGCGAAGTAGGCAAGCACCAGGAGCGAATACGCCCTATCAGAGACCTATTTGAAGCTGCTGGAATCATATGGGAAGAATTCTGGAGGGAGCCTTTGTCATTAGATGCTGATGGACCGGATGGACTAGATGACGACGATGAGGAGTTTGGAGAGCTCAACGTTTGGGAAGCCTTGAGATTCCCTTGAAGCTCAAAAGATTATTCACGACAGCACACAATTTACATGCACCCTGAAGCACTTCGGCATAATCCCGCTCAAGATAGGCTTGTAGTAGATAGACGGTTCGAGCTGCAGTGTGCGAAATCGTCTGTACAGAGCATGGCTACTTCTATCGACCTGAAGCTTACAAGTAGTCGTGGCACGGCTTCATGCACTCTATGGGAACCGATAAGATCAAATCCTGCCCATCGGGTCGATCTCGATCGCTCAACCTGCCTATAGCTGCAAGAACACCTCAGTCTGAGTTTGAGGCTGCGGAATGCCGAGTTCTCTACATGAAATAGTGGAGACGAGCGTGATCTACGATACAGGTATTAATGACAACCTAAATCATGTCTCCAAGAAGACCACCTCGTGCTACACGATGACCTCTGGGAGTGAATACAGCAACGTACAAAGGGAATTGCGAAGTATTTCGGTACAGTGGTTGTATTCATCACGGATACTTGTCCACGGTATAGTGAGGGTAGCCACGCACGAGTGCAGATGAAGTACGGCGTTGTCCTTCAGGCTTAGTTCCAGGCGGGAGCGTCCGCAGAGCCGCAAGCCCATCCATGCGCCGCGCAAGGGCTAATGGTCAGCATTCACAGATTCGTTTTGCTGCCAGCGTTTGCAAGTACATGAATTTCACTCCTTGTCGATTCTTCCGCTTCGTACGTTCACTAAAACCTCCCGTTCTTATTTCCAGGCCATATATCTATTTTCACCACATGTCCAAGCGTGTAAAGATGACTGGACCACTCATTGGCACCCACAGCGGCCACTTCCACGCCGACGAAGCTCTGGCCGTCTACTTCCTCCGACTGCTGCCAGAATACGCAAACAGTGAGCTCGTCCGTACCCGAGACCCGGAAAAGTTGGCCCCATGCCACACCGTTGTTGATGTTGGTGGTGTGTATGATGACTCCACCAAGCGCTACGATCACCACCAGCGCGAGTTCACCACTACCTTCCCAAGACACTCGACGAAGCTCTCGTCTGCCGGCTTGGTCTACCTGCACTACGGCAAGGCCATCATCGCCCACTGCACTGGACTGGCCGCTGAATCTGCTGATGCTGACCTTCTATACTGGAAGCTCTATGCCGATTTTGTCGAGGCTTTCGATGCCAACGACAATGGCGTTTCCGCTTACGACCCAAACGCCCTCCGTGAGGCCGGTATTGAAAGAAAGTTCCAGGACAAGGGTTTCAGCATTGCCAGCGTTGTTGGTCGTTTGAACTACGCTCATCCTTCTCCTGCCTTTGCCGCAGCTGCATCCATCACTACCAACGACGTCAGCGCTGTGGGTAACGCTCCTGTTCACACGGATGCCCCAACGCCTGAAAATGCTCAGGCCGTGGAGGATGAGCGTTTCCTCAAGGCTAGCCAGTTCGTGGGTGAGCAATTCATCAGCGAGCTCATGGACAAGTTCCACTCCTGGTTGCCCGCCCGCGCTGTCGTCAAGGAAGCCTTCTCTGGCCGCTTTACCTACGACCCCAAGGGCCGCATTATGGTGGTTCCTCATCGCCCAGAAGGCGTACCATGGGCCGACCATCTGTACGCCTTGGAGAAGGAGAACAATACCGAGGGCAATGTTCTTTACGTTCTCTTTGCCGAGAACGGCGAGGCTGATAGCAAGTGGAGGATCAGGTCTGTTAGCCGCGAAGCCGGCAGCTTCGAGAACAGAAAGGATCTGCCCGATGCCTGGAAGGGTGTCAGAGACGAAGAGCTGAGCAAGGTTTCGGGTGTACCAGGCGGTGTATTCATCCACGCCAGCGGCTTCATCGGCGGCAACAAGACTTTCGACGGTGCTTTGGCCATGGCCGTGAAGGCAGCGGATATGTGAGCAGGATATCAAGCATGACGGAAACAAAAAGTGCGGTTTTGCCATGGCGTTATGGGTTTTGATGACGAGCCATGGACACGATCGGGAGCAGGCACTAGAGGGCGCATTGGACTCACGTATACGGCGTTTCAAGATGTTCAAGCAATTTTGTATTCCCCAGCAAAGCCAATTATTCGGTATTGGCTCGGATATGGCCTGCTCCCAGATGATTGGTTGAATGCAGAGCCCTTGGGTTGGCAATATGGTTCAGGAATTGAAGTACTGGACATTTCGATGGCTAAGCCTTGGCCATCAATCCAACATGATGCTGTTTTGAACAAAATCGATAAAGTGAATAGAAGGACGGGACATTATGCAGATATAGGGCGTTGACGAGGCCCGGAATGTTTTTACAAAAGCAGCTCACTTAGATATCTGTACAGTGCATGACCCGAGGCCGATATGCAAACAGACAGGTTCACCTCTTTCTCAGAATGACAGCTATTGCTGAGCGTGTGCAACCTTTCTTGCGGCGTTCAACCTCTCTTTTGCCATGACTTGACCAATCTTGGCCAATTGATCTTCGGACAGGTCGGAGTCGTTGGTCAGCTTCTCCTGTCTCTTCTTCTCCCTCAACTCCATCATGGGAGTCGAGACCATTCTCGCAAGGAGCTTCTTTTGCTCCTGGGCTCTGTCCTCGGCCAGTTTTCTCGCCTCGTACCAGTCTTCGTGACGATCTCTGAAGACGCTGTATTTGTTCCTCAGTTCGTCAATGACGGAAGGAGGCATAGGGGGCTGTAATAGGTATGGGCGATGGGTGCGTTCGTCAACGTTGATTCTGAACGTGTCGTCGTCGTGGGTCTCTTCTTCTGGCTTGTCCTCTTTTTTGGGCCATGGGATCTCCTCACGCAAGCCAGGTACGAAACGCCGACCGCGCTTGTATTCTCTGGTAATTTTGTTGAAGCCGCCGCCTCTGACGATAATCTTGTCCAGGATGGTGTCCTGGAAGACACCAGTCTCCGGATTTCGTAAGACGTGAACGAGCTTGATGTTTGATATGGGAATTGGAAGGGATGTAGCGACGATGGGGCGGGGGTCTGAATCTTCGATACGCGCATGCTCTGGGACGAACCAGTCACCCTAAGGTGGTATAGGTTGTTAGCAGAGAGAGAGTTGAATTGTAGAGTGTATGATTGTACGAACCTGGTTCAGGCCGGCGATTTTGACATGGCCGGCTTGGATATCCAAAGTCGAGATTCTGCTAATCTTTCCCTGATCTCTTCCGTGAGTGACGACAACCCTGTCACCCTCTTCGAATGGGCAGACGTCGTCTTTGTATTCATTCCAGCTACGGTTCACGCCTTGCAGAACATAAGGGTCGACGGTGGCGTAGTTCCTGACATTCTCGCCAGCATCATATCTCGGGGCAAGCTTGCCAGCTTCGTAGATTTCCCGTCGTCGCTCACGCTCGCTCTTGATGTACATCGTTAACGCTGCATTGTGGGCTTTGTGCTGCTGTCGGCTCTGGTATTCCTTTGCGTTTTCACGCTTGCCGGATTGTCTGGCTGCACGTCTCGCCGCTTGCCGTTGAGCGGCCGATGTGCGTTGTATGAGTTTTTGCATGGCTGGTGTGGGGTGGTGATGGCTATGGCCAGTGTCGCAAGATCAGAATTACCTTACGGACGAGGGAATCAATGATGCCAAGGAAGATCCGGAAGCAGTTGCGGGCGGGATGATTTCTGATTGGCCGACTGACTTGATCTCCGTCTCCCGCGCTTCGTGTTCCGTGTTCCGTGATCCGTCTCACTTGTTCAAGTCAGGACCCGAGTCGCAGATTCGCTGGTTCAGTTTCAATAAACAACAATAATATCGCGACAATACCATCCCGTCGTCACTGTCATCCTGCACCTGTCTCAAGAAATAACGGGGAATAGATCGCGTGTTCGACATGCACACTGGCTCTGCCTTTCACTAGCAAGCCTGATCACCTCACATAACCAAGACAACGATCTTGATAAAGCCATTAACTCCGATCTATTCCAAGCAGCGAGTCCGTCTCGGTCATCGACATGGCTGGCTTACTGCGACCTCGACTTTCGTGCTTCTATTGTGGCAGCCGGTCTGCACACGCCAAAGATGGCAAGACGCGAAACTTCACATGTCAAGTGTGCGAAGCGACAAATCATGTCGACGAAGTAAACTTTCCATTTCCACACATGCTTCGTGGACTGTGTATCGCTGACACGCGCGACAGAAAGGTGAAATATGCGATCCACCTGCCACCCCAAACACACCTCAAAAGCAATCATTTGCCCAGCCGAGACTGAAAAGCACCTCACCAGTCAACGACTTTGGCGACGACAACCTCTTCTGCAAGGCCTGCCTCAAGAACCAGCTCTTCCTCACAACACTTCTCGCCGAGTACTTCCCTTCAGAAGACGATCCGGACTATGAAAAGTATGAAAGGGAATACCCGGCATACCGCAAGGACTTGGAGCGTCGCTATCCCCAAGTCTGTCAACGATGCGCCCCGAGAGCTCAGGAACGACTACGAAAGACATCGTATGCTGCCAAGGTCGACAACCTCAACCGAAGCATTGAGCGATCAAAGACTGTCCCGCTGTCATCTACAAAGTCCTCCACCAAATTCGCTTTGCTTGCCCTGAACCTGGTCACTATCGCCTGGTGGGGAAGCATGCTTCTACAGGCCGCCTGGCATACTCTGGGCCTGCTCGCAATACCAGCCGACCCTGAACAAGTCGCAAACATGAAGCCTTTGATGGTAATCGGATGTTCTATCAATGCCATGAGGCTTAATTACCTCGCCCCCGGATGCAGCCACTTGTTTATTGACGAAGTACGCCACGCAATTCAGCTCGGTCTCGGCTTGATATGGTGGAACCCGGTCTTGAAAAAGAGGCTCCGCTCTCCAGGATACAACTACCAGTGGCTTGGCCTTGCCGATTTCTACCGTTTCCAGGTCTTCATCTTGGTCGCCAGAGCTGCCGCTTGGTTAAAGCTAGCTCACTCCAACACCTCGAGTTCTGGAGCTGACATCACTCGCGCACTGCACGGCTTCGCCCTGCTCTTTATACTAATTGGCGCTCTGGCCTCGCAGCGCATGGTGAACTACCTTCCGGTACAGAGAGTCTCCTTCCGAGATACCACTGGCCCGCTTGTTGAGCCAGATGCTTTCCAGTATCCGTCCGACCCCGTTCAAGACCAGCCAACTCCACTCCACCCTCTGAAATCGTTGCGCCCGTCTTCTCCTAAGCCCTTCAACATAGCCAGCCTTGGTCCGAGACGGAATCAGACATCCCCTGCATCACCCTTTACCGCACCTTTGACTCCACCTCCCGATGCTGACCTAAGTACTGCGAATCAAGAAGATTCTGCTGACACGATGGACTGGGAACCGCTTCCTCGTCAAAGTTCTCCCATGATTCGTCGGACGTACAATGTCAACATGAACAACACGTCGCAACAGGCAGCCCCAATTTCAGCTATCCCAGCATTCATGCGTCCGCCAGCCACGGCGAATACAGGCGAGAAATCTCCTTTTACAGGTCGCTTGCCTCCAGCACCGAGAGCTCCAGCGCATAAATTGTTCAATCCACCACACCAGCCTCAGTTTAAACCGACCCCTCTGTCTAAGCAACAGGATTTCTTCAAGCAGATGGGGCTTCGGTCGGCAGCATTACCCGCAAAGTCGACCAAATCTCCAGGGGTCCGATTCAAAGACGATCAAAAGGTCCCCAGTGAGGATGAAAGTGAAGATGGGTCGCCACGCAAGCAGACCTACCTTCGCACAGACAAGGCGAAGGATGCCCCCAGACCCTCGCAATGGACACTCAAGTCCGACCTCGATGCTGCTTTTAGAGGGACGGGAACGGGACTCGAAGACATGTTCGGCACATCCTTCAAACTTGGAGATGACACGCCAACATTGCCACCTCGAATGAACAGGAATAACCGCGAGGTGGGAGGAGACGGAAGAGAGTTCTTCGAAATGGCGACAGCCCGAGGAGCTGCGGCGGCGAAAGTGGTGGGCAAAGAGTTGCAGATGATGATGTGGCCTCTGCTGTTGGCCATGCTCGCCGGTATGGTGGGCATTGCAAGAGACCCGAACGCGCGACAATGGATCAGCGATTTCATCGCCGAGGGGTTGAGGATGATGAGCATTCATGGCACCCAGCAAGTAGGTGATGCTCAAGGCGTCGCGCACAACGACAACCATACTTGAATACTTTTTGTAATAAAAGTTTCGACGAAAATGAACTTTGGGTTTTGGGATACCCACATGATGAAGGCGGCGTTGGTTGCACATGGACAGTTGCATAGCATAGCATAGGTATCAAACGGACAATCAGGAACAGCACAACTTGTGTTCCTCTCTCTTATTCTGCTTTCATTCACACCGTGTCTGTTCCGTGCAGTAGCTTCCTCCTCCATCTACACCAGAACACCGAGATATTCACCACGACCACCCGCCCCCTCCAGCCGTTCCCACTGAACAAGCACCCTCTCAACCACATAACAAAGCAACCTCCCACTCAGACTCAATCTCTTCACTCTCGCCCAACTCTCCATATACACAGTCCTGCATTTCCCCCTCGTATCCGCACCCCTGACATTGGCAAACCGCAACATCATCGTCGCCAACACCATTATCGTCGCCGTCGCCGGTCCATTGATGAGAAGGAGATCGGGCAGATCGAAGGGGGAAGAATAGAGGATTTTTAGACACGCCCACAGACATTGCAGCGAGGAAAGGGGGGTCGTGTAGAGGGGTTGGTGGATCTTTCTCGCCCTGGGGACGGTGATGATTGTGTAATTCTCCGTTTGCGCTGCAGTTGCAGTTGTCGTTGCAGTCTCGACTTTCGCGGTGCCTGACGAGGAGGATTCGTGGTGGTAGAAAGCAGCGAATTCATCTTCAATCTCCTTCGCTCGTGCAGCGCTGAATGCATCGCCTGAACTCACGATCCACGTCCTTTGCGTGTAGTTTCTCCAATCTAGCATCCCACTCTTACTGCTGTTGTTGTTATCGCGACCCACAACGGCGTTGCGGAGCATGGATGTCATTTCTGCAGTGTGCCCTCCGCTGCCTAGGACTATGAGGAGGTGGGTTGGCGTGCCACGTTTTTTGGGCACGGGTTTGGAGCGCCGCGTGGGGAGGATGGCGAGGAGGCGGAGGGTGAGGAGGGGGATGAGGAGGAGGAGGAGGAGGAGGAGGATGCTCGTGGCGATTTTTAGGATGGACATGTTGGTTGGCTGAGTGGTTGTGAGATTGGTTCGGGGGGTTGTATTGTTTTCCTGGACTGGAGGGTGTTGAGGTCAGGGAGGCCGGTGATGGAGAAATCGCGGCTGTGGTTGATGGTTTGTCGTGGGCATTCTATGCAAAGATGGTGCTGGGCCTTTGTCTTTCAGAGGAAAGTTCCTTGGCTAGCCTATGGATCGGTGTGCTTCTGACCTCCGATTGTTTATGTCTGTTTGAGCTATGAGGTATGATGTATAAGGTACAATATGTCAATCCCGCTTTAGGTTCGGCCCGATTTCGACCGAAATACCGAGCACTCATACTCAATGGTACTTCTGGCACATCGACATTCATCAAAGACATGTTCCAATCTATCATTAGATTATGATACAGCGTAAGAGAACAGGCAAAGGCACTTCTACATAGTGTCTGATTCCATGCACTGGCTCTGTGTGCTTATGCTCTCTCTGCCTGTCCTAGTCGTAGAGCTAGTAGCGCCCGCACGTCTGTCACATACTGAAGACCCTCAAGCAGTGGCACCAGATGCAACAAATCATTGTCCGTAGGGTCGCTGATCCATCCCTCTATCGGTATTGCATTGTCTATGGCATGGTCAGTCTTTGGTGGACTTGGCCGACTACATGGGAGTAATGTGAAAACTCACCCTCGTGGAAGATGTAACTCATCGGACTGTTGTCCAGAATCATGACCTTGCTGAGGTCCGGCTCAACGTGACTCAAATCTTTGATATAGGCGCCGTTGCGGAAAGTGCAATGTTGTCGGTAGTATCGCCCGCTAAAGTACTTGCGTTCACGCTCGAGCCAATCGATGACTGGATCAGCATATTCTTGGACCGAGGCGGTGAACACGATAAGGTTGTACCACTTGCACACCTAGTATATCACCGTCAGCACATGTTCCAGGAGATGGTTGGAGGAGCGCTGCACTTCTCACCTTCCGCAGAAACTCATGGCAGCAGGGCCTTTCATGGACATAGTAAAGAATTGGTGGAACCTGAGGCCCCAGAACGGGGCCACTTCCACCGATTGGCCCTGGGAACAACCTGACCTCGACCATGTGACCGGTACTCATCCGCCCACCTTTGGCCGTGCTGTGTATCAAAGTCTCATCCAGATCGATAATGAGGGTTTTCTTGGGCGTCTCGGTGTTATGAGTAAAGATATAGGATGGTTGACGCCTGGGAACAAGCGGTCTCGGAGCAGCTGGAGCGCGCGGGTACTTCAGTTTGGTTGCCGATGCAGGACTAGATGGAGATTTGAGTGAATTGGCTACGGCGGCCACTCGATCTACTCGGAGGTCGGAGGATTTAGATGCCTTGTGGGGGCGTTTTCGTGTCAGAGCCTCCTCGTTATGTAGCTTTATACGGATAGACTTCTTCGCGGGAGCAATCTCATCTCTGGAAGCGGATTTGGAGCGTGTGTTTCTGGCTGGACCATCTTCTTCGAGTTCTGCAGACGACTGATTTTCTGACTCCGACTCGGACTGAGAAGTTGCAGTCGAATCGACAGAGAGGGATCGTTCCGTTGACGTGTCCCGTGATGCAGTATGGCCTTCATCATCCTTCGGTCTCAGGCTTGGCTTCTCGTGATAGCCCTCCTTCTCCTCGACATGCCGACTCCCATTGGCAGCATAGGCTTGTGACTTCCGTCTCCTAGAGCGAAATGTATAGCGAAGCGGGGCCATGGTGGAGAAACGACCTTGGTCATCGTGGAAGCAGGCAACAACGTATCGGGCGGGGGCGGCGATGGTTGACAAAACGACTTTGAGCGAAGCAACGACAGCGTCAGCTATCCGCCTCGGTATTCTCCAGAATCCAGACGAGTGCCTTTCGGACATGGTAGCCTCTGCACTTCCATGCTGATGGTGCAATAACGGAGATTTCTCGTCCGTCATAGTGTCGGTGTCAGAAGCCGAGTCTGCGGGCACGTCTTGATGTGCGTCTAGCTTCCCTGACGAGAAAGCCTCACTCAGAACGCCTGGACCTCCCTCTCTTGACGACCGACGTACATGGTGATTGTTGCTCACCGACGATGTTCTAGACCTGGGTGGACTGGGTGGTGGCGTCGAGCTGATGCCGGATAGTATATTCAGTGCGTTCATTATGATAGCGATTCCATGGGGGATTTCATGTGGAGCGAGTGACTGATTGGCAGAGGACAAGCACTGAGAACCGGTTCACTTTTGTATCAACAACGCACACAAGCGGCTGAAGTGGCTGACTGTAGATGATGCGCCGGCGCCGACGCCGAGTTGTAACAGGACAGTAATAGATATGTATTAGCCACAATCGAAAAGCGCTCAACACTCTGTGGTGGGACAAAGGCTATGCAGCAAAGAACGTCAAGTGCGTGGAAAGTTAGTTGTGTTTGGAAACAGATAGGCATTCGACCAAGTCGGAGTCGGCAAGCATCATAGCATTGGATCCCATCGACAACGTGGGGTGAGCGGAACTCGACTCTTGGCGCGCTAGTACATACCTAGATAATAAGGTAGTGAACGCCTGGTATACGGATATATTATTGATATACGTTAATACTTCAATACCTCAATTCCTCGCCTTGCCAATATTCAACTACAAAACACACAACGCGCACAATCTCTCGTGTGTAACTGGAATTGTCACGGCAGATTGAACTCAATCCCCCAAGGGAACTTGCTTGGTCTAGCCTTGTTCATGCCAGGCATATTTCCACTGCTAAACCCCTGGCCTTTATATTCTTGCGCGCCTCACTTATGCCAAATCACGTAGAGTCCCGGCGCCACATGAGGAAATCTACTCTCACCGAGACTACTCTTGTGCCCGGCGTGGCTGCTCTCGTGGCGTTACCCTTGGTCATTGGCGTCTGGCTCTCTGCGGTCTCTAAAAATGTTGGCGAGCCATATCTTGTGAGTCATCATGAGAAAGTTGTAGTTCTGTCAATCTCATGGGTTATATAGGATGAGATATTTCACGTCGGACAGGCACAAATGTACTGTGCCGGCAGACTACGCGAATGGGACCCAAAAATAACCACCCCCCCTGGATTGTAAGATGCTCGCTCGATGTAACTACTATGCGTAAATTCTGACACAATGTAAGGTATATCATCTCATATCTTGTCTATCAAGTCTCTGGATTTTGCGGTACATCTGCTCTCAGAGTCTTAAATGCTGTGCTTTTGTCCTGCATATTCCTCGTCGTCCTGTACATGAGCTCTCCTTCTAGATCTCGAGAAGCCACCTCAACACGATCTACTCGAGGCTCCTCATTCCTGGCACATGTGGATCCTCAGCAAATCCACACTGCCTTTAACATCTGTCTTTTCCCGCCTCTATTCTTCTTCTGCAGTCTATACTATACGGATGTGGGCTCGACTTTGTTTGTTTTGCTTTTTCTCAAGCACTTCTATGACTCTCATTCGCAAGGGGCACCAACAATCTTTCAGTCGCTCGTTTCAGTCTTGCTGGGTCTAATAGCGCTCACATTTCGACAAACGAACATCTTCTGGGTGGGTGTGTTCCCAATCGGGTTTCTTGTCATTGGTGGTGTAGCAGAGAAGCGTATAGCGTCCAGAAACGGCATAGATCGCAACTATACTCTATCGATCCAGCTTCAAGCTCTCGTGGAGAAAAGCTGGCGAAATGGGCTACTCTATGACCCTTCAATACAAGGCGCTTGGCTGGAAGGTGAGCTGCAATCATATTGGCTATCATTCTACATGACTTGGACTGACTTTCGCAGACTACTTTCTCAACATTGTCTTTATTGTCATGCTGGTCCTAAGGACGATCACCATGCCTCAAAGACTGCTTCGGCTTGTGCGTCTTGTCCTACCTTATGTCACGTTGCTCGCCTTGTTTGGTGGCTTTGTTATTTGGAATGGAGGTGTGGTTCTGGGTAGGTGATATAGTCCTCTCATTTTGGGCATTGCTGACTGTATCAGGCGACAAGTCAAATCATGTCGCCACTCTCCATCTCCCACAGATGCTGTATATCTGGCCTTACATCACCTTTTTCTCCTTCCCATTGACATATCCTTTCATCCTCCAGGGCGCACTATCTCTGCTGGCAATAATTCCAGTAGTATCATTGTTTGAGCCCTTACTCGTGTTTGGCCGGCGCAAAATTCTACCTCGACCGATTGTCGTACTTCCTTGTGTCGGCTTGGCGATGTTGATCGTCAGGTATAACACGATCGTCCACCCCTTCACCCTTGCGGACAATCGCCATTATACTTTCTACGTATTTCGCATTCTTATGCGGCATCCAATCTTCAAGTATCTGGCTGTTCCTGTCTATCTAGTCTGCGCCTGGTCCGCAATTCAAACACTGGGAGCGTCTGCCAACCTTTTCGTTGCCGATGAAGACATGGCGAAAGATGTGGATGATCCAGGATGTAGTAGCAAGGCAGCCGCTACTCTCGCCTCAATCCAGGTCATACTTTTCAACGATGCTTCACTTGGTGAGGGATCCACAGTCTCCTTTGTAGTCGTCTGGCTCATCACTTCGGCCTTGGCACTTGTTACCGCACCTTTGGTTGAGCCCCGGTACTTCATCATACCCTGGGTGATGTGGCGTCTGAGAACGCCGCAGGCACACCCTGGCGCCCCGAAATCGAAAGGCACGACCTTGACGGCGAATAGCGTCGCGAACGCGCTTGCGAGAGTTCTGTGGCTAGAGCATGATCACCGGCTGTGGCTGGAGACAGCATGGTTTCTTGGAGTGAATGCGGTTACTTGCTGGGTCTTTTTGAACAAAGGGTTCACTTGGTTACAAGAGCCACAGAACGTGCAGAGGTTCATGTGGTGATGCATAGGTGGCACCGTGATTCGCATTTCAATACTGTATTATATACTCAATTGTCTCCCACTCGATAGAATTAGACCGACCTTACCAAGACCATGGTCTGCATAAAATAGTATAGGCTGGTACAACATGTAATGAGATTAGAGCCATGAACACATCCGTTTCCAACGTTGTGGTCTTACATATCAATATGGCGTTGCTCATGAAGAAAAGTGTTAATGTCCCTGAGCTGCCCTCGAACTTCAGTGATGCCCTCAAGAACAAGAGATGGAGAGATCACTTGTGGCCAATACAAAGAAACATAGGTCACCTGTAACAAAGTATGGTAGCTTACGGGCCTAACAAGAAATGACACTGTTTGATTTGATTTGATTTGATTTTCTCAATTGGCTATGCGCGACATCCTAGTCGCATGAGCCCTGACGAATCGACGCTAGTCTATATCTGGTAATTACTTGGATCCTTGCTTCATTCTACAGCTCAAAATGATAGTGGTGCCTTCCAAAGGGTGCTCTTGTCCTGCGGTGTACTGGCTCTATCCAGTCTTGTATAGGATTACTCCTCTTCCTCTTCCTCGTCCGTCTCCTTAGATTCCTCTCCATTCGAGGTCTCTGACTCTTCCTCCTCCTCCTCCGCCGCCTTTGTCCGTCTTTCTATACTATAGTCGAGTCGACCTAAGTCGAGCACGAATCGGATAGTCTCCCTAACTACGTTAAAGTCGGGCTTCTATTTCTCTATTAGTCTATCCCTATGCTGCTTGCTAGTAGGAGCGTATGTGTTTCTACCCCTTATTATATGTAATACGTTATTGTATTATAATCCAAGTCTGTTTATAAGTATTCTGCATTAACTTTTATAATAAGGGCAGAGCATAAGGAAGTGGCAGATAGTCTCTAGATCTTATCTATATTTGCATTAGTCTATATTTATAATATTGATTTTATATAGGAAGCTGTTAAAGCGCAAATAACCTATATAGAGCTATACTAATATAAATACCTCTTTTTTATTTATAGTATTATATAGAGCTAATATATGCCTTTTAGAAATAGTATTATTTATCATTTTTAGGCTCCTCTCTATATTCTATTAGTATTAGTAAGTATAATAAATAATAGTCTTTTTAAGCGTGTTCTACCTTTTAGCTATATTGTCTAGTATATTAAGTTTATAGCTAACTGTTATATTGTTAAGTATAGTTAATACCTTAGCTTCTTTATTAGCAACTATATAGCTTAGGATCTTCGCTATCTTTGGAATCCACTTAATAAGGATTTAACAACCTAGATTAGCTTAGTGATCTATATATGCTTAGATACGCTAGGTAACCAATATTGAGTTATCTTTAATGTATCCTATTACTATTTTGCTATCTGATTATATAGTAGCTTAGAAAGTGTTAGGTAATTAAATGTCTGCATCCTCTAAATATATATTGATTAATATAGTTACTGCCTAAATTGCTATTAGTTCTATAGATATGCTATTAATGCAATTGTTATTATATATAAGGCTAGACTTTGTTATAAATAGGATTAGACACTTATTATATACTGCAAGTTCTATATCTGCTTTACTATTAGCTATTAAGCTATTAGTAAATATATTTATCTAGCCTGCTTTTATAGCTTAATACTTACTAAATGCAGTATCTAGAGTATCTAATCTGTTTTCAAGTTGTATTACTACTTTTCCCTATAGAGGGGTGTTCTATATTAGAATTACTTTAATAGATTCGCCTAGGCGTTTTAACACTAATTTAATCTTTTAAAAAAGTGAAATAAACGTTTTTAAACTACTAGTCACTTAGAGCTTCTATATATATACCTTAATAGAGTTAGAGTCTAATAAAAAGTGTAGTCCTATTTATAATTTGCTAATCTTTAGCTAAAAATAGAAATAAGAGAGGAAGAGAGTTGCCTTTATGCTTGTTACCTTTATTAAAACTATTTTAAAGCTTTTTATTATAGCCTGCGCTCTAATTCTATAAATTAGATTAAGGATCTTATTTATACTATTATTAGCTTTGCTTCCTATAAACTATAAGTACTAAATTGAAGCTGTATAGTCTATTTTAAACGCTACTATTACTAAATATAATTAATATATAGCTTTTAATACAATATATTCTAATCTTTTAAGTTAATAAGTACTCTTCTAGCCTCTAAATTTCATTTTAGCAAAGTGATCCTTAAAGTAGAGTTCTAAGTTAAAAATTATGCTAAGGATTCGTTCCTTTATAAAGAGCTAGACTATATATTATCCTATTTAAAAGAGAGTAGGTGCGTTTGCTAGCTTCTTTAGGTTCTAGGAAAAGTATATAAGAATTGTTTTATTGCTTTTAAATATAGCTCTATTGTCTTTAGCCTATTAAAAAGCTTATAAAACTACTTTCCTATTTAATATTGCTATATTCTGTTTAATAAAGTCTAATATAGCTTATTAAAAGTAGTTATTAATAAATCCTATATTGCTTTTTTTACTATTAACTCCTTTTTCTATAAGGAACGCATTAAAGAAAATATATAGTATAGAAGCTAATGTAAATCCTTATAGAAGTTCTGCTTTAGCTAATAGAATTATATTTAACTTGTATCTGTTTATTACAATTATAGCGCTATAGCTAGAAAGGAATAAATTAACCTACTTTATTACTTTTTTTAAAATGCTTTTTGCATATAAGCAGCTATATATAATTAATCTAGGTACTTTATTATAAGCTTTTTTAATATTGAAGCTAATAAGTGAGAGGATCTTCTTATATTACTATACTTTGTAAATCTTCTTAATAAAGAGAAATAGAGCTTAGTTGCATAATCTCTTTAGCTTTACTCTGAACTAGGTAGCTAATAGGAGGTTAAAGGTTTCTGCCTAGTATAATAACCTTTAAGCTAAAACTAGCTTTATAAGCTTATTAAAGGTTAGGAAGAGGGAGATAGGCTTATATACTTTTAATACATAGTAGTCTAGTTTCCCTTATTTTTGCAATAAGAGAATGTATACTGTTTTCTATATTTAAGGTATATACTCTAGCTAATATAAGGCATTGAATATCCTAGTAATAAGCTATCTAGTCGACTTCTATATTTTCTTCTATACTATATTAGGAATACTATTAATCCCTAATGCTTTAAAAAAGCTTATTTTAAATAGAGCAGCTACAACTTTATTTTTTATAATATCCAGATTTTTAAAATTAGTATTAGCTTTCCTAGCTAAGTCTTTACATTATCTGTTTAGAATAGATAGAAAGAAAATAGAAATTAAAATAGCTACTTTTTTATAATTTTTTATAATTTCTATTTCCTATTCTCCTTTATTTACAATTAGAGAGGAAATAATGTTAAAAGCTGAAAGCTATAAGTTTAGGTACTTAGCTGCTTTCTAAATATTGTCAGATTTAGCTAGGAATTTGTTTTAATAAGAGCGTTTCTTTACTTTAATTACTATATAGAATCTATATTGTGATTTCCTAGCTCTGACCCTGCTTTCTGTCCTATTAAGCCTAGCTCTATAGAGATACGTATCCCAATTCTTACATTAAGTGTATATATTATATAGCTCTATTAGCTTATTATCCTATTAAGCCTTTATATATAGGAATAAGTTTATAAAAAGGCAGTATTTATAAATACAGCTTCTAATTATATTCTAAAAGTCTAATACTGCTATATCTATATTTTTACGTATTTTAAAGTTCTATTAAGCTAGTGTCTATGCTTTTATAGCTTTACTAACTTTTAACTAATCTGTTTTTCTAAAATTGTATTTTGCTTTACCTATTAGCTTAACTTACTAATACATAAAATGTAGTATAATGGCTTTATAATTAGAGCTATATTAAGTAGAGTATAAGTTGCATTAAACAATTTAGAACTTAAGGGACTAAAAAACTAATATAAAGTTTATAGTTGTTTCAAAATAGCTTTTTAAATATATAACTATGCTTTATAAAAGCATTAAAAATACTTTATATTAATATATCTATTAAAGAATAGGTTTCCCTTTACTAGAATATTAAATCTAGGGAATATTATAGCTATTTTATACTAAGTTATGTTAGTTAAAGTCTCCTTTTATAACAATAAAGAGGGTTTCTCTATATTTTAACTTTATTATATTAATAAACTAGCTAAGTGCTAAGAGCCTTATTATAGCGCTTTTATATAGGTCTTATTTAGTATAGGAATGTCAATTCTTTCCTAGAATGTATATTAATATAATGAAAAAGGGTCCAGCCCTTATAGCAATAACTGCAGCAGTTATATTTAATAAATCTATTAGTATCTATATTAAAAAAAATGTCTTTATAAATAAAAAGAAGTGATTAGAATGCTTAATAAGGCAGGCCTACCTATTTTGTTAAAGGCACTAGAGCATTCCAATATCTATATTAGTGGATAACTAGTTTGTCTTCTATATTAAAAATGTTTAATTTAGTAATAAGAATTGCTAAGTAGTTTTTAAAAAAGCAGTTATTAAGCATATTTAATTAGGCTACTAACTATTTATTTATATTTACTAAAATAATTTAGGTATCCTTTATTAAGCATTGCTTATAATAACTTTTCTATAATTGCAATAAAATATAACAGTTTGCTATTTACCTTTTTTATCTATTTTTAAAACTGAATTTAGCTCTCTTCTACTATAGAGCTTATTAAGTTCTCTATAGTAAGTAAAGCAACTATTGTTTTTAACTATATATAGTCCTTTATATATTATATATATAGAGTTAATAGCTTTATATTTATTTACTATATATAGTTCTATACATTTACTATATTTTATCTCCTTAATGTATCTTGTTGCTTAGTAGCTATAGTTATAATAGTTAAAGCATTGCTAAAGTCGGATTATCTTTTGGTATTTGCTAATAAGGGAGATTGAGCTGTTTATTTTAACTATTCTTTTAGAAAGGGCTCTTATAGCGTTATTTTTACTACCTAAATAGATAATTATTAATTCTATGTATTTCTCTCTTTTAAAAATTCAGTTTGCTTATATAACTTTAGTAAATCTATTAGCTATATTAAAGTCAGTTTTAAAGGTCGGTTTAATTTTCTATGTTTCTAATATAAGGACAGAGTCTTTTCTAATGTTGTCTACTTTAATTAGAAACTAATTTTCGCTTTTAACCCTTATATTAGCAAATACTTTGTAAATCTATTTATTGTTTAGATAAAGGTCTATTGCTTTGCAATTATTTATTATAATAACTTAAATTATTTAGAGCTTAATTTGAATACTTTTAATAACAATGTGCTTAGTTTTAGGCTAGGCTTTAATAGCTTCTTAGATACAGGCTTCAGTAGTAGCTCTGTTTTTAAAAACCTCAAATTGCTTTATAGAAATACGTTTTAAGTCTATAGTGGCTCCTAGGAGCTAACGTAGTCCTTTTAGGGCTATAAGTACTAATAGAAAGGATACCTTTTAGCATAGCTAGGTTGCTAAAGAGGAGGGATTGATCTTGCCTAAAGAGGCTGCTAATACGTAAGTTGTAAAGGGGGACGCTACTATATTAGGATTAGCTATAAAGGAGGCTAAAAACAGTTTCAGTTTTAAAAGCTCTATTCTTAATTTATTAACGTTAGTTTTAATAATCTTAATTTCTATATTGAGAGCCTAGATCTGTTTTTTAAAAGCCGTATTGTCATTTTTAAAAGCTGCATTATTGCTTCTAAAAGCCACATTGTCGTTCTTAAGAGCTACATTGTCAATTTGTAAAGTTTCTATTTTCTCTAGGAGCTTCTCGTTTTCTTAATAGAGAGTGTCCAGTTTGGAATTGACTCTATCTATCTGGGCTTTCATTGCCCTTTTAAAGAAAGCCTTAAGTTCCTCGAACTCGTTGCGGGATGGACTGGCGCTAAGCCCATGGTTGGGTCCGCTTATTCCGCTGTGTTGGCGTGTAACCCTTGCTCTTTTCTGTACTGCTGGGCCTATTAGTGTACGCGAGGGTGATGGCGTTGAGGGTGTTGTCATGTTGTAAGCGCCGGCGAGGTTTGAGTGGTTGGTCGGGACCCTTCCCATCGAGTAGGGTCGACGGGAGTGGTATCACTCGATCTGCGCGATCGAGTAGTGTACGGTGGTATCAATTATCTGGAGGTGTCGATATAGAAATATCGATGTCGTCTTAGAAATGACACTGTATAGTGAATCCAAGTGCTCACAACCACGAGGTTGTGTTATGAACAGGGTCGCCCTGTATAAGGCGGCACATCTGCACAGCGATCGGCCCGGCGCGTTGCAGGCAGTGAAAGTGCGTCATTCGAAGCTTCCTTGTGAACAGCGCATCTGTACTTATACCTTGAAATCAACAGCAACAAGCGCCTGCCAGCACAACCTGTTCGGCGCGGTATCTTGCTCAAGATGATATCGCTAATTCTCTCGGTGTTCCTGCTGAACGTGGTCATCCACCTGGTTAATACCGTAGGCGCTACCACGCTCAACGAACTGGTCTGCCATTCTCTCTTCCACGACTGACGATCAAGCTGACCTTTGTAGCTATGGATACTCTATAACAAGCTACCAAATCCAACAGCAAAGGATGCTCGAGAAGCGACCCGTCTCAAAGGAGAGGTCGTCCGTCTTAAGCGCGAGCTGGGCGCAACCAGTGCTCAGGACGAGTTCTCAAAATGGGCAAAGATCCGTAGAGCGCACGACAAGGCCGTGGCAGAGTACGAGAAGAGCTGTATGAATTATGCCCAATACATGCCGCCTGTATAAGAATTTCTAACGCATATCGTAGCGTCCGCAATCCAAGCATCCAGATCCAACTTCGACCGCATCGCGAACATTCTACGCTGGCTCTCAACGAACGGTCTCCGCTATCTCCTACAATTCTGGTTCTCCAAACAGGCTCTGTTCTGGCTCCCACAAGGATGGGTACCGGGTTACGTTGAATGGCTGCTAGCCTTCCCACGAGCACCAACAGGCAGCATCAGCATACAGGTCTGGGGTATGGCTTGCGTGAGCGTCGTTTCGATGCTTAGCGAAGCCGTCGTGGCACTCTACGCGCTGGTCCAAAGGCAGAAGCAACCGCAACAGGGGCAGAAGGGAGAGCCCATGGCGTTCGAGAGCAGTACTGCTAAGACAGACGGAGCCACAGTACAAGAGAAGAAGGAGCTTTGATTGAACATAGCGATGCATATCGAGTAGTGATAGCCGCACATCAAATTCAGAAAAAGTATATAATATTTTATGGGATGTCTCTCATCAATTAGACGCAAAGTCTTCAAAGCCAGGCTCAGACACTGCAACACGGAGGAGATGATCTTGGCAGATCGTTGGGCTTGCTATTGGCGTCGATTTTGAACTCGTGACCTTGGAAGGTAGTGGTCGCCGAGTCTTCGAATCCGCCGTGTGGTGAAATAATTTTCTACAAATCCTCTAGGCAACGAGGCCTGACATTGCTCGATTCATGGCAGATCGCGAAGCTTCGTTTAAGCTGGTCCAACCAAAAAATCAGAGATTGATGTCGAACGCAATGCGGCCTAGAACAGAATGGGTTTGTCGGTTGTGTGAAGGAGGAAGTCGCAGGGAACTTGAGCAAGAATAAATGATCTCAAATCGAAAGCGGGCCAAAATACAGGCTTGGCATGGGTTACTTAAGCAGGACAGGGCTAAGCCCGAGTTCGGCTAGTCGATCGAGGCATAATGTCTACCTGACGCTAAGACGCGAATTAAACGCGCTCTTACCTTCACGCGTGTTTTCTCAGTCCACAAACAACGTGAAGTCCCGTCGCTTTATATCGTTCCTCATCCGCGTTGCTCTGACATTCTCCTCTTCACACTTTTCACACCTTTCACTCCTCTCCATTTCATAACACTCATCTTGATACCCCTCTTCTTTCATCAGAAGATCACCTTAACACGGACTTGTATCTGCTATTCGCCTTCCACAAAACTTTCTCTTCCACCTCCAGATTTCCTCCCTTCACCCTCGCAAGATGTACGTGTGGAAGCGTGACGGACGCAAAGAACGCGTTCAGTTCGACAAGATCACAGCTCGTGTTTCACGGCTATGCTATGGTCTCGATCCTGACCATGTCGACGCTGCTGCCATTACGATGAAAGTCATCGCTGGTGTCTACCAGGGTGTGACCACGGTGCAACTTGACGACTTGGTATGAAGCCTTGCGGAAGATTGGACTGCGTTTTACTGATGAACCTCAACAGGCCGCCGAGACAGCCGCATACATGACGACGACGCACCCTGACTACGCCATTCTCGCAGCCCGTATCGCTGTTTCCAACCTCCACAAACAGACCAAGAAGCAATTCTCTGCAGTCATTTCGGACCTGTACCATTACATCAACCCCAAGACCAAGAAGCCCGCGCCAATGATCTCGGATGAGACGTATGCCACTGTCATGAAGCACGCAGATGAGCTCAACTCAGCCATCGTCTACGATCGTGACTTCAACTACCAATACTTTGGTTTCAAGACGCTCGAGCGCTCATACCTCCTGAGACTCGATGGAAAGGTCGCCGAGAGACCCCAACAGATGATCATGCGTGTCGCCGTCGGTATTCACGGCGAGGATCTCGAGTCCGCCATCGAGACATACAATTTGATGTCACAGAAGTATTTCACTCACGCCTCGCCGACTCTCTTCAGTGCTGGTACACCACAACCGCAACTGGCTTCCTGCTTCCTCATTGACATGAAGGACGACAGCATTGACGGTATCTACGATACTCTCAAGATCTGCGCTATGATTTCGAAGAATGCTGGCGGTATTGGTCTGAACGTCCACCGTATTCGTTCCACCGGCTCGTACATTGCCGGCACCAACGGTACCTCGAACGGTCTCGTTCCCATGCTCAGAGTCTTCAACAACACAGCGAGGTACGTCGACCAGGGCGGCAACAAGCGCCCTGGTGCTTTCGCCATCTACCTTGAGCCATGGCACGCCGATGTCTACTCATTCCTTGACCTCCGCAAGAACCACGGCAAGGAAGAAGTCCGAGCTCGTGATCTCTTCTACGCTCTTTGGATACCCGATCTCTTCATGAAGCGTGTTGAGCAAAACAGCACCTGGACACTCATGTGCCCCAACGAATGCCCTGGTCTGGCTGACGTTTACGGCGACGAGTTCGAGGAGCTCTACGAGCGTTACGAACGCGAAGGCAAGGGCCGCGAGACTGTGCGAGCCCAGAAGCTCTGGTACGCTATTCTCGAGGCACAGACTGAGACTGGTAACCCCTTCATGTTGTACAAGGATGCTTGCAACCGCAAGAGCAACCAGAAGAACCTTGGTGTCATTCGCAGCTCCAACCTTTGCACCGAAATCATCGAATACACGGCCCCTGACGAGGTCGCTGTTTGCAACCTTGCATCTCTCGCTCTCCCTACCTATGTCGACATTGCCGAGGAGAAGTTCGACTTCCAGAAGTTGCACGAGATCACCCGGGTTGTTGTCAAGAATCTGAACAAGATCATCGATATCAACCACTATCCCGTGCCAGAAGCCCGCAAAAGCAACTTCCGTCACCGTCCCATCGGTCTCGGTGTTAGCGGATTGGCCGATGCCTTCCTCGCTCTCCGCATGCCTTTCGACTCTCCCGAAGCCCGACAGCTCAATCTTCAAATCTTCGAGACGATTTATCACGCTGCCCTTACCGCATCGTGTGAACTCGCAAAGGAACTCGGCCCATACGAGACGTATGAAGGATCTCCCGTTTCCAAGGGTGAACTTCAGTACGACATGTGGGGCGTGACACCTACTGACCTTTGGGACTGGGAGGGCCTCAAAGAGAAGATTGCCGCCCATGGTGTTCGCAACTCTCTCCTCGTTGCCCCCATGCCCACTGCCTCTACTTCTCAGATCATGGGCTTCAACGAATGCTTCGAGCCGTACACCTCGAACATCTACTCGCGTCGTGTCCTTTCTGGAGAGTTCCAGGTCGTCAACCCATGGCTTCTCAAGGACCTTGTCGAACGTGGTCTGTGGACAGACAACATGAAGAACCGCATTATTGCCGATGGCGGTTCGATTCAGCGCATTCCTAACATCCCTGATGACCTCAAGGCCTTGTACAAGACCGTCTGGGAGATCAGCCAGCGTCATATCGTTCAGATGGCTGCTGACCGTGGTGCCTTCATCGATCAGTCTCAGTCACTCAACATTCACATGAAAGATCCCACCATGGGCAAGATTACCAGCATGCACTTCACCGGCTGGAAGCTTGGCCTCAAGACTGGCATGTACTACCTGCGTACCATGGCCGCCTCGGCTCCGATCCAGTTCACCGTCGACCAGGAGATGCTCAAGGTCGAGGACAAGAACGTTGCTCGCACACCAGCTAGCAAGAAGCGAGCTGGACAAGGCTTTGCTTCTCCAGCCCCCTCGCCTTCTCCTCGCCCAATGTACATGTCGAAGCCTCCTCAGAACTCGGCTGCTCCTAATGATGTCCCAACTCCTACTCAGACCCCTCCACCAGAGGTGACGCCCAAGAAGGAGTCTGCCATAAGCGTTCCACACTACCCTGCAGATCTTGAAGAAGGCGAAAGCCCCAAGGTTATTGCCGTTGACGGCACAAACGGCTTACCGGACGATGAACTCCCCGCGCCTGCACACGAGACCAAGAGCAAGCAAGACGAGGACGTCGAGGATGAGAGCAAGGACCGTGAGGGTGACATCTACGCTGACGCCGTGTTGGCTTGTAGCATTGAAAACCCAGAGTCTTGCATTATGTGCAGTGGCTAATTGCATCAGTCGATGGACTGTGAATGTTACATGCCAGTTACGAAATAGGATTGGATTGGTACCCAAGGGTGGATAAGGTTAGGGATTACTTGGTTTACGTTTGCACACGTAACGGGATGGATATGCTGGCGTTGCTGTTTCAATAATACCAGGGTTTCCGGTCGCGATTGTAGTGATAGATAGTTCTTCGAACGCACGGTAACAAATTATTTCCAAATGCAACCATGGGCTGTTGTGAATAATCGCGCATTCTGATTGGCTCGGCGAATTTGATTATGTAAGACTACAGTTGTGCAACTGTGTCACTCTTTTCCCTCCAGTTGCACTTATTTGCTATAAAACCGGATATGTACAATTATCATCAATCAATTTTCCGAGTTCATCAAGATATCAGGGGTTACTCTTCAATTAACGGCGTTTGGACAGCTTCGCAGCCCCGCGACCCACGAATTTAAGAGTTCATTGCAAGGTGGGATAAGGCAAAGGCATGAGCAATCGAAGTGAATATATTGGTCATGTCGAGATATTTGGGGGCGGCTCGGATTCTCATATAAAGTGACAGTGTGCGACGCAAAGATATGTCCACGAGTGCGAGTCTGTGTGAATGATGTTGGAAGCAGCCAGCAATGAATGACCATGGAGCTGATGTATTTTGATCAGATATTGCTTCATAAAGTACTGATGCCACTGTGTCCTTTTGTGTTTTCAGCACTCGTGCCAGTCATCCTCCATCCTACAGCTGAGTTTTCATGTGAAAAATGTTTTCTCGATCTCGATCCTTTTTACGTTCTCGCTCTCGCTCAATCAATCATGCGGTCTCTTTCTCGAAAAATATTTTTTAAGGTTTCGATTTGGTCAGCAGAAAAATGTCGTGGCTGGGAGCGCAAGAGCTTTTGAGGCTAAAGCTCCTCACGTGTTCGTCATCGGGAGACTATGGAAACACGCCTGTCCTGGTACAAGGTAGGCATAATTATGAGCCCGACAGAGTTCATCGGTCATCGATGCATCAAGGTTCATCTATCTGGAAACACTGATGGCTATTGTGTCTTGACAGTGTTTGTCTATGCGTAGGTATGTCTATGCGTAGGTAGGAGCTATACTGTTTGGTCAAGCCATACTGTACTTGCCTTCCTGCCTTGGTCAGAATGATACTGTTTCCATCGTCGAGTCAGACCGAGAAATGTTGAACCAGATACTCTTGTAAGTCAATTCTCATGTTGAGCATTCCAGTCTTACCGTCGTAAACAGCATACCGTGTCGTCAGTCTGGTCGACCACCTTGCTGCGGCACTTTATTCCAGCACCTGACCACACTCGTCTTATCAACCACATCGCCATTGGTCACGTCTGAGCATGCTAAAAGCACTTGTATGCCGCAACGTAACAAACAGCAGAGTTTTCTCCCTTGGTCTGCCATACGCCTATCACAACGAAGCCGATTCACAAGAACGTGCTCATGGATCTATGAGCTTCCATACTACAGGCCCAGTAGCACATTCTTCATGGTGCTGCTTCGTGGCCTGTAGAGTGAATAAAAAGGTCGTCGTTTCCCAAGTCTCATCTTGTCTTCTACATGCACACTGACTGAATTATTGTCATTAAATCTATCGAGTTACTGTTGCTCTTGTGACCACCGCAGTCTCCAATAACTTATCACATAGTTTGTACCCACTACGCAGTGATTCAAGAACATGTCGCCTGCTTGGGAATCGAGAAACTGGCGATCTTCGCCACCTACCGCAGGCTCGTCTCCACCTAGCCACTCTTCCCCAACATCCTCACCAACCAAGTCGCCAAGGCTTCATCAAAATTCACGACATGTAGATCGCTGCCCTGTTGACGGTCAGGTCTTGCGGCTGGGCACCCCAGAATCCATACCCAAGGAGTCGGTCCTCCGGCAGAGGATGGGAGACGAGGACTTTGGCGACCCATGGAACCACCCCGTCATGGTGCTCTCTGTTGATCACCTTCTTGTCACATGTCTCCAGGTAACATCCAAAGACATAGTGAAATGCTCGAAAAGTTGGCACTGGGCAGCTCGTTACGTGCCCATTGCCCATGCAAATCTCGAGGCAAATAAGCAGCACCCCACCCCTGAGCAGCCACGTCTCAACCTGGCAAGTGGAGCACAGATGATGGAGGCCTCCTCAGTCAATGTAGAGAAGACAATTCTCGTCAAGTGGAGTAACCTCGAGTATTTCCATGGTGATCGAAACCTTGTACTCGACAAGGAGTCACTGGACAAACTCAAGAAGGCCAAGGCAGATTTCATCAAGCCTTCAAGCAAGTCTCCTTCTCCACAGAACTCCCCCAGGACTCGACCTGCAGGCCTGTCATACTCGACAAATACATCAGAGACTCGGCCACGCTCGGCTCCTGAGTCCCGCGTTTCACCCTCTCGCCCTCTCTCCTGGCGTTCTTCTACTCCCTGCCCGGCCCATGACACCTGGCGCCCTTCGACTTCTCGATCGAAGTCCGATCCTGTCGACTTGGCAAAAGCTGGCTCACCACCACAATTTGCCCCATTGAGCCCTTCCACTTCGAAGGCTTGGATTCCTCCACACCAGAGACGCCAGTGATGAGGGTCCACTACCAGCTGTGTCTTCAAAACCTGCGCAGCCCCACGAAGTGATGACCATCTCAGTATTCTGTTGTCGCGAAATGTCTGTATTTTCTGAGCACTGGTCTATTCTCCTTCTGATCTTGTAGAGACACGCGAGTCTCGTTACTATCACAATTGATGCTTGTCGCTGCGATTTGGAGTTTGGGTTTGGATAAATGGTTTAGATACCCTGAAAGCATAGCACAGACTATGAAATGCATATTCGTTTTAATCTGACTACTCCTAAGCCTGTGCTACCGTGCTATGGTGTCCTTATCTCTCCATTTCACTATAGGATAGACTGTGTAAACATCACGATTTTCGCTCCAATGTTTCCTCTCGGCGAATTGAGAAAGGCTGTTATATACTATTACGACATCACGACACGAATGAGACTTTTCAGGCATAGCAGACTCTCGAACCGCGTCTAGCTACCGTAGCATTATCGTGTCCAGTGAAGATAGTAACGTCACGAGGGCGAGCTAACCTCTTGGCTTTACTGCTCCAACAAGCTTTCGAAGTCCTACCTTACCCAAATAATATTGTTTCGCCCTGAGTCCCTTCGTCTCATCATTCACTTCACAGCATCTGACTAGCACGAATCTCACTACCTTATGCAGACTTCATGACATCCAACCATTATGACTCTCGATATACAGATGTCACAGCATCGAAGTATCACGAATCGTGCTATACAGACAGACTCCACAGTATCTGATTTTCAGGACCTTTGTTGTTTTACAGAGGCAGAGATGGCTTCGCACTTGAAGAGCAACCGAATGCTTACGGACAACTGGCGTAGGCGGAGGCACACAACAGAGTCATCTCAAGAAATTTCCACTCAGATGCTTCCTTGTTGTCCTGTTCTAGGCCAACTCGTCCAATTGGGTATTGAAGGCTCTATTCCATCGCACTCCATTCTCAAGCTGAGTATGACCGATATCATGGGTGCACCGTGGGGGCACCCACTCGTCGTGATCTCGGTTGATCATCATGCTGGCACTGTGAAATGCCTTCAGATGACATCTCAGGACGTGGTAGCCAAGACGAATAACGATGCCTGGCCACTTCGATACGTCCCGGTACTACATCACCTTCCGTGGTCGGATCATGACCAGCAATTGGCAGACCGGGGGCTACCATGTAGCCTTGCACCAAAATACCGCGACAGCCAGCTTTCGTTCTGGCACCATCCAACGCTGTCACAGCCATTCCTAGAGCTGCAGGACGCCAAGCAGATGAAGGAACGGACGTGTGTCAACGTGGAGTTTGAGTTGACGATCGAATGGAGATACCTGCAGCGTATCCCATCACGAGAACATCTCATACTCACCGACCGATCTCTGGCTCGTTTGAAAGCCATCAAGCGCGATCACGTGCCCTTGCAGCAACTGAAGGAGCTCCCATGGGACAATAGGGAGTCGCTAGACGAGTTCTGGCAAGTAGACCGAATGGTGTCGCCTAATAGCCCTCCTCTCTCGTGGTCGTCCAGTTCGGCATCTTCTTCGTCTGCGTCCACGCCCACATCCACGCCCCCCTCATCGCCTGGCTCTTCGCTTGTTTCCACGCCCGCATCCTCACCTCCCTCATCACCTAGCTCTTCGATTGTTTCCTCGCCCTCGCCCTCGCCCTCGCCTGTTACCTCGGTACTCATGTCCCCACAGCCATACAGGATCGGAGCTTTTAGCAGGTTGAAAGCCTTGAAAGTTAAGGCGAACATGAACACCTAGTGTTGTTTCTCGGCTTGGTCCCTGGCGGCCCACATTACGGAAAATCTCCCAACACAGGCGGCATGGCGCTGTGTTTTGACCATGATACGCCGATAATTCCTGACATTCTCAGCATCTCAAAACGACCTCCAGGAGCCTAGTCACCCTCTAATGGCCCATTTGCTCGACTCCTCAAAGGTGACCATCATTGATTTCGACTTTTTCAAGTTTTCAAATTTCCCCTTAAGAGACCTGCACCATCCTGAACGACATTGACTACCCCAGCTGTCTGAATCGCCCCCTCGAGACCTGCACTACCCTCAATGACATCGACAAGTCAACCTCCCCCAAGTCATCATCTGGAGACCTGTGATGTCCTGGATGACGTCGAAAAGTCTAGCCCCATAGGTCGCCGCCTCGAGACCTGTAGTGTGGACAATAAGAAGGACCATTTCAGTATTTCGACTGGTCGTCTCGTCATTAAGTCTCGCGGCATTTGATCTTGGTTCTTCACTAGCCTCTCTCCTTCTGGAATTAAAGCCATTTCCTTTTTCGACTTTCATTGTTTCAGCTGGCATATTCGCGGTGTCGATACATTAGCCACTCTCGACACCGGTGCCTCAGTGACACAGGCCATGTCCGCCGGACGTTGAGAGATGCTATCTCCAACTCAAGCTGCCATGCCTCGATATACAGTACTTTTGGCGTGGGCAAACTCATGATACTGGAAAATGCCTCTGCTGCCGCTTATGACTCGAAAGTTTCCTTGGTCCTGCTCGAAGCGCGTTTCAGATACGGACGTTCAGCTTTCCGTGGCGCACTTTTCATGCTGGAGGCTCTCGCTCGACACTCGTGTGTACGAAACCTTATTACAGCGACAACGCAACATATGGCTGGAGTCACGCAAGCTATTGGTTCGTCAAGAATTATCGCCCATTTTGGATAGAATATCATCCTGCACGATGCTGTAATAGCAATTATTACCATGATTCGCGCACGTGAGATCCGATCTCGTCAATGACTTGAGCCGCATCGGGAATAGCCGGACCACCGGGCTTTCACATGAAAAAGTGGCGGCGACGGGCTAGGCCCGTTTATCGTTTTGCGGATTTGCCGCGAAGAGAACGAACCTCTGGGGCGCTGAGAGTCTGAAAGATTTCACTCACACGACAGGCATTCCTTCTCCTCACACGACACTCTCTGACGACGCACACGACCATTCCAAAAAAAGACATAAAAATTCCCATATTATTGTTTTTAGATTCGGATTACACACAGACACTCGGCTGTCAGCAAATCAAGAATCTCACGTCCTTTTCGGCTGCGTGAAGTTCGTCGCGTCCAACGTACAACTCGAAAGTCGAGTTCCCGATCATTTCAGAGTCCACTCTTCACTCCTTGACAACGCTCAAATGAAGTTCTTCGAGTCTCGGCACGAGTTTGACTACTCATGGGAGGAGGTTTCCACCGCCAACTGGCGGAAATACTGCCCTTGGAATGATAAGAGCACCCATGTGATCGCCGTCGACACACTGGCACGAAGCGTTGATGCCGAGACGGGAATCGTAAGAGCAATGCATGGAATGAACACGACGAGTAAAAACTGACTAGTCATACAGCTCCGAACAGAACGTCTCATCACCTGCAAACAGTCGGCACCGAAATGGCTCAACTCTTTCCTCGGCGGCCAAGAAGTATCCCATGTCTTCGAGACGTCGTATGTCGACCCCAAGGCCAAAAAGGTCACCATGTGCAGCATGAACATGACTTGGTCGGATCTGCTCTCCGTTCGCGAAACCGTCGTCTACAGGCCCTCCTTGGCAACTCCCAACGCCCGCACCACTTTCGACCAGAGCGCTCAGGTCGTCGCCCTCTGTGGCGGCTGGCAAAAGATCAAGAATAGCATCGAGGACTTCACCGTCGAGCGTTTCCGACAGAATGCCATTCGCGGAAGAGAGGGATTCGAGGCTGTGCTGGAGATGAGCAGAAAGGTCTTCGCCCTCGAGAGGGAGAGGCAGCGCATGGCCATGATTGCTTGAGTTTCTTGAGTCGCTTTGCCCTCGGCCCTTTCTGCGATCTTCTCTTCTTCCACTTAAATGATACCCCAGCGCGGATTGGCTCCTTTCCCACTAGCTCCTCTCCTTTGCATGATTCGTACTGCATTTTTTTAGCGAATGGCGTTTCCGGTGTCTATAAAAAGCGAATGTGGATAGGCTCATTCTTGAGCTTTCCTCAAAAGTTTGGGTTTCTGGTTCTGGATTCGGTGCAGACGAGTTGAATTTAGACGGCGAGCGGACGATAGACGGTCCCTCTCACGGGGTCTAGATATCTTATCTCAGAATACAATTGGACATGCTGTGCATTACACGTCTACACTAAGCCACAGGTCCGTCATCTATTCACACTCTATCTTGACAAGTGCTCCTTTGGCCTTGAGTTTGCACATGTAGACTTCTTCCTCTCCCAGCATCCATATGCCAGCGCTCGTAAAGAGAAAGTTGGCACAGCATCCATCGATGTTGATCTTGCCTAGCAACGTTCCCCTTGGGTCCCAGACGTGCACCCCGTCACCGCATCCGGAATACACGTTGCCTCGCTCGTCACACTTGATGCCATCCGGCACCCCAGTATCGCAATATGCGAATACTTTCCTGTTGGCCAGGCGAGTGCCGTCATCAATGACATCGTACTCGTAGATGGTGGCCGGTAGACGGGGCCTCACGCTGAAGTTGTGACCGTCTTTGTTCCCCTCATGTGCTTGGACGGATCCCGTATCCGTGACATACATCTTTGTGTAATCGGGACTGAAGCACAAGCCATTGCACTGGGAGAAGCCATCGGCAACCATCCAGATCTCACCTGTGCGTCGCTTGAACCTGTAGATCTGGGATGGCAGGTCTGGGCGTGGTCGGAAAGCTTGCTCCCATCCATAAGTCGGATCCGTGAACCAGATCTCGTCTCGCGCGTGGTGAACCACTACATCATTGACCGAGTTGAAGGGACGGCCATTGAAATTCGTGACGAGGACTTCTGACTTGCTTGTGACGGGGTCGACTAGCACAAGGCCTGACGGTTCGGTCTTGGTGCCTTGACTGCAATACAACACTTTGTCCTTGTAGTTGCATGCTCCGTTTGCTTGGTAGACATTGTCGTATTCCAACTTTGTCACTTTGTAGTCGTCGTGGTCCACCGAGTAGAGGTGGATGGGATCGCAAGTTTGGAAATTGGCAGTGAAGTAGACTTTGTTGGTTCGCTTGATGTAGACACCTGCCTCGTGTGCAAATTGATACTCCCGGGCTTGGACCTGAATCAGTTCCGCCTCGTGAATTATGTCCTTGAAACGATCGTCGTAGACTGTGAATCCTCTGTACCCTTTGGTCACTGACTTGGCGTACTCGATATCCCGAGCCGCTCGTTTCCGGTCGACATACACAGTCTTTGCCTCGGCCTTCACTGGTGTGCTCTCGGTGTGGAGGTGTCCGTGTCGGTCCGTCTTCAATTGTGCAGCCATCTTGTGCGGGTCATGTGTTTCATGAGACAAACACTTGACCAATATTGCAAGCGGTACTCTAGAAATCCTATGAGGGAAAGCATGCCGAGTTGGCCATTTTCTTCTCTACATACCAGTAATTTCTGCTCTTTCGCTTCTAGGTAGACTCGATTCGATCAATGTGATGCTTTCCTGGCACTGATACCCGAAAGTCAAGACAAGAAACCAAGTCTGGCTGTCCAGAGGCCCATTGGACACCCTGCTGCATTTTGCGGGGCGATCAACGCGGGCTTCTTCCCTTATTAGCTGATTAGGATCACGACCGGCTATGAGTTATGAACTCTACCGTGGTTGCTACAAGCACAACGAACATTTACCGTACGGTGTGTACCTGCTGACGTACGGGTCCGGTGCTTCCGTGTCACGTAGACTCGCCCATCGCTCAAGAAATCGGTTACGAGGGCATCAGAGGGTATTTCGAAAGACATCCAGAACACCTCGGCACTTGGCATCTCCGCCTTCCCCGCAGACACTCCAACTTGCCCCCCTCGGCCCTGAACATCTGTGCATTCGTGTCAGGCGAGTGAGGTGGGGTTGTGTACTTGTATTTAGGAAGCTGAGGGCGCTTCATATATCTCTACTCATAGTATACTTTGCTTTTGTTCTGTACTGTAATCAGAATTACTACAAGCCAAGAGCTAGCTGTATCTCGTGCCTCTTTTCAAGTCTAATAAAGTATTGATCGAATTAAGATGGGGAAGAAGGCGGAACCATGTTATGTCCTTGGTGTCGGGATGACCAAATTTATCAAGCCTCGAGGCAAAGTCGATTACACCGAGCTTGGCTTTGAAGCTGGAGTCAAGGCCATGCTTGATGCTCAAATCAATTACGACGACGTTGATCAGGGCGTTGCATGCTACTGCTATGGCGATAGTACCTGCGGCCAACGGGTGTTCTATCAATTTGGCATGACCAAGATTCCAATTTACAACGTGAACAACAATTGCAGTACGGGATCCACAGGCCTGGCTCTCGGCAGAAAGATGATTTCCCATGGCGCGGCAGACTGTGTGCTTGTCGTTGGATTCGAGAAGATGTTTCCAGGAAGTCTACAAAGTTTCTGGAACGATCGTGCGAATCCAACGGGAACGAGCTCACAGATGATGAAGGAGACGAGAGGAATCACCAACGCCCCTGGAGCAGCGCAAATGTTCGGCAACGCGGGAAGGGAGTACATGGAGAAGTACGGCGCGAAGAAAGAAGACTTTGCCGAGATTGCCAGAGTCAACCATGAACACTCGAAGCGAAATCCCTACTCGCAATTCCAAGATGAATATACGCTAGAGCAAATCATGAATTCCCCCACAATCCATGAGCCGCTGACCAAGTTACAATGCTGTCCGACGTCGGATGGTGGAGCGGCGGCAGTACTAGTCTCGCAGGAGTTCCTTGATGCCAGGCCTCATCTCAAGGAGCAAGCAGTACTTATTGCCGGACAGTGTATGGCGACGGATGCGCCTTCACTCTTCTCGCGCAGCAGTATAGACTTGATGGGATTCGAAATGACAAAGCACGCAGCCGAGAAAGCTCTGGCCGAAGCTGGCGTGTCCGTTGCCGAGGTCAAGGTGTGCGAGCTCCACGACTGCTTTTCCTCGAATGAGATGATTGTCATCGACTCGATGGGCCTTAGCGAACCCGGAAAGGCACACGAGATGGTGCGGAAGGGTGACATCACGTATGGGGGGAAGATGGTCATCAATCCTTCTGGAGGTCTGATCTCCAAGGGTCATCCACTAGGTGCGAGCGGTATCGCACAGTGTGCAGAGTTGGTATGGCATCTGCGTGGGTGGGCGAACAACAGATTGGTCGAGGGAACGACTGCAGCATTGCAACACAACCTCGGTCTCGGCGGAGCTGTCGTGGTTACTGTGTACAAGAGAGCCGACGGACAGGGTGCTAAGCCAGTGGATTCACAATCTGTCGGCAAGGTTAACGGGCTGGGGTACAACCCCGCTGTCGAGGCCAAGGGCTTCACAAAGGCTCAAGTCGATCGAGTAAGAAGCAGGCAACACAAGAGTGATTATGCGCTGGCAGATACAGAGCAGAAAGTCGAGGCCCGCTTCTGATGGTCAGGACTCGATAGGATTGTGCGGACATGGATGCAGTAGTGTATGTAAGGAAAGGGTATCAAATTGCGCTCGACCTTGTGCTGCAAGTGACTTTCTATTATGCCCTGTGCTCGTACAAATGCTGTTCCCGAAGCTGAGCTGTGCTGTACTGTGCCAAACCCAGCAATTGGTAGATATGATGAGTGAAGCAGATGTGTTGTTCATACTGCCTGAGGCTGGCCGTCAGCCTCTCCTGAATTCACCTTCTTGCCTGTCTTCTTTATCTTCTCGAGGACAGTGGGGTAGTCGAGGGTGTCTGCAGTGGTGACGGTTGCGGTCTGGCTGTCTAGAGAGACATCGAAGGACTTGACACCTGGTTCGTGCGGATTAGTAGATGAGCATGGTCTAGATGGTGTGTTCTGTTCGCTCACCATCGAGCTTCTTGAGGACGCGCTCGACTGCGCCAGAGCAGCCGCCACAGGTCATGGTAACATTGAACTTGTAAGTGTGGTCGGCCATTGTTTGGAGTGAGTTATGGAGGGTAGTAGGCGAGTGAGATTTGTTAAGTGAGAGAGTTGGTTGCGCTGTGCTGTCAAGTGTCTTGATCTGGGGCGTTGGGGGTTGGTCGGTGGTATTGGTATTAATCGACAGGAAGGGTCTCACTGGCCTTTGTAATCGAGCTGAAACGACGCCGTGTCAGCCGGAGGTGCGATGGCGTGCTACGGACAAGGACTTTCATACATAAAGACGTTGTATAGATTACCTTAAATAAAACACAGACTCAGCAATGTGCGCAAATGAACTCAGCAAATATCCGGTCAGGAGTCGGAAGGAGTGACAAGCACGAGGCAGCGTGGTATACCAACTCATCACTGCAAGGCTGCCCTGGCTGGTCGGTTACCTACTGTACCTTATCGGTCATGGCGGGGAGATCTGCCAAGAGCTGTTGTTGTCTTTGGCCAGCCTCCAGGCTCCCCTGCACGGTCTCGAATTCCCCACGCTGACTTGGCCGTGTGGCTTTCGTTTCGTGAATATCAATGACGTGCAATCATCAACAGCCTGAGCCAGCAGCGTGACGGTTTCAAATGAGCTGAAATACTACCTGGTCGTCAACATTTGCATCTCTACTCTAATCCTTCTCCACTCCTTCTGTCTGCATATGTGATTGCGCAGCTGCTTCAACCATGACTTCGTATGTCTTCCAACTTCCGTTCTGGCTCGCAACCACCTCACGCCCATCACACGCTGAATGACAAGCAGAAATCTTTTGCAGCTGCCCTTCCGCCGTACCCACCATGTCTCCCTTAACACGGCACTCCAGCAATATATCTCGACCAAGTATGACCAACACCCGGACATGTTCAAGAGTGACCTGGAGACAATCGATCACCTGAGACATGCCGCCGTTCATGCTCTGGAACCCCATGCAAGCGGTGTTCGCAAGCTGCAGGCCTATGCTGCCCAACTTGTCTGGATGGGAGCCAAATTCCCCGTCGATGTTGGTGTTGAATTTGTCTGGTACCCAGCACTAGGCTATAATACTCAGAGGCCCATACCACAGGACAACATTCGTTTCGAGCTTGCCAATATCCTGTTCAATCTCGCCGCCATGTATTCGCAGCTCGCAATGTCTTCCAACAGGAACAGCGATGACGGTCTCAAGGCTGCTTGCAACTATTTCTGTCTATCCGCAGGTGTTTTGTCTCACCTCAAGACTGCCGTCGTACCTGATATGCGCACCACTCCTCCAGAGGACATGGAAACAAACACCTTGGGAAGCTTGGAACTTTTGATGCTCGGTCAAGCTCAAGAAGTCTTTTGGCAAAAGGCGTGCCGTGATGGTCTCAAGGATGCCACAATCGCCAAATTGGCTGCGAAAGTCAGTGACTTTTATACCGAAGCTGGAGACTGGGCAATCAAGAGCGATGCTGTCAGTAGCGAATGGATCCATCACATGAATGCCAAACATCATCATTTTGCTGCTGCTGCCCAGTATCGCGCCGCATGTGACGCGCTAGAAAAGAGAAAATACGGCGAAGAGGTTGCAAGGTTGAAAGACAGTCTGAATTGCGTGAATGAAGCTCTGAAAGAAGCCCGCTATATCAACAAGAGGGTCCAGGACGATTTGAACGGTCTGAAAAACAAGATCTCAGACGACCTCAAGAGGGCAGAGAAGGATAACGACATGATATACCTGATTCCTGTGCCGCCCAAGTCCGAGCTCAAGGTCCTAGATCGGGTTAACATGGTTGCTGCACGCATCCCAAAAGAGGTTGCCGAGTCATCCAGCATGTTGGGAGATCATGGCGAGCTCGGGAAGCCACTTTTCTCTAAGCTTGTTCCATATTCCGTTCATGTCGCCGCTAGCATATATGTCGACAAGCGGGACCGCCTTGTTGGCGACACTATCATATCCGAGTTGGAGAACCTGACCGGCAGGATACATGAACTCATGAGATCTTTGAACCTACCGGGCTCCTTGCAGGCCTTGGAGAAGCCATTGGGCGTTCCACCCAGCGTTGCATCACATGCGGAAGAGATTAGACAGCAAAACGGCTTCTATCGCTTACAAGCTGCCGTAGCAGACACGGAGAAACTCAAGAACTCCGATCGCACAACCTACCAGGAAGGTGTAGATATGCTCCGTTCTGAAGCATCCGAAGACGAACAAGCAAGACGAAAGTATGGCACAGACCGCTGGAACCGTCAGCCGTCGCACGAGGCCGTGCCCAAGTTGTATTCCCAGGTCACTGAGATTGAAGGCTATCTCAGACAAGCCGGTAACAGTGACAAGCTTGTTCAAAGGAAGATGCACGAAAGTGAGAGCCTCATTCGACTGCTCGGTGGCACTGATAGAGATCTCGAAGATTATGTGCCAAGTAGTCGACGTGCCACCATGACAGCCAAAGTCGAAAGAGATGCAAACAACCTCCGTGCTGCACTGAACGACGTTACCCGCTTTGAAAATCGTCTCAAGCGCAAAATCGAAGACTTACGAGCCAAGGCGAAGGCGGATGATGTGCACGCTGATCTGCTTCGTGAAGCCGCCCGCTCAGAACGAGAACAACCAATGCAGACTATCGAGGCTGTGCAATTTGAAGACTTCTTTGATAGGAGACTGGAGAAATATTCTAGTGACCGAGCCGAAATTGCGCAAGAAGGCACGCAACAAGAAGAACTTCTGTCTCGATTGCAACAGGCAAACAGCTCGTTAAACGCATCCCGCAAAGGAGATTCCTCGACCAAAGAGCGGGAGCAAGCTTTGCAGAATCTTGAGAATGCTTTCCTTGCTTACAAGGAGATCATTTCCAACATTGATACTGGCCGTAAATTCTATAACGATCTTGCCAGCATCGTCACACGCTTCAGGGACGAGTGCCGTAATTTCGTTTATCAACGACGCAACGAGGCAGCTGTACTAGAAACAGATCTCAGCACTGCCATGGCACAAATGAGTCTGCAAAATGCCAACCACGTCAACCTTCGACAACAAAAGAAGCAGGAAATTCTGATGCAGCAACAACAACAACAACAACCGAGAGCTAATCCACTACGCGCGGAGCCTATGGCCGCGCCTATGCCAACAAGAGCTAGCGTCGCCCCTCCTCAGGTCGCTGCAGCCCCTATACCTAACCCAACGCCTGGTATGTGGACACCAGAAATGGGCATAAAATTTGGCAATGCTAGTTCTGTTGCATCAGGCCCGACAAACGGCGACAACAGATGGGAGCCATCGAAGGGTATGAACTTCAGATAAAATCTAGATTCTAAAACCTTTTTGACTATCCTTGCATTCTGAAAAAACACAGATTGTAGCTTTCACTTGGCAATGGTTGTTCCTCGTGCCGTCCAAACTCCGGGTTGTTTAAGGTATTGTTCGATCTGCCAGCCATTTTATGCACCCTTTCAAGACCATACGATAGACAGGTTACCTATCTCATAAAGCCCAACAAAGTTCCGTTTCTCATCAATGCAAGGCCGTGGTGTGACTTCCTTGAGTTCGTCGGGAGTCAAAACCATGCAGAGCAAGCATCCTTTCAACTGCGCCACAAGGCGAGCTTGACCTTATTCTGCACAAGATAGTTCCGGTATCTACCGCCACCGAGCCCTTCTATGCTCGCAACATGATTGACCTAAGAACTGTCGTAGTAGCGTGGTGGCTGTTCCCTTATTGATACTCAGGTTCCATAACGGGGAAACCGTTTCGACAATAAAGAACACTCGGCATCACTTCGTACCTGGAAATTCGTGAGGCAGACAGAAGGGAGTACAAGTAGAGTCCGCTCCTGCCTGAGCGCAAGGCCCATTGATCATGATGCTCTGTCAAAGCGAGAAAACCCTTTCGCAGGTTATATTAAGCAGATCACGAGCATGCTTAGTTCGTATGACGCATATTCCGAGCATGCCGTGACTCTTTGAGCACGACTTCTCAACATTTTCTATCTCACGTGGCTTGCGTCTCTGGAACTTTCTTTTGGGTATCGTACTCCATGAGGCCTTCGCTAGTACAACGAACTTCCAACCTCTGCGGTGGAAGCTTGAATATCCTAGCTGAAACCTTCGTTCGCACGAGCGGTCTACATAATTAATAATAATCTCTCCGTGAGGTGAACGAGTCCATACCATGATTCTACAGCATGTGATAAGATTATTGTTGTTCGTCGATTGCTGGAACTCAGAATCTTCGCCATCGCCATCGCCATCGGATGCACTATTTCCGGTGGAACTGTCTTATGTGGACAATGCTAGTGAGTCAGCACCGATGTGAGGCGCTGCAGCATCGCCGGTCTCGGGCCGGTGGCTCGTTTCTTCTGCACAAGCTTTCATTACCAAGGATCTAAGGGGGGCGAGAATCTGTTGACCGGCAGAGAACTACCTTATGTGAGGGTTGGGTTCTGAAAGCCGCACAAGCATTGCCTTATTACGAGTATTCGAAGTGCTCAATAATGTTGATATAAGCTATTTGTATCAGACCCTGGGGCTGGACCAAGGACCGAGGTGCCTTACGCTCGGAGCTCGGCGAGGCTGAGCCCTGCCGCCAAGGTGACGCAACACCAATTCACCGATAGTACTGGAAAGTAACAGTACCAAAGATCACACATCTCCTATCCTTCGGACCTGAGTTCTTGCCGGATACGGACATAGGACTTAATGAAATGTACAAGCAACCGCCGAAAGATCGACATGCCGATCATGGGCTGTGACAATACTCTCGACCGAGGCAACCCTCCGCACAATTATTGTTTGCCACAGACAGTCTACAGGGAACCGTATGCTGAGTCGGAACTTCGGCGACATGACTCAACTAGGGCCCGCTTGGTATGCTGGAGCCAAGTTGTTCAACGTGCCAAGCCGTGCCAAACGTTTTATTCACCTCTCGAATACCCACCCATATTTGTCACCGACGATCAATGCTTCGCAAGATCCCTATCCACATGTCTTCCAAAGTCAGTCTGACAAACCTGGCTTATGCCATGGTCTGGTACTTTACCGAGAGTTTCTTGACTAGTATTGTCGACATTAATATTCACCAGTCTGTGGCTAACAATCGTCACTTTCGTATCTTGTTGTCACTTCGTGTTTTGACTGTTTCCCTTCTGCTCGCTGTTACTCCTTGCATTCTGGTAAATCTCTCATACCATTGATGCTTGCCTGTTCAGTCAACTTCCCTTGAATTCATTTCTTATCCTCCCGTGCCAAGTCTTGTAATGCCTCCGCGGACCATTCTTCCTAAAGACGAACAAAGTTCGAGCGGGGGTCCAGGCCACACACCACCTTCGAAAGCGTCCAAGAGGAAAGCCGTCTCCTCTGCCTGTATACCATGTCGAAAACGCAAGAGCAAGGTGAGCTTCCAGAGTGCACATGATCAGGGTTTACCTGGATCCTGATGGCTGAGGCCTGTGAGATTGGACTGACAATTGTTTCACAGTGCGATGGAGGTCAACCTTCATGCTCAACGTGTGTAGCAGTGTATCGCACAGAATGCAGCTATGACCAAGATACGGACCATCGCCGGAAAGGCGCATTGAGGAAAGATATCCAGTCCTTGCAAGTCAAGAACAATGCGCTGGACGTGATCGTCTCCTTCCTGCGCGCTATGCCAGAAGCTGAAGCTACAGCATTGTTTCAAAGTATTAGACGTGGGGAGGAGCTCGACGCTCTTGCTGAGACTATAGGGTCAGGCAATACGGACCTGAGTCTACGAACTCTAGATGCAGACCTCTCAGAACAAATGGGAGGCACGAGCGATAACTTCCATACATCCACGCCGCTCCATTCGGCAGGTACCTCAAGAAGTCCTGTCGACCATTCGTGGGGGGATCAGCCATCACAAGAAACAGGCTACGAGGGTTCCAGCTCTTATTGGTTCCGCACCCCTCAGGATGCTGAACTTGTTGATCATCTGCTAAACCTGTATTTCTCATGGATACATCCTTTCTACACGTTATTCTCGAAGGACCACTTCCTCAAGGACATGCAGCAAGGATGCACGAGATACTGCAGTCCTATTCTGCTCAACGCAATACTAGCAGTCGCCTGTGCGTACTCGGACCGGCCGGCGGCGCGTACTGATCCATCTAGACCAGAGACTGCCGGCGATTATTTTTTCCAAGAGGTTCTGGAATTGAACAGGCGTACCGACGAAGCATCCCTGACCACAATACAAGCAGTCGCCGTCATGGCCCTTAGAGAAGGGTCAGCTGGTCGAGAACACTTCGCCTACAGGTTGTCCGGCAAATGCGTGCGGATGGCGATGGAGCTTGGTCTTCATCTCATGGATCCACCAGGAGGTATCGCAGGCCTTCGTCCTGCAGACCTTGAGATTCGAAAAATCACGTTCTGGGGAATATTCAATCTAGACACGTAGGTCAGCATCTTCTGTTGGCTAGCAAGTATGCTAATTCGTGCACCAGTGCCTGTTGCTTATGCCTGGGTCGGCCATCTTCGATAGCACGGAACGCGATCAGTGTGGGCAAACGTATGTGAATGCTGACTGGACACATTTTCATTAGACTAACAAGTGCAGCTGCATCCTCAGACAAACTGGACACACTCATCTGGCAACCATACGAAGATGTCAACTTGCCAGTCAGCCCGAGTGCTTTACACCCCATGAAATGCTTACTGTACATTGAACACTTCGCCAGACTCTCAGAGATTGTCAACGATGTGAATCTGCATCTATATGCACCCAAGGAGAGATTTACGCCGCGTAGATTGGCGGCAGCCTACAATCAATACCAAGCCTGGTACAATGAGATGCCGGAGATCTTTCACTTACAAAATATCGCAATGCCACACGTTCTGGTCATGCACATGTACTATTACATGTGTGTTTTACAGTAAGTGATTGGGACGCCAATACATCAACTTAACATGGCTGATCTTTGTAGCCTTTTCCGGCCTTTCATGAAGCTTGATCTACAACCCGCCGGGCTCTATCCCCTCGAGATCTGCACGTATTGTGCAAACGAAATTTCGAACCTCATGAAAGCCCTCCGAGGGATGTATGGCCTTCGACGTGTGCCACTGACAACCACTGTCATCCTTCTGTCTGCCAGCACGGTTCACCTCCTAAATTTACCCTCACCAACTGCCGCGGTAAACTTGACCCAGGCGCTTCACGATCTGCGTAGCTTGTCAGTCAACCACCGCTATGCCTCATCTTGCGTTGAGATCATTATTCGCCTTGCCAACCAATGGGGCATCACACTGCCTGAAGCTGCTCAGGCGATGGCGCCTTTCTGCTCTCCCGGACATCATGACTTTGTCGCTCCCCACATGCCTGTCTATTTCACTCAGGCGGCACTAAGCAACGAGTCTATTGACGCACTCTCGGGACAAGGCCGACACGACTCAGGCAGTATATACGAGCCGTCCTTCGTTCAACATAACTATCCCATCTTTGTACCACAGCTGGACGCTATTGATCACATGCAATCTACATCAAGTGGATCACATACGATGCATTCGACACCTGTACAGACCACGCCTGCAACTGGAGCTCAAGGATTGTGGTCACAATTCCCCCGGCAACAAATAATATCCTCAGACTTACAAAATGCCGGATACGATATGATGACGAATCCTGCAGCATTCGGATTCAATCCTTACGGACCACCAGGTTGATAAGCAACTTGGCGTATAAATGATACAGTAATGTTCTGGGTAGACGAAAGCAGGCCTGCATTCACGAAGAGATGGGAAACGACTATGTAATACCAGAAGGATACCAGAAGACGTATGAGGAACGCATTACGGAGCATCCAATGGATGTGTGTGGTCTATTCTAATTGGATGATATGGCCTGTCTTGAAGTGCGAAGAGGTTGAGAAGCAGAACGGCCCTCACATACACCACCATGAGAGCAACAACAGGATGATCCTAGCAGCGATTCCATAATAAGTCAGTCGCTGTCAAGACCATTTACATAGTAATGTACGAGAAAATATTCAATACATCCCAAGCTTTTAACGCCTAGTATGAAGCATATGACGTGAAACCCCACCTCGCTGAGCGTTTTCTCGTATTGGCCTAGACACAATTTCATTACTCGGCAATGCCAAAGAGATTCCCCTCTGCATATGAGAATGCGCATCGCTGTGTCAGAACCCCCAAGCAGCAGTCCAATTGACTCGTCTGTTCAAACAATCATCGCTGCTGATCATGCATCTATAACGTGACATCATGGGACCCCGCGCTCTCATTCCGCTCGTCTCGTCTCGCACTTCCCTCCTCTTCGTTCTGAGTCGCCATCACTCGTACAGAACCGCGCATGCGCAGCAATTCGGCTCCAGCTTTTTGTCGTGCCCCCGGCTGACGAGTGCCGTGGCCAGGCCTTGGTAGGGCACGATATCCGCCTCAACAAGGGGGTGACGAAACAGTGGAAATGGATTCGGGAACTCTGGTACGGACCACGGTCTTGGCTGACCGACCGTAATTCGAGTCAGAGATCGTCTTGTCATATTGTTGTATGGCACGCACGACGTTTCAGGGTCTCAAACTCTCTTTTCTTTTCGAAAAAACTGATGTCATTGTCCCTTGAAAACAAGGTTTACCCGCTTTCCCTTCTCGGCACGAGCAACCGAGAAGGGCGTTGAGAGAGGGCACGGAGTGACACTCCTTTAGGACAATAATGGTCTCAGGCAAGACAACCTGGCCAAGCCTTTCCATGCCTGTCATAAGGTAAGGTAGCTAAGGCTAAGTCGGCAATATGGCAGTGTCACTCCTCCCAGCCAAGACACTCTTCTAGATCGGAGTTACTACCTTACTACTGCTGCTGCAGCCCTGTGACGTTCCAGACTACAATTCCTCAGGACCTGCATGCATCGGATCTGCACAGGAAGTACTCGTAGGGCCGAGATGTTTCTGCGTCACTTGGTGGTTACATTGGCATGGGAGACGCCCGGGTGCTTCGTGGAGCCTATCGCAGACGTGTCGGAGTCGAGACCGAGCGCTGGCGATGTCCCCTGCCTGATCAGGGACTCGTGGTAAGGTACCCTGGTTGGTATTGTACCATTTCCCAGCCAAGAACGTACATACGCACGTACCTTGAACTCTATATGACGACTGCCCCAGCCGGGCCAGCCCTATGTCAAAGTGTTTTTTGTATGCGGCGTGTAGGTCCGCGTCTTGGCCATCTTGACTCGTGCGTTTCATAGACTTTGTTCACAAATCACAGAGTGTTGATCCTTACGGAACATGATCCCCCTCTCTTGGCGAGGAGTGATGGGAGCCCAGAGCCAAGTGCAATGTGGTAGACGACTTGCTTTTCGAGGGTGCCGAGATGGCTTGGTAGTACACAAGATATCTATCCTACACGGGAACGGTAGTCTGTATCGAGGCGCACCAACGGCGAAGACATGCACTCATGCACGATCCGATCTGGGCAACGCATTGCCCAGTCCCACGGTACTGGGCCTGCCCGTTGAGATGTCGATGCTTGGCAAGACCACTGGCACTATGTTCACTGGTGGTACAGAGTAGAGCTGTCACCTGTATTCTGGCCCATTGCAGGCTGGGCCATTTCTGTGCGCTAGCTGCAAGTTTGGGTACCGCCCTGACCTAGCATAAGATTAGTGATCAGCTCAGTCAGATGGATCCTGCTAAGCTTACCTTTCATGATTTTGTTGACCGAAAGCAGAACGCTGATACTCATCACAACGCATCCAAAGGTGATACAAGCATAGGCAGCATACTGCAAGCAGCTGTCAGTAAAGATGAGTGAACTGCCCAGATGACGGAAAGACTTACAGTTTCCCAGGATTTCCTTTTAGCTAACTTGATGTAACACAAGGGTGGCAGGATATATGCCAAGGCGCAAGCGCTTGTAGCACCCACAAGTTCAAAAACGATTCCTAAATCACATGTGTACAGACTCATGCTCATTGCAGCTACAACCAGTGCAGTGGTGAAGATCAAGTGTCTGTTAGGATCGAATGGCTCATGTAGGAAATAATATTCCGTCATGACCTCCCTGCAGACAAATGCTTCCAATGGCAGCGTTGTGAGCATGTTCAGGCCAAAACACAAGCGTGCCACATTGACCATGACATTGCCGGTAGGAAAGTTGTTGAGAACGTTGCCCTGAGTCAGGGAGCCGAAGTTCAGATAGCCACTAAGGGCCATGAGTAAGCAAGCAAGCATGGAGATGAAAGTGCTGAGATGGGTGACTTTGGCGAAGCGGTCCATGGTGGGTTTCTTCAGAGAACCGTAAATCAGCAAAGAATTGTGGTGACAGACGAAGGCTAGAGTATGTCAGTGACCCTGCTTGCTAAGCATGCGGGGAGTGTGACTGACCAAAGGAGATGACACCAATTGCCTGAAAAACGCCGCTGTTGATGAGCAAAGAACCTCTGATGGGACCGCGCATATCGGCAGGCACACGTGGGCCTTGGGTGATGACAGTAATGACAATGATGAGCATGCTCAGTAGAGCCATGGTACTTGCTTTTGCAAGCTGCTCGCCGTTAGTATGAGTCTAAGAATAAAGACGGAGGCAAGGCTACCTTTGAGATGTCTCTATACAAGGACAATGGGAAAGAAATGCCAAGAATGAAGAGGACAATAATGGCTCGTCTATCGGTAAGGAGCCATAGGAAATGAGTGTCTTCTAGCGAGGGAAAGAGGGCAGACACGACATGAGGTATAGTGTCTCCGACTATTATGCAGAAGGCTACCATGCCGCCGAATGCAAAGGCCCACTGAGCAATGGAGATAGCGATAAGACCAGACTTTCCATAGCAGTGTTGCATAGTTGCCTGGAAAGAATTGGCGCCACTAAGCTTGGAATTGGTGACGATGAGTCTGATTGTCCAATCAACAGTGATGGTCAGGGTGATGAGTAGGACGACGCCCGTAAAAAGGCCAGCTTGTCTGAGAGCATATGGTTGCCCAATAATGCCGGCGCCACTACATGTAGATCAGCTTCATATGCCAATGATCCGAAGAGTGAACTGGAACTCGCACATACATGATGCTATTGGCCATGTTCATGAAAGCACTCCTCATTCCACTCTTGGGCCTTGCGCTCTCAAGCAAGTCCTCGGGGTCGAAGTCCTCAGCGAGAGTGACAGTCGGAGCCTCGATGTCGGTGAGAAGAGGAGCCCGCTGGCCTACACCATCTCTTTCGCCTCCATATCTGTTGGCGTGCCCATTGCTGTTCATGTAGTCCTCCTCATCGATCCAGCTCTCCGGGTCCTGTTCCTCTTCTCCCTCGTCATCATCATCAAGCGCGGATGCACTGTGTACTGAGTCTGCAACATCAAAGCGAACTCTGTTTTGGGTGCGTGGATTACCATCGGGTCGCGGTTGTGCCAGGGAAGACTGCCTCTGAGGGCTATGAATCGATGGTTGCGACTGAGCTGCAGGAGATACTACAATGTCGCTGTCCGGGGAATCTGAGCGGGAACAATTGAGCGGTTGCAGCTCTTCCCCTTCATGCTGAAAATAATCCTCTTTGGCCATACCATATCATCATTGCTCGGTTGATCAGCTCATGAACTGCGCAGGTATTTATTTTTAGGACGATGTCTAGAGGGGGGACTTGTAAGCGGCGGGTTGCATGGTTAATTATAAAGCAAACGTACAACTTCCGAAAACGGGGTAGCGTCGTTATCACATGCCGTGCTCCGTCGAGGCATTAAACATGGCAACACGGCAATACCATATGCATGTGGGGCCCAATAATGCAAGTACTCGTACGTGCGCATGCTTCTATTCCTACTGTCACTACTTATACTGGCGGAAGAGGAAAAGCAGCATGGGCTGAATGTATGAAGGTAGAGAAGACCGATTGGCGCACTTCGACCATTTAACATTCACCATGGATTGTATTATTGCTTCTGTTTCTGATTTGCAACAGGCATAGTATCCTGGATCCATTTCGCCAGCTCAATCGCTTCGCTGCTTTCAACCCCAGCATTTTGAAATAGTGCTGGCCAGTCTTCGACTTCATGTAGGTAGCGCTTCTCAAGTCTTTGGCGAAGAGCATCACACTGTTCCGAAGACACACCATTGACATTTAAATTGATCGCCATTATGAGTCCATTCTTAACATCGAGATGAATCTGTTCCAGAGATTTAGTGCCGTTGTCAACATCATCCAGACTTCGTACATACCTTAGCCTTGCCATTCTCTTCCTGCTGGTTTGACAACGTGAATTGTGGAGTTTGAAGATATGTCCATTCAGCAGATCTCAGCTCTCTCCACCCCTTCTCGACACCCTCGATCCTCAGCCACTCTTCCCCCACAGGTTCAGCTTCCTTTTGTGCCCCATAAAGATCACTGAATTCGCGTTGTACTTCTTCGATGAAGTCTTCATTGCGGAGGAGGATATTTCCCACCGGGCTGCTCACGCTATCGACACCCCTGCCCTTGATGAATCCTTTCGCTGGAGAATGCAAGTAGTGCGGGATGATGTTCAGATTAGGAGAGTTTAAAAGACCAGTGCCGTGATGGAGGGCTCTGTGTCTCGTCAATTTATACGCCGAACCCGACACTTTCAGACTTCTGGGATGGTCCGTCTGCCAAGGTGTCGTGTGCGTGTCTGTCTCGGGGCCCCAGTAACCAGCAAATGCAGAATCTCCTTGGTCAAGAACGATATCGTGTCGTTCGTTGACCCTCGATCGTGGTACTTCGAGACTCCGCAAAGCGCGGACGACCATCTCCGCATGTTTGTCTCTCGTGAAACTTGACGAAGGGGAGATGACGGTCCAGTTCACATTTCCCTCATCGTGAAAAACCGTGCCTCCTCCACTCCGCCTTCTCACAAGGTCAACATTCCCGAGTCCTGTTGATTCAGTCCGAGGTATCGACGTATTCTTGGGGCCTGTCCGGGTGGCGCTGAGCAATCCGAGGTTGACCTCAAGCCAAGGATTTTGATTTCGACCGATAATTATACTCGGTCTGTTCACATATAGAAACAAGATAGCTGATGCCGGAGAGGAATTCTGGAGTAGGTAGTGCTCAATAGACAAGTTGATGTACGGATCCTGGCACGTGGAGATGTACGACTGGACTGGACGAGAGAGATCAAGACTCAGGTCACTACACGATGCGGTACCATAGCAACGCGGACGTGCCCCTAGTAAAGCAGAGGCTCGCTTTCTCCAGTAGCGACAAGGAAGCATGTATGTATCGAGGTCTGAATATAAAAGCTATTTTCCGCGGAAGGCGTGCTGGCTTCCAGCTTTGCCCACAGAGTCTTGGCACTCACTGAATTCATCTTGTCGTACCAAAAGGTTACTTAGATCGTTGTGGACAGAATGGTACATATGAGCCGTCATATCACAGAAAATTAATGCTCTTTTGGAATTCGCCAAAGACTGGTATTACATATGGATACATCCTGAGCTAGCTCTGTGCCGCAGCCAGGAAGGATGCTTTTCGAAACAGTAAGTAAGGTAATGGCAAGCAAGCAAGCAAAACAGAAAATTGGTATCTCAAGCTGTTTGAAGAAGGACGATCCTCGTGATGTCCTGCATTCAGCTATCTCTCGACCATGCCAGCGCTGATGGGTATGATAAGCCAGACGTGTAGGACTGATGCATTAGTAGCCGTTCATGGTTCCGCGCTGACTTTGCCTGCTAAGCTCGCGGTCTGCGCTTGGCGAAATAGGTCTGCAATCAGAAAATCAGGGCCGTCATGAATTGGGGACTCAACATGTGTACTCACCTGCTTCCACCATGGCCAACTGCGCTGCTCTCCTTGAGTGCGAGCAGTTGCTTGGCTCTGAAGCTCTCGTAGTGGATTTGGCTGGTAGTCTCGATCAAGTCTTGGAGGTGGGTGCGAGTGAGGAAGTTGCGGAGGTAGACAAACTCGCAGTGGGTCTCGTCCTCACAGTTGATGATACCCCACCTGTTCTGCCGACCACGGACAGCACGTCCGTTGATGTTGATGGTCTTCTCACTGCCGACAACGGCGAAGGGGATCAAGGACTGTAGAAAGCGTCAGTGTAAAACACGGCAGATGCGGAGCAGTCTAATCTGGTACCTTGATCTGCGAGTTCACAGCGGCCTCCTCAACGTCATACTCTTCATTGTCGTATGGATACAATCTGATGCTGTGGAAAGCAAACTCCTCCTTTATTCTGTCCTTGAAAGCTTGTCTCTCTTCCAAGGTCAGACTATCGGCCTTGGCGATGACAGGGACGACATTGACAGTCTCGCTGAGCTTCTTCAGAACAACAATATCGATTGGCTTCAAGGCGTGGCCAGAAGGCTGTATGAAGAACAGGCAGCAGTGGATTCTGGTGTCTTGAATGTAGCGATCACGCTGAGCAGTAAGCTCCTTGCGCAGGTAAGCCGAGTGCTGGTCCTTGATGTACTTGACAATGGGGTCCCAGCAGCGGTCATTGTTCACAAGGTCGCCGTAGCCAGGGGTGTCGACGATGTTTAAGCGCAACCTAACGCCATTCTCCTCGATGACGTGGGACACAGGATGAATCTCAGTGGTGCTGCGAATAGGCTCCGAAGGAGAGAGGCGACCCTTGGAGTCGATGAGGTGGGATGCGAAGATGGTGTTGATCAGGGTTGACTTTCCCAGGCCAGTCTGTCCTGTTTTGGGCATTGTTAATTAGCCATGCTCCACACTACTGACGAGGGGTTCAGCTGGCCATCAGCAGAGCATACCAACACAGATGACGTTGAACTGGAAGCCTCTCTTCAACAACTTCTTTTCGATCTGCGACGTGATGCTGTCGAAACCGACATGGTTCTTGGGAAAGACCGACTGCGGTTGCTGGGTCTGAGCAACGGCTGCCATTGTGGTTGAACGAGGGACGAAACTGGACAATCAAAGGATTCCTTGATCAGGGAAAGTTAGAATCGACGAAAAAGAGACGTGATGGCGCAACGTTGTATGGAGATAGGGCGGGCAGTCAGGTACAGGAGACACACACGGAGCTGGAGAAGGCGCATCTCACCAGGCACTCAGGGTCCAGCCGCAACTCGCGACAGGGGAAAGGCGCACGGACGACGACGACCGATCCAATCGGGCTTTCCACCATGGCCGGCCGAACTTCCCAAGAACTTTTGGCTGTGCCCATACAGCATTGAGAGATTAAAAGCGTCACATATCAACCCGACATTAATACACGACAAGTAGCAAGGCCGCCAACAATAAACATGGCTCTCCGAGCTGCCCCATCTGCTGGATTCCTCCGCTCCTTCCTTGCCGTTGCGCAGGCCCGTCTTGGATCAAATGCAGCACAATCGAGATCAATTCTTCAAACACCACTATTGGGAACATGGCAGGCAGCACTCCTACCCGCTATTACCATTCCTATCCCTTCCCTTGTATCTGACCTTTGGGAATCTGTGCTTCGCGCTGTGCCCAAGAAGAAGACGTCGCACATGAAGAAGCGTCACAGGCAAATGGCTGGCAAGGCATTGAAGGACGTCACCGCTCTGAACACTTGCTCGAGCTGTGGAAGGACTAAGAGAGCACATGTTCTGTGCCCCTACTGTGTCGCAAGTAAGCTGCGAATCCAAATAGTGAACGCCTTCAGCCAGAAGCTAACGTCGTTTTCAGGCATCAAAAGATGGTTCCTTAACGATTTCACTCCTAACGATCGGAAGAAGGCTGAAAGCAAAAAGAGCGCCGATACTCCTAGCAAGTCGGAAGGAGGAGAGCAATAGATTCGTGTGTATAGGAGAGACATAGGCTACGAGGACTGGGTGGGACTGCTGTCCTTGAGCACGGCGTTATGAGTGGGCATAGCAGGTGTTTGGGTCACTTGAATCATACCATATAGGTGTATTCCAATTCGATGTACAATAAGCAGAAGCATGATAGGCTACCTTGGAAGAGCCATCATTACAAGGGTGATTTTGTCGATATCTGCCTCTCATGATTCAAATGCAGCATTTTAGCATGTCCGTGTTCACAACGTCATCAGCAACACAAATGCCCCACCATCTTTAGACATTTACTACAACACCATCTCACATCCACACTGCGTACTCTTGTCAAAAGCCATGCTATGACACTGTGAGTACTTGTACCATTATATCACAGATCATTCTCTCTCGTCAGTAAAATGGTAAGCCTTGAACACAGTGACCGGCATGCTATGGATTCTAACTAGTCACACAGTCGAAACAGTATCTCCAGACTCATAGTGTGCCCTCATCTGCGCCAACCGATATCTTTTCCCTCGCCGCCACTTCCACTCACCTCGTTTCTGCTTCTGGTGCCTCAGCAATCCACATACACTCCACCATCAACACTTCTCCCGATGCTGAGAATCCATACCCTCTCGTTCAGACCCTCGAAGGCGCACACAAATTAGGCGCACACCATGTTTGCGTGAGTGGTGATGGAAAGACTGCTGCTAGCACCGGCTTTGGCGGAGAGGTGAAGGTCTGGGAATTGAATGAGGAAGAGCAACAGTGGCAGGAGAAGGGCAGAATCTTAGGTGCGACGCTTCCTTGTCGCAAACAATCCCCTCTTGTATCAGCGTGATAAGAGCTCATGAACTGATAACGGAACAGATGATGTAAAGGCTGGCGAGATTTGGGCAATTGCTCTCAGTGCAGATGGTAAATTCTTGGCTGGCACTACATATCATGGCCGCATCAATGTCTGGGACACGGCCACCCTTACCTCTGGTGAGCAGGGAGGGGCAGTGAAGATCAGGGAGTATGAGACTAAGGGAAGCTTTGGGATGAGTGTAGCATTGGTGCGTAATTTCCATCTCCATCTCCTATGACCACGTCGGCTAAATGGCATAGTCATGTGATGGTGAATTCACGGCCTCAGGCCACGCAAACGGCGCTGTATACCTCTTCAACAACAGCACCGGTCGCCTCGCTCACTCTCTACAAGGCCTTGTCAAACCTGTCCGTACAGTTGCCTTTTCTCCGGCATGCAAGTTTCTGGCTGCCGGTGGAGATGCCAAGATCATCGCTCTTTACGATGTCAAGAACGGGGAACAGGTCGCTAATCTTACTGGAAGCGGGAGTTGGATCATGAGCCTAGACTGGAACAGCAGCGGGGAATACCTCTTGAGCGGGTGAGGCTAGCTGAATGCTCTTTACGGACTATGCTAATCTCGTTCAGTGCATACGACGGCAAAGCAAAAGTCTGGAGTGTCGAGCGCCGTGAATGCGTAGCCACTCAAACCGAGTCCGACAAGACCCTCTGGGCTGTCAAATGGCTTCCCATGACTGCAGCCACTCGTAATGAGACCTTTGTGACAGCTGGTGCGAACAGAAGTCTCAGTTTCTACAGAGAGGCGAGTGGCGGATGAGAGGTCCCGTGATATTGCATAGTACCCTTAGTGCTTGCAATTTCGTCCACCCTTATGACCATCCATGACGGCGACATGATCCTTGAAGATGCGCAATCGGCGAAGTACAGGGAAGTCGCGTTCGCACAAGCATGAGATGGTTGAATATCCTCTCCAATTCGGAAACAAGCCAGCGTTGATAACCTTACCTTAGAAGTCGCGAAGAAAGCTTAATGGTGCTGTGGCTGTTCTCCAGACGAAACAAAAGACCAATGAGCAATGAAAGCAAAACAAGACTACTCATTGTGGTATGGCTCCTTCCTCTTTATCACTACCCATTGACACATTACAAGTCTGTGCGTGAGCTGCAGAAGGGACATGATGACAAAGACGTTGGGCGTGAAACTTTCATACGAACCACATTCTACAAAGCAAGATCCGCCAAGCAGTAACCGGCTTGTATCATGTTGTGGCGATTAAGGTAGTTTCTTTCAATTGTCTTTGGAGGTCCCCTGCACAGCTGTTTCACAGCCGATATCATCTTTCTGATTTCATGTCATACTCGAGTGCTTTGTGACCGCCACTGTGATTGAACCTTGGTAGTGATAAACTTTATAGGCCAGCTATGGGAGACAGAGAAGTATCTCGGACAGAGAAATATCTCGCAGGGTCAGAATACAGGCATTTGGACTGACCAGGCAGATATTGCCCTGATGCTCGGAACAAAGGCTAAATTTAGACACGTGGGTACGATCTGCGAGATCCGAGACCCGAAATATGGGGTCAGGGCTGCTTGGCGAGACCGCGTGTTCTCAATAACTACCGGACCGGAGTACGGGCTATGATACCATCCCTTTGTAGCGCTCCATAAGCGTCACTCCCTGCAGCTTCGCAGTAAAGAATCGACCTTGGTTTTTGCGGAAGCTGGAATAAGAAGCAGTGCCATAAGACTACTGAACTAAACTTCGTCGGTTGTATGCTGCCGATATCAGGCTGCACTTCAGCCTAGTCATTGCTCCTTCAGGGTGCGATTGTTGTCAACGAGACAGATCTTACAACGCCGCCGTAGCACACCTCGAGTCAGCGACTGCAGCAGATTCTGGAAGGCTGGCGGCTCTCAGTGGACACATACACTCAACTTGAGAGTGCTTGAATGCATCCCTTTCATCCAGCTCCTTGTCGGATGGGGGCTTTACGATGGACAGAAGCGCTTGCATACAGCCTCATCTACTGCTCGACGTGGGTTACCAGCGCACTTGCCGATAAGACGGCAGCAGACTACTATGTGTCTTCGTTGCCAGGAGCGCCGTTACCGCTTCTCAAGATGCATGCTGGGTCAGTATTGCGCTTAATAGACACTGAACCTTGACAGGACTGACTTTATTGAGCACAGACATGTCGAAGTCTCTCCAGAACACCACGGAAACCTGTTTTTCTGGCTGTATCAAAATCGACACATAGCCAATCGCCAACGGACAGTGCTATGGCTGAATGGTGGACCGGGCTGCAGTTCCATGGATGGTGCCATGATGGAAATCGGTCCATACCGAGTACAAAAGGACGGCACACTCACATACAATGACGGCTCCTGGGATGAATTTGCAAACCTCCTATTCGTGGACAATCCCGTAGGCACAGGCTTCAGCTATGTGGACACTGACAGCTATGTGCATGAACTGAAAGACATGGCCGATCAAATGGTCGCTTTTTTGGAGAAATTCTTCACCCTGTTCCCGGAAATGTCTATGGATGATCTTTACATTGCGGGAGAATCATACGCCGGTCAACATATTCCCTACGTTGCACAGGCCATTCTTGACAGGAACGCTAAAACGAGTGGTACGAAGTGGAGCCTATCGGGTCTCTTGATTGGCAACGGCTGGATTTCTGGACCCGAGCAGTATCTTGCATACCTACAATTCGCTTACAAAGAGGGTGTCATCAAAGGTGGAACTGATGCAGCGAAGGCTGTCGAGGCCCAGCAAGCGCTGTGTATCAAGGCGCTGGATGAAGGTGGGAAAGACCACGTCGATGTTGGAGCTTGTGAGGCGATCCTGACAGAGATTCTACGACTTTCTCAAAAGGATGGCCAATGCCGAAACATGTACGACGTGCGCTTGACAGACAGCTACCCCAGCTGTGGCATGAATTGGCCCCCAGACCTCGAATACGTCAAGCCGTACCTGCGCCGCTCCGATGTCACTAGCGCGCTTCATATCAATCCCGACAAGAAGACCGGCTGGGTTGAGTGCAATGGTCAGGTCGGCCAAGCTTTCAATGCTCACAATTCAAAGCCTTCAATAGACCTCCTGCCAGGATTGCTGGAAAAGGTTCCAATTGTCCTTTTCTCTGGTGACAAGGATCTCATTTGCAATCACATTGGTACTGAGGATCTCATCAACAACATGTCCTGGAATGGTGGCAAGGGTTTCGAACTCTCGCCGGGCGTCTGGGCGCCGCGCCGTGATTGGACGTATGAAGATGAGGCAGCAGGAATCTATCAATCTGCACGCAACCTCACCTACGTACAATTCTACAACTCCTCACACATGGTGCCTTTCGATTACCCTAGACGCACGAGAGATATGCTGGATCGGTTCATGCAGGTTGATATCGCTAGTATCGGTGGTACGCCCAGCAACAGCAAGATTGACGGCGAGAAAGGGCTCGAGACAAGTGTTGGCGGTCACCCGAACAGCACTGTTGCCGAGGAGGCAGAGAAGGACAAGCTGCTAGAAGCTACATGGCGCGCGTACTACAAGTCTGGCGAGGTCGCGCTCGTAGTGGTGATATTGGCCATTGGAGTCTGGGGATTCTTTGTGTGGCGGGCGAGGAGACGCCATTCGGGATACAGCGGTGTATTCGGAGGCGGCGACGATGGTATGAATGGCGGCATGGGTCTCAGTCTTGACAAGTTCAGGAGCAAGAGCGACAGAGATATCGAGGCTGCAGATTTTGACGAGGCCGAGCTGGATGATCTCTCCAGTCCACACAATCCAGAGCGGGAGCGTTTTGATGTCGGCGGGGATAGCGAAGACGAGGATATCGGGCATGGACAGCACAGGTGATGGCGGAAGTCTGTCTCCTGATTTTAGAAGAGCGCGATAGAGTACCTTATTGAATAATGTCCGTGTCACATTCAATGAGCTGTAAAATCACTTTGAGAGCATGGAACCAGGGTAGTGAAGTGTAGATTTATTCTTGCTCGTGAAGTTGCTATTTCAATATGAAGATGTGTTTGATCGTTTATCAGATACCGTCGTAGGAAATGTAGCATCAATACTCCAAGCTCCGCCCCAATGAAGGGTACGAAGTCGGCAGCTCAGTGCTTGACTCTATACCTTTTCATCATCATATAAACGACCGAAACGCCCCCGGAGCCCACTGAAGTTGATGAAGGAATCTGGCTCGTCTGACCGAGCAAAGGCGTGACTGACACCATGGCAGATGGGCCACCCTAACAGATCCAAAAGATGGTGAACTCCTCGCATCAAGAATGAGCCCCATTGAGTTACCCCTCCATCCTAGTCGTCCAAGGACAAACCAGGCCGAGCAGGGCCATCGCATGTCTTTTGACCTCGACGAAAGTGTGACCATACACACCTGGACCCAACTTGCTCCCGCAGCAAAATGACCAAGACGAACCTGCCTCCTCCTCACCATCCCAGGCCTTCAAACATCAAACAGCTCAACCGACCAGACCTGACTCATATCCTCATCATTTGGAATGGTGCAACCGAGAGTAGATGCAAAATGCCGGGACGAGAGTGCGAGCGGCGACAGGAGCTGTGAGAGGGATGGAGGTGCGCAAGTCGGTGAGCCGCAGAAAATGCTTCTATGGCGGCGCGTTTCCGCGTACTGGTGAAACCAGCATGTCCGGGGACTTTCTCCCAAAGCGGAATGGTGAAGAGAGGGAGGCCTCTCGGTATGTAAGCTTTGATTGCGATTCTTTGAGCGAGGAGTTGGGAAAGAGAAAGAAAGAGGTGACAGGAGTTGAAGCTGAAGAAAAAGCTCTGCTAATTTTGAGCTTCGGCAAACGCCGCCGATGGGAGCTCGGACGCGACTTCCAACATCTGCCTAGCGTCAACTTCGTCAAGGTGCCTGCCTTCGCGTCAAAGAAGCTCGCAAGCATTAATGGAGTGAATGTCCGCCTGCCTTGTCGTTATTTTTTTTTGAGCTTCAAGTGAGAGTGAATCAGTAAGCCCGTGTCGTGCCGTCTTTACGGGATTGATACTATACATCACATCACCAAGTAAGTTCCGATCTGACCTGCCACCGAGTTTCAAAATGTCTTTCCCCGGACGCGAGATAAAGATGCCGCGAGCAGGAGGTCTGGAATCTAGTGCTTACAATCCGCAGAGAACCAAAAAATCGCAAGAAGACAATTCGATGTCGGGCCTGTTTAACAGCGCAGCCTCAGCAGCGAGCAGCTCTGCGACGGCCACGCAGGGAGACATCAGCGGTGATGTACAACTCCAGAGCCCTCCAGAAGACAGCATTTCGGACCTCTCCTTCTCGCCTGCCTCGGACCACCTCGCTGTCGCCTCATGGGACAAGAAAGTGCGCATCTACGAAATTGATGGATCTGGAAACAGTCAGGGCAAAGCGGCCTTCGACCATGAAGGGCCAGTCTTGAGCTGCGCTTGGTCAAAGGTCAGTGAAATGGAGAACAAAGGCGCAATCATCCCGTATCCCGTGATACTGACTCTTCTCCAACCAGGATGGATCAAAAGTCTTCGGAGCGGGTGCTGACAAGGCAGCAAGAATGCTTGACCTGGGATCGGGAGGCAGTGCAGCCCAGCAGGTAGCTGTCCATGAGCAGCCCATCCGCTGCGTCGAAACCATTATGGTGCAGGGCAGCCCTATGCTCGTCACCGGTTCATGGGACAAGACGGTCAAGTACTGGGATCTGCGACAACAGCAACCAGCCGCTACCCTGCAATGCCAGGATCGCGTCTACACCATGTCTGTCAAAGACTCGTTATTAGTAATCGGAACTGCCGAGAGATGGCTTAACATTGTCAATCTGGCCACGCCTGACAAGTTCTACAAGTCACTGCAGAGTCCGCTTAAATGGCAGACCAGAGTCGTCTCTTGCTTCGCAGATGCTTCTGGCTTCGCCGTCGGAAGTATTGAGGGCAGATGCGCCATTCAATACGTTGAAGACAAGGACTCTGGGTATGTCACCATCCTCTCTCGATTCATACCGTCCTTGCTAACTCTCCTTCAGCTCCAACTTTTCCTTCAAGTGCCACCGTCAAAACGTACCCAATCAGCGCGACGTTGCCAACGTTTACTCCGTGAACGCAATCTCCTTCCACCCTCAACATGGAACATTCAGTACTTCCGGTAGCGACGGAACTTTCCACTTCTGGGACAAGGACGCGAAGCATCGTCTCAAGGGCTACCCTGAGGTGGGCGGCACCATATCCGCAACCGACTTCAACCGCACGGGCAGCATTTTCGCCTACGCTGTCAGCTACGACTGGAGCAAGGGTTACGCCCACAATAATCCACAATACCCCAACAAGATCATGCTTCATCCTGTTGGACCCGAGGAGTGCAAGCCAAGGCCCAACAGCAAGAAGAGGTAAGCCGCTGGGCTGGAGGTGCTTTTGGCAAGGAATGGACCATGGCGGTGGAAAAGGGATTGATCAAGGGGTGTAACAACATCGGGCATGAAAAAGCGCGGCGCACGGCGTTTCTGGAACAGGGCTTGCATTCTGAATTGCGGCATCAGGGAGGTTGCAACAACGTGCTAGGGCATCTGACGGAAACCGGCAGCGGAAGCTCTTGAAAGAGTAAAGAGTGCCCAAGAAAGCTATTGGTGACATAGCGCTAGCTAGGATATCAAAGAATATCAATTCTCACACAATCACCACTTCTTCGAATATCCTGCTTCACAATACACGAGTGAGGACCATAAGAGTGTGCTTTTCAAGGACGGAGTTTGCTTCTGAGGCACCCAGAACAGGGCAATGACGAACCTCCATGGCAGCGCAGTGATATTGCCATTGTGAACAGAGGTACCAACACTATCATGAATTGGTCGTGATCCTTATCCTTCTCGGTAGTAATCCAGAGCACCTTGACAAGCAAGCGCAGGACTCCAACTCGACCTCTCACTCTCAGGCTGCCCTAAGGTGATGTACCTTAGCTTGGTTCGGCCGTCCGACCGACATTCAACCGCCAAGCACAATGTATAAATTCTCGGCCTTCTCCTCTTCAAACTCCTCTTCTTTCTCTCTTCGATACCGTTGTCTCCTACATACCCTTGGGATTCAAAATGCAACCATTTGATTATCCACATTCCCGTGAGACCGACATCGATTCATAAGCCTTTTATAATCCCGCCATTTCGTCTTTTGACTTGGTTTGGCGGGTTCGCTTCCGGCACACATACCTTGCTTTTCGATTCCCGTCTCTTTCGTGTCAACGCTTTGTTGATGGTGATTGAGTCATGGCTGCGAAAAGTACTTGTTTGAATGAATGCATGTGATAGTCGACACGTCTCGCAGCTTCTGGTTCGGAACTTGCGTTTCTAGATCTCGTCTGGCGTGTAGCCCTTGTGTACATGGAATTACATAATGCTCTACACCAAGACAATCCTCACACGTAATCATATCACATCATTCAAAGTCATCAATGCATGTACCCAGTTGGGAATCTCGTCAATGCTCTTCACGTTGATCTCCTTTCTGCCGTTCATCTTCCTGCGTAAGGAACTCGACACGGGGTAAACTGCAACTGTTAGCTATAACTTGGAACACCTTCAGACCTATCTGCAACATACCAACTCTCCTCAGCCTGTTAGATCCACCAAGCGGCTGATATGCCTTCAATCCGTGCCAAGGATCCACCCTCATATGGTCCCCCCAGAATGTCTTCCGCTCAAAGTCGAAACTCTCCTGCTTGGGGATCTTGAGTGTGGCCACGGTCTGCCATGGATACTTCTCCGGGTCCCAGGCTTTGCCCGCATACTCCACCGGCTGGTCCTCGAGATTCTCACAAAGCTGCACTTGGAACAGGTACTCGGCGTCATACTCGTTGTGAAAGTTTTGCAGCCACCTATGAAGGATATCGGAGCCATCTTCTGGCTTGATAACTTCGTCATACAGCTTGGTTTGGGTCTCGGAGGAGGGAACAAGGCAGTACTTCATGACATAGTCACCAAAGCGGTACGCGACCTGAGAGTATTGGCGAGTGCTCTCAAGGTGGGTCTGTCGAACTTGGTCGCGACCCCTCTGCAATTCGGTATCATCGCGCTTGGCAAGATGTTCCTGAAGCACCTTTGGATCACCACCATACTTGATTCGGAGACCGATGATTTCTCGGGTGACCTTGGCCGTTGCAAGGTCAAGTGCCGGTGTGCTATTGAATTCGATGTCTTGGGTGGGGAAATCTTTACCAATGTCGAACATATCCCCTTTAACGTTGAATAGCTTCATGGCAAATCCACGAGGCTGTGGGATCCGGTCCTTAGACCTCGTCAGAAAAGAAGGATGATTAGTGTCATCAGTGCAATACTCACATCTAATCCAGGGTCACCAGGCTCAGTGCTGTATCTGCATGCGACAGGGTCCTCAGCACCTTTGGAGAAGAGCTCTCCTTGCCTCAAGTGCTCTGGCAAGTTGTCATGGACAACGAAAGTACCTTTGACAATACCGTGGGTACGGGCATGGGTCCCACTATAGCAGTGACGGTGCATGTTCCATTGGGCCTTTTGGATGCAATTGATCTGCTCTGCGACGGCATCGATTTCTTCCTTCTCGCCTGTGGGTACCTTCTCAACACCCTCAGCATCCCAGCGGATATAAGTCCTCTTGGTTAGGTCATCAATGGGCGTGCCATTGGTTCCATTAGATTTGGCACCAGGTGCTGGATGTACAGAGAAAGTGGCCAGTCTATCGGCGACTTGCGTAGCAGACATGGTGGGATGTTTTGGCTTCGTTCGGTATGAAGAAAGAGTAAGGAGTGAGAGCAATGTATACTTAGTGCTGGGCTTGGATTGGCTGAATGGGTGTGGTGTTTATATGGGTGTGCAATAATGATGCGGGGTAACGATCTAATAGAGGTACGGACACTTTACTTGAACTAGTAATTGACTTCCATCTGAGATGGCGGGAAGCTCAATCTCTGGAGAGAGACATGGTCCAGAAGGTCTCTTTCCCCGCCATGGGGCTGTCACTACCCGCAACAGAGGCTCACGATCAAGGTGGGAAAGGTCGGCCATACGGAAGCGACCTGTTGGGTATTCCAAATGCAGTCAGCTCCGAGGCGAGAGGATGCAGATGTTACGATGACGCAAAAGAGCAGACCCCTGATGAGGGCAACTGACATGGTCAGCGATTCTGGTACATGGCAATACAAGTATCAAAAGAAAGGGGTGCAATCGGTCGTGGGAGATGTGGCTTCGCGCACGCGGGAGATATGTCGATGATGTTTGATCGTCGGCCGGGGAAAGTGGTGCGGTGCGGCGCTAGTAAGTTGCGCCCTTGTTACGGGCGGACTTCGAGTTGTCTGAATCGTTTGACCTTCCACATTCCGTGACAGTGCCAAATCTGCGTGAGAGGAGGTAGCCTGCCGCTTCTCATCATGTCGGCTAATAACGCCAGTGATCCCGTGTCAAAATCAGGTTGGTTCTTTCCAATACAGCTGGCATTCTCGCTCATGTCTTGCCAACGCTGACGCGGCCACGTATACAGCTGCAAAGAAGAAACGGAAGAATAAGAAGAAGGCCAATGAAAAGAACAAAGACAGCAGCGATGCCATAGCGACCAACGGGGCAAGAGATGATGCCGAAGCAGATGAAGAAGAAGGCGAGCTAGACGAAGATGCGCAGCACCACTCGGACAGGGTGAGACAGAGCAAGCCTCGTGCACGAACCTATTCTGACAACATGGAAGCAATCGTCCGTAGTAGAGAGCGCCCCGGAACAGACTTCACAATCAGACGCCCTCCCAGGCTTGTCAAAATACCCGATTGAAGCGCCAGAGCAGACCCCCGAGATACCACACCAAGCCTCAGAGCCGGCTGAGACACTACCAGAACCTCTAGAGCATGACTCCGCACCTTCAGGGTCAGCAGAACTGCAAGAGACAGACCATGTACAAAGCGAGACGACGTTACCCCTTCGCAATGGAATGCACGGGCCAGACAACACCGAGACAGCAGCGCGTTTGGAAGCAATGGCAAAAGAGCGTGACGAGTTGCGAGCCGAAGTCATAGAGCTGCGGAAATCACTCGAGACGATACAAGGTAAACACCAAGAAGACCTGTCTGGATTACGCGAAGAAGTAGAAGAAGCTCAATCTGCAAAAGAGAATGCAGAGGGACAATACAGGACTCTGCTGGGCAAAGTCAACACCATTCGCTCTCAGCTTGGAGAACGTCTGAAGGCAGATGCAGTATGTCCAAACTACCCGATTGTCCTATATACAGCACGCTAAGCAACGACAGGAAGAACTTTCGCAAGCCCGCACGCAAATCGAGGAGCTCCACGAAGACAACCGCAGTACCAGGGAAGCGAACGAAGAGCTTCGCGCCAAGATTGCGGAACTCGAGACCGAGGCCAAGGAGCAAGGGGACGAGGTTGCCTCGCTGAGAAATCGCACCAATCTCTCTCAGACGAATTGGGCCAAAGAGCGAGATGAACTCATCGGCAGAGAAGCCTTTGCACGCGAAGAATTTGAAAGCGCCCGACAGGCCATGCAAGATTGGGAGGTGCTCGCCATGGAGGAGCGTTCGTTGCGAGAATCTCTCAGTGACCGGGTGGCTGAGCTTGAGGACCAATTGAATGCCCAAAGAGAACTATATGAAAGAGTCGCCGAGGAACGGGACGGCCAAAACTCCACCGTTGACGGATTGCAGAGAGCCCTGCATGATATACAGGATGGTAAGCTATAATGCTGCTTACCAAGGTGCCATCAGCAATGCTAATCCACCTATCTAGCACGAAAACAAGAGCTGCGTGAAATGGTCGAGAGTTCACAAGCACAGCTCGACGCCCTTCGATCCGAAGCCGAGGCCTCCAAGGCTGCCGCCACAGCCAGCGCTGCCGAGCTGGAAAATACGCGCAAAGAGCTTGAGCGCGCAATACCCTTTGAGAAAGAGGTCAAAGAGAAGAACCTCTTGATTGGCAAGCTCAGGCACGAAGCCGTCATTCTCAACGACCACTTGACCAAGGCTCTGCGCTTCCTCAAGCGCGGAAAGCCAGAGGACAATGTTGACAGGCAAATCGTCACGAATCACTTCCTGCACTTCTTGATGTTGGACAGAAGTGATCCGAAGAAGTTCCAAGTGCTGCAGCTTATTGCTGCATTGCTGGGATGGACAGAAGGTATGTCATGCCCTCCCCTTTGTGTCTTTCTTCGAGAATGCACAGGCTGATATGTAATGACAGCGCAAAGAGAACAGGCCGGTCTCGCCCGCCCTGGCGCTTCCAATTCTGCTCTTAGGGTCCCGCTATCTCCATTCCGCCGTACACCCAGTACGCCCTCGTTATCGTCAGACTTTATGCCCGAGAGCACCAGTGGCAGCAAAGAATCGCTCGCGGAGCTCTGGTCAGAGTTCTTGGAACGAGAGGCACATGAAGGCGGGTCGAGTAGTAGAGCTGCAAGTGTGGCCGGCCACGGCATCAGGAGCCCCAGTGTGCCCAGTATTACGAGCCCTACCAGCGAAAGGCATGTACCGGGTCTTGGAATCAATAAACAGGGGCCGCTGTCATAATAGCCATTTGTGTACGCTTTTGGTACGCACAGGCAACTGTCATCGACTTACAATATCGCACACAGCCCTTTGATCATGTGAAAAAGTTGAGTGTTGGTGGGAAAGGAAATGAGAGATGTTGAACACGCCTAGGTATCTCATTCTATATTCTACACGACGCCTACAACTTGTAGTTTCCGGCAGAAGCAGCAGGTCCGCTTCTGATGGCTTCTCCATCGACATTTGTAAGCTCGCCCTTCTTTCCAATGACCTTGACATTTCCCTTCTTGAGGTCACCAATGACTTCTTTGCGGCCTTTGCTCTTCATGCTCTCCGTCTTCTTCTGGGGCTCAGCATTGCTGTTGCCCTTTCTCTCCCTCTCCTTGTCGCGTCTCCTTCTGCGCTTGCGCTCTTCTCTGGACATCTCCTCCCTCGCCACCGGCATGCCGCCTCTCGTCGCAACCTCGTCAGATCGCTTGTCGATGGACTCGCCGGCTTTGTACACCTCTTGGGGTGCAAGCTGACTTGCTCCTGCAGCTTCTGCGCCGGCAGTGGGTCTGGCGTCTTCGAGGCGTACAACAGGGGCGTCCACTCTGATATCCAATTGGGCGGCCTTGGGACCAGGCTTGAAGTGGAAGGAGCTGAGACTATCGAGTTTGTGTACAATGTCTTTCCACAAACCCTCAATCTCCTTTTGCTGCTTCTGCGTTTGCTCGTCCTTGGCATCGACGTAGTTGGGGTCGGTACGCTTGAGATGCTCTTCTTCATACTGTTCGGCCAGGGACTTCTTGGATTTGGTGTCGTCGAGCTCAAAGCGGCCACGGCGGGCATCCTTGCCAGTGGCAAGGTCATCTGGTCGACGTCGAATGATGTCTTGGAAGTCGTGGGCCAGGATGCGGCGTTTGATCAGCTCCTCGATGCCCTCACTCACCTCTGCGGTGGTTACGGGAACAGGCTTGCCTGCGCGCTCGAAATCGAGGTCCTCCTCTAGCAGTGAGTTCAGGGGACGGTCGGCTGCTCGTGCTTCACCGGACAGAGTCCATTCGCGTTTGGCGACATTGGCGGCTTCGAGCTTGCGAATCTCCTTTTCGATCTCGGCACGACGACGCTCGTGAGTGCTACGGCGAGAGCGAGGATCAGCGGGATCTAGCTCTTCAGCCTCGTCCTCTTCTTCGGCCTCGGACTCGTCGAAGAGATCGCGGTGGACGGCTTCCATTGTGCGTTGCATGTCGTTGTTGATCGCTTCGTCATCCTTGGCGGCGCCGGGAATCTGTTCGGCGGCAGGGAAGTTGTGAGGATTCGGGCGGCCCTTCTTGTTCTTTCTGCTGGCCTTCTTTGCTGGTGGAGCAAAGAAGTCGTCGTACTTGATGGCATTGGTGTTGGATAGGCCAGCCATCTCGTCCATTTCTCCCTCTTCAACCTCGGCGTCGTCGTCATCGTCGTCGTCGCTGAAGGGGGCATTGAGGTCTGCATTGCCGAAAGTTGGGCCATCTCCGTCTTCGCCGTCTTCCATTTCCTCATCCTCAGCGGCGCCAGACTTTGCAGTAGAGCCTAGAGGGTTGGAGCCCCAGTCGATGTTGTCCTCTTCATCGCTAGGCTCATCCTCGTCGCCACGGGCATCTGCTTGCTCGAGGAATTCAGATTGTCTGTTGAAGTCGTCGATGGAGAAGAAGCCATCGTTCAGACCGTGGGGATCAGGAATGTATTCCTCAGCTGGCTCGTCGTCTCGGTCGTCCTCACTTCCAGCATCGCTGCCCATCTCGATGTCTTCGTCACCCTCTTCCTGCTCATCACCATCATCATCATCTTGCACGTCACCGTCTTCTTCTTCCTCATCCTCGTCATCAGAAGTGTGGTATTCTTCCGCGCCGTCGTCTACGCCTTCGATCTCATAATCTACACCTTCCTCACCAATATCGCTTTCGTCTTCTTCTTCCTCTTCTTCGACAGCATATCTTTCTTTGAGAGTCTCGAGACCTTTCTCAGCCTCTTTCCTTGCAGCATCGATGACCCTTCTCGCCTGCTCCCAGACTTGGTCAATGGCGAAGCCATCTACATGGACCTTCTTCAAGCGGAGGATCTCTTCTTCGCCAAGTTGCTCGCCTCGCTTCCTCTTTCTCCTCGAATCTTGCAATCGTTTTTGTTGAGCGTCGGAGAGTGTTGCGGCAATGGGATCCAATGTGTCTTTCAGAAAGGATAGCGACGAGGCGTGAAGCGCAGTTGGTGGCTGTAAGAAAGCATGAGGCGCCGAGGTCAGGGCTGATAAAAGGTCGCCTTCCCGCGCTCGTGTTACGATGGCCATTGCAAGTACAGTCGTGAGCGTAATTAGCTCTGATCGGTTTAGGGATACAGTATTCGCTACGGAAAGCTCGAAGTCACAAGTGCAGGAAAAAGTCATGCCAAGATTTCGTGCACACGCTCGGGACGCTCTACCTTAACGCCGACAAAGACCGATCAGCAGAGGGACGACCCCTTAAGGTACGTACCTTAGACCTCGCTAGCGTGCCAAGGGTTTGGCCTAAAGGAACAAGATTCAATCTGGGGACGGACGCATTCACATGCGACTCGATATATTATTTGTTTTATTAATTGTTGATATATGCTTCTCTTACGTCCTTACTTGTCCACGGCTACTCATACTGTCCCTTCGATCTCGCTGAGAAGATCTTCTCGCCTACTCTTTTCCACCAGAATGGCCCCCACAAGTCAGTGCTGCTTGACCATGTACAATTCCCAGAAGCTGAATTGACGCCTCCTTATAGCACAAACGCGCCGTCCAATCGTCATTTCCGGGCCCTCGGGCTCTGGCAAGTCAACCCACCTTAACCGCCTTTTGAAGGAATTCCCTGATCGCTACGGCTTCTCCATCTCGCACACCACCCGTGCACCAAGAGGAAGCGAGCAGAATGGTGTCGAGTACCACTTTGTTACCAAGGACGATTTCCTGAAACTTGTCGATGCAGGCGGCTTCATCGAGCATGCCCAATTCGGTTCCAACTACTATGGCACCAGCGTTCAGTCTGTCAAGGACGTTGCGCAACAGAACAGGACATGCATTCTTGATATTGAAATGGAGGTGTGCCACAGCCCTGCTTCCCCATCATTGACTTTCGGAAATCCTGACAACATGTTACTACTCAGGGTGTCAAACAAGTCAAGAAGACCAACCTGAATGCTCGCTACCTCTCCCTACAACCTCCATCCATCGACATCCTCGAGCAGCGCCTTCGTGGCCGCAAGACGGATTCCGAAGATGCCATCACTCAACGTCTGGCTCAAGCAAAGAACGAGCTTGAATTTGCCAAGCAGCCTGGTGTCTTTGACAAAGTCATCATCAACGATGATCTCGAGAAGGCCTGGGTCGAGTTCAAGGCTTTCTGCACCTCTGACGAGTAGAGGACCACGCCTGCTTCGCACGTGGTATGAATATTGGGAGTCTTGGGTTATTGGAGAATTATACAGCGCCCTTGCATAATGTTGCGGATAGAGGTAAATACCATTGCCGGCTTGTTGCGCCTTTCAGCAGCCTCCAAAATCTTGCACCTTCTCTATACCGTCTCATATTGCATTCCCACTGCACCGTCGCTCGCCATGATGCCTTGGCTGGCCCTTCAGCTGCTACCTCTCTGGCTCTCGAGTCTCTAGCTTCATGCTCTCATTGTCATTCTGACATTCTGACTTTTGCTCGTTTCCATCGCACTCGCTGAGCATGATCCTCTCAACTTGATACTTTTCCGGGCACCACTCTCTGTCCGTGAAGCGGTGATGCAACGGATTGTGCGAGCACCATTGGTACGCCACGTCTCCGGGAGGCACAACGCACTTGCATCTGTACAGGTGTTGAAACAGGATGCACATACTGTCAAATTCCTTCGAGCCTGGGCAATCAAAGAGTGATGATTTTGCTAATCGCTCTCGAACGCGAAAGTGTGAACTTTGGCGGCCGAGAGAAGTCCTCATTGCATTGCCTTTTAGTAAGTCATTCAAGCCAACATCGGGAAAAATTGACATGTCGAAAACCGTCGCAATTACATGACTTCAGAGCCCGCAGAGCCGATATGGAAGCAAACATTACTGACCTGTCATCTTGCATGGCTTTGAAACCACAAGATTCCGAGTGCTTGGGCATGCCAAACTCAATTCTCCTGCACCTCTCCCCTCGCCCCTCCTTTCGCGCATAGTCGCGCTCTTATGTCATGTTTGATCTGTCATTTCGGCTTCTCGGCTCATTAATGGTTAGGTTGCAGCTGTGAGCTCGAAGCTGTACCCTCGACCCTTTCAAGCAGGTGCAGCCATAGGAGCACATGGGTATGGTTCCCATCAGGTCGAGTGAGTAATTGGCATTGGAGTTGTATCAGAGTGACTCTGCCGGTACGATCACATCACGCGGCATGAATGAGCCAGGCAGACTTTCTGGTTGTGGATGAGCGCTGTCGGATACTCGAGGATCCAAGTGTATATTGGAGGTGTAAAGGTGACAATGCAACTTGCACCGACTAGGAAGGCACCCTGGTAGATCAACTAAGGTGAGTTAGATTCAGAACTGTGCCTTCTGCTTTAGCTCTTTCTTACAGATGTTGCTGTGTCTTGGAGCAAATTAGTGAAACTCCGGAGTGTCTGGTGTTGATGAAGCGCAAGTAAACTTCTCTCATTGGTTATTGGTTGCATATCTCCTTTCGTCTTTGCTGCGAGTATAGGCACAAGCTAGTCTCGTCTACGCCTTGTCTCGATTCCTTCTATTTGCACAATTGGCCTATCTCATTCACTGATTGCCATCAATCGTTTACATTGGGATAGGTAGGTCAACTTTCGCTCAAGTCACGCGGACAAACATCATCAATGGTCGGAGGAAACAAGGCTCATCATTGTATCGTCGTTTCTACCCATGTCTCAGACACGTATAAGCACATTCCCTAATCCCTAACCTAACCTTGATGTTCTACAATCACCTACGATCATCTCACACCGAGCTGAACGTCCCCATTCAGCCACATCGGTAACAGAAATCACGCCTCTCCTTCCTGCTGTGTTCGTAAAATCTCACTGCTTCCTTCCAGTGCTATATACCGTATTGACCGATTTCCTCTCAGCAGAAGCTCGCTTGTCAACGACACCCAAGAGGCACTCTCAGAAGCCCTGGCCAATACTGCATTTTTGCTCTTCTCCTTTTCAATCCAGATATATGCTTCGCTTACTGCTCACTCACTCACTCATGCACTGAACATCCCTCTCCTCAAGCACGCACACATGGATGTCGTAATCACAGCCTTCCCCACAGCACCTCTAGAAGCCATCGCCCTTACAATATATCTCGTGGCCTACACACCTTTGACAACGTCATAGCTCCCGTCTTCCGCCTCTCAATCATCACAACTTCTCTTACTTAGCACTGATTAGCTTGTGCAGCGCCCATGGTAGTGCCTTTGTCAAACTATACTTCTGAACAGGATTGAGAATGCCTTATCTAGCGCTTCCGGGGTCGATCATCTGATGAGACTGGCGGTCCTCGGACTCGTTGTCAGGAGTGCGAGGACAGGTCGAGATTTGGAAATGTGGCCAGCACGTCGGGAATTTAGGGCGTCATTCGTTGAGGATAGTTGCCCCGGTGAGGACTTGCTTTTGGATTCACGAGCTGCTCATACTGCAAAGAAAGAGATTGATGGGTGTACCATTTTCGATGACGAGCGTAACATTTTCGATGACGAGCGTAACATTTTCGATGACGGGCGTAACATTTTCGACAGAAGCAGACAGTCACCTCGTGGTGCTACGGTTTCATCATACGCTGTCAATGTACGTACGTTGATGGTGCGATCGACCACAGTTATCGGTAGCACGACAAGGATTTGCCTCAGGTAGAGTACAAAGCATGCAAATGTAGACGTCTGATTGCAGTGATGAATTGGCTATGCTATGGCTGCTACCCGCGTCGTCGCGGGTGATGAGTATTGGAATTGCCTGATACATCTATTGGAAATCATCAGGAAATCTATTACACTGGATCTTCCCACTTGTTCACATGGACTATTTCACTAGTCCTGCTCATCATGTGCATAATCTGTCATAATGAAATATTGAGGCTACACGTGAGAGGAAGCGAGTGTGGTCAGTCACCTCCAAGTTTGTTGCACAGATCATCTCTCAGCAGGTAGAGCTCGGTTACCACCGACAATGTAAAGTCCTGTTCAAAATGTGGCTATTCTGCATTTCTCTCTCATCGTCCAGCGAAAAGGGTTGGGCGTACTCATCCTCCTTTCCTCATCAAGCCTGTTCGATATTGTTCGGCATTTTCTCGTTTCCCTCGTCGCGTATCCCGCTCGCACCGTGGACATGTTCCACAGAACAAGGGCTGAGACTGGCGCTCAGGACAACCCAAGGGGGCCGAGGGAGATCCTTTGGGACATATGCTGAAGGATGTGGCGGGACTAGGTTTCGCGTGGCTGTTTGGCTGATTGCACCCATACTGGTGGTTGTATATGATGCACATGCTCTCTTTGTGGCGTGGTGAATAAGTTATTCTGGTGCGTGTATGTTCTGATACTTGAGCTGAGCCTACCAAGTTGTCCGTTCTTCGATAGACCAAAAGATAGCCCGAGTGGCTGGCGGCAAGGATCCTATATACCACGTGTGGAAGCATTTGTGTGACTGTATCGCGTACTGAATGGTCGGCCCGTATTCGTGTTCTCGGGCTTCTTTGCTCGCTGATCGCTCAGCGTCCATGTGTTGCGTGACACGGCAGACGGATCCATGCGAACAGCCTCGCTGTGGACTAGGGGCTGATTCTTGAGTGTTTGCTGGTGTACCTTGAATGTATGGCCCTCATCTGATTGGTGGATCGAACTTCGTCGGACCAGCAGGCCGCATATTTGTTGTCTTGTCCTTCGAAATAAGTAGAAGCAACGTGACTGCAACACCGAGCGTGCGCAACAACCCTATCATGCTGCACCGCTCATTTCCTGGACGGTCGGAGCGATGATGGTTGAGAGATGGCGTCATCTAATCTCCGTGCGCCCACTGTCATGCCATGTGGTCGTGTGGCCAGTCTGAGAGACTTCAGCTCGGGAAGATACTCAGCAGGGCTCTTTCTCAGCTCGGGTCTGGCTTGGAAGCACACCCAATTAGCTATCCTCAGGACTAATCAGTCCTTGAGCCAAGGCGAAATTGCACTCTGCCATGTTGCGCGCAATACATTCAAGCCGCAGTCGTTCGGTATCTGTAGTCCCATTTAGGAGATGATTTGCTGGCGTCCAGGTAAAGTCACTGGAGTCCAGTAAAGTCTCCGCTATCATTGAGCCTGAATAGGTGAAGGTGGTGAAAGAACCAACATCTATCTTCAATAGCAGATACGTAGTTCCTTATAGTCGTTGGACGGCACTTCGTCAAATCCAGGGATACGAGCTCCTCCCTTGTATGGAGTCAGCATGGTTGATCTCTGTATCGTTCCCATCTCGTCGACCTTGGCAGCAGAATATGGTGGGTTGATTTCTGCTCCTAGCTTACCTTCTGCTTTTTGTTCCAGAAACATTGAAAGCACTGGCCGACATTCGAGCACGAAATTTCGAAGCCTCTCGGACAGCCTCCGATCTCCGAAGTCTGGTGCTCTATGTTTTCCGGACAGAATTGGTAGGATGGAGCAGGGATGCCAATCGTCATGCACTTGCAGGAGTACATGTACTGCCGCTTTTGGCACATCTTTCATTCTCGGGGCTGCAATCAAATGTACTGACGTAGAAGAAAAGTGTTTGTAGACGCCAAATGCATCGTGTTAAAGGAAAAGCGGACTCCTAGGCGCAATACTTATTGCAGAGTGATTCTGCACGAGAGCCTCACGCAATGAGACAAAGACCGTCACACTCTATATCGCGGCAATAGTCTGACCCAGAATCGGACCCGGTAATAATCCTCGTCGCTGCTGCAGCCACAGCTCTTGCTGCTCAACGTGGTCTATAGCATAACAGCTGTGCAGCCGTAAATGAATGACGCTGATCACATCGACGATGTCCTGAACGACAGTGGAGACCAAGGGTGGAAGCAACCAATCTTCAACGCTTCCATGCATGATGCCCAGTTACACAGATCAGGGGTGCATATCCGATTTATTGCAACAACGCATGTACAATAGGGAGCCAATAGGGACGAGAGGCAAGTCCCGGGTAGATGCTTCCAGTCATAGCGGCAGTATTTTCTCGAGATCTGTGCGACTTACTAGGGGACGCCTATCGCGCGTCTTGGGAATGTTCCTGATATCCCCCCGATCGGATGTTCTAGGATATAGGCCCCGTTTTGCTCCCGATGATCCCGGCTTGAGATGACTGGGTGCACGGTTGGCTTCAGCTTGAGCGACGCCAGCAGTGCGCGCCGTGCATGATAACATTATGAAGTATAGCACTAGGCAGTTGGAATTTTGCTCGATAGACACAAATAGGGCGAGTTCCTGAGATAACGTGACCAGGCGTCCCAGGGAAAAAGTGTCATAGATAAACAATCAACGTCGGTAGGTATGTTTGCAGTGTTTGCAACCGTCGGTCTTCCAGCTCGAGGCAGTGTGAGTATCGAGGATTGGTAAGCAACACAGTAGATCTGGGGATACGTTGCAGTGGAGGTACACTATGCCGATCTTCAAAATTAGTTCCATAGAAAATGCGTGACGAGATGGGAGCCCTGCTCGAGCTAGGACCAAACCCGAGCATTTGTATGGAAGACGGGGTCTGTACGTTAGTCAGATGTCCAATGATTTTCTATAGCATGGTCAGATAATTGGGAACCACATGTCAGGCATGGAGCTTTCACCTGCTCAGGATGTTGCTTACTGTACTCACTGAAAGGCATATCTCATATGGATCTTTCGGATCTTGCTAGCTTGCAAGACTAATTGCACTACTGCTTCAGCGGATCCCGTCCCAACCATACCTCCTACAGCACTAGCAAACAACAGCCTTGACCGGGCACTTCGCACCAACAATGATAGCAAATAACGTCTCACATAGTCTTATCATATGATAGTTGGCTACTGAAGTTGCCCAGGACGACACGTGGTCCCCGACTGCCCACAATGACATATGTGATGCTTCGACGGCTATACGAGGCCAGCGTATATGTTTGTGATTGTCCCGAAAAAGCACAGAGACTGGGGAAGGATGGTGGTCCATGATTAAGTCATATATTCGGCCTAGGCGGAGAATGAACCCAATGGGTGCACTGTTGCCGAGCTGAACTCGAAGATCCAATGACTCAATGACGTGCAGTACTACACAAGACAACATGAGTGTAATCTCAGCGCGGTTGAAGCACATACTTGGAAATGGCAAAAGCGACATTGTGGTCGAGGAAAATAAGGGTCATCGCAGTTCATGTCACATATGGGCTCTGACTGTGTACGGGATTGGTGACGCATTCCTTCAGCAATTCGTCCCACTCTATGCCAAGGCCTTTGTAATCAAGGTCCAGCCCGCGCCAGTGGTAAGGTCCGCTAGAACGTGTTGCCAGGAAGATGGACTTGTTGCTAGAGTGCAGCCAAGCGTCTCCAACAAGCTTGGCCTCACTTGTGTCAGACCAATGGTAATTGGGGTTTTGCTCAAACATATGTGACGTTATTCCCAAATTAGACGTGACTCCTCTAAGTTGACCCGCTGGCTCTGGAAATTTGGCAAAAAGCTCCCAGACGGTCGGTATATGTACATCTGGACAGTACGTTTCCAACAAGTCCACCATCAGGAAGACATCAACGTTAAGCCACCGGAGTGCTGGTGCGGAGGCAACCAATTGTTTGAGGCCATGGACTTGTGGAAAGGTCGGGGTGAAAGTGCCATAGCTTATCTCAATTGACACAGATTGTAGTCTATCATGGACGTATGAGGGCAAGCCAGTGTAAGATGCCAGAGAATGCAGCCTGAATGGCCCCTTGTCCGACGCCAGCGTAAGGAAAACTGATAGGCGCATATTCTCGTATGCTATCCTTTCGTACTCGAATTTTGTTTGTTTATTGATACGAAGCATTTCTGCTAACAAACATTCGTGTATTGATACCTCGTGTCCTTCGATGCCCTGGTTAACCTCATCTAGATGTTTCTTCCGGATTGTGAAAAGCTCATCATTCAGCAGGAGAGCATAGATTGCATCACGAATCTCAGCTGGAAAGGGAAGCACAGTGTTCGAGTGACTCATCATAGTGCTGAAGCCGGAAAAGCTCAGCTAAAACACAGGTAGTGCACCAGAGGACGCTTGAAGTGGAATCGAAGAGCCACCTCACTTTAGGAGCCTAACCCGCCTATTTGGTGCCGTGGAGGTGTGCTCGAGTTATGACGGAATTGAGGGTGGGGTACCGTAGGATGAGGTCTTGGCAGATGGGCGAACTGCATGAAGGGCCAGTACTCGTAGTAAGATATGTCGATGTGCTTATTGATGTATCCCTTGCCTGTGCTTTCTTCTATATCCAGTGAGCCAGATCCAGTGAAAGCACATTGACACCTGAACCGTTACTCAAGAGCCAACGATGTAGTCGCGATTGGTGAAGAGTAAATGATGGGTGGAGATCTCCCCTTAGACTACCAGGCTTCATAGATGCTTGGAGAATCATTCACGATTGAAACAATACATTCTCCCTTGCTTGTTGTTTATTGTGTCGTTTGTCCAGTTCATTTCGTCGACTATAGCACGTGAACAATGGAACGTCTTATTAGGTTGACAAGCCGCCAATCAAAGTGCAGCTGTCTTTCCCCGCCAAAGCTCCGAACGTCAAGTTGTGGGACCGTACGAGTAATTCAGAACTTCGTTCGACTGACTTACGTGTGTGCTGCATCAACCTTTACATTTTCATACTTGTTCACCCGCCCACAAGATGGATATCCGCGTCCTCAGACCATCAGACATTCCCCATGTCCAGCAAACGAACATCACCAATTTACCGGAGAACTATTTCTGCAAATACTACCTGTACCATGCTATGAGCTGGCCACAACTAAGTTATGTCGCAGTTGACGTATGTGTACCTTGACAAGCTGCTTACATTCGCACCGTAGCTCATAGAGTGCTAGGTATCTCGCCCAAAGAAGACGCCGTACGATCCCCCAAAGATCGTTGGCTATGTTTTGGCCAAGATGGAGGAGGAACCGACAGACGGCATGCAACATGGACACATCACATCTCTGAGTGTCATGCGAACACACCGCAGACTTGGATTGGCGGAGAAGCTGATGAGGCAAAGCCGTGCGTGCTACGAGATTCGAAGATGAACAAGCGCATACTGACGGGCAATGCAGAAAGGGCCATGGCCGAGACTTACGGTGCTTCATACGTTTCACTCCATGTCCGTGTCTCCAACAAGGCCGCCCTAGCGCTATACAGGGACACTCTAGGCTTCAAAGTTGAGGGCACGGAACCAAAGTACTACGCCGATGGAGAAGATGCATTCAGCATGAAGATGAACCTAGAACACCTTAGACTGCCAGCTGCAGACGCAGACAGCGAAGGAGATGAAGGCGAGGCCAGTGTAGGCAAGGACGAGGGTGGTGAAGTTGGCTCGGCCGGAAAGAAGGAAAAGATGGTCAAGGTCAAGGTTGGGCGACAACTAGGAGTTGGCGAATTGGTTGAGAGGAACGAGAGCGCTGCCTAATGAGCGAGCGGACCTCAACAAAAGCAAAGAAACAAAGCCTTGCTGCATGGGACTCGCATTCACGCCGAGTGCCCTACCATGACTACCCGCTCCCAGTTCACCTCCCACGTCCAGGCATGTGTTGACCAGCCAGGACTCTGCGTTTCTACGAAGGACACGGTGTCCTTCATCAACTAAGCTGCTACGACACTGCTTCTTTGATTTCCATGAACGTCTCTCCAACACTTTGAATCGACCAAGCCGAGCTGAAGCTGGACTAACATTATATGGACGTCGTCCTCTCCCGTGCGCCTCGCATGGTCACTGTCTTGATTTGAGATGGAGCTTGAAAGGGGGTCGAGATTAATGCTATCCCTCTTACCTAATGAGGACGTCCAAGTGAGTCTGGGGGTGGCGGGATGTAGTAAGAGATACGTGATCTTCTACTGGAGGCCATCTGGGAAGTCAGTGTAGTCGCCGAGCGCACATTTCATCAAACATACGGCTACCCTCGCTGTAGAGTCACCTTACTGCCACATTACTAAGCCAGTAGTGACCGTCTCGAGATCTGCCTAAGGTGAAGCCACCCGACAGAGCCTGAGATACTACATACACCAAGGGCATAAATGGGTATATTCTTTTGAGGCTGAGACATTGATTTTCTATTGGGGAGACATGGAACGAAGAAGGCATAAAACTGCACAGGATTATGTGGTGTCTTGACCACCTGAGAACGTTTATCTACCACACATTCATTTTATTGCGGTGGAGGATGTTTTGCAGTGCAGGCGGATTTTTTCTTCCAAACCAGATTGGCACATTCTAAATGCCGAAGTAATGAAGCCGGCACGTGAATACTCACCAATATGCTTAATATGCCTCCTGGAGCATCAAGTTTGTTGCTTGATGGTCATCGACTAATGTTCGTCGACCACTTTGAGTTGAGTGTTCTAGCGCAGGCAGCGAGTCGTGGCCAATTCTACCTTTCAGAAGCTGGCATCCTCAAGGTCACTCCTGTTCTGACACCCACCACGTCCAAGCTTACCATCAGCATCGATTCCGCCACCATGTATTTCGCCTTGCTGACTTAAAGTGCTACCACCTGCTAGGACGCCCAAGGGGTCATTCATGCCAATCTATGTATGCTTGCCCTTTCTTGAGAGGCCGTCTCCATCAAGGTCTGAGCTGCGCGTAATATTCGGAGATGGTTTAGGACGATCTGCCACAAAATCACGACTTTTTGCTTATATTAAGCAGTTTGTTCGCTATGTCGTATTAGTAGCGCACGACTGTAAGGTTGCAAACCACGAACCCATGGGCATCACGCAGCTCCTTGATCGATACCAAGCTCAGATAGATTGTCAGCACAGGGACTTCCTCGGTTTCGTCTTTCTGTTCCAGCGGTTCGAAAGCCTCGTCCTCTTCTTCAGCTGCCGCGTCGCCTTTATCGCCATCGCCATCCTCGTTTCCAGGCTGCCCGCCCTTAGCGACTCGGGTTTTCGGAGATTTGACATTGACCGTCTCCGAAGTCAGTGCATTGTACTGGTAGACTTTCTTGTTGATTTGAGAGAGGTCTCTTTTGGCAATTTCAATTGCACTGATAAGCTTGTTCGCGACAGAAGCTTTGGCACGTAAACTAGCAATAGCTGTCTTTCGACCAGTCGATTCTTGTCTCAAGTGCTTGACCAGTGAGATTGTGCGACTTTGAATTGAGTTTGAAGAGATGACATTAAGACGAAGGATGTTGTACTTCGCGTCAAGATTGGAGTTCTCTGGAGCCATAGTTGGGTATTACTTCCACTTTGCATCGGGACCACTTTCCCTGAGAAGAGAGTGCAACCCAAATATTTTTAGACTGGTCAAGCCGAAAGACGTGGTGATCAGATAATAGAAGTTCCTGATACAGATAGAGCAATTTGCTTCGAGGAAATCATTTGCGGGAGAAGCAAGCTCTGCGCTAATGACTCGAGGTATCTAAATTAGACGACGCATCACGTGATTATGGTTTATTATCACCAAGCAGTGCTGTCGCAGTCCCAACGAACCTTTCTTCTGGGTTGTTGGCAGCAGTGCTAGAGGACGGAGCAACTAGGTACCCTTGTGCCTTCGAGACGAGTCGTAGAAGCATCCAGATGGCCTCGTTTGACCGGCGTTTGACGCTTGACGCTTGACGTGTCGACTCCTGCTTGGACCCTCGCACTCCGCGATCCCCGATGGCACCACGTTGACAGACGTAAAGCATGTTTGTGCCTGCATTCCGAGGAGACCGTCTATGATTTCTTGAGCTATGATCGGACAATACGGGCGAGGAGTATTGTAGCTATATTGATACAAAGTCACAATTAGATATGCAAGGACAGAGAGCCTCATGTTTGAAAGGTCGAAACATCTATTTCTAGAAGGATCGATGTGCAGCAGTGCAGATACGCCAGTAGGAACAAGCAACCCCATCTCCGGGTGGATGCGCAAGTCAGGGATGGGGCGTGGGTGGTGCGTCAGAACTGCATCGATCGATTCTCGTATCAGCTCAATGCGGCAACGCTCCCCTTGGCCGCTGTGTCGGGATCTTCATCATTCGGTGAATCCCTCCTTGTCCTCCACGTCTCATCTCACAACCTGCTGGTCGCGACCCCTGCTTTCTTTGCCTGTATACCATATTTTCCCACACTCGTGTTTCAGCAGAGGGGGCCAACGCTTCTTTCCTCATCAGATAAGCTTCGACCAGTTTCTAAAGCCAGTTGTGCTTTCCGAAGGGCGCTCATCGGTGTTGCCTTTCGCCCCCAGATTTCTAATCCAAGTTATTCTCGACTGCCTTGCGCAACATCACGCCTTCACGACAACTAAATTTCAACATTCTCTTCCCTCCACTACGGAATAATAACACAAATTTTTGCGACACTCTTACACAACCTCTCAGGGTATAATCTTTCTCCGCTTCTGCTGGCCACTACGCACTTCCTTCAGTGCTTATATCCGCGACTTACTTCATTCTCCACTCGTGGCGCAAGCTGGACTAAACGCGCTGCACGCACAACTACAGATGAGCTTCTAGTCAGTCTGCTGCGCAGATATACTCTCTAGGTCATGCAAAGTCTTATTCGCCGGGCATGGTGTCAAGATTCAAGCGACAAGAAGCCTGAGAAGGCTTTATTACCAAAGCCAAAAATGCGCCCTTCGTCAGTTGTTGAAATACCCCCATTGTTCAGAATGAAGCGCAAGAGGAGCAGTAGCCCCGGTATCGCACCGTCGTCTGAGCAGGAGGTCGTCAAACGAAGAAAGACGTCAGAGACGGCGCAATCGATGCAGTTGCTGCCTGAACATCAACATCTCGACGCGCAAATGAAAGAAGAGCCTGTTGTGGAATGCGACGGATCGCAACCCTATCCTCGTCCTCCCACAGCCGACGCACAGATATTGACGTCAATATCAAACTCGCATCCTGTGCCCACTACCGGTATACACAGTGATCAACCGCATATAGAAACAAAGGCTACCTTCGCATCACATGAAGACACTTCAATGCCCAAGATTAGGTCCAAGTCCCCTGCTATTGAAAGTACAAGACACTCGGAACTAAGCCAGATTTTTGAGCATCAATTCAACCTTGAGATCCTGCTCAAACACCGTGAACTCAGACTGATCGAGCAAGAACTTGCCAAATGCCAGATCGCCCTTGAGCAGTTACGCCGTTGTGAGCTTGTGCCGTATCCCGGATCTACTGGTCTTGACGAGAGCATCTCCACTGGTAGCGGACCTGCGCTTAAGGCCCAACCTGGTTTCACACAGCCGCAAGCGCCCGCTCCTTGGGGAGTTGAAAATGGACCCTACACTAGACATTATTCAAGGTGGCTTCTGAACGACTCTGCTTTTGATTCTATGCCAATTCAGCAGGTGCAGCCCACCGGTGATTACTTTTCTGCTGCTCCTGAAGGTCGCTCTACACGAAACAGTGGCACAGGACTCGGCAGAGCAGGAAAAGGCCGTCCTTCACGGGACTCGGTTGGTAATTTCAGTCACGCTCTGCCGAATTATCCCATGCAGGCGCGCGGAAAGGGCGGACCGCTGGTCATAAAGCGACTGGCTGATAACCGCTTTGTCAAGCTCATCTGTAACAACTGCCAGCGTGGTGACTTTTCTAGCGTTCAGGGGTTTCTAAATCATTGTCGCATAGCTCACAAAGTCGACTACAAGAGCCATGAAGCCGCTGCGACGGATTGTGGCCAACCCCTGGAAGATGATGAAATGCATCTCATACCTCAAGCGACACCAACACCAGTCACCGCAACCAGGACTCCTGGACCGAAAGCCACCGCTCCCTCGCAGCAGGCTGCTCCCACTGGATTTGTCCATCCATTCAATGCACCTGTAACGCCACACTACACGTGGAAGGTACAGGCGGCAGCGGCTCGAGTAACAGAAGCAGCGAACGCTTCTCAGGCACCTCAGCAGTCATCGAGTGTAAATCGACAGCCGCGCAATGCTCCTGGTAATTCCGCCGCTGCTCGGTCATTTCGCTCGGGTCCACTCATCGCGTCCCCAACAACACCTTATCTCTCCACTCAATTCGCCAAGCGTGGCTTTGGTGGTAATTTGCAACACGCCACTTCTCGAGCACGTGAAAAGGTTGACATCGGTCCCGATCCTGCAGACGAGGACGACTCCTCCGCCTCTGGCTGCGGAAAGCCGCCTGTCTCGAAAGGAAATCCTACCGTATCAGGTATGCGTTTCTCCCTGCCTGACGATGTTGCCAGCGTAGGACGCCCACAGAGTCGGAAAGGGCAACATACATCAATGTCACGACCACGTCCAGCACCACTCGCACCTCAATCGACTCATCTTAGCAATATACGCGGTGGGGATGTCGAGATCCCTGAATCACCACAAGACTCGAATCACTCGCCGCACACTGCAGACAGCAATCCAGGTCTCGTCTCGGATCATGAAGATGACGACGCAGCTTCAGACCTTGACGAAGCACGCTCCGAGCGCCACTCCTCTCCTGATGCGCCCATAAGTCAGCTGGGAGGCATGAGAAATGGTATCGGTGTTTGTGGAGGCAATGCAATGGATGTCGATGTCGAAGTCGATGACGACGGAGATGGTCATCACGGGGTGCTCATTCGACCCAGGGAACTGGCGTTCCAGGAATTTGCGCAGAGAGCTGCCGATGGCTCCAGCCAGAGGCCTGTCAGTCGCTTTGGCGAAGCGGCCAAGTAGGACGATTATGTTTCGAGTAATGGCTTTTTAGATGAAATTGCACGGGAAAATGGGGCATATTGTACTATTAGTATTGTCATTCTTCTTCTGTGTTGCCCCTTACTCTAGACAAAGACTTGCTTTCACTAGAACATTAAATTGGTCAGCCATTCAAGCATTTTAATACCCGGTACTTCACTCTTACAGTCTGTGCATGCCCCATCGGACAGTGACTCTCATGACTCATTTCCCACCAACAGGAAATAGAAAAATTGGGAGAGGAGTAAAGATTCTTGGCTTATATGCATGGAGGTGGTGGAATGAATTGCTAAGATAAAGACAAGAGAGGGCGAGGTGCCCGGTATAAAGATATACCATGTGATAGACGGTAACACCAAATACATCACGAGTCACAAGTCCGAGCAGGAAGAAAGAACACATATTGAGAAGCAGATCTAAAGTCTCAATCTAGTACACACCAAATAAAATAAAAACACTTGACCTTTTCGAGGGAACCTTCCATGTCGATGCCTGATTGCAAAACACCACCAACTCCACGCTTCGCTCAAAGAACCCGGGACTTATTGACCAGTGAGGAGAGTCATCTGCCGAATCGTCAACAATTGCATTCGGCATAACCAGAAAAATCGACAACAGATTTACTCACGGCCATGGCGACGCAGCAGAGACTGACATAGGGGCTAAGTCTCTCTCCGATCCTTGCAGCTCGCCAAAAGATCCCCATGACACTAAAGAGGGCGAAGTCAGTGAAAGTGAGATAAATGTCAAGCATGTCAGGTAGCTAACGCACCCGTCTTTGTTCCTGTCCATGAGGGCGGGGAAGACGTAGTGTGTATAGGCGCAAGTGCAGATGAATAGCAGAATAACCAGGAGGAGTGACTGGAAGTTGAAGAGAGCAGACTACAGATTCGATATTAGCGGTTACCGTCTTGTGATTCGAAGCGGACAAGGATTCACCATTTTTTGCTTGATTTGGTTGATATCTATTTAGCTTTGATTCGTGTTTTACGTCTTTCACTATCGCTAAGTTGAGGTTGCTATCAACAGCTAGCTGCATGTGTGTTGTTTCAAGGTCCAACATTATCGGCATCTTCCGCCACAAACCGACGTCAACCTTGGACTTTCACATGCGCTCGGAGTAAGCATTCAATCAACGACGCATATCTTGAACCTTCACAACTCTGCTCGTCAGAAAAGACATAATCAACATGGCGGAACCGCGCATGCGTCTGCGCCAAAAGGGCCAGCAATTCCATCACAACGAGCGTAAGCCACAAGCCCTCTATGCCCTCAGCACGCTCGAACCACCACTCTGATCTCCCTCAACAGTGACCGGTTTCCTCGCAGCCTACGGCGACGACACAGACCCCCTACCCTCAACCCAATTGATCCTCGACGAGATCCTCACGGACTTCATAATCGAAACGTGCCACTCGGCCGCGCTGTGCGCGTCGTATTCGCGGCGGCAGAAGATCAAAGTCGACGATTTCAAGTGGGTGTTGCGCAGAGATGGCAGGAAGCTGGGTAAGGTTGCCGAGTCGGCCTTTACCGAGAAGTTGTTGAAGGAGTCGCGGACTGTGTTTGATGCCGGCGATGAGGGGGTCATCAAGAAGGGCAAGGGCAAGGCGAATCTGAAGGAGATTGCTGGTGTTGATGAGGAGGACGTCGGTGCCGTTGAGGATGGCGAGGGACGTAAGAAGAAGAAGCGCAAGGCCGAGGAGAAGTGAGACGACGATGCCGCTGTCTTTGCATGGAATCGTCACGAACATGGCACGGGTCGACTGCGGGCGTCGAAGTTCTCGGATCATTGGCCTTAGCGAGGAGTTCAAGGGATGGGCGTTGGAACTACATGGCGTAAAAAGCAGCATTTTCAAAGGCGTTTTGGCTGGAATAGGGAGAAGAGGTCACACAAGGCAACACGATACCACAGCACATACACATACATGATGCACAGCACACGACCAACAAAAGACGTTTGAAACTTTTCATAATTCTAGCCTTCCCCTTTACGGAAAGCAATGCTATTCGAGATGCCGCTAATCCACGCCGTGACCGTAGTTGCTGTCATTATGCCTCAGCCTGGCGTAGGCGACGGCGGCAGCTTTTTAGAAAAGTGGGATTGCAAATGAGAAATCGTTCAAGAATACACAGGCCCTCGGATGGTGCCTGTCGTCGTTCCGGCACGGCCAGGAATGGATGATAAATCGTGGTGGTAGAGGGATGACAGGCTTCTGGGAAGGCAGGTTTGAGCAAATGTATTTAGACAATTAAAGCTCGATGGGGCGGTTCTGGCCGCGACCGCCTTGTCTTCGGTTGTTGTTGTTGTTGTTGTTGTTGTTGTTGTTGTTGCCACCCTTCTTCTCGCCATCTCCGCCAGTAGTGGCGGTGGCCTCGCCGCCCATGGTAAGAGCAGCAGTTGCGAGACGGTTTGAGAGGTCGATCTGGGTGCGGATGGCGTTTGCGAGGTATGAGACGAGAAGGACGTCTTGGATGTGGTTGTTGCTGGGAAATGTGTTAGAAAGAAATAGGCAATGAAAGAAAAGATGCCGACGGGTCAACTTACAAGTCCCTCTCGATGTCTTGAGGGTCGACCTTTGGTGCGAGGGAAAGGGTGTTCATGAGGAACTGGCCGAGTGCGGATGAAGGCTCGGCTTCCTCGTCTAGAACATTGCTGACGTAGTTGGAAACACGCTCAGTCATCTCGAGAACCTGCTCAATGGCGCGCTCCAGAGTCTCAATATCAGTCTGGACCATGGATGATCTGTCCTCTTTGTCCTTTGCGCCGGCAATCAACTCCAAACCGCTCTTCTCAGCCTCGCCATACTTGATCTCGTGGGGAACGGGAATGAACAGGCAGCTGTCTGCAGCACGCTCTGCGGTGACACCGACGGGTGCGGAGATGTAGGATCTGGCCTCGACATCCTTTCCTGGCACGGTGGAGACAGTCAAGTGGACGGCGGGGTGTGGCCAGGTTCCGTCGCCTTGCTGGCTGTAGAAGTTCTGGATGAGGGCTGAGAAGGTGTTGAGGTCGGAGCTGGTGGCGTACCAGCCGACGAGGACCTCTCTCGGGTTTGCTTTTAGGTGAAGGGCGAGCATTTGCTTCTGGTAGTCCATGTCGACTTCGACCTGCTCCTGGGTCTCGGTGTGGGGTACGGCATAACAGTTTCTGATCTCAATTTCCGTTCCATCGTCGGATCGTACACCCAGGAGAGTTCCAATAACGCGCTCTTGGTCGGCCGGTCGTCTGAGCGAGTGATCGAGAATGGCGAAGATGGCCTGTGGTTGAACAGTGACGGAGAGTGGGGCAGTCGAGGGTTGAGCACCAACAGCAGCGGGGCCGAGGGGCCTGGCGAGGTGGAGGAAAGAGTCTTCTGCCATGATGGGTGATTTGGCGACCGAATGACACGACTGTGGTTGCTGGTTATTGCTTGTTGCCGTCGCGCACTAAACAGCTACAACTTCCGCCGTGTGATTTCGACAAATGCAAGCGCGACCCATCCGACTTTTCGATCGCGGCCCGGACTTTCTCCGTGACCGCTCCAGCAAGACTCCTTATCGATAAGCCGAAAGGCTGAATGAATTTATTGATTTTTAAATATTAATCACACTTTTTGTCATTTCAATCATGGCACCATTCAGAGGAGGCCCACCACGAGGCAGAGGAGGCTCTATAGGGGGCAGTCGAGGCGTATCATTTGGTGGTGGTCGAGGAGGAGGACGAGGCGGCGGAAGAGGAGGAGCCAGAGGAGGAGCCAGAGGAGGAGCCAGAGGAGGAGCCAGAGGAGGAGCCAGAGGAGGAGCCAGAGGAGGTAGAGGTCGTGGAAGAGGTGGTCAAAGATTTGGAAGAAACGAATTCAGATCCAGCAGGGTGCAGGACATCGATGATGAAGCTTCTGATAGCGAGCCTGAGCCAGTAGAAGAAGACGAGGAATCTTCCGAGAGTGAAGACGACGGCTCAGAAGAAAGCGAGGCCGAGACTGCGCCAAAGACTCGTGCATACAACACACTCTTGCAAACCTTCAAACAATCTTCGCATTCCGAAGGCCCTCAGCGCAAGCGGAGAAGAGTCGATCCCGAGGAGACAAGCGTAAAAGATACTGAACAAGTCGACAGCGAGGAGGACGATGGTTCAGCAGAACAGGATGAGATCGAGGAGGGTGCCGACGACCTGGACGAAGACGAGGAGGCTATTACCAATGCCGAAGATGCTATCGACCAAGATACCGACGATGAAGATGCCTCTGACCCCTTCGAGGCCCATTTCGCCCACCCGGATGATAACGACTTACAGAAACGGCTCAAATCCGTATCGAGCAATCAGTGGCGTATTGAAAAGTCCAAAGTCGGCGAGGATGCCACTCTCGCATTATCCTACCCAGCTACTGCTGAAGAAAATGCTGCACGGAAACCTATAAAGTCACTTGACCAACTTAAGTTGAAACGACGCCTTGCAGAGGCCGCCCCGAAGCATATCTCACTCGCCAGTCATCTAGAGCAAGCTGTTTCACCATACATCTTCAATTATCAGGATCTCCTTTGCGGCTCAAGAACTGTAGAGAATGCCGCTTCGCTGCGAAGACTTGCTTCCTTACACGCACTGAACCACATCTACAAGGGCCGAGATCGAGTCCTGAAGAATAGCCATCGCCTAGCACAAGCCGAGAACTCGGACGATCTCGAGCTCCGAGACCAAGGCTTCACCAGGCCCAAAGTACTCATTCTTCTCGAGACTCGTCAAGCGTGTTCCAAATACATTGATGCTCTGATGGACCTCTGCCAGCCTGAACAACAGGAGAATAAGAAGCGCTTCCAGGATGGCTTTGTAGGAGACGAGGACAAGTTCAACCCAGACACCATGCCAGCCGACTATCGCGAACTGTTCGAAGGCAACGACGACAACGATTTCCGCCTCGGCGTCAAATTCACCAGAAAGACAGGCAAGTACTTTGCTCAGTTCTACTCGTCAGACATCATACTAGCCTCGCCCCTGGGACTTCGCCGAATAATCGAGAACCCAGACCCTAAGAAAGCCGACTCGGACTTCCTCAGCAGCATAGAAGTCTGCATTGTCGATCAAGCCGACGCCATGCTGATGCAAAACTGGGACCACGTCGAATTCGTCTTTGACCACCTGAACCTCCAACCAAAAGACGCCCATGGCTGCGACTTCAGCCGAGTGAGAAACTGGTACCTCGACAATAGCGCCAAATACCTGCGTCAGACAATAGTCTTGTCCAGCTTCGTCACCCCGGAGCTGAACAAACTCTACAACAGCAGCATGCTGAACATTGCCGGCAAAGCCAAATACACAAACACCTACCAAGGAGCCATTGTCGACATGGGTATGAGCATCAAACAGACCTTTTCCCGCTTCGACAGCGCAAGCCCGGTCAGCGAACCAGACGACCGCTTCAAGTACTTTACGTCGGCCATTGTACCCTCGTTGGCACGCCTTCCCAAACCAGCAGAAGGTGGTCCCGGCGCTCTCGTCTTCATCCCATCGTACCTGGATTTCGTGCGTGTCCGCAACTTCTTCGCCAACGACGTCGTCACGCAGCACATTTCCTTCGGCGCCATCTCGGAATACACCAGCGTTTCGGATTCGCGGAGGGCGCGCTCGCATTTCATGACGGGCAGACACTCGGTGCTGCTGTACACGGGACGTGCCCATCACTTCCACCGCTACAGGATCAAGGGCGTCAGGAGAGTCGTCATGTACGCCTTGCCCGACAACGCCATCTTCTATCGCGAACTCGTCGCCGGTTTCCTGGGGTCCATGGTTTCCGAGGGCAAGGTCGAGGAGACGGATGTCAGTGCCAGAGCTCTGTTTTCTAGATTCGACGTGCTGAGGTTGGAGAGAGTCGTGGGCACCAAGAGGGTGGGGAATATGCTTAGGGAGAAGGGAGGCGATACTTTTGATTTCATCTAGTGGAGCGATCAAAACAAGTTCAGATGAATGGATATATGAGGATGAAAGTGTAATGGAATCGAAACCAAATCTCATATCTTTCATACAATCTCCCTGTCATCGTCATCGTCGTCGTGGCCGTCTAATATCTCCCCAATGAACATCATGTCATCTCCAAGCATACACTGACTTGACGACTGCAGGTGCAAACGACTGTTTGAAGCGATGGGTTTGAAATAGTGAAGATTCTTGATACAGTGATGCTTCCAGGGAGATACTGGTCGTAAACTTACGTATATGATACACTCTCCCCATCCAGAACGCCAGACAAAATGCAAACAGGGTATTTTCCCTCGCAGAGGACGCACCCCAAGACTTTCGTTTCGCGGCTCCCTCTCCAAGCAAAAGTGACAAGTGACTCCACTCATCGGGACTCTTCCAACGGGAGATAAACCGTCTTCTTCTTAACATCAGCATCACCAAGCCCAGCATCCCCCTCCGCATTCAACTTCTCGAACCGCGCAACCATCTTCTCCAGATCGTCCTCTCCGCCCTTCCTGAACCGCGTGACTTTGGCAATGTTTCCTGCCGTCATGTCATTGATGTCCTTGCCGTCCTTGCGGAGTTTGGCGATCGTGCGCGCCGTCATGGCGAAACGCATGTCCTTTGGTCCGTCGACGAGTTCGAGAATGGCCGAGGGAGCCTGGTCTTCTTTTATGGGCTCGATGCGGAGGACGCGGGTGTAGCCTCCTGGACGGTCGGCGTAGCGTTCGCGGAGGGGACCGAAGAGTTTGGGGATGAGCGTGTGTGGTTCCTGGTGGGGGATTAGTGTGGCTCTTCATTTTTGAAGCGGTGGGTTTGATGGATGGGGGTGACGTACGTAGAAGATGGCGAGGGCGCTTCGCTTGCTTGCTTCGGTGTTCTTCTTGCCTAGGGTTATGAGCTTCTCGGCTAGTCTTTGGGCTTCCTTTGCTTTGTGCCACGATGTCGATATGGTTTCGTGCTTGAAGAGAGATGTGACGAGATTCCGTAGGAGGGCTTGTCTGTGCGAAGAGGTGCGCGAGAGATGACGGTATTTTATTACGCCGCCTGCCATTGTGCCGGTCTGTCAAAGGAAATGCTTGGAATGTGTGTGGCGTGCTAGATGCAATTGAAGTAGAAATAATGCTGTACCGCCTTCCGCACTTTCTTGTCTCCAGACTTCGTCGAATCTGCGGCCAACTTCGGAGGTTTGGTCGTTTGCTTGGCGCCTTCTAACGTAGATGCTCGCAACCTTCGATGAATGAATATCAAAACGTCCTGTCGATCGCAAACATCAAAACTCGTCCTCTTAAACCCTAACAACTTCACGGGTTGGGCCTCTTCAGGCGCTTGCCTGTCTGATCTGAAAACCCTCTAATTGATCCACTTCAGTCATGGGTTTCTTCAGCGGTTTTGTACGTTCTTTCGCTCCACCTCGCATGACAGTGCACAATTCAGTGATAAGAGATGAGCGAGCCACGGGACTGATCTTGTAACCACCAGATTGGCGGCGCAACATTGACGACTGCAATCTTCTATCTGTCGCTTGATCTGCACCACCGAAATCGCCTACATCAGGCTGCTCTGCTACGCCAACAGGCCCTTCTTCTCAACAATGTCGTGGATCCACTTCCTCCGCAACCTCCTCCCACCGCGAGAACTGTCCAGGCTGGACTGAGTGAAAGGATCAAGGATCGATGGAACACGGAGCTGTCTGCCGCCGTGCGAAGACTGCAAACCTTTGATTGGAATGGCGCTAGGGAAGGAGTGGAAGAGGGTGCCTCCAAGTTGTGGAGCAGTGTCGGAAAGTGATCATGCATGAGAAAAACCACCTCAACCCCAACCCGAGACGAGATCCCTCGCAATCCAGCCAGTCATGACTGCCATGAGCTGAGTTAACAGGCCATACAAGTCCATGTCATAGAGACTGGAAGAAGAAGAAGAACAAGAAGAAGAACAAGAATGATACCCTTTTTTAATCAACTAGAAAATCAACTTCAATACTGTCTAGCTATCATTATGAGTCATGGTGATAGGACTGCATACGCACTAAACCCCATCATCCTACTCCCACCCATGCTTTTCTCAAAATCACCATAGTACCACCGCTCCTTTGCATGCATCTCTGCCACTCAAGAATACCGCTCTTGTCCCACCTCTCTTATCTACTCCTCAACCAACTTGACCAGCCATCTTCTCATGACTGCCTCTCCATCGTCTACTGCCCACCTCTACTACTCGACCCCGGTGCTGCACCCGGCATCCTTACCATAGACGGCAACGCGTGGTAACCAGGTGCCCCCATCCCAGGCAGCCTAGCGGTCGCTGCAGTATTGAACCCTTGTGCTCGTTGCCCCTGAAGCCGACCTATGTCGAAAGAGTCGTTTGCCGGTGGTGGTGGTTTGGCAGGCAACGACGCCGGCGTACCCCACTTCGCGATCGTGCTTGCTGACGCTCCGTTGTTCGAGCCAGGCGACCGTTCCGATGGTCCATTGCCGCTAGTCGAGCGTGATGCTATCGACTGCTGCTGTTGCTGTTGCTGTTGCTGTTTCTGGTTTTGGTATGGCATTGGCACGTTGGGAGAGAAGACTGGCTGAGGAAGAGGGTGCGTTAAACCCGTCGTGGGTCCACGCGTGTTGCTGCCATCGTTACTCGCATGATGCTGCCCATTGTAGGATGACGCTTGGGAGTGTGTTGAGTTTTGCCTCTGTAAAGTCTGCTGGGGAGCAAATGAGCCGTATCCGCCAGCATTTTGGCCCATGGCAGGCATAAAGCTTTGTGGCCCGCCTCTACCTTGGTAATTGGGGATGAAAGCCTGGCTTTGGGGGTTGAACGATGGTTGTTGGAAGGCACCATTCATGCCTGGGTATCCAGGCCCCATGAACTGCCCCTGCATTTGATTTGCAGGCATACCGTAACCGTACTGGCTGCCGTGGCTTGCAGACGAGACTGGGCGTTCCGAAGAGGCATATTGTGGGTAACCAGCAGGCATGGAATAATTGGGCTGATATGGCATCCCGTTTGTCCATGATGGTGCCTGCTGTTGGTTTTGATAGCCGTATGGCCCATTCTGCGAGGCTGGCCCTGTCTGTCCGTGCAAATTCGGCGATTGGAAAGACATTTGCTGAAAGTCCACTGCTAGATCGTTGCCATGTTGCTGCGCTTGCTCCCAATGCGAACCATTCGCATCGGCATACCCGGGATAGCCTTGCTGTAGCCAAGGGTAAGAAGGCTGAGATGGTGTTGCCTGGCCTCCATAAACGGCATTAAAAGTCTGAGGTGTATACGCATTAGGGGCACCGTACATGCCACCTCCATTCTCAGTGTATGTAGGGTAGTATGCTGCGTTGCCTCCATTCTCTGGTGTTCCGTTTTGGGAGTAGGATGATGCAGGCGGATACGTACTGTACGCCGACCTTGGATCGAAACCGTCTTCACTGTTAGTGCGTTGCTTCTTAGGTTTCTTCTTTCCAGCGGCAGAACTCGATCGAGACTCGTCTTTCGCATTCAGGACTTGAGGGTCTGCCTCGGGCTTTGCTGATCCCATGATACGAAGTCTGGCCTGTTCGTACCGTTGCTCGCGCTCTTCGCGCGTCAAGGGGCCTTTGTTCTTGTCGCTGTCGCTATCTCCTGTTTCGGAAGCTGACTTTGCCATGGGAGCCTCTCCAGAACGACGAAGAATTTGTACTTGAGGCGTTGGAGGAGGCGGTGTATTTGAGGCTGTAGAGGGACTCGTGAGAGCCGTTAATGGCGGAGCACTACGAAGTCAGCGAAAAAGTCAAAGTCAGAAGTGTCCGGCACTACTTACATGCGGCAAGTTGGAGTCCTGTAAAGACGGACAGCGGTAACAGTGTTATCAACAACATGCCCAAGCAGGTAGTAGTCAGCTAGTTTGTGTGCTAACATTCTGTAGAAGGAGTTGCACTGTGGCAAATCAACATGTGGTTCCCTGAAAGACTTGGTTAGCACTGATGTTGCTCTCGTTTGAGTGAGAAGATGACTGACTTGGAATCCTTCACGAAATCAATGATATCTTGCTCAAGCTTTAATACCCAGATACGATCTCTGGGATTGCTGATGGCTTCAAGCAGTTTCTGATCTGGAGGAAAATCGGCAGGTTTGCCCATGCCGTTCTCAGAGATCTGAGGAAACCCAGGCAACTGGCCGGGGGTTGGTATTGCTGATGGATTGTATAGAAGTGCCTCGTTCGGAGTGAACCTAGCATCGGAGCGTGACGCCGTCAGTGACGGGCGGGACGGAGGACCCATAGATGTTATCTCCTGCAGCTGATCGCGGAAAGCACGTGCTCCATTTTCAGAGCCCATAGATCCAATGGCAGCAGAATCGGGAGGGGAGTATAGATCTTCATCCTCAATGGCCTTTACGCTCGCACTATCATCTGGTCTGAGGGACTCCTTCTCGTCCATAGCGAAAGTTGTTGCAGAAGCTACACTCTTTCCATCAAGACTAGCAGGCTTGACAGAGCTGTCGGACGAGGACAGTTGGGTAGTATTTTCATCAGAAGTGACAGAAGGCAGGTGCCCACCGAGCGATTGGCTTGCGTCCACACTGGCTCCTGGACTTTGGACGAGTAGTTTTGGGCCAGCCAGTGCGTCCGCACCGGGCATCTCGGGGGACTTCAAAGCAAGATGGGCAAGCTTTTTCGGTATTGCGGGATTTATACGAGTCGTCTCAGGGACGTGAGGGATATGTACTTGGGTGCCATTGATTGGCCCATTCCAAGACTCATGTTCATCATTAGTACTATTGCTTGAGATGGGAGCCAAAGTTTGAGTCGGTATGGATGCAGACGCGGCAACCTGTGTTTGTTAGCGGTCGAGACGAGACAGGCATTGAGGATGGCATGAGACGTACGTTTGCAAAGGTGCGCCGGGCAGAGGCCGAATCTGAAATAGGCGAAGCCATGTTTTCGAACACAGGACTCTCCAAATAGTGCGAGCTTGCTCGAAGTAAAGGAGGAATGATTGCGCCGCTGTGCTGTGGGATCGAAGGCGTGTAGCCGGTGATTGCGAAAGTGCGTGAATGAATGGATTGAAAAGTAGGACTTTTGCAGAAACTCTCAAGAAACTGGAGGCTCAAGGAAAATTGTCAACACCAAGGCCAGAGATCCGGGCATGATGGTAAGTAGACATGAGATAAGTGGTGCTTCACTGCAGTAATCGGGTGTCTTGCATGGGAAATGTGTAAGGCTGTGGCTTGATTGTCGCGCTTTGCAAAGGGCGGTGACGGACCAAAGAGTCGACTGAGATTGCGACCAGATGCGCAAAATCTGCTGACTGCGGCTGGTGCTTGTCCCGTCGAAGTAGAGAAGGTGACAATGCGCTCCAACACAGTCGGATCGCGATCGAGAAAAGTGAATTTGAATGCGAGACGTCGTTCTTTTGCAAACGCCGCATGATCCTCGGGTTGCGTTGCGGCCCTCCCGCTCAAGGCGCCTTTTATAGGTAATTAGTGCCGTAGATGATTCTGTGGGGTGCTTAATCAGTAAGGGTTCATCATCACCTGAACAATTACTCATACAATACTCTTGCCGTGCCTCGACTGTTTACTGATACTTTGCCCAAGTGAGGCGCATCGTGCGACAAAATTAAATCCAACTCGTACCAACGACTTATTACTGTCTCACAGGGTTTGCATCCAGCGCGCATACCAAAAGCATGAACCGCCATGGCAGAGGTGCTTCCAAGGCATCCGCTTCCACGCTTTGTCAGAAATGTCTAAAACGAGGTGAGAGCCGACATTACCGTCGCATGCTATCCATGCGGTCGCTCACTATGCTTGATTGTACCAGGTCACTACAGTTATGAATGTAAATCGGCAGCCCAAGAAAGACCGTATGCTTCGCGACCATCTCGCACACAGCAACTGCGCAACCCAAACTTGGCTCCAAAACTCACAAACGCTGCCCCAGAAGAGTCCCTCCCGAAGTACGCCTAATCTGCCATCCATCACTTATGCGAAACAGGAGATTGACAACCATGATTCAGAAAAAACATCACCGATCTTCAATTAGAAAAGAGTGCAGAAGAGAGGAGGCGCAAGCGCTCGCTTGATGACATGGAAGATCTTCAGGTTTCGAGAAAGCGCTCACGTTCACCTTCGCGCTCGCCATCAATATCATCACGCTCGTCTGACTCCGTCTCGACCATCTCAACACGCTCGTCACGTTCACCCCCGGCGCATAGGCTATCGCGCAAGCAAGATGACAACCACTACTCCAGGTCAGAGAGCATGCATCGGGCGCAACCCACTCATGGGTTAAGCGAGAAAAGGCGAAGACGTGCCAGCTCTGCCTCGTCATCGGGCGCGAGATCTGTACAGAGCTTTGTGCGCGCCGGTGCGGAGATGGGGAGAAACACCAGGATCCGGCGGGGCTCGATGAGTCCTGCCGAGCGTGGTCGTAGGCGCAGCAGATCTACCGCCTCTGCTCAGAGACGGAAACGATCAAGCTCTGCAAGAGCTTCAGATGCTGACATCCGCGCATCGACTCGCCGGAAAGAGATGCCTAAAGAGGGTCGGGCGCTCGACACTCACGTTGAAAAACAACGTGATGCTTATGGCGCAACGAGGATGGATAAGCATGCCGAAGACAAATCAGCGCCACAAAGTCAACCCAAATCACGTTACTCAAGTTTAAGCCCGTACAGTAAACGCATTGCTCTGACTCGGGATATGGAGAGATGAGGATGCAGCTGAATACAACCTAGCGAGCCCACAAAGTAGCAAGGCCTGGTTGCCGTCTGCGGAGCCATGCTGGTCATATGAGTGTGCACTCAACGAGGAATCTAGCACGACAGCGCTGGTGAAGATTTCGTGATCCACCTCTGAATGCGAATGGACGGTCGGCAGATGGTGCGCATGTTGTAGCGCAGAGGCTATGCATGCAAGGTAACATGATCCACACTCTTGATAAGATCAAGGAACAGAGTTTTATGAATTGAGCTTTGACAGCCATGGACTTCTCTTCCAAGACATACCTTTCCATCAATTGCCGCGCGGCAGGTGAAGGCCGCGAACCATCATTATCATGTGAACCCATCACCGATGAGCCAATTCCCTGCAGCGGATCGCAGACCAGTATAGCCAATCAAGTCTGTGTGCTATGAATCTGGTTCCAGGATATTTACAATAGTAAGGTAGAACAAATAAAGCCCCACTGCTTTGAATCAGCTGTGGGACTTACCCGTGAACACCGTCAAGGCTCTCAACAAGTCTACCTTAATCTATAGCCAGAACGCAAAGCAGAGAGTTGGAAACGAAGCTTTCGGCAATCCCTTTGAATGTCTGAAATCATACGAGTACCGGCCCGTATTGCGGCAGACCTCGGATATCCGAACATGGCAAGAGGAAATATCGTGCAATAATGGAAGGTCTCTAGAGTACAGCCTCAATCTCTGGTCTATGTACGTCACGCATATGCTAATCCTGCATATGTCGAACATGATCGAATGCGATTGCGAGAAATGTCACGGAATTTGATTGTATATTGTGTGTATATGACATAAAGATAATATACTTTAAAGGGTGTCATAGCCTAGTGGCTCTGGGAGCTTCACTACTCGTATACAAGGACTTGTCCTCGTACGAGTATGCAAAGGCAGATTTACCATTTTTTGACAGGCACGCGAGCAAATTCTCTTTTCAGCACGTTTAGGTGAACGGTCTCCACAAGAGGTCGGAGATAAGGTTTAGTGTCTCTAGCGCGAACATCAGGGCCAGGGCTCCAGTTCCTGGAACCAATCGTATCAAATCAGTGTCATGTAGCCGTCCTCATCCACTATCAATTCCTCTTACCGGACCACTCCGTACGACGTTCCCCACCTTGCATTTTTCGAGGCTTGACTAGACATTGCGAACAAGGATATATACAATCGCCCCATCCCTTCTCGCCTCCTTGTTGTCGTTCCAGCCACTCCCAACGCTGGTGACCCTCCGCAATAACTTATCGCACACCAGTCAGCTCCACGATATCGTCATTATGAAGTACGGCGCTTCGCTGAGAGCGCACTCGATTCCTGCCTGGGCCCATCGTAAGTGCCATATCATCCGATTGGACGACGTTATCCGATTGATTGGTGTGCCATGCTAACGCTCTTGATCTGCAGATAACATTGACTACGACGAGGTGAAACAGTTCATCAAGGAAAACACCACTCCTGGAAATGGCACGGCAGTCTCGATACCTGGCACTGGTGATATTCGAGGGAAAGAGGTAGAAGATGCGCTGTTCGAGATTTTATACCAACAACACAAGAGAATCAATCTATTCGTATGGAGCAAGACTGGAGAGATTAGAAGAAGGCTCGGTGCGTCGATCACCGGATCATTGGGTCCCGAGATTGATTGCAGAGGCTGATATTTGTCAGATCATCTCGACAAGCAGACAGCAGACCTACGGTCGAGAGGTAACGCTTCTCAAGGCCGTGTAAGCGCAAAGCGCCTTGAACGATATGGGATGCTCGAAACGGACGTCCTGAAGTAAGTGAAACAATGCCATGATTACCTTGGCCGTGTTCGCTGATTCAATCGCACAGGGCTGGTGAAGAATTGCGGTCCTTATCAAGGTTCATCACTGCGCAACAGACCGCTTTCCGCAAATTGATTAAAAAGCACAAAAAATGGTCCGGAAGCGCGGGTCTCGAACTCAACTTCAATAAAGAGGTTTTATGTGACGATCGAAGCTTTACCAAGGTCGACCTCGAACCCTTACTTCTAGACTGGGAGGAGATACTGGATGCGGTCAGAGTGCTGTACCAAGAACGTATGAATGGCTCGCTGGCCAAAACTCCAAAGCTTGACAGGAAGCCGGACAATCCGAGACTGCAGACGGCTTTAGCCAGCTTGCACGACGTCTTGCAGTCCAACTCCCAGGCTCGATTCGATACCTTGTTTGCCACTATGCCTCTGGGCGATGGTGGTAAGAATGCCGTCTACTGGGTGCATCCAGAAAATGTTGTTGAGCTACAGGTGCTCATGCTGCAGCATTCTCGGTCGCATGCAGTCCATAGGCACACTGCCAGCAGTTCAGGACCATCACTGAGCAGAAGGAACTCCACTGTTGCGGATCAGGATACGGGTTTGCTAATTGTAGACGAACAAGAACGCTTCGTGCGACAGCAGAGTGCCACAACTTTGGAGTCTAGAGAGAATACGGTTGGCGCTGGACTGCAAAATGCCACCATCACGGCGAGATGGGCCCAGGATGATGAAGCTATCATAAGTGCACAATTAGGTAAAGGTCATGAGGCTGTTGCAGAGACGGCAATTAAGCGGAAACATCTGGCCGCTGCTCTAGACCCTTCGTCATCCATCCAACCCCAGAAAGCATCCGTCGTGGACAAGGCTACTGGCTCTGATACGTCCAAGAAGATCGAGGAGCTTCGCTCATGGTGCACAAACCACCAGCAATATCAGCCTCTAGCTACCATTACATCCAACCGACAACGTTTCACTGACATTGCATCCGACTCGAGCGGTTTCCTATTGGCTACACTGGACAGGTCTATTGCCATGACACAGAGCAGCCTAGTCGATCTAGCCTCTATGGACACAGTCGAGTCAGGCAGCGACACGGCCACCTTTCCATACGCTGTGTTGCGCGTACGCCAAGAAGGTTCGCATGTTAACAACTTGCTGCGAGTCTTGGATAGTAGCCATCTTGTAGAGCGTGTGAGGGGTTTCTCGTTGGAGTATCACGCCGTGTGGCACTGTTGCCAACCAGGAAACACTGTACCCCCTTTCTGGATCTCCCTACTGAAAAAGGATATCCGTAAGCTGCCAAAGACACTGTCGAGACGCGAAGCTAGTCTCGTCAACTCGAATTTTGCTTCGCAGTCGACGACGCCGAACCTGTCCGCCACCTCTGACTCCGGCCATGGAGATTCTACAGCTGTGGAGGACCGAGACGGTAGTCGTAAAATTACCATTGCGGATCAATTAGAGACTCCTCCTTTGAGCTCATTTAGAAAGAAGCGTACACGTTCCTACGCCCGCGGACCTCAGGCTGAGAGGCAAAAGTACTGGAGTGAGTATGACAATCCCTCTGATTCTGACGATGAGGGTGCATACGTACTCTTCATTGACCCCAATGCCGAGTCAAGCATTTCGCAGACGTGGCGCAAGGTGCAGAACATGTTCAGAGGTAAGACCATGACAGATGGCCAGCCTCTCCTTCAAAACGAGGACGTGATGGATTCTTCAGATGAGGAATCCCAAGTCCACCGTGCCAATCGAACACAGCAATCATATGGTACACTTGATGGAGCTAGTGGTGCGGTCGTGGCCAAGTCTCAGAGCAGGCTCTGGCTTTCGCCAGTCACAATAACATGCCTTGGAGCTTCAATGGCAATTCTGGTCGTCGGTTACATCCTTGCCATGACTGGTCGCAAGAAGCAGGCACGAGAGGTGGATGCAGGCATCATTTTCGCCGTCGTGTCAAGCCTGCTCTTCGCCATGTCTGGCGTTGCGTGCATGTTTGGGCGCGGCAGACCAACGGTTTGGGCGGCCAGAGTGATGGCTCTGGTGGTGCTTGCTTTCGATGCAATCGCTTCTGGCGCACTGCTCGCCTGGACCCTGGCATAAGAGCCTCTCCTGAGCTGTGGCTTTGACACATTTTGTCAAGATCGACTACTTATTTTCTAAACGACGGCGAATACTCTACTTCTTTGGTGGATTTGCAGGATACCCCTTGCGTTCGAGCGATCCTTTTTTTTTCCTCACCCTGTACCTGTTGTCTTTAGGTCTGGTTCTAATTTGGCTCGACCTGATTTAGTGGTGCACGTGGGCATGCGTTGCGAGGCAGGCGTTCGAGGGTGGATCTATGTTGAGGAGGAGCAGAGATTGCACATGTGGTATGACGCCGGCTAGGGCCGGCTGAGAAGGATGATTTTTATAGTTCTAGATGAGCCGGGCGACCTAAGGCTTTACGTATATGGTTCTGATATCAACCATACGAAGACTCATTGTCCACAAGCAGAGTTGTTGGTGGAAGTTAGTGTCTGCTTTGGGTGGCAGTCCTCGCCCACATGTCCTGGGTGTGACGGCGATTCTCCAAGCAGGCTGGGTGGCTCGTGATTATGGCAGAGGTGATCCAATCTCCCTTGGCTAGGGCTGATGTTCATATCCACAGTGCATTTCAAAAGTGCATTGCAAGACGGTGGGCCAGCTCAGCTCGCGTCCAGCAGTTGAGCATCCAGTTCCTTGTCCCTCCTCTGGTCCTCTTCGTCCTCCCGCTCCCTCTCCCTCGTAGCCTCGACAAACATGGCGCCCTCCATGCCAACCTCGAGCTTTTCACCATGGCCATTCTTGACGGGCTTCTTAGCAGCCTGTTGGGCATTTATGCGCTCCCTAACCAGTCTCGCAATCGCGTTCTCCGTGCGCACATTCAGGACATCCAATTTACGGTCCAGATCCCGCCTGAGGTCCCAATTGGGCTTCTTGGGTTGCAGTTTGAACAAATCGAGCGGTTTGTCCTCGGCAGCGTCCTTTTCGGCTTGTGTTCTGGTTTCTTCTGCCAGAGCGGCAGCCTTCTTCTCGAGCGTCTCTTGGTTCTCTGCCGGGTTGCTCTCGAAGCCGAACTTGGGGCCTCGCGTCTCCGGGTCGTAGTTGCGGCCTGAGAGGTGCGTGGTTGTGGTCGTGGGTGTGGAGTCTTCTTGGTCATGTTTGGGGGACTTGGGAGGCGGGAGTTCGTCTGAGGGCTCGTCGGTCGAGGGTTGCTTTCGCTTCAGGGATTTTAAGGTAGCGAGACGCGCTTTGCGGTCTTCTGCTGCACTTGCGAGACCGCCGGAAGACATGGTGTGGATGATGAATGCGACGCGAGTATTTGTTTGAGAGGCGTCTTCGGTTTTGGAGGATGGGCGATGATTAGATTTCCAGGTAGTCAAGCCGGGCAGTGGTGGTATAGTGCGAATAGACAGGCGAAGATGGTGAAATGGTGCCGATGAGGAGATATGCGCCGTGAAAGTGGTAGGTAGGCAGGTACGTACCTCAGGTATGCAGCAACTTTTGGCGAGTCTGGAATAGCGGCAGATACAAACGAATCAAACAAGCCTTTTATCATTATACTCTACAGCCTCCAAAAACTCAACCGTCCACATTAGTAGTACTTTTTCTCAACAACGATTGAATCTGGCATTCCTGTGCATTCGCATGTCAATGCACGCCTATGCCACCATGTCACATTCGCAACGTCAAGCTTGTGGCCGAAGCTGGTTCATCACTCCTGTCCTTTCTGCCTTTTCTGCCCTTTCTGCCCTTTCTCGCGCCCCGAGTCTTCCAACCATGGCCCTTTGGCCGCCAGCCTTCGCGCACCTATACCAATATTGCCCGCCGCGCATCGAAACGAGCAAGGGCGAGAGTACCCACGAGCCGAAGCCGAATCGCCAAGGATTGGTATGAGAATGCATTCGCTCCGCTTGACTCTCAGCTTGTCGAACAGCACGAACAAGAGTTTGATGAAAGAAGAGAAGGAGAGAAGGAGCAAGATTCGGCATACGATGAAAGAAGAGAAGTAGATGAGCAGCAAGGCTCGGCATACAATGAAAGAAGAGAAGGAGAGAAACAGCAAGACTTGGCATACAATGAAAGAAGAGAAAATAGTCCAGTGAATCCACGACGAACACGTGCGACCTCGCCCTCTCGGAGTCCTGACCAAGATTACAAGCAGTTGCAGAGGACTAACGCCGAAAGACGCCAACTCCGTTCAACTGCTTGGGCCAACGGTAGACGGGCTGCGTACTGGGCTGCTAAACATTCTACTCTTCCAACCAAATGGGTGTGCGCTGGTCATCCCGTCAGGCTACGCACCAAACCAGCCGCTGTTTCATCAGACGACCAGCTGCAGCTCGATGATGAAGACACGCAACATGCCAACCAGGACTATGGATACGCCATTCCCGAAAACATCTATAGATGGAACATTTGCTTCGCTAAAATACAGGCCAGATACGACAAGCGCCTCTCTCTCGAACCAGCCACCCATACACTACCCGTCCTCGAACCAAAGGCCACCGAATACGCCAAACGCATCTTGGATCACCCAGAAGCCACTTTACATGTACCCGAGCTTGTGAAGCAATTCAATCGGAGCTGGGAGGAGATATGGATGCATGCCATGCTCCATCTTTTGCAATCTGAGCCAAACAACGTCCCGCGCTTCCTGAAACGAACGCATCTGAGCCCTCATCCTCCCGCTGCTTGGGTGAATGACTCTCTTCAGTTTCTAGCCACCGCTTACTCCACTTCTGATACTCCTGTGCCCCAGGAATCTTTTGATGAGCTTGTCGATACATTATGTACAGTCATGGATCGTTCCGGCTCGAGGCCCCTGATCATGAGGGGCAGTTGTCTTCATCTGCTATTTCGCCGCTGCACCAAGGACCAGATGCTCCGACTTTGCGATAGCATGGGTCACCATCGCGTCCAGACACACTGGAGAACCCAGCTTCATCTCGCCACTTGCCTTGCTCGACATGACTGCTTTGACAAGGCGCTGGATGCCATGCTAGAGTCGGCAAGTTCTGGCGCCGAACCCAAGTCCTCGCAATTCGAAAGTACTTGCTCGACAATTCTTCGCAACGCTGCCACGCAATCTGACGGTCTGCGTGTCAGTCTCCGCATTATTCAAAACCTGGCTGAGCTTGGCGTGAAGCTGAACGTTCAGCATTGCAATATTGTCATGCTCAATGCTGTCGAATGTGGCGACCTCAAGTCCGCCTACAACGTCTATCATTCGCTCGTTGACAATGGTTTACAAGCCGACAAGTACACACATGCCATTCTGCTCAAAGGCTGCAAACCTTCAATCGATGACTCGGAGACTCTGAATGCCATTATCCGTCAAGCCATCAAGGACACCGAAATCATAAAATCTCCTGTTGTCGCAACCGAGATTCTACATTGCTTGTATCTGCACCACTTCCAGCGCAACCCGGATACTGCATTCTCCACCCTTGTCGAAGCGTATACGCAGCTCTTTGATGCCACATCTCTTATCCGGATGCACATGCTCCCAGCCGACTGCCAAGACGCCTCTCAACCAACTCTCCCAAGACCTACTAGGCCAGCACTGTGGATAATGGTTTCTGCCTACCTACGCAATCGCACAGACCGCCACGGCAACCAGTCTGCCCATCAACAATACAACCTTTACAAGCAGATCCGTGTGCTCGCAGAACGTGGTGTGCAGCCCTGGGTCGCACTGACCCAGTCCGACCATATTTCAAACGCCTTCCTGATGGCCTTTGCCGCACATCCATCTTCTCTCGCTCATGCTGCGGAGGTCATCCGTGATATGCAGACACCGCTTCCAGCCCTCCCCGACAATGCAAATCCGAAAACGCACGTCGAGAGGGAGGTCTGCAAGCCCACTGTCCAATCCTGGTCAATCTTCTTGCATGCTTTCGCTAGACATAAGAAGATGGACTTGGCGGAACAGGTCTTGCAGTATATGCGCGAGAAGGGTATGCAGCCTAACCAGGTGACATGGAACTCGCTTGTTGGTGGGTATGCTGGCATTAGAGATGCTGAGGGCGCTGCAAATGCATTCAAGCGAATGCAAGAAGAGGGACACAAAGGGGACGAGCGAACATTCAGGGCAATGGCCAAGGTTAGCGTTGATGCTGGCATGCTAAGTCAGGGTGAGGAGGTGCGTGAGGCGCTCAGGCGTAGGATTGAGAGGCAGGAGATGTTGAGGGCTGAATATGGCAAGGTCGCCACTGGTCAGTCAAGTGTGAGTCCGGATGAGCTGGACAAAGCCGCCGCCGAATATTGGGAGTCGGCGCAAGAAGATGTGTTTAAAGATGATGAGAAGGAGCACGGCTGATGAGCTGGCCAAATCAAGATTGTAGGATATATGAACGACCCGTTAGGACTTGTATGTTTGTACGGTATATGTAAATATGAAAATTTCACTTTTTGTATGGAATTATCGATGACACTTGCCATTCCATCGACTCTTCAATTGCGATGGCTGCCTGTATTTTGTTAGCGTTCAGTACTTGTCTATGTGCTGTTGGTGCTGTCATGGCGGCATAATACTTCTCGAGCAGGTAAGAAAGCAATGACCGAAACATCCCTCCAACCCTATTAACAATTCCACGGTACAGGAAACAGTACCAGAATCCGAAAGTAAACTATACCACCACTGTTACAGCGCTACTTTCCACAACAGAATACAGACACCAGGATATTTCATGGTTTGATTGATTGATTGATTGTTTCATACGCTATGCGCTTACCACAGGAAGCATAAGCGACTACTATTTACTTGTTTGCTAATTATACAAATATTTAGGGTCTGCGCCTCATTCTGCAGCTCGAACTGTTGGGATGCCTATGCATCTAATGTGTGGGGTTTTTTTTTTTTTTTTTTTTTTTTTAAATCTCCATTCTCGCTTTCTGACTCTCCTTCTCTGTCACCTACCTCGTCTCCTTAGTCTCCCTGTTCGGCCTTCTCCTCTATCCTCCTACGTTCCTCTGCGAAATCCAGTCTTCCTATATCTATTATGTACCTAATAGTTGCATAGACTATGTCTATATCCGCTTTCTATTAGTTTATAGATCTATTTCTATAAGGCTGCTTTATTACTATATACGGGTTTTATCCCCTAATATTTCTACTAACTTCCGTTTTTAGATTAAGTACCTAGGGTAGAGTAACATAAAATATCAGATTATCTCCTCTTCTTAACTGCATTTATATTAGCTTAAGTCTATAATATTAATAACTGCTAAAAACTTGTTTAAGCAGATATATTCTATATAAAGCTATAATAAAATAGAGGCTTCCTTCTTATTTAGTTTATTATAGAATAGCATAATGTATTTGCTTAGAATAGTATTATCTACTATATAGAGACTCTTATTAATATTCTATAGTTTTTAACATTTTTTAGTAAGGATCTTATTTTAAAGAGTGTTCTATACTTGCTTTAGGCTGTTTAGAATTGCTTCTCTTATAATTAGCCCTATTATAAGGGGACTTGTAGCCTATTTAGCTAATCAGTCTGACTTAACGTGTCTAATAATAGCAAACTTCTTTAGAATCTATTGAATAGCTAACTTTCCTTTAAGGATTGTATAGTAGTTAACTATATATAGGATGTTTTGCATTATAGCAGCTCTATTTTAATTAATTTAGCAATTAACTATATAAATAGCTATTTAGCTATTAGATTATATTAACATTAAAAGGACTGCCCTCCTATAGTTATAAAGTGTTTCTAATAGAATTCTAGATAGAGTTACAGCTTCTTTAATTGCAATTAGTTTTATTATTATACTGTTAATACTGCTTCTTTTTCTAATCTGTTAAAAGAGGATAGATAGTAGTATAGACTTTTAGAAGTATACTGCTATCCTAACCCCTATCTGTCTATTAGTAATAAAGCTGTTAGTGAAAATATTTAAATATTATTTCTTTATTTTAAAATAGTTATTATATGCTTCTTTAGAACTATACTAATTAGATTTATAGTTAATTGTTATTATGCTCTATAATAGGGCTATCTATACTAGGACAGTTTCAATATTTGTTTCCATTTTACCTAGCTATATTTCTATATTATAGAGAGGAGAGGTGAACAACTTTGCTTTAAGCTTCTTAATTATTTTTCTAAGCTATGCTTTTAATAAATTAGATTCTAATAATATATAAAGTCCTACCTAAAATTTGCTAATCTTTAGCTGCAGTTAGACATATAGGAGAAAGAGCAATGCTTCTGCATTAAACGCTTTAACTAAGGTTATATAGAAACATTTAGCTACTAGTTAAGCTTTTATTTACTATATAAGATTAAGAATCTTAGCAATGTTATTATTAATCTTCCTATTAAGGGAATAGAAATACTATATTGCTACTACATAGTCTATTCTTAAAGCCATAATAGCTTAGTATAATTGCTACACTGCTTATAGGCTAATATAGGCAAAGCGTTTAAGCTAGCTAGCGCTTCTCTATCCTCTTGCCTTAACTTTAGCTAAGTAGTTCTTAAATTACAGTTCAGAATTGAAAATAACTTTTAAGATTCTCTCTTTTATTAAGGGCTTAATAATATAATTGCTTATTTTTAATAAAGAGTCATTTTCGCTAATCTTCCTTTAATTTTATATAAAATACATAAGAATTGTTTTATTACTTTTAAACGTAATGCTATTATCTTTTTACTTATTAGAGGGCCTTTAGGACTACCTTATTATTAAGCATTAATATATTTCTTTTAATTAATTTTAAAACAGCTTAATGTATATAGTTATTTATAAACCCTATATTGCTTTATTTCCTATTAATCTTCTTTTTTATTAGAAAAGCGTTAAAAAAGATATATAGAATTAGGGAAAGTGTGGATCCTTATAGAAGACTGGACTTTATAAAGGTAACTTAACTTAATTCTGTTCTGTTAATAAGTACTATAGTAAATTAATCTATATAGAAGGAATTGACCTATACTACTATATAAGCCAGTATTCCTTATGCTTATAATTAACTAGTAAGCATTTATTAGGGGACGCTATTATACGCTCCTTTTATATTAAAACTAATAAAAAAGAAAACTTTCTTTTATTATTACGCTTTATAGATTTTCTTAATTAAAAGAAGTAGCGCTTAGTTATATGCTTTTTATAGCTTAGTATTAAATTGTGTTTTTAAAAAGAGGTTAAAAGTTTCTATTTAGTATAATATTCTTCTTATTAATACTAGTTTTATCAACTTGCTTAGCATAGCTAAGAAAGAGATAGGGCAGTATACTTTTGCTATTTAGTAGTCAGGTTTCTCTAGCTTTTATAATAGTAGGATTTGCGCTACTTTTTATATAGTTAATACGTATCCTAATTAATACAACGCGTTAAAAATATTAATAACTTAATTGTTTAAAATAGATTATAAATGTTTCTATATAATGTTTAGAATACTATCTATATCTAGCGCTTTATATAGACTAATTTTGGCTATTGCTCTAGTTACCTCTTTAATTAAGATATCTAGATTATTTATATTTCTTATATTAGGATTTGGCGCATTCTCTTTCTAGCTCTTTAAAACTAGTAGAAAGAAGCATTAAAGCAGCTCAGTTATTTTAGCATTATTGCTTTTAAGCTCTATCTTTTAGTTATTAATACTAATAATTATAATAGGGATGTTGCTAAATGTTAATAATTATAGGTTAAGGTACCTAGCTGCTTTTCAGATATTGTCTATTTATGCTAAAAAGTTGTTTTAATATAGTTACTTTTTGTTATAAATGCTTTTATAAAACTAATGCTTAGCTTATCTAGCTTTATAGCAACTTTCTTCTTTATCTAGCTTTATAATCTGTAATATATTGTTCTAATTTTGTTAAGTATATTTATTATAAAGCTTAATAAGCTTATTATCCTATTATGCTTTTATATATAGGGATTCCTTAATAACTAGGCTATAGTATTAAATATATTAGCTTACTGTGTTCTAGATCTTTATAACTGCTTAATTAAGCTTAGTAGTATTATTAATATTGATAATTAATAGTTTCTATTTTTAAGTGCTTTAATAGCTTTATCCTAGTCCGTTTTTCTAAAGTTATATTTTGCTTTTAATATAGTAGCATTTCTAACTTTTTCAAATTAGAATGCTATAGCTTTATAGTTTAACTTATATTAAATAAAATGGATATTGCATTTTGTAATCTGGTTTTTAAATGCGTTAAATACTAGTATAAAGTCAATAATAGTTCTAAAGTATCCTTTTAGAAATATAATAATGCCATTTAATAAAGCTAAAAAGATGTTATATTAATGCATCTACTAGAATACTAGTTTACTTTCTTCTATATATTAGGATTGTAGTACATTGATTTCTCTCTATATTAGGTTATAGTAATTAAAGTTGCTTCTAACTATAATAGGGAGATTTTCTCTATATTTCACTTTAGCTTTATAAATAGTATTGCTTAATATAGTGAGCCTAATAGTGATTGCCTTTTTTAAGTCCTGCTTAAAAAGAGTGTGCTAACTGTAGCTAGGGATATAGATTAATATAATAAAAATATGACTTATTGAAATAGTAATAACTTTTATAATTATATTTAGTAACTATATAGGGAATTAAATAAATGAAATGTCTTTATAGATATATAATAATAACTGGAATGTATAATATGCTAATCCTTCTTATTAAATAGACAAAGTTATAGTATTCTAGTACTAATGTTAAGAAATATAGGGTTTACTATTAATATTAGCAATACTTAGTTTTATAACTATAATTGCTATAAATTAGTTAATAGATTGATTATTAAAAAGACTGAGTTAGACTAAGGATTATCTATTCACATTTGCTAATAGGAAATAGGTGTCTCTTATTAAATATTGCTTATAGTGACTTCTTATCTAGAACGCTGACTAGTAACTGTCTACTATTCCTTATCCCTGTTTTAAATAGACTGGTTAGTAAGTTAGCTTCTGCTTTAGATCCTATTAACCTTATTATAATAGGCTAGGCACCTAGTATCTATTATAATATATAGTCCTCTATATACTACGCACTTTAGTGCTAAAGCTTTATATTTATTAGTTTTGTAGTTCTTAGCGTATTTATTATACTTTAATAATTAGCTATATCTGGCCTAATAGTGGCTATATATATTATAATTATAGTATCTCTAGAGGCGCTAAAGTTTCTAGTATTTGCTAACTATAGCTATAATACTACTAACTTTAATTATACGCTTATTAAAAGCTCTTTAGGCATTTTTTACTATAATAAGGTAGACTATTATAGATTCTATGGGTTTCTCTCTTTTAAAAAGCCAGAATGCCTTAATAATATTTATAAATTTGTTTTTAACGCTAAATATTATTATAAATTTTAATTGGATTTTGCAGGTACTAAATACTAGAACTACTATTTTATATATATTATCAACTTTAATTAGGAAGAGGTCCTCTTTTTAAATTCGAGCTATTTTAAATATTTAATAAACCTATTTATTATTTAATTATAGTTAGGCAACGTCTTTTTTATTTTAAATAATAACTCTTATAGCCCTTGCTTTAACTTAGATCTTTTTAATAATAATATTATATATAGATAATTAGGCTATAATAGCGTCTTAGATTCTTTTCTCTATAACTTTATTATTTTTAGCTAATTTACGTTATTTAGCTATTAAATAACTAAGGCTAATTGTAGTTCCTAGAAGCTAGTATAGTTTCTCTAAGGAGGTAGGTAGAGTCAATAGCGTATTGCTATCTAAATAGGGTTAGATAGCTAATAACAATAGGTAGACAGACTTTAATGCTATAAAGACGTATAAGATTAATAATAAAGCTGCTATATTAAGGTTAGCTAGCAACAATAGGCTTAAATATTTAAAATTTAAAAAAACAGTTTTACTATTATTAATATTAGTATTAATAGTTCTAATTTTAGTATTAAGGACTTTAATATCACTTTTAACTATTTTAAGTTCTTTTTCAATCTTTTTATATTTAATATATAAAAGCTTAAGTTTTGCAAACAGTGTAATATTCTTTTAATAGAGTTGCTTATTCTAAGTCTAGAATAATCCATTCTATATATAGAATAGTTTATTCTGCTTCTAGAATTGCTTAAGCAGCTTGTTAAGCTTGTTATTCTAGGCGTTCACTACTCCTTTAATAAGACGCTTTAGCATATCTTTTGCGAAAATAGTATTATTGCTTAGATTAAGGGAACAGATAGGCTGAATTAGCCCTCCATTCTATCTAGTGTTCCTAGCTCTTCTCTACACTGCTATAGCAGCGCTCTGTCTCTTTAGGGACGACGCTGGTATGACTATGGCAACGGCGTTGCTGGAATGGTCAGGCGGCACCCTTTCCCTTGACTAAAATCGACGGGGTTTGCTAGGATGGTTGGGCGGCACCCTTTCCTTTGACTAAAATCGACGGGAGTTGGATAGTCCGACTCGTCGAGTCGACTTGTAGATGTAAGTTCGAATGTCCGTTTGTATGTGGATATTTCGTGGAGGAGGAGCCAGAACTCAAAATGGGAACAGGGTCGCCCTCTCAGGCAGCATCGGCTGTCAAACACATCCTATATTTGATCAAGATTTTTGGCTTCCCATCAACCATCGGGCTCATCTTTGTTGGTCTAGTGGTCATGATTTCCGCTTGTCATTCGGGTTCATCCGAGTACAAGCGCGGGAGACCGGGGTTCGATTCCCCGACAGAGAGCTTCTTCTTTTCTTTTGCGGTTTTGTTGCTTTCCTTCCTTGTCTTTTTTTTACTTTCCTTGCTTGCCTTTATGGGTTTTCGCTCATTTGCCTGGAATACCTTACTACCACGGTTTTTTCTCTCTTGATTTTTTCTTTCTTGGATTTCCTAGAGATGTGTAAAACCAGGTGTTGCCATGGTAGATGAGAGCGAAACAAGCAAGTGTCGACGTGCAGTCCCCGAAAAACGCCGGCCATTGATCTTTCTAGAGTACTCCCCCTCCGTCGGGTTTGATTGATTGATTGATTAATTGACTTTTTCATACGCTATACGCTTACTACAGGAAGCATAAGCAGCTACTATCTACTTAATTGCTACTTATATAAATATTTATGGAGTCTATGTCTCATTCTGCAGCTTAAACTGTTAGGATGCTTATATATTTGTTCTGTCTAAGTAGTCTATAGCAAGTGCCGTAGTTAGTATATATGTTTTTTTTATACTCCTGATTTGGCTCCTGATTTACCTCCCGCTTTGTCTTCTAATTCAGCTTCCGACTTGCCTTCTGCTTTACTTTTAAATTTAGCTCTCAATTTAGCTTTCAATTTGCTTTTTAATTTACGAACTGATTTACTTTTACTATTTCTTTTTTTATTTCTTTGCTTTCTTTGCTTAATATCTTCTATTTATATTCTTTGCTCTTTTATAAAGTCTAATTTTTTAATGTCTATTATATATTTAATAATAACGCAGATAATATCTGTATCTGCCTTTTATTCGCTAGCTAGTTTGTTTTTATAAAATTATTTAATAACTATATAAGAGTTTTATTCTCTAATTATTTAAAAGATATTATTACAATCGCGATTTAGCGTTTCTATTAATTTCTTCTTTTGATTTATATATTTAGAATAAAATAGTATAAAATATTTAATAGTTTCCTTTTTTTTTTTAACTATATTTATATTGTCCTAATTTTGTAATGTTAATAACTACTAGGAAATAGTTCAATTAAACATGCTTTATATAGAGTTATAATAAAATAGATGCCTCTTTTTATTTAGCTTATTATAGAGCATTATAATATATTTTCTAAAAATAGCGCTAATTATTATATAAAGGCTTTTACTAGTATTTTATAGCCTCTATTGTTTTTTAATTAGAATTTAGTTTTAAAGAGTGTTTTAGATTTATTTTATATTATTTAGAATTGTTTTATTTACTTTTTCCTTTATGATAAAAAAGCTTATAGCTTACTTAGCTAATTAGTCTATTTTAATATATTTTATAATAGTAAATTTCTTTAGAATTTATTAAATAATTAGCTATTTTTTAAGAACTGCGTAGTAGTTAACTATATAAAAAATATTTTATATTATAATAGCTTTATTTTAGCTTTTTTTAACAATTTACTCTGTAAATAGTTATTTAGCTATTAAACTATATAAATACTTAAAAAATTAGCTTTTTATAATTATAGAGTATTTTTAATAAAAGTTTAGCTAAAATTATAGCTTTTTTAATTATAAGCAGCTTTATTATTATATTATCAATATTCTCTTTTAATTTAATTAGTTAAAAGAGAATAAATAATAGTATTGCTTTTTAAAGTATATGCTTATTTTAATTCCTATTTGCTTATTAGTAATTAAGCTATTAGTAAAAATATTTAAATACTGTTTTTTTATTTTAAAGTAGTTATTATATATTTTATTAGAGCTATATAAATTAAATTTATAATTAATTATTATTATACTTTATAATAGAGCTATTTATATAGAAATAGTCTTAATATTAATTTCTAGCTTATTTAGCTATATTTTTATATTATAAAAAAAGAAAATAAATAATTTTACACTAAGTTTTTTAATTATTTTTCTAAGCTATATTTTTAGCAAGTTAGCTTTTAGTAATATATAGAGTTTTATTTAGAATTTGCTAATTTTTAATTAAAACTAAATATATAAAAGAAAAAGCGTAGCTTTAACGCTAAACGTTTTAATTAAAATTATATAAAAGTATTTAACTATTATTTAAGCTTTTATTTATTATATAAAATTAAGAATTTTAATAGTACTATTATTAATTTTTCTGCTAAGAAATTAAGAGTATTATATTACTATTATATAATTTATTTAAAAAGCTATTATAGCTTAATAAAATTAACGCGCGAATTATAGCTTAATATAAGCGAAGTATTTAAATTAACTAGCGCTTTTCTATTTTTTAGTTTTTACTTTAGCTAAATAGTTTTTAAACTATAGCTTTAAATTAAAAATAATTTTTAAGATTTTCTTTTTTATTAAGAGTTTAACAATCTAATTACCTATTTATAAAAAGGAGTTTATTTTACTAATCTTCTTTTAATTTCGTATAAAATATATAAAAATTATTTTATTATTTTCGAATATAGCGCTATTGTCTTTTATTTATTAAAGAGCTTTTAAAACTACTTTATTATTTAATATTAATATATTTCTTTTTATTAACTTTAAAATTACTTATTAAGTATAATTATTTATAAATTCTATATTGCTTCTTTTATTATTGATTTTCTTCTTTATTAAAAAAGCATTAAAAAAATATATAGAATTAAAGCTAGTATAAATCTTTATAAAAAACTAGACTTAATAAGTATAACTTAACTTAATTTTATTTTATTAACTAGTATTATAATAAGCTAGTCAGTATAAAATAAATTAATTTATATAATTATATAAGCTAGAATTTCTTTTATACGTAATTAATTAGTAAGGACTTAATAAAGAACGCTATTATATACTCTTTTTATATTAAAATTAATAAAAAAGAGTACTTTCTTTTATTATTATGCTTTAAAGATTTGTTTAATAAAAAGGAGTAATACTTAATTATATAATTGTCTCAGCCTAGTTTTAAATTAAATCTTTAAAAAAAGATTAAAAGTCTCTATTTAATATAATATCCTTTATACTAGTACTAGTTTTATAAGCTTATTTAATATAGCTAAAAGAAAAATAAAGCAATATGCTTTTATTATTTAATAGTTTAATTTTCCTAGCTTTTATAATAGTAAAATACGCGCTATTTTCTATATAGTAAATATATATTTTAATTAATATAACGTATGAAAGATTTTTGTAATTTAGTTATTTAAAATCGATTAAAAACGTTTTTATAAATATTTAAAATACTATCTATTTTTAAAGCTTTATATAAGATTATTTTAGTAATAATTCTAGTTACTTCTTTAATAAACATATTTGAATTATTGATATATTTTATAATTAAGTTCAAAACGTCTTTTTTTTTTTTTTCTAAAACTAATAAAAAAAAGTATTAAAGCAACTTAATTGCTTTAGCTTTATTATTTTTAAGCTTTATTATTCGGCTTTTATTATTAATAATTATAGTAAAAATATTACTAAACGCTAATAATTATAAATTAGAGTACTTTATAGCTTTCTAAATATTGTCTATTTACGCTAAAAAGTTATTTTAATAAAATTACTTTTTATTATAAATACTTCTATAAAATCAGTATTTAACTTATTTAATTATATAGCAGCTTTTTTTCCTATTGCTTTTCATAGCTTTTAGAGTATTAATCTAGTTTTAATATTAAGTATATTTATTATAAAAGTCAGTAAGCTCGCTATTCTACTATACTTTTATATATAAAGACTCTTTAATTATTAAGCTATAATTGTAAATATATTAACTTACTTTATTCTAGATTTTAGTAATTACTTAATCGAGCTAAATGCAATTATTAATAGTAGTAATTAATAGTTTCTATAATTCGAGATTTTTAATTACTTCTTTTTAATTTATTTCTAGAAATTATATTTAATAAATATTGTATTTTATAATTTAGTTTTTAAATAGATTAAAGACTAGTATAATATTAATAGTAGTTTTAAATTAGCTTTAAAAAAAAGTAATTATACTATTTAGAAAAGTAGAGAAAGTATTATATTAATATATTTATTAGAGTACTAGCTTACTTTCTTTTATATATTAAAATTATAATATATTAATTCCGCTTTATACGGAATTATAATAATTGAAGTTGCTATTTATTATAATAGAGAAGTTTCCTTTATATTTTACTTTAGCTTTATAGAGAATATCACTTAAAATAGTTAGTTTAATAATAATAACCTCTTTGAAATTCTATTTAAAAAAGGCATATCGACTACAGCTTGAAATATAAATTAATATAATAAAAATGTGCTCTATTTAAAAAGTAATAACTCTTATTATTATATTTAAAAATATTATAAGAAATTAAATAAACGAGACGTTTTTATAAATATAAAAAAGGGATTAAACGTATAGTATATTAAACTCTTTTATTTAATAGAAGAAGTTATAATAGTCTAGTACTAATATTACGAAATAATTAGTTTATTATTTCTTATTTTTGCTTTAATTAAGCTAATTAATAAGTTAATTTCCGCTTTAGATTTTATTCATCTTATTATAATATATTAAATACTTAGTATTTATAGCTATATATAGTGTATTATATATTGTATACTTTAATACAGTAATTTTATATATATTAATTTTATAGTTTATAGCGCATTTATTATATTTAAATAATTAGCTGTATTTAGCTTAATAATAACTATATTTACTATAATTATAGTATTTTTATAACTATTAGAGTTTATAATACTCGCTAATAAAAGCGATATTACTCTTAACTTTAACTATTCGTTTATTAAAAGCTCGCTAAATATTTTCTATTATTATTAAATAAACTATTATTAAATTTATAGGTTTCTCTTTTTTAGATGTTTAAAATACTTTAATAACGCTAGTAAACTTATTCTTAGCGCTAAATTCAGCTATAAATTCTAATTAGATTTTATAAATACTAAATATAAAGATTGCTATTTTATATATATTATCAATTTTAATTAGAAAAAAGTCTTTTTTATAAGTTTAAGCTATTTTAAAAACTTATTAAATTCATTTATTATTTAAATATAATTATATTACGTCTTTTTCGTTTTAAATAATAATTTTTATAGTTTTTATTTTAATTTATATTTTAATATCAAGAACTTTAAAATCTTTTTTTAAATTTTTTAATCTTATTATAAAAAAAGCTAAACTTTATAAATAACGTAATATTCTTTTTATAAAGCGTTTTATTTTAATTATAAAGCAGCTTAATCTATTTATTAAACTTATTAAATTTATTATTTTAAGCTTTTATTACTTTTTTTGAAAGCTGTTTAATATTTTCAATAAAAACTATATAGTTGCTTAAACTAAGTGATTAAACAAGTTAAATTAACTCTTTATTACTTTATTAAGTATTTTTAACTCTTTTTTAATCTGCTATAGCAGTATTTAAGCCTTATAGGAACAATGTTAATATAATTATAGTAATAGCATTGCTAGAGATAGCTAGGCGGAACCCTTTCCCTCAACTAAAATCGACGGGACTTGAATAGACTGACTTGTCGAGTCGGCGTGTAGACAATAGTGTCAATTAATTAATGAATATCGATAAAAAATTATCAACGTTGTTTTAGAGTGTCCCCTCCGTTGGGTTTAATTAATTGATTGATTTTTTTATACACTATACGCTTACTATAGAAAGTATAAGCAGCTATTATTTACTTATTTACTAATTATATAAATATTTATAGAGTCTATGTCTCATTCTGCAGCTTAACTTATTAGAATACCTGTGCATCTGTTCTATCTAGGTATTCTTTAGCAAGTGCTATAGTTATTATATATTAATTTTTTTTTCTTTTTCTATTTTCTGACTTGCCTTTACTATCTCCTAACTTACTTCCTTAATTCTCCTATTCGACTTCCTCCTCTAGTTTCTTACGCTCTTTTATAAAGTCTAATATTCTTATATCTATTATATACTTAATAGTTATATAGACTATATTTATATTTGCTTTTTATTAATCTGTTAGTTTATCTCTATAAGGTTGCTCTATTGTTATATAAAGATTCTGTCTCCTAATTATTTAAAATATGTTACTATAATTAAAGCTTAGCGTTTTAGCAAGTCTTTATTTTTAAGCTATATATTTAGAATATAATAGTATAAAGTGTTAAACTGTCTTCTCCTTTTAGCTATATTTATATTAACCTAAATTTATAATATTAATAGCTGCTAGAAACTTATTTAGGTAGGTATGTCCTATATAAAGCTATAATAAAATAAAGGCTTTCTTTCTATTTAATTTATTATAAAATAGCGTAATGTGTTTATTAGAAATAGCGCTATTTACTACTTAAAAGCTCTTATTAGTGTTCTACAGTCTTTAACGTTTCTTAATTAGAATTTTGTCTTAAAGGGTGTTCTATACTTACTTTACGCTATTTAGAATTGCTTTCTTTGTTATTATTCTTATAATAAGGGGGTTTATAGCCTACTTAGCTAATCAGTTTAACTTAACGTATTTTATATTAGTGAACTTCTTTAGAATTTATTAAACAGCTATTTATCCTTTAAGGATTATATAGTAATTAACTATATATAGAATACTTTACATTATAATAGCTTTACTTTAGCTAATTTAGTAATTAATTATATAAATAGCTATTTAGCTATTAAATTATATTAATATTTAAAAAATTAACTTTTTATAATTATAAAATATCTTTAATAGGATTCTAGCTAAGGTTATTATTTCTTTAATTGCAATTAGCTCTATTATTATACTATTAGTGCTACTTTCTAATTTAATTTATTAAAAGAGAATAAATAGTAGTATAAGCTTTTTAAAATACATTACTATTCCGACTCCTATTTATCTATTAGTAATAAAGCTATTAATAAAGATATTTAAGTACTATTTCTTTATTTTGAAGTAGTTTTTATATATTTTATCTAAGCTATATTAATTAGACTTATAGTTAATCATTATTATGCTCTATAATAAGGCTATTTATACTAGAATAGTTTCAATATTTATCTTTATCTTACTTAGTTATATTTCTATATTATAGAGAAGGGAAGCGAACAACTTTGCTCTAGGTTTTTTAATTAGTTTCCTAAGCTATGCTTTTAATAAATTAATAAAGTCCTATTTGGATTATTAAAAACGCTATTATACGCTCTTTTTATATTAAAGCTAATAAAAGAGAGGACTTTCTTCTATTATTATACTTTAAAGACTTTTTCAATTAGGAGGAGCAAAGCTTAGTTATATAATTGTCTTAGCTTAGCGCCAAATTGTATCTTTAAAAAGAGGTTAAAAGTTTCTATTTAGTATAACATTCTTCTTACTAGTACTAGTTCTATTAACTTGCTTAATATAGCTAAAAGGGAGATAGAGTAATATACTTTCGCTACCTAGTAGTTAGGTTTCTTTAGCTTTTATAATAGTAAGATTTGCGCTATTTTCTATATAGCTAACACGTATCCTAGTTAGTATAAAGCATTAAAGATATTAATGACTTAGTTGCTTAAAATAAATTATAGCTGTTTCTATATAATGTTTAGAATGCTATCTATGCCTAGCGCTTTATATAAACTGATTTTAGCTACTGCCTTAGTTACCTTTTTAATAGATATATCCGGATTGTTTATATATTTTATATTAAGATTTGGCGCGTCCTCTTTCTAACCTTTTAGGATAGGTAGGAAGAAGCATTAAAGTAGCTTAGTTGCTTTAGTATTGTTATTTTTAAGCTCTACCTTTTAACTCTTAATATTAGTAATTATAATAAGGATGTTGCTAAATGCTAATAGTTATAAATCTAGGTACCTAGCTGCTTTTTAAATATTGTCTATCTATGCTAAAAAGCTGTTTTAATGTAGTTGCTTTTTATTGTAAATACCTTTATAAAACTAATATTTAGCTTACCTAGCTTTACAACTATTCTTTTCCCTATTTAATCCTATAGTCTGTAATGCATTGTTCTAGTTTTATTATTAAGTATATTTATTACAAAGCTTAGTAAGTTCGTTATCCTATTATGATTTCATATATAGGGATTTCTTAACTACTAGGCTATAATTGTAAATATATTGATTTACTATATTCTGAATTTCTATAACTGCTTAGTTAAGCTTAATAGTATTGTTAATATTGACAATTAACAGTTTCCATTTTTTAAGTGCTTTAATAGCTTTATTCTAGTCTATCTTTTTAAAGTTATATTTAACCTTTAATAAGGCATTTGTTCTAGTTTTTTCAAGTTGAAGCGCTATAGCTTTATAATCTGACTTATACTAGGTTAGGTAAACATTATATTTTATAATCTGGTTTTCTAGCATGTTAAACACTAATATAAAGTTAATAATAGTTTTAAAGCGTTCTTAAAGGAATATAATAATACTATTTAGTAAAGCTAAAACAGTGTTATATTAATATATTTATTAAAGCACTAGTTCACTTTTTTCTATATATTATAATTGTGGCACATTGACTCCTTTTTATATTAGGTTATAATAATTGAAGTCGCTTCCTACTATAATAGAAAGGTTTTCTCTATATTTCAATTTGGCTTTTTAAATAACGCTACTTAACGCGTTAAGCCTAATAGTAGCTGCCTCCTCTAAGTCCTATTTAGAGAAGGTATGCTAGCTATAGCCTAGAATGTAAATTAATATAATGAAAATATATCCTATTAAAGTAATAATAACCTTTACAATTATATCTAATAACTACATAAGGAATTAAACAAATGAGACATCTTTATAAATATATAATATTAACTAGAACGCATAGTGCGTTAGTCCTTTTTATTAAATAGATAGAGTTATAGTAATCTAGCATTAATATTGAGAAATATAGAGTTTACTATTAATATTAGCAATACTTAGTTTTATAACTATAATTACTATAAACTAGCTAATAGATTAATTGTTAATAAAGCTAAGTTAAACTAGGGGTTATCTATTCACATTTGCTAAAAGGAAACAGATATCTCCTATTAAACATTGCTTATAATAGCTTCTTATTTAGTTTATTAATTAATAATAGTTTGCCATTCTTTGTCTCCATTATGGATAGGCTAAAATTAATATGTTGTCTTCTGCTTTAGATTCTACTAACCTTGTTGCAATATACTAAACACTCTACGTTTATAGTAATATATAGTCTACTATATGCTGCATATTTAAGAGCTATAGTTTTACAATTATTAGTTTTATAATTTTCTATGTAATTGCTACACTTTAGTAGTTAGCTACATCTAGCCTAGTAGTAGCTGTATTTATTATAGTTATAGCATTTCTAGGAGCGTTAGAGTTTCTAGTATTTATTAACTACAGCTATATTGCTATTCACCTTAACTATTTATTTAGTAAGGGCTTGTTAGGTATCCTTAGCTATAGCTAAGTAGACTACTATAGATCCTGCAGGTTTCTCTCCCTTAGATAGCCAGAACGTCTTAATAGCGCCTGTAAACTTATTCTTAGTAGTAAATGCTGCTATAAACTCTGGATAGATTTTATAAATGCTAGGTACTAGGACTGCTATCCTTTATATATTGTCAATTTTAATTAGGAAGCAGTCTTTTTATAAGTTTAGGCTATTTTAAATACTTAATAGACTTATTTATTATTTAGCTGCAGTTATACTATATCTTTTTCATTTTAAATAATAACCTTTATAATTCTCGCTTTTATTTGAATTCCTTTAATAGTAACTATATATACTAACAGTTAGGCTGCAATTACTTCTCTAATTTATTTCTCTATAGCTTTACTGTTTTTAGCTAACTTATATTATTTAGTTAATAACATTTAGAAGTTGTTATAGCTTCTTTAGAAAAGTCAGTAAGGTTAATAGCGTTCTATTGCTTATATAAAATTAAGTAGCAAACAATAATGGGTTAACTGACTTTAACGCTATAGAGGCATATAAAATTAATAGTAATACTGCTATATTAGGGTTAGCTAGGGACAATAAGCTTAATTATTTAAAGGTTAAAAGGACTATTCTTTCTTTGTTAATGCTAGAGCTAATAGTCCTAACCTCTATATTAAGGATTTTAATATCAGCCTTTAGTTTAGTAAATAAGAGTTCAAGTTTCTTCTTTAGCTTCTCAGTTCTTATAAGCGACTATTCAAGTCTTATTTCAATAATGTTAAGCTTTATTTCAATAATATCAAGTTTTTTAATAATAACGTTAAATATTGCTAGTAAAGTAATATTCTTTTAATAGAGAGCCTCAGTCTGATTCTGGAGTTGCTTATTCTAGTATTAGAGTTGCTCATTCTAGCATTGGAGTTGTTTAAGCATTTTGTTAAGTTTGCTATTCTGAGCGTTCACTGCTCCTTCAATAAGGCGTTTCATTATGTCTTTAGCAAAAACAACATTATTACTTAGGCTAAGAGAACAAATAGGTTGAATCAACCCTCTGCTGCTCTGTCTAGTGGTTCTAGTCTTTTGTTAGGCAGCTATAACAGCCCTTACTCTCTGCAGAGATGATTAATTGATTGATTGATTGATTATTTCATATGCTATGCGCTTACTGCTGGAAGCTTAAGCAACTACTATCTATTACTAACTAATTATAAATCTATATATAAGGCCTGTGTCTTATTCTACAGCTCCGACTGTTAGAGTATCTGTGCCCCTGTTTTGTCTAAGTGTTCTTCAGCAAGTGCTATGTCTTATATGTATATATATAGTATTTTTTTTTATTCTTTCTCAGCCTCGCTTTCCAACTCCTTACCACTGTCCCCTTCCTCACTCCCTAGGTCATCTTGCTTAGCTTTATCTTCCAGCTTCCTATGTTCCTTTATAAAATCCATTTTTCTAATATTTATTATGTATCTAAGGGTTGCCTAGACTATATCTATATCCGCTCTTTATTAGTCTGCCAGTCTGTCCTTATAGGGTTGCTTTATTACTATATAGGGGTTACGCTCTCTTATTATTTAAAAGATATTGCTAAATTTAGGGCTTAACGCTTCTACTAATTTTTATCTTTATATCTCATATCTAGAGCATAGTAATACAAAATGTCAAACTGTCTCCTCTCTCTATTTATATTTATATTAACTTAATTTTATAATTTTAATAATTGTTAAAAAACTTGTTTAGCTATATATGTCCTATATAAAGCTATAATAGAATAAATGCTTTTTTCTTATTCAACTTATTATAAAGTAATATAATATGTTTGCTTAAAATAGCGCTATCTATTATATAAAAGCTCTTACTAGTATTCTACAGTCTCTGTTATTCCTTAGCTAAGATCTTGTTTCTAAAGGTGTTCTATACTTGTTTTATATTGTTTAGAACTATTTCTCTTTTTACTAGTTTTATAATGTGAAGATTTATAGCTTGCTTAATTAATTAGTCTAATTCAGTATATTCTATAACTGCAGCATTCTTTAGGATCTATTAAATAGCTAATTGTCCTTTAAGGATTGCGTAGTATTTGACTATGTGTAGGATGCTTTGTATTATAGCTGCTCTACTCTAATACGCCTAATAATTGACTATGCAAATAGCTGTTTGGCTGTTAGACTATACTGATACTTAGGGGATTGGACTCCTATGGCTATGCAGTGTTTCCAGTATGACCCCCGCTAAGGTTACCGCTTCTTTAATTGCAACCAGTTCCACTGTTGTGCTGTTGATGCTGCCTCCCTCGTTGACTTTTCGAGAGAAGGTGGATATTGGTGTGGGCTTCTTGAAGTACACTGCTGCTCCGACTCCTGCTTGGCCGTTGACAACGGAGCCATCGGCAAAGATGTTCAGGTGCTGATCCTTTGTCCTGAGGTAGTTCTTATATGCCTTGTCGGAGTTGTACTGGTCGTCTGCGGAGATGGGGTGGGAGCGACCATGGCGACGGCGTCGCTGGGATGGTCGGGCGGCACCCTTTCCCTCGACTAAAATCGACGGGAGTTGGATAGTCCGACTCGTCGAGTCGGCTTGTAGATGAAACTGTCAATAAAATGATGAATATCGATAAAAAATATCGATGTCGGTCTCTTGATCCGTTGTATTCCAGACCCCATTCTCACTTTCCCTTCCCCCTTCACCGCAAACAGAAAAAAACCAATGTATATAGTGCTCGACCCTCTTCAGCTGGACATGTCAAGTCCGCGTGGCGCAATGGTAGCGCGCAAGACTTCTAATCTTGAGGTTGCGGGTTCGAGCCCCGCCGTGGATTTCTGGTTATAGCCGAGAAAACGTGCAGGTTTGATTCCTGCTGCGACACTTTTTTTTCTTTTTTTTTCTTCCTCCCTGTCTGCCTTTCTTGTTCTTCTGTGTGTGTATACGGTGTTTTGCTTTTTATGTCATCTTTTTGGTTATTGTACGTGTAGATGAGGGAATGGGGAGAGGATATAAGGTTTACTTTTGTTGTCTCACTCACTACTTTATAGTCTGTTTGGCTTGTTTTTTGTTACATTCAAGTTCATATAGCAGTCTCTATAGCAGTCTCTATGGCAGTACAAATGAGCCAGTGTGAATGTTTAAAATCATTCATATCGACTTCCATGTCGAACACATCACTGCCACAATCCACGCTTCAGTAGAGCGTCGGCTTTCCCCTGGCCACTGTTTATTGCCTGACCGCTCCAGAACCATAGAGCAGTCCACCTTCGAAATCTGGACGTACAGCACGGCCGAAGACATGAGTTCTACGCTGTCAGAGATGTAGTGGGCATCGGATCAACAGTTCGCCTCTGTCGAACCTGTAGCGATACGGAGCAGAAAGACTGTGTTCTTGCTTTCCACCCCGTCCAAAAACATCTGAAGCATGATCTCTGGCTGCATGCAATCGTTTCTGAACAATTCTCTTGACTCAAAACCCGGCGCCACAGTATTTGGCAGATATCGTGGAAGGATTGGGATTCTCAGATCTTCAACTTTCGTGGATCGTTAATGGTCAACCACTCACGGTAGATTCAACACCAGCCAGTTGCCATATTTCTACGTTCTCTCCCGACTGGGCAAATACTCTAGCTGTGGGAATCTCATTCGAGTGCAGGTGGGCACCCGCCTCCTTCAAGAGATCCACATGAGACTTCAGTCCAGCACGGGCGGCCAAGAAGAGAGGAGTGTGACCTGCGCGATTTCGCAAGTGCACGCTGGCACCCTCGTGGAGGAACTCGCGCAGGATATCTACGTTCGGTCCAGTGGCTGCGAGGTGCTACAAAGTCACGAAAGTCAGCATCATTACGGTCTTCCACAAGCTTGAGGATCTCTTTACCATGGGTGTGTTTCCTGAGTAGTCGGAATCGTTCAAAAGCCACCTAGACTCTCGTCTGATGACCTCTCTGACACCGCTTATATCGCCATCCTGGATTGCATAGCCAAGAGCCGTCAGATTGGACACCTCGGGAGTGAGATCTCCACTTTTAGGATGTTCAAAGTGAGTTCGCGAGGTCTCGGTGAGTTCGCCACGCGCAGACAAAGACATACTCTTGGCGACGGTCTCAGGAGTGACATCAGGCAAAGCAAGGAGGTATGCAAGCTTCGTCAGAGCAGCTTCCGTGGTCATGTCTTGACCAAAGACAACCCCTACGCGGCCCAGAATCATGGCGGGAGCGTAGAGCGGGCTGACGCTGCCGCTCAGACACTGCGTGACGTTGACGACAACAATTCCCCTCTTGACTGCATCTGCTAACACCCTTGTCATTGCCGAGTCAGGCCCTCCAGGAGTGTTTCCGGCACCGAAAGTCTCCAGAACAAGTCCTCTCAAGCCTTCCGTCTTCAGGAAGAGATCGACCATTTCAGGCTTCATTCCCGGGAACACACGCAGACACGCAACGTGGGCTGTGTCGAGGTTGGATCTGATAGAGAATGGAAGAGCGGTCTTGGGTCGATGGATCAGGTTCCACTGCACATTCGTTCTCGAACTGCTGACCGTGGCAAGAGGTGGCAAGTTTGGACTTGCGAATGCATTGAAATCGTCGGCCGAGACTTTGGTTGCCCGATTTCCTCTGAAAAGCTTGAAATTGAAAAACAAGCATACCTCTGGGATCATGAAATGGCCCGCCACAACTAATGCTCCAAGAAGGTTGTCTTGAGCATCGCTCTGCAACATCATCATTGGTGCTTGCGATCCTGTCAGAACCACAGGTTTGCCAAGATTTTGCAGCATAAAGCTGAGCGCGCTGCTTGTGTAGGCGAGAGAGTCTGTCCCGTGCAGCACCACGAAACCATCATAGAGTTGGTAGTTGCGATATATCACACTCGCAATTTGATACCATCCTTCCGAATCAATACTGCTGCTGTCAAGCAGGTGCTCGAACTCTAGAACACTATAGCGAACACGTCGTGAATATGTGCTGAGTGGAGTTCGTAAGCTTTGCACGGCTTTGCGTTTCCCGGCATCATCGATGACAATCTCTAGTGGCTCGGGGTATGAGCCATCGTTGAAGGTAGGCCTGGGTGCAAGTCCAGATTTTAAAAAGCCAGCTGCCTGCCAATCGCGCGTCAGAACACAATTGCTTCAAAATTCTATGGTGAACAGATTACCATCATACCGGAACTAGTCCATCCTCTGAATGTTGCATACATATCGTACCCCCTGAAAATACGATTATTATCCGAATTCTCAAAGTAGGAGTATTCAATCGCGCATACCAGTTATCACGATTAGCACCCTCGATTCCGGGGCTTCTGCCATTTTGAGCAGCGAGGTCTAGTGTAACTAGTCTGAAATAGATGTAAACCACAAGAAGTAATTGATGAAGGGCTAATAACAATAGAAGAGATAAATTAGGACGGGGAACAAATCTTGGGCGGGTGTAGAACATCGATGCAGTAATGATAGTCAAACTTTTCGATAGCATTGGCATGGTCCGTGCATCCTAACCGACAATGATGCCAGATATTACCTCCTGGGTAGTTTTCTCAGTTCGATTATGCGGTTTTGTGGTACCAATATTGAATTAAGAAAGCTGGTTAGCCACGCGTTGTGACCGCCTATCTAACCTCTTAAGCAGCCACGCCCACTCTGTCGCCCTATAATCTGCTCATAGGCCACACATAATATGAACCCTTTTTTTCCTCACACAGAATATGTGGATATCTGTGTTAGCCTGTTAACACATCGCCAGTAACGTAGCGAGTCAGCTACGCTTCCTAGCATTGACCCAAGCAGTGGATGTATATCCGATAATCGACAGCACCTCCCAGATTTGGCACTCAAGGACCAGCATAGCCAATACTCTCACGGTCATCATCAATAACTCTTCCGTACCTTCATAGAAATGGTAAGCTTGCGAATTTCTTCTTCGAATCAGGAAACTTACTCGAGCATCAATCTGAAGAACCAGACCTCAAAGTCCGCATTCCTGAGTACTTTACCCGCCCAATCTCGTCCTTGGTCTGCCAGCCGGACTGCCTGGCTTTTGCCATCCTCCTCGCCACTGAAGTATCTTACACTTTCAAGCGCTTCCTCGCCTCTGAGGCTAAGAGGAATGTAATGCACCCAAGGTTTCAACCATTCTTCATGCCACTCTCTAAAGACCGCCATTTTAAAGACAAGAGACCTTGACTGCAAAAAGGCATAAAAGCGACCGGAGAATGCATTGCCGTCAAGGTCAAGAAGGTACTTGTATTTCCAAGCATCCTGTTGATTTGCAGGCGGAACGATCTTGAAGAACTCGCGCTGAGCGTCACAATCGCCGGGGTCGCACTGACCGACGTGAGAAAAGTGCACATCCATAATGTCTTGATAGTCCTGACGAGCCACTTCCTTGGATTGCCAATCGGGAACTCCTTCGCCCGCTTGATTGCCAGCATTGAGGTTCTTGTTGTAAAGCACCTTCGCCTTGTCCAATGCATTGAGCTTCTGCACTACCTGTTGTCTGTGCTGTCGTCGCCATCCGCCGTCACGACTGAACCCGCCAGTCGTACTACCCACCCACCACAATTTGTTCTCTTTCGCAGTCCAGTCCAGGTCCTTCTGTTGGTCATACTCGACTTTGCCGTACCAATACCAAGGTGATGGATACAAGATGTCCTGAAAACTACTCATCTTACTTTGAGAGAAGATTGGGAAGAGGTCATGCACAACGTTGAAAGCATTTGGACGATCAAAGAAGCCGTGCGAAGACGCAAAAGATGGTGAATTACAGACATCACTGAAGGCGGTCTGGTTGTAAATGAATCCCAGGTCGCTAAGGGCATACGCAGTCAAGTTGTCTCGAGCTGTGTCATCATCGAGCGCTCGAGCTGGACTATCAGGTGAGCAGGAAAGTCGAGACGGGATCCAAGTGTGCTGATGGGCGAAGACATTGAAACGGGTGGTCTTGACCTCATCAACGCGACGTCCATTACTGACGTCCTTTGGTCTAGCTGAGAATTGATTGCGCGGAGTTGGATTCGTAAAAGCCACAGGCATGTTTTTGTTCTTCGCACGGGCGACCAATTGCGAAAGCTCGTCGTGGGGAACGACCACTCTCGGCTCGTCATGAATGTTAAAGGCAAGGTCCATGTCCGGAAGGAATTGGACGAATTCTTTCATCATACCGATGGTGGCCTCTTGCTGCCATGATTGACCTCCTCGGATGTGCGCAGGCTCACCCTGCCGAATAAGCAAGCCAATAAGATTGTTGTTATCAAAACCTATTGCTTCACGAACTCTTGCTCTTATGGTTTGAGGCTTAAGCCCCCAGAAGGGCAAAAGAGAGTGATAGATTGTGTCGTACTCATCGATAAGCTGGACACCCCTTTCCCTAGCAAATGAGAACCATTTATCAAAGTTCGGTGGTGGAGGTATCTGATATCGACGCTTATACTCGACCACAGCGCCCTCAAGGGTCTGTGATTGTTTGTGCAGCATTGCCATGAAATCTGACTCTGCATCTCTTACAAGCGCGTCGACTGGATGGGCTCTGGTGTTGCTGACTTTCAGAGGACCCATGGTATCGGTAGGAGAAGCGCTCAGGACTACGTTTGATCTCGTGCTAGTTGCTTGAAATCCGGTTCCTAGGAGAGAGTCGCGGAGATGAAAGAGCATCAGACCAAAGATGGAGGCTGAGCCGACCAACAGGACGAGTCTCTTGGCTCGCATATTGTGTCTGTCGTCTGCAACAGCGAAATAGCCTGCGAAGATGCGCTCATCGAGGAATAGAAAAGCAGATATGGCGCATAATATGGCGAACCAGACGGCAGAGAAGGTGAGGTTTATGCTGAGCTGTGCAAACAAGGTGGCAGCTAGCAGCGAGACAGCAACAGACAATTGGCCTTGGTTTATGACCTGCGCCGCAAGAATGATCAGTATCAGTATCAGTGATGGATGGAGAGGAGGGCGCGCGTCCCGAGCGGTTGAAGCTCGGAAATGCTTTCATGCATGCAGGCATGAGACAATATTGTTGAGCGTCGACACAGATAAGAGATAAGGAATGGATATTGAGACGTACCGCTAATATCAGACTGGCATTCATTGTGACATGGACAAGGACCATGGTGAATCCATATATCAGTGTCTGCATCTGTCGGCCCAGTATGGTGTGACTGGGATAGACTTCTGCCAGGGCAGGACCATATCTGAAGTGAGTGAATGTCAAGTCCTCGGTAAGGAAGGCTGCAAGCCAGAGTGTCGCTGTAGCGGCGACAGCGACATCGTGCACTACAGCGATAAGGACTCCCCGTGTTGGATTTGGATGGGCAAGGAGATCATTCGCTGCTACAACAGTCCCACTGCTATTTCCTGTTTCTGTGGCCTCTCTTTGCGCATCTTGCAGAAAGCTAAGAGCTTCGGCGACAAGCAGGGCGTCACAACAGCCAAGAGCGAGCACTGCAGCCGTATTGGAGCTTCCCTTCAGAACAATGGCGGCGGATATGGTGAGAAAGGTGAGCATTCGCTTGGCGCCGGCCGTCTCAATGCTCGGTTTTTGAGAGATGGATGGGGAGAAGGCGCCATGATGTTTGAAGCGACCATGCAATACATCTGTTCTCAGGGTGAAGTATGTAATGGCGGGTATGAGGGCCTTGTCATGTGTCTCAGTCAGAGTCCTGTATATTCGCGTTGAGGTAGTTGACCTTGGCCCACCAGATATCCTTCCGAATAACTGATCTTTCGCAAACACTAGCTAGTGCCAATAAGCCACCAGACACCCAAGCCAGTATCTGTGCATGAGATGCCGCGCTTAAGCCATACGGCTTGGTTTTTAGCCATGTAAAGATACATATAGCCAACCATGCCGTTGCACTCGTCGTCAATGAATGCCTGTATGAGGTCCCCACTGTCGCTGCAAAGGTCACTAGAAACAATACCACCGTCGCCGCGTGGTTTGACCCATGGCCGGCGTGGTCCTTCAGCGACGATAGGTGAGAAAGCATGAGCAGCAGATTGATCAGCTAGAATCCATTCTGAGATGAATACTGTCTGGACAAGGAGCTCTCGCATTGACAGCTCGCGAGTCGCGACGTACCCGCCAAGCCACCAGCTCGGCTCCTTTTCCGCATGTAGGTAGGGACCGTACCTTACCGTACCTTTGGTTACTGTACCTTATATTAAGGTTTACGTACTGTGGTACAAGTACCTTACTGTACCTACCTTACTCATATCTGACCTGAATAAAGAAACCAATACGTATTGAGATACGCAAGGTAGCTTACCATTAGGTATCCATTAAAGGCAGATCGCCAGTACCGGACGAACAGGAAGCTTCGAGTTCACGTCTGTACGCTACGAATATGGAAATACATATTAATTCTATCTAATGCAATGCAAAAGCATGCAATTCATAAGAGAGGGTATAAAACTGTAGAGCATTCCCCATGATGCCCCTGAATAGCAAGCAAAGTAAAATTGTGAAAGCAGCATAAGAGATGCCAGACCGGCCTGTTCGTGTATGAAGACTCAAGACGGACAGACATGACTGCTCCTGCCGGTCTTCTCATTATATATGTTATACCCGTATTCGGCAGCGTTGGGCGGCGTGTAGACTAATAAACGTACTTAGTAACACCCTAGTCAACATTGTCTTTGTTACTCACGATGTAAAGACATGGCGTAGTTGTCCTTGTCAGGATTCGTCATGCGGTGCAGACCAATCTTATCGGAAATGTACGTGACTTGGTCTGTGGAGTATGTGGTCTCTTTCTTGACCGACAAGGGACCATTGGACAAGTCATTCGAGTCTGGCATATCGAAGATGGTCTCGGTAAGGTTGCCTCCCAGTATCTTCATGATGCAGTGAGCGTTCGCATGGTCATGGATCAGCGAGCCCTTTTGTGGATTCCAGACAATAAGGATCTGCCAATTGTATCAGCGTGTGATACGACGTGCGGAGTGATTAGACATGACTGACAAGATTCGCCTTGCCATTGACGCTGTCTACTAGATTGCGGGTGTAATTGCGTGATGGGTCCGCCGTGGCATACTGCTCCCACTCTTTCGGATTGGATGTGTACTCGCTCATTAAGGCCATTATGTGCTTAGGATCGACATCAGCTGAGTCGATCCCAGATGACTGGCCTAGATACTGGCGAATGGCGTGTACAAGAAGAGCGAAGGGTTCATCCGACTTTGATGGTGCGCAGCTAGAACATCCACCGCAGCCACTGTCCGCGCGAGAAGCCACATTCGGGATTGTCACAATTGCCATGATGATTTCAATTTAAATAGTAAGATGAAAGAAAGCTCGGAAGTTGGAGTCGAAACGATGGGTGCACTGTGCTACTTAGCTGTAGTATGCGAGAGTGGACGCCGACCTCTTCGCCGATGTCAAAGAAAGGTCGGCGTTAGTCACGCAAAGGGTCTGGTGCACTGTGAAGAAATGACCACTACGGTGTTTGCCACCAGGTTAGGATGGAGCGAACCAAAAACCAAGCATTTTTGTGATACAAAAGATTTTGAATCCTTGCAAAAGTTGGTATAGGACATGACTTTGAGAGACTCAAGAGTACCTTAGAATTGAAGCCTTGCGCCAACCCCCTTGCAGAAGGTGATCCTGAGCTGGCAGGGCTTTTGATCGCACCCTGCGTGGTTTTAATCGTGGGACGTCATCGCTAAATTTGCAGCCGCAACATCAACTTCGGTTCTCTCACAAACACCAAAAATTGCCCGCTGTGTGTAAACGTTACAGATACTTACTCCGACCTTTTTTTTTTAATCCTTTTCATACGTCTAAAATCGCACTATCCTCGTCAGGCGAAGAAGCCGAACTTTTTACTTGCACAAATCTCGTACAAATTTGAGACCAGGTCAAAATGGCGACGACAGTTGACAAGGTGCGTTGCCACGTTGTTGCCAGACAATGAATATTCCACGCTGACAGTCCTGCGCAGATCAAGGACATTGAGAATGAGGTGAGGCTCGTGACAAATCTGGCTTGGGACACGATCTAATCCGATTTCTAGATGTCCAAGACTCAAAAGAACAAGGCTACCTCTTATCATTTGGGTACGCAGGTAGCTCTGCGACTGGCATACATACCATATCTGACGAAAATTTTACAGGTCAGCTGAAGGCAAAGCTCGCAAAACTCAAGCGTGAACTTCTGACTCCATCGTCCAGCGGTGGCGGAGGTGGAGCTGGTTTCGATGTTGCGAGGACCGGTGTTGCCTCTGTGTATGTACATGAAGCCATTTCAGTGTGTGACACTCTTGCTGACGTTTGCAAGTGGGTTCATCGGCTTTCCTTCAGTGGGAAAAAGTACTTTGATGAGTAGGCTTACAGGTCAGCACTCTGAAGCAGCTGCTTACGAGTTTACTACTGTCAGTAATCGAGAAATCGTTGGCGTTGGTGTGAAAGAAAAAGCTGACTCGTCCCCAGCTTACGACTGTTCCTGGACAAGTAGTCTACAACGGTGCAAAGATCCAGATCCTAGATTTGCCAGGTATCATCCAAGGAGCCAAGGATGGTAAAGGCCGTGGTAGGCAAGTTATTGCGGTGGCCAAAACGTGTCACTTGATCTTCATTGTTCTCGACGTCAACAAGCCACTCACAGACAAGCGTGTCATCGAAACGGAACTTGAAGGCTTCGGTATTCGTATCAACAAAGAACCACCGAACATCCATTTCAAGAAGAAGGATAAGGGAGGCATCAGCATTACTAACACTGTTCCACTAACCCACATTGACCATGACGTGAGCTTTCTGCAATTGCCGAGAGAAGTCACATGTGCTAACGCTGGACTAGGAAATCAAGGCTGTCATGTCAGAGTACAAGATCTCTTCTGCTGACATCGCCATCCGTTGTGATGCGACGATTGATGACCTGATTGATATCCTGGAAGCTAAGAGTCGATCTTACATCCCAGTCATCTATGCACTGAACAAGATCGATGCCATTTCAATCGAGGAACTCGATCTTCTTTACCGCATTCCCAACGCATGCCCAATCAGTTCTGAGCATGGCTGGAACGTGGATGAGCTTATGGAACAGATGTGGGAGAAGCTGAACCTCCGGAGAGTCTACACAAAACCAAAGGGCAAACTCCCTGATTACACAGCTCCAGTTGTGCTTAGGGCTGGCAGATCTACAGTTGAAGATTTTGTATGTTGTTCCAGTCTGCTCACTGTTCCTTCTATCACTGCTGACTCACGTAGTGTAATGCCATTCACAAAAGTATTGTGGAGCAATTCAGGGTTGCCATCGTGTACGGAAAGTCCGTGAGGCACCAACCACAACGAGTTGGCCTTTCCCATGAATTAGCAGACGAGGACGTCCGTAAGTTGCCGTCGGCCGCTCGATCTAAATGGATATATGTTAACAGCTTGATTAGTCACTATCATTAAACGATAAATTTGGCCAATGGAAGTCCTTAGAAATAGACACTTTACTTCCATACAACCATTTCGGACCCAGCTATACCATCTTAGTTGTCCCTGAGCAGGAGATGCCCTCATACACTGCAGCGACGTCTCTGCTATTTGCGACGGCATGTCAGGAATGCCTGGTCCTTTTCTGCCGTTGGCTGCATAAAATTTCAGTAATTGAAGAGCTCCAACTTGGTAGACCAGAGAAAAGAACATCAAGTCATGCCCCTGGTAAAATACCATCCCACAGCTTTGGTTGAGGCGATTATATCAATGAATTCTGGGTTTAGATACAACGATTGTTTCTTTGGATCATCAATGTCCCAGTCGACTCGTAGAACTTCTGGCCTTTCAGCTCATGTCCACTCTAATTGGCTTGTTGTCGCTCGTTATCTCTCCCTTTCTTTCGCTCCTATACTTTAAATGCAGCCCCCGCAATAGGTCCAGGGCTGGTCTGAGCCAAGGCACCATACAAGCCACCTTTTCCTAGCTCTAGAGATTGCCACTTATGGATCATCCAATGCGCTGTTTACATGCGCAAGTCCAGATATCGTGTGAGACAAACGATGTTTCATTTTCACGGTCGGTCTGCGCGAGCTGCTCAGCAAACCCCGCGAACAATGGGATCTCCCAATCGGCTAAGGTTTCCGTTGCGCAAGGCTTGCGGACGGAGTGGCAGGCCCGTCGCTAGTGTCTTTCTTATGCGATCCATGTCGGGAGGTTGCTGCAGTGTGTAAAGAACGCTAATAAGTGTCGACTCATTCAATGAGAGTCGAGATGAGCGACATTGCAGCACGATTGGATGCAACATCACGTCTGCGCTCCGACGCCGTTCCGAGCTCCCACGAACCGATCGATGGCCGGCTCAAAATAATCGCGGGAACTTCGTCTCCCGCGTCAACTTCCCATTTGCTGTATGCCGGCCAGCAAAGCGGCCGCAACCTCAACGTGGTCCTGTGCCTTCTGACATTTTAGCTGCGACTCGTCCGAGTCTTATGCAGCCTCCCAACTCAAAGTCATATGTAAGAGTACGGGCAGCCTGCTCTTGGTTGTCTTTCTCTTGCGTGTCGTGTCTGCGAACAGAATTATATCATCGTTTCCTGCCCTACCTTAGTTACCTACCTTACCTTACCCTCGGCTTAGCTCGCTGCCCACACCATAATTTCGGACGCGACGTACCGTCCCGGAAGCCTGAGTCAATATTATCCCCGCAGGCTAAGGTACTTGCTCCAAATTGTTTTACCTGCTTTCAAGTCATACCAGTAAGCCATATCGACATATAACCTGCAGCTGTACCTGACTTAATATTACCAGCGGCGCCTCAACTTTAAGCCACCAAGGTGTACTGCAGCTCGGTACGCGATATATTGCATGCACTCTTGAATTCTCCAATGCGGTCTCCTCCATGCCTTGCTGTCATCAAATTGTTCCCTCAGACCTAGCATCTGTTATCGAGCCATTCTCTCCTCGATTTTCATTTCCTTTCCAGAGCATCAGTGGCAGTCCGACGTATAGTAGGTAATTGAGAAATGGAAGATGAGCATAATCAGCAAGCAAGCCCTGCATTTCACCAGATTCAGATGAGAATGAGCGGACAGCATCACTATCCTCACTCACATCATGGTACGCCTGCAACTGAGTACGCAGGCTTTGTCTGGCCGTCTCCCCAGGCTGACGATACGGTAAATTATGGCCACAGCCCTGTCCAGAGACCTAATCATCAATCATTGCATCCTTTGGTCATGCCTCAGTGGCCAAGCATGTTAAGCAGTCAACCATCTCAGACTGCTCCGACTCACTATCCCAGCGGTCTTCCACAGGTACAGCTGGGGACCATCTCGCCGACGCCACTCATGACGCCCGTTTCTGCATCATCAAACCGATCTGGTTCGACGCCGCGTAGGACTTTGACAGACGATGAACGACGAAAGATGTGTGAGTATCACGAGCAGAACCCAAGTGCTAAGCAAAACGAGATCGGAAGTAAGTATAGCTATGCTGCTCTGATCGCTCTGGCTGATGAAAAATAGCAATGTTTGGTGTCGAAAGAAGGTATGACGCTATTGAAAGCACTTGATGACTGCATTTCCATACTGATGATTGAAGCACTGTCTCCAAGGTACTCCGACAGAAAGAAAAGTACCTGCAAAAGCAGACTGAAGCTGTTCGGTCCCCAGAGAGACGATTGAAAGGCAAATCGCCGGACATTGAAAAGACACTATCCAACTGGGTCATCAAGGAGCAAAAGAAAGGCACTTTACTTTCTGACGAAGCCATTAGAGATAAGGCAGAGTACTTTTCCTCAGTTTCTGGACCAGAGCACGCGGCGTCGAATCCTGCCAATAGCGCCATCTGGTTGAAAAACTTCAAGCGCAGACACAATCTTCCAGGCCGGAAGCCAAGTAAGGACAGCGCAGCGTCAAACGACAAACGCATTTCATCCAAGGCCAGCTTGAGACATCGATCGTCCGAGGAAGTCTCGCCGGTGTCAACCAAAGAAGAAACTTCACCGTCCCCAAATAAGCTACGAGAGGTGTGTAGTGACGAAAGTCTGAACATTGAGAACTCTGATGGGTTCGATCTCACAACTACATTGAGTGCAAATTCGCTGCCTGCTGGCTTCACAGACACCCCAACCTCGTCCTTTTCTGCAGATGTCCTGATGAGTCCGACCTCCCCTTTTTTCACTCCGAGCTCGTCATCATTGCCTTTCTACCGACATTGCGAGACGACAGACGAGCCGTCCTTTGGCGAGAGTAGTTCTCAACGACCACGTAGCCAGACATTTCCGATGATTTACCAAGATATGCAGGCGGAGAGTCCAACAGACACGACACGCTTCCTGAATGCAAACATGGAAGAGATTGGTCATTCTCTCGGTAGCATAGACGAAGCCATGGATGACTCTTCAAGCGGAGACATAGATATGGACCTGACCAGACCCCAGACAGTGAGCCCACTACAAATGATGCACCCCCCACCATTGCCAGCTTCGGCAATGAGCACGAGGAGCGGCTCTCAGTCAGGCTCGCATACTTCCTCAGTCGAAACACGTCTAGAGAGTGCTCTGGTGGCAAGTCTCTCGCGCAAAGGGGGTGCACCACCTAGTCAGGAAGAGGCCAGATTGGCGTTGCGCGTCGTATGGCAGTACTTCTCCAGCCAACCTAGAGGGACAGATGAGAACTTAGACATGGAAGAAATCGCCATGATGGGAAAATTCATGGAGAAATTGAAGGCAAGGAACAAGGATCGAGGTTGACTCAACACGACAGCTTTATTTTGGTTTCAACAGTACATATGCCTCATTTCTGGACAGAGGTCAGACGGTTTATCACGCGGTACAAAGGACCCATGGAACATAGGGAAAAAAGGATGGATATAGGTATCGCTCACGCGGTCATGAGAAAGGCGCAGTGTAATGCGTATTGGTTTGTTCTGAACTTTTCCTTTCTTTCGGTAGCTTTGACATTATCTACGTCCTGTTCTACTTATTGACAGTATCAAGATCCGCCGGATTGCTTTCACAAGCTCTCTAATTATCCACCATTAAGCAGAGCTGAAATATTCTGCTCTTGAATCTCGGGAAAGAGCCGCGAGAAAACCAGATCAACAAGCGCAAAAAGCACATGCTTGTTGATGTATGGATCGCCAAAGGCATCCAGCATTTCTTCAGCTTCAATCTGAATTGCAGCCGGCTCTTGTGAAGCAAACAACTTCAGGCGTATAAATTCAGGTAGTGCCCTGATCATCGCTGATGCACACTGGCGTTTGATTTCTAGCGCTTCGTCGTCGGTCGGTGGTACGCGTCCTGGTCCAAGAGTGTTGTTGGGAAACAGATTAGTCCGAATGCTCAACAACAGAAACGGAAGACGGTTTGGATTCATGATGGTCTTGGATATCTGGTGGGAGAGTAGCCTAAGGTAGATCTTGGTATTAGCGATCATCCGTGCTTAAGATGTGCTTCGTGAGGTCGAGAATTGTGCAGTTTGTGAAATAGCCAATTGATGAATATAGGTAGAGCACTGGAGGTTAGAACATAATATTTGTGCGACTCCCGGAAGCAGGCAGCATTAGCTCTCCAGACGCGTCAATATCATCGGGTCAGGCATGGACGAAAATTGTGCATCGTAGGGTCCTAGCTAAGGTACAGACCACCAAGGCGCTAAGGCAGAGGCCCGAGCCTTGTCTCCCAAAAGTGTCCGCATTAGCCATGTGGGTTGATCGGCATGGGCAGCACTCTTTTCGACGGCCAACAATCGCGGCCTTTGAAAAGGCCGAAAAGATTAGCACCACGAGGCGACGACGTGGCGTTGCCGCTCATTGTGTTGTATTCGACATGTTTGTATCTCATGGCGAAGGATGGCATCGTGAGCCGCGCAAATCCGCAAGCGACTGATGCACATGCACTGTGAACGCCACGATGTACAGGTCAGCGGGTGGGCCGCATTACACCCGCATTGGCCTTCATCGACATCATGTGAACAAAAGCTCATGCGGGTCTTGATTGTACGCAGCAGGTGGCTTGAGGTATCGTGCAGTGACAATATAAGGTGCAGGACATGCCATGTCATTGGCGGGATATTCGATTTTTGGGGTAGCATGAACACGATAGTCCGCAGGAATGATTCGAATGAAATTGCTAGTGCGACACTCACCTGTCCAATCTAGAGTTTGTACAACCCACCCTTCCTGGGCCGTCAATCAATAGCCATTGTACGAATCCACATATTGCTGTCAGCCATGGCATCCGCAGGTCCAGAGAGAGCAGACGGGAGAAGCAGGCCCATGCTGACATGCCAAGGATAGGCCGATCGTCAATCGGTTGAGGCGATCTCTCACTCAATGACTCGCTATCATGTATGCCATCAACAGCAACGTGTTTCGCGTGAGATGAAGATGTTACCGAAAAGCGTGATCTGGCTTGCAGACCATCAGACATTGTGAAAGAGACAAAGGACGCGCGTATGCCAAGAAATAGCATGTTGAGGTACCAGATGATGTGCCAGAAGATTGCAAAAACTATGTCGACTGGTCCTGCCTTCGGTTCGATGGACAAAGAGACATCCCCTGCCTTCTCATCCGAGAGAAGTCCAAACTGCTCCAGGCGACTGGGCATGGATGAAGGCTTCGTCGGCCTGCCTTTGACATCGATGGATGGACGTGCAAGCTCGATTAGCTTCAGTGTGGTCTCCCATATAAACCAGGCTTCGCTGACTCTACCACATATCGCATTACCGACAATGAGCTCGGACAAAACATCAGTCACGAGAACTTTGAGACACGGGTTTTCCACATCTTCAGGCGGGAGAATTTGTGAAAGTGCGGCCTGGAGTAGCAATTGGCGCCACACGGCTTCGTTCGTAGCCTGTCCAAGGACCATGGAGGGCTCGGATTCGAGCGGTACAGGGGAGAGAGCTGGATGAGGGTGCATAATGTGATAGAGTGTACGGGGATCAGTACCCAAAGCCGAGCTGTACAGGCCACCAGTCGCAGTTCTGTAGGCTGTCCAGTGTCAGATTAATTGCTGCAATGCACCCGCCAAACGGCATCTTACCCGCGATGTGAGCATCAATAATGGCTGGAACCTCATCGAAGATCAATGCTTCGAGATCAACATGACGGATACGTTGCTCCAACGCGCGAGTACAATGAGCGATGATCTGAATCACGTTGTCCGTGAATTGCTGATCTGGCGTAATCTTCGAGTACCATGTCTGAACAAATTCTTTGATAATGATGGCAATCAGAGCATACAATTGAAGATCAACGTCGTTGGAGCTCGTCAATGGAGGCAGTAGTTCATCCAAGGGAGTAAGCGTAATCCTGCCTTTTCCATTGTCGACGGCGCCTCCAGAGCGGATCTGATGAGCACAAAGCGTCCGCCTCACAAAATTAGCTGTCACCTCATCGGAGGTAGTTGAATCATTTTTCTTCCGGCTGTGCGTTCTCGCCAAACGAGGTCTGGCTGTCGTATCTCTGTTGTCGTTCGCGATGTCCGAAGCAGAACTCTTTGTCCGGGTGTGTTGCCGCTTGGGCAATTTCGCATCTTCAGCCATCACAAGATGACCGAGTGCGAGCAAGCATGTTGTGATTACCGGATTTTGAGCATACTGTTCTCAAGGACTGTTATATCAGAGGACTGAGAGGCTGAATTGCCAATGTGGAGTGTAGAGTAGACGCCCAGACAATATTTCTGTGATGCTAATTGCGTCATGTGCTCAGATAAACACACTTGGCAGTGGGAAGTGAAGGTTAGCACTTTAAGGTACCTCAATCTATGGTGTATCTTACTCTCGAACATCAATAATCTTGACCTTGCCTTAACGCTACCATCGGCTTCACATCATCACATGAAGCTTGTTGCAATAAAGACCGAGTGCGATGACCATGGCAGCAATCACGGCCAACGCTAGCCTGGACGAGGTAGATGGTATATTGAGTCTAACTTTTTGAAACAATCAAGTTACTGAGAACTTCAAGAACAATTGAAGAATATCATCAACAACCTCTATATGCTTATTGTCCAGTCATACGACTACCATGGCCCAAACACTGCGCAAGCTATGACTGCGGAAATGTACCAATGCTCCATACCGCTGATTTTGACAAACCTTGCTGACCTTGGGCGTAGTAAGCTACTCATTCAAAACCTCTTGTCGCTGGTACAGACGTCACGGCGTCTCCCCATAGGTCTCCCTCCTGAGATCATAGATTACGTCGAACGATCACGAAACCCGGACATCTACACGCGAGAATTTGTCGAGCTTGTCCAGAGACTCAATCAACAGCTCAAAGGTCGAAGTCTAGCGTATGCGGATTTTCGTGACACTTTGGCAAAGGAAATGATAACCGCTTTTCCAGATTGTCAGGAGGAGATCAAGAAGACGGTAGAAAGTACGGGTGGGAAGATTCAATCATGAAAATGGGCTCGACTGGTCACAGGCGTTATGGAGTCTCAGAAACGATACCCAGGGACCCTGGTACGCCAGGAAGGCGCAACATCACTTATGAAGGCTTAACAATAGCCACATGCAAAATATTCGAATAGCATACGAATATCCGATACTTTACATCCGATACTCCCATACTCAAGGTGATCTTCAGCACCACCCGAACCTAGTACACGAAAGGAACCATCCGCCATCGATCTTTGACGCTTTCAGCGCCAAACTTCTGTTCGTACCAGCGCTTGGTACCATCGGCTGTAACCCCAAGGTTGACAGATACCAATATGAGTGCGCAGAATATCGTGCGGTTGATAATACGTCCAGGAGGTGCTGCTACCACGGATAGTGCCAGATAAATACAACACTCTGCCAAATAGTGTGGATTCACTAAACGGCGAAAGACCGGGTGATCTGGTACAGTATACTTCTTGAGCGAAGCCAGATATGCGTGGCAGTCATGCTGAATGCCAGATGCCAGCAAAAAGATAAGTATGCCGACAAAGCTGCGGATTGAGGGAGGTCTGACGCTGAGATGTTTCATTTCATACGGCTCGTTCAGCAGTGTGGCTTAAGTTGTTAGTGCGCTTTACAGAGATTCTCTGTAGATGACTTACAGCTTCCTTCGATCCAAATGGCGATATTGATACCGATATAATAGTAGAGACCGAAGAACCAATGGCCGATCCACATCCGGGCAGTGGAAGGTTTGGTGAATGACAAGCATTCGTACAATCGACGTATGCCTTGACATAACATGAGCAACCAGGCAACAAGCACCTGATCAAGCGTCATTGTTGACTCGCGGCTCTTTGCAGCCGAAGCGATTGTGCGAAAGAGGCTCCCATCGAGCGTGATCTGAGAGGCCCATAGCACTGAGCAGAGCATCGATACAGCATAGAACGACGCGAACCAGCTATGAGGGACGCGTATAGCCGCGAGGGTATTGATGATTTTAGGGGCCACATCGTTGCTCTGCTTGCTGCATGGCTGACCATTATCTCGGGCTCCGTATGCTAAGAAGCGATTGGAGAGCGTTGAAACGAACCTGGCGAAGAGAATCTGGAAGAATCAGTAAACTTACTTCCCGTATCAACATACTGCAGTGTAGCCTGGTGCTCACAAGCACAGCCGCCATCAGAAACGATGTCCTCAATGCGGTAACAGAATCCAGGAAATCCATGGTGTGATTGATTTGATCTTCGTTTTGATCAGACCTGCTACAATTTTACGAATCCCACAGATACCCCTGACCATCAAATTGCCACCTGAGCCAAAATCGAGCCTCCGCTATACTAACATGGGTTACAATAAGGTGCGTCACCTAACATATTAAGATACCTTAAGTACAGATTCATAGCCAAGAGATGCTGAGCACGGGCTCAGAACCAGCGCTAAATGGGCAGTATCCATAGCGTGCCCGTCATTCCATTACATTATACCATGACAGCGATGTTCAGGTCCTGTTCGTTGATGGCTGAAGATTGAGTTTTTCAAGTCTGTCATTTCCCTTCTTTTCCTCGGTTTCATCTCATCTCATTACCTGTATTCTTGCTACTCTTTGCTTCATTCACAATGGAAGATGCCGAGCATAAGCAGGGCAGCTTAGTGGGCTTGGCACGAGACGGACCGAGGGGACCGGGCGGGTTCTTCCTTCATCGTCTACCACCCCCGACACCTGGTCCTAGTGCTTTAGATTCAGCTAACAACAAACACTCGAAACGACAGGAAACAAATTTGGCCATTCCTTCTCAGAGGCTTGGAGCTGGTCTGCTTACTGTATATATTCTGACCACTCTCCACTGAAGTCTACTGGGGGAGCATGAGGCTGCCTGACTACGTTCCTACGGCATGAGCGATAGCAACCACAGCACTGCTGTTTCCAACGAGGTTGTCGCTGGCCTAACGGCCTCTGTCAGCGTAGAAGACTCGACCAAATCCACCGGCTCAATCGAGCCACTAGCAACTGTCCCCAAATCCTCTCCTCCTCTGCTCGATGAGGACAACGACAAGAGTCACTTGTCACAAAACACGTCTTTGATATCCAACGGAAATCTCCTAAAAGACGCGGAACGAGACGCGGACGCGGACGCAGATGCCGATGCCGATGGCGATAACGATTCTGAGGCAGAAACGTTGATCTCGTCCCCAGTCAAGAAGCGCGAAGCACTTAAGAAGGCTCAGGAGCAAGACACGAGACGCGTTGGTCACAAGGCCGTTGTGAATAACGATGACAAGGAGGCGGCGGATGTGCGTGAGATTCAAAGTCGCGTGTCCGAGGTTGGCGAGCAAGATAAAGATGTCGGACAGCTAGGAGCAATCACAGAGCGGAGCGAAGGCGAAGAGCTTGGTCAAAATGAAGACGACAGTGATAATTTAAGTGATGTTTTGTCAGTACAATCATCCTTTGCAGACTCAGAGACCAAAGGAAACATTCGCTCTGCAGACACTGAGGGACAGGACGACCACACCGGGGAAAGTGCCGAGGATGAAAGTGAAGGTGGAGGAATTTTGCGGAATGGCGACACCCTGAATCCTCGCAAGAGAAAACACAGAGAATCTTACATGGACGCGGGAGCGGAGCCCAGGCGCCGTCGTAGAAGAGCAAGCGATGAAGGCCACGCACATGCTCGTGGAGAGAACGTCGAGTCTTCCTCACCACAACTTCGAAAGCACCGGCGGACGATATCTGGGCAATCGAATTGGAACGACGCAAATCGAAGTGTCAGCCGCGGCGGCAGTGTTGCTGCTCCTGTGTCTGGAAGGCAGCGACGAGCAGCCACCCATTTTCCCGTCCATGATGCTAAGGCTACGCGCAACAATTGGGACTCAGACGCGTCCTCAGAAACATCGCATCAGCATCACTTCAACAGATTGTCGCGCAACATCAATCGATCGACATCCACACCAGGTAGACCAATGGGTCGCGATCACAAGAGGCACGTGAACAAGTATGGCTTCACACGCCTTGCCGAAGCATGTGAAAATGGCGACCTTGACTTGGTCAAGGAATGGCATGAAAAGGACCCCGAGCAGCTGGAGCAACGAGAATTCGCCGGCAACACCCCCTTACAAGTTGCATCGCTGAATGGATTCCCCGAAATTGTCAGCTACCTTCTGGCCGAGAAGTGCAACCCGCATACCGCAAATACCGACCAGGATACGCCCCTCATTGATGCAGTTGAAAACGGACATATTGAGGTTGTCCGCTTACTGCTCAAAGCCGGCGTCAACCCGCTCCGACAGAATCTCAAGGGTCAGCAGGCACTTGATGTTGTCACAGAAGAGACAGAAAACTGCCAAGAGATCCGTGCTGTTCTACGTGAGGCCATCGACGACTGGAGGAACAACGACAAGGGACATGAACAGCAACTGGAGGCCGAGCCGGCAAAACGACCAGGACCGAGCAAACAAATGCATTTCATCGCATACACCACCAGTAACCTCGTACGATTAGCCGGGGAGAACGACAGAGATGGGATTATCGAGTTGCTGCAATCACAGGTTCAGGTCAGCAACGAGGCTGTAGCGGCCGCGGCCAAGACAGGTGACACCTTCACTGTCAGCATGCTTTTGGCCGAGATAAAGCCAAAGGACGCAAGGAAAAAGCCTGAGCTACCTATGCTTGCGGTCGTTGGCAGCTCCCATTTCGAAATGGTGAAATACCTCAGCGGCGGTGATCGCTTCAATCCCACTTGGCGGTCGAGAAGCAATGGTATGACATGGTACGAGCTCGCCGAGAAGCGCCAAGGCCCGAACTGGCAACAGGAGAAAGAATTGCTAAAGCAACTTTACGATGAGCGCATGAGCACTGAGAGGCTCAGCTCGAGTCCAGTATCTAGACGAGACAATGGAAAACGCAGAAGAAGCCCCACGAGACAGAAAGAATCTGATGCGGAAATGGAGGATCCGGATTCAAATGAGCAAGCAAGGAGCAGGAGGCGCTTAGTATCGAAGAAAGTCATGCGAGAGGAGAGCAATAGACGCAGATCCTTCTCATCATCCAACTCAGATGGCAGTGGTTCTGTATCAGGGAGTAGTTCGAGGATGGATTCACCTGACAACGCCAGCCTGAGACCACCGCCGCCAAGGAAAGTCGGCCGTCCTCGCAAGATAAGCTCCACTCGCGTTTCTGAGCCTCACTCCCAACGCAGACGATTTTCCCCATCCCGTGAGCTCCCAGTCCCATCTGACACCTCTCACGTGGGGCCATCATCTGGTCCTCTGGAAGAAGAGTCACATCTACGGAACGAGAGGAAGATCAAGATCGAAGACTCCGAGCGCCGGCGGCTCGAAGCAGAAGCGGAAGCAGAAGCTGAAGCCAATAAAAAGGCTGAGCTGGAAGCAAAGGTCAAGGCTGAGGAGCTGGCAGAGGAACAACGTAGATCAGAAGAGAAGAAGAAAGAGGAGGAGGAGGCAAGGCGAAAAGACGCTGAGCGCAAAGCGGAAGAGATTCGACTTCAACACCAACGACGAATGGCCGAGGAGCGACGCATCAAGGAAGAAAAGCAAATCCAAGCTCTGCCAAGTGCACTGCGGCATGTGTTGGGTCTGCTGAGCTGTGAAAAACAAAGGTATATTCAACGCCATTTCCTGCCTGTTCAGGTGGTCAAGCGTTCCGATCTGGGGCCCATGGACCAAGGCGAGGAGAAAGCGGATGAACTATGGATGCTAAACTACCAAGCGGCTGCAATTCTGACGAAATCCGGCGCTGCTGACCTGCTCAACCTACCTGCCGACCCCTTAGCTAAACAGTCCGCATTGTCGGGCTTTCGCAGTATCGAGACATCGCCAGAGCAGCGCCGGGCCATGCTGCCCTGTCTACAGTCGAGCAACTTGGTTCATGAATTTCCTGCGAGCCAGCAGGCCATGCCTTCCGATGATCTCATGGCAGAGTTTGCCATGGCAGAGCAGGCGCGGTTGCAAATCGCCGAAGACCGTTCGAAGTTCTTGTCGATGACGCCTCTCCGTTGGATTCGCTTCAGCGATTTTTACAACGCGGCAACGACCTCGGACTCACCTGATTACTCTCACCTCTCCGGCATCGAACTCAATATACGCTTCGATTGCTGTCTCGACCCGACGCCTTTCGTCTCCGAAGTCACTACCGAAAATGGCACTTTGGCGTTGAACGGCACAAAAGTTGACGATACGGACGCGAAGACGCCTCTAGCGAACGGTCTCAAGGGCAAACACGAGAGTGCCCCGGTACATCGGGCGGGACCCGGTATGACGACGTTTACAATTGTCCAGGATTGAATGTACAGTAATCTTTCTTCTCCTTCGCAATGCGGAGATGGGAGGTGATAGAAATGTTGAGATAAGGTCAGCATGGCAGATGATGACGATGTTACGCAGCAAATCGCATGTCCCCACATACCAGCATTCGAGCGTTGCTTTTGTAAATACCTAGGTACCTTAGCTCTGGACATATGTCACAAGATTTGTCAATGGTCCAGTGCGTGTTGGCCGAGGTTCAATATCCTTGGTGTTGCTTTGTGTATGGCTGAGTCGCCCGACAGCCTTTGTCGAATCTCGTAAAGGGGTAGATGGAAGATTTCTCTGGTGTCGGAAGACGTTACAAGGGCACAGTGACCATCGACCACCTTTCAGGTTCGATAGAGTGAATATTGAACGTGACCTGAAATGTGCCTACACCTTCGCCTGCAATGCATGCTATTATGTCAAAGCAAACGCTAATCACAGGCCGTTCAAACGCCTCAGATACCACATAGACTGAATCAAATGCCAACAATGTGAGAAGTCGTCACCTTCCTTCGGTCGAAGATCTCTGTGCGCGTGTCTCGTCGTCGAGGGCAACGCTCTGCTTTCTTTGCAAGAAGCGCAAGGTAGGTGGCCGCACAATCTCATTGAACACCATGGTTCCATAGACCAGTAGTGCGAAACCAACGACTTGGAGCCATTTGAAAGTCTCCCAGCCGAGACCAAGACTCACAACCCAGATGAAAAGGGTTCGGCAGGTATCAATGGTACTACGAGAAGTAGCAGAGACGGTGCGCGTGACAGAAAGACCGAAGAAGTTGAAGCCCCTGACATGGGTTAGTGTCGAAGTGACGCATGTAGCATAAGATGCGGACTTACCCAATGGATATCATCGTCAGTAAGCCACTAATAGCAATGGCACGGTTGTTAAAGACTTGGCTAAGACCTTCTTTTGCATCGAAGTAGCCTCCACGGCCTGCCTCGGTGATGCCTACAGTGAAATGTAGAATGAGCATTGCAAAGGCAGTGACTAGGAAGCCGAAGAGACCCTCCCATCCAACAGTAGCAAGCGGATCTAGCTCGTACTTGGCCATGATGTTCTCCTCGAGTACAAACTGCGAGGCGGTGAAGATCTGGGCACCAGCGATAAGAAAGATGCCAACGACGGTCTGAGCAGGAGAGGTCTCCTTGGCGGCAACAACAACGTCTCTGATCAACCTCGTAGCAATGTGGACAGCGCTTCTGTTGCCCTCGTCCTTTCCTGGGACCTGAGGGATCTTCTTCTCGAGTGCACCGGCCAAGCCAACAACGGCGACACCAAGGACAACAACAAACAGACTTGCCCACTTGCTTGCAGACAGGTGCTTCTTCAGGAAGATGACACTAAAGAGGCCGACAAACAGGACGAGCGCACCTCTGGTCATCTGGTAGATACTGGCAGCAACAAATAGCAAGCCAACGTTCATCAACGTGGTACCAGCAATGTCACAGCATGCGGGAAGAGCGAGGAGGATGAGCTTCCAGCCCTTGAGCGGTATTCTTGGAGCACCTTCAATCTCGGCATCAACGAAAGGCTTGAAATGTGCATCTGATGGATCGATCTCTTCATCTTCGATGGGTCGACGGGTGAGAAGGTCGGTTTCATCGTCGGCGTTGACGGGTTCGTAAGCAGTGTCTTGTAGCGTGATAGTAGATGATCGACTGATGTATTTTCGGTAGATGAACGAGGCAAAGACGACAAGCCAGCAGCCACATTCACCTAGGAACATCTGCAGCGTTTGTATGACTGGTTGCTCGAACGTCTTGTGTTTCCTGGGATCGGGGTTATCGCAGTTGGCTACGCATTGCATGTCCTGTCTATGTTTAGATGACAGACGATAGAAAGTCCGAGGCTACTTCGCACCGACCTGGTATTTGGTGAAAAGAGTATTGCACATGCCCGTCAAGAGCATCATGCCAACAAGGAGCGGTATCATGGCCTTGGTCGCCATGGTGCTGCCTTATCTCCGCTCTGTCGGCGATATAGGGAATCAAAGAACAACTGGTCCACGCGTATAATACGGATCGGACAACCAACTCGATTGATTGGTTTGTCAGGTATATGAAGGTAGTAACGAGTATCAGTGCAGATGCCAGAATACAGTATGTGGAGACGAGTAGCTAAGGTAGTGCCTAAATCCTGAGGTAGGGTAGCTATCACGCGCTGCGACTCGGCCTTTGTTTCCCGTTATTGTTACCGACGCCCCATTGTGCATGACTCGTGAATCTCGTCTTCATCATACAATCTTATCATTCATTGTCTGTGGAGACGGTACTGTATCTTTGAAGCTCTGTCTCGACTCGAGAAATTCCCAATGCTTTTTCAGAGCAATATGCTTGTCTCTCCAGTCATGGTCTGGCCACCGAACAGCTAGGTATCCGCAAACACTCCCAAGCGCAATATCCGCAATTCCAAAGCCGCCAGGAGTCACATGGTCACCTTGTTTCCCCTCAACCCACTCGTTTAAGGCCTTCAAACCCCCCTCCACCTTCCTCATCTGTCTATCTATCCTGACCAAGGTTCAGCCAGTCTAGACTTTGCTCGAGAATCGTTGCTACTCACCATGGCTTGGATTGTAAGTTCTCGTCGCGCATCCTCTCGAAGAAAGCCAGTACCAGTGCATCGCATACTCCATCAGCGACCACCTCGACTTGCTTGGCAAACAGTCTGTCGTCCACCTCGTCCAATGGTGGAAGCAAGGCAGGAGTCGGATGCTTTGCTTCAAACCATTCCAGAATATAATGAGATTCGTAGACTGCAGTCCCATCTTCCATGACCAGTACAGGCAGCTTCTCCAGTGGATTGTACTGAGGCGTCTGCGTAGTACTATCCCATGGTACTTCTGTCTGCAGCTCGAATGGAATCTGCTTCTCGGCCAGAGCGATACGCACCTTGCGCGCATATGGGGAAGGCGTTGCACTGATGAGAGTCAACATGATGCGAGAAGCTCTGGCCAAATGTTCAATTGGAGAAGGACAAAGATATGACTACCGCGCGCACTTTATATGCTCCATCTAGATGTAGGTTTATGAGTACATTTCCGCTATCTCCGGGCGTGTGCGGGGCATCGCCCAGTACCGCGCTAAAATTACCTCTAAAAGCACGAGTCATGCCGAAAGTGGTCAGGATGCTGCCGTATTTCCCCAAATTTTGAAGCTGAACATGTCAACGGCCATGTCGAGCCTCACAGACCTGATCAGAATCATTCCACCTGACACGGAGGAAACTCCCGAAGACATATTTGCCGCTGCACCTGGATTTCTATTCACAGACGACCATCGCAATCAACATGGTGACGCTGGCGATGTCATCATCTATAAGAGCCAGCCATTCGGTGATCTAAGTCTATTGACTGCTGACCCGAGCAAAGAAGATGAGCGTCAGCTTTTCAGCCACTACTTGTGGAATGCCGGAGTATTGATGGCCGAAAGAGTGAGTGGGCAAAGGCTGCTGTCTGATAAAGAGCGCGACCAATGGAGTCTTGTGGGACAAAGCGTACTGGAGCTAGGAGCAGGTGCGGATTTGATGGTTTCATTGAATGTAGGAGCGATGGGCTGATGGCCTCGGTAGGTGTGGGGCCTTCTGGAATTGTCAGCACTCTAGCTGGTGCCAAAGAAGTCGTCATTTCGGACTATCCTGCTGCCACTGTGCTCGCCAACATCAAGCGCAATGTGGCGAAGAATGTCCCAGAGCAGCTGCTGCCGAACGTGAGCGTCGAAGGCCATGAATGGGGCGTGCTTGATGATGTCTTTGCCAGTACCCACAAAGCCTACTTCACCCGCGTCATAGCCGCCGATTGCTTCTGGATGCCCTGGCAACATCAAAATCTCGCTCGTTCCATGTTACATTTCCTTTCCAACAATCCCGAATCAACTGTCCTTGCAATTGGTGGCTTTCACACCGGACGCGCGAAGCTGGCTGCATTCTTTGATGTGGCGGATGATGAAGGTCTTCAGCTTGAAGAGATATACGAGGAAGATTCCAATGGTGTTAGAAGAGACTGGGCGAAGGAGGTAGATGGCGGAAGGGAGAACGTCACAGAGAGGAAAAGGTGGCTCACCATAGCCAGACTACGGCGAAGAGGCTCAGAAGACGATTGATAGCACTCAAGAACACTTCTCAGCTTGATTTGTTTGGGGCTGTGACACTCACCAGTGTACTCTTTGGTGGACAATGATATTGTGTCCGGCATCGCAGGTTCGAAATGGTAAGCAAAAGCAAGACATGCACCATTGCGTGCTCCGATTGACTTGACTAAATGAGAACTGCTTGGTACGCTAGTCATGGCGGCCTACGATGCTCATAGAGCTCGTCAGATATCCGGCGGCTTCGACTGAATAATGCCAACGTCTTCAACTAGTGATTGGCTCATCCTTGACCATCGTCTGTCCCTGCTCCTCGCCGTCATCAAAGGCGGACTCTGAGACCTGCTGCTCATCATCCTTCCTTTCAGGAACGTCCTCCTTGTTCATTCCTTCCTTGGGAATGGCGGCCTTGCGAGCCCTCTTCTTAGGAGGGGCCTTCTCCTCATCGTCCTCGTTATCAACATTGGTCTCCTTGCCCTTTGCAGTGGCAGCCTTGCGTCCTCTCTTCTTAGAGGTCTTAGGCTCAGCGGTTGCGGCCTCGCCATTCTCAGGAGCGCTGAAGAAGAAATGTAAGTACATGTACATCGAAAGCGGATTATACGGGCTTAGCTCTCTCACCCTTTCGCACCTTCTTCGTCGAAAGCCTTGGCCAGTGTCTTGAGTCTGTAATAGCGGTTCTCGACAGCCTTGGCTGTACACTGCCATGTGTCGGTGGTCAACTGCGAGGCAATGCTTGCCAAATCGAATTTGGCACCGGTGTCCTTGAGCATGATGAGGAGCATCTTGCGGTCGGTCTCGGCTGGGTTGCAACCCGTCAGTATTGTTTTCATTTTCAGAAGAGTGTCTGATAGATTCTTACCGGTCCAGGGTGAGCGAGACATGGTCACGGTTGAATGTTGGGCAGGTTGAAAATTTATGTGTTGTGAGATGAGTGTGTAGAGGCTTTGAATTGGAAGAATGGAGGAAGTAGTGATGGCAAGTAGGGAACAGGAAGTGGAGCTTGAGCAAAAGTGAGCTGTAAGTGAAGGTGATGGAAATTCCAGGTGAGCCTAGGCTGGACCAGTTGTCCAGAGCTCTCTCTTTCTCTCTACTGTTCTCGAGACGACCATCTACTGTCGCCAACACCTCTATCTACTGTGGCCAACGACTCTATCTACCATCGCCTCATACCAGACCGATAAATAAAGCTCCTGCTTGTCAAGCCTTTTCTCTTTCTCTTCACGCAACTTCAACGTGTTTCACCTACAACATCTCTTTCAACACGTCAAGACAGAATGCCATTCATAACTTGGAACAGTAAGGCCTGCCAAGGTCAATGAGATATCAAGGGCTGACACGTACGTTAGCCGAGACTGACCGCAAGCTCCTCCTCTTCATCATCCAGAAGGCTGATATCAAGATCGACTATGCCGGTGCAGCTGCCATGATGTCTACTGGCGACATCAAGTGTACCGAGAACGCCATTCAGAAGCGTATGGGCCGACTCAGGGAGCTGGCAAAGGCCACCAGTGGGTACGTGAAATTTACTCTTCCTGCTCCTCTAGTCTATCTGATTATCCGATTCCTGAGTATCGCGTTATACTTTGCTTTGCAGGTTCAGCTGTACAGTTCATCATGAGATGACTGATGTTTTCCAACGAGATGTCATCATATCAAGTACTACACTAACAAGCTCCGCACAGCAACCTCGACGCTCCTGCTACCCCCAAGCCTAAGAGGGGTAAACGAACCAAGGCCCAGGCAGATGACGGCGATGACGAGGAAGACGCTCTCCCCAAGAAGAAGGCTCGCAAGCTTGCCCCCGGCAAGAAGAGCAAGAAGGTTGCTCCAGAGAACGAGGAAAACCAGCAAGATGGCGATGATGAAGATGACAAGACTTTACTCAACATGGCTCGCGAGTCTGTTGCTGGCACCAAGGGCAAGGAGATTGTTGCCCGAACCTGAGGAAGAAGATCTGAACAGCGGAGAAGTAGTCAAGGCTGAGCCTCTGAGTGAAGGTGAGGCCTGAACAGATGGGGCATGACATATCTTCAGTGAGCGAAGTGCAGTGAAGTCTGCATGGAATGAATGAAACACGAGATTTTGAGGCACCTCGGTGGAAGGAGATAATTAGGCAGCAAAGGACGTGTTACCTTTGGCGTATTTAATATCCTGCTCCTTGCCTGATATCTGAACTCTTCTCTCTCACATCTAACACAAATCAAAGTGATCCAATCAAGATCTCATCACTTACACTTGCACTTCCGTCTCCCACGAGGCACATCATCAACTCAGCGACCTCTTGTAGCCTCATCGACCAGCGACCAAAAACCAACAACCATCAAGCATCAACCCTCAACCACCACAATCAAGATGCCTGGCGTTACCTGGAACGGTGAGTTACCAAGATCACAGCTTCCCATCTAACCATGACAAGACTAACGTCACCACAGACGAAACCGACCGCAAGCTCTTCCTGTACCTCCTGAAGAACAGCAGCGAAAAGTTCGACTACGATGGCGCCGCAGCCGAAATCACAACCGCAGAAGTCACCTGCGTAAGCAAGACTGCCGACAACGAACACGTCATCGCATCAGCGATACTGACACCGAGAAACAGACCCCCACGGCCGTCATGTCGCGCATCAAGAAACTGCGCTCGCTGGCCAGAAAGGCTGACGAAGGCAGCAAGAGGTGAGATTCGGCGCGAGAGAAACTCCTCGGTTGTATGGGTGGTCTACTGACGTCGAGGGTATAGATCCGCGTCACCTGCTGATGAAGAGGGTGCTTTGAGTCCTACTGCTCCCAAGACTCCCAAGACCCCAAAGACTCCCGTCAAGGGCAAGGGTGTCAAGAAGGGCACTAAGCGTGGCGTGTCTGCTCGTGCCTCTGCTGAAAATGACGACGAGGACGATGAGAAGCCCCCTTCTGCTAAGAAGGACCGTAAGGCAGCCACTCCTGAGGCAAAGGTCGGTGCCAAGGCCCTGAAGTCGGCCGAGACGGTTGAAGAGGACGAGGACGAAGAGGTCAAGGATGAGGAGATCGAGGATGAGCAGATCAAGGATGAGGAGGTCGAAGAGACCCCGGAGGCTGATGAGGGTGATGAGGCTCAGATGAAGAAGCCTAAGCATGACGAGTGCAAGCAGGACTAGATCGGGTCGGCATCACATAATGGACTGCACAGAGTAATTTGCAGTTCCACGTGAGGTTTTGGTCGATTTGGTCCGCTTGAAGCAGGGAAGAGGTGCATCGGAAGCACAACAGAGCTCCTTTCACGAGACGCTATCTAGCAAGCATTGGAATGACATGGAAGGAGATGAAAAATTCAAATGGGTATCATGATTGCGCATGGTATGAGGGTCCAAAGGAGCGAAGACTACCTCCTCTGGAAGACGAGGGTGCACACACTCTGGCCCTGATGGCCGCCAAATGTGAAAGTGGGATATTTGGCCTCGTCAAAGAAATGCAACTCCCCATTCGGAAATACAAACCAATGAAGCAGTTCTTCCTTGGTCCAATTGCAACTGGTGATGATGAAAAAGGAACCCTTCTTGATCAGTGGTGTGATCTTTTCGCAATAGTACTCGCATATCCTGCGACCTCGGGCATCGGTTTCATCAGAGAGAGAGATGGCGTCGAAGGTTCCCTTGTCCAAGACGGCGTCAAAGCCGTCAGCAAGCCAAGAGGCTGGCTGTTCATTTAGAATATCCCATTTCTCGAAGCGAAGGGACAGGTGTCGAGAAGCATCTTGGTTCTTCTGGGCAGCAATCTGACGAGCAAGTTGGACACTGGCGTCGCTATAATCAACACCGACCATGTCGCCCATCCACCCTTCCTCTTCCAGCGCAAAGATCATGTGGCCGTTTCCGGTGCCAAGGTCTAATATCCTGGAGGCAGGTCGCAGCCCGTCTCCATCTTCGGTCTTTTCATCTTCTTTACGAAGCAAGGCCTGTTCCTCGAGGGATTCAAGACGCTTTATGACCTTCTCTTCTGCGCCACTATCATCGAACCAGATGGTGCCCTCGTCAGATGCATCTTGGGAATGATTTGTGATTTCACGCTTATAAGCCTCGTCCCAGCTGATTCAGTAGATTAGTGGCGGTCGAGAAGGGCGTTTGATGCATGGCGGCGTCGTACTATGCTTTTGTGCCAAGCTCGCTGGGTTCGAGATGAGAGCGCATTTCGACGGGTGGTGGGTGTAGAGCGAGTGACAGACTTCAGGTGGTGCTTTGTGTGCACCAGGGGGAATTTAGCGTGTTTTGTTCACGCGCGCAAAAAGGAGACCAGCGAGAAGAAAAAAAAAAGCCAATCACATAGCGGAAGCGCTGGTGACATGCCCTGAGTTGTTAAACTTGTTGCTCGGAATGCGGGGTGAGCAATGGCTGAATTCAGAATGGCACCCGTCCTCATGCAACATGATCGGCGTCCCTTGGCGGTCAGGGACACAGTGGACGGTGGGCGGTAGGCGGTCAGGCACATGCTGGCCTATCCACAGCTCACGCATCCATGGCAAAGGCATTATTGCACCAGACGAGTCTCCTTTTCACAGCCGTGGCCCATTGACTCGTCCGTTTACACCTGACGACTCTCGATCCGTCTAGTCATTGTCTCATTTGTTGCATATAATCTCGATATCCATGTACTAATTATAATTACCTTAGCATCGAGCGCTACGCATCGAGCGTTACACGTCTTCGCCGCCAGTCCCTCCGCGGTCAAGCTTCAAGGCAGCACTGACGCTCTACCTTCACAGTCCTTCTCGGACATCGTACATCGTGCTCCTTGACAGCTGCCAGCTGCCAGTATGACTGCTGCATCATATGGCAATTCAGCTTCGCACTCGCACTCGCACTCCATCTCTCCGCATCCCGTAGCCTATCCCGCTGCAATGCCCGGCTCCAATGCTCCCCCTGGAACCTTCGTGCCCGGTACCAAGGTCCAAGTCGGCTCGCACAGGGTCGTTATCGAGAAGTATTTGTCCGAGGGAGGCTTTGCCCACGTCTATGTCGTGCGCGTGCCTACCAAAGATGGCAAATACTCAATCGCCGTGCTTAAAAGAGTTGCTGCCCCGGACAAGGATGCCCTCGCCAACATGCGTACCGAGGTCGAGACAATGAAACGCTTGCAGGGTCACCGCCATATTGTACGATACTTTGACAGCCATGCCAGTCAGATGAAGGGAGGTGGTTACGAGGTCTTTCTGCTCATGGAGTACTGTTCTGGCGGCGGTCTGATAGACTTTATGAACACCCGTCTGCAGGTTCGCCTGACCGAGCCCGAGATTCTGACCATCTTCGCCCACGTCAGCGAGGGTGTCGCCACGATGCACTACCTCAAGCCGCCCTTACTGCATAGGGATCTCAAGGTCGAAAACGTCCTCATCACAAAGTCGGCCTCGACTGGCACTGTGACGTACAAGCTATGTGATTTTGGAAGTACCGCTCCACCGCGCCCCGCTGCCACCAATGCCACCGAGGGTCGCCTCATTGAAGAGGATATTCAGAAGCATACCACCATGCAGTATAGAAGTCCGGAGATGGTCGATGTGTGGAGGAGGCTGCCCATCGATGAGAAGAGCGATATCTGGGCTCTGGGTGTCCTGCTTTACAAGCTGTGCTATTACACCACTCCTTTTGAGGACGTTGGTCAGATGGCCATTCTGAACGCTACCTACAAATACCCCTCTTACCCGCTGTTTTCAGACAGGTTAAAACGCTTCATAGGTGTGTTGTGCACCATCGCCCCCCGACTGTCATGCCGCGGCCGCTACTGACTCGACCTACAGCTTGGATGCTCAAGGAAGACCCGAGCCAGAGACCAAATATCTATCAGGTCGTCACCGAGGTATGCGCCATGCGAGGCACCCCTGTCCCCATCAAGGACATCTACCCGAACCGCACCCAATCAGAAGCCCGTCATAACCAGCAGTTGCCCTCAACCACTCCTGTCGTCTCGCCATCGCCTGCTGGTATCAGTCACGCACCTCCAGTCGAGAAGAGACAGGTCGTGCCGGACATTGCTCCTATGCGAAGAGGCCGCCCAACCGCTCCAGTTCAAGCTCCCACATCCGCAAACACCCTCTCGCCTGCTGCAAAGTCGCTATCTTCGTCTGCCGCAAAGGGAGATCCCTTCGCTGCTCTCGATTCCAGGGACTACGAGATACGTGCAGGAGCCGTTGATGAGCTGGCCTCCCGATTTCCCTCCATAGACGATTTCTCCATTGCCGTCGATAAGGGTGCCGCCTTCCAGTTCCCCTCCTCACAATCCTCCCAACCTCCACAAAATCCCACTCAGAGACCAAATGACACCCTCACCAACGCTTTGGCTGACGAGGTCTTTGCTTCAACAAAGCCTACTAAACCTGCTCCACCAAAGCCAGAGCAGAAGTCCACTCTTCCTTCCCGTTCCACCTCAGTACGAAAAGCGGATGCATCCGCTCCATCAAAAGACTCCATGAAACGGCAATCTGTCATCCAGCAGCCAGTTGCTATACGACCAGGCTATACCTCGACCGGCACAATGACCTCTCCTCCACCGCCGATGACCACAACGATGCCGCCTCCCGCTGAATTCAAGAGGCCAGACATCAGCAAACGACCAATTTGGCGTGTTCCCGAAGTGCATCGCTCGTCCAGTCAGCCACGTGCATCTCCTGCCTCACAGGCAGCTGCTGATGCGCTCCAGCCAGGTGCCCAGCTCCCCAATCGACCTCCTCTATTGGACATTCATCGCTCCAAGTCCCAGACAGCGACTACTACGCTAGCGTCTCCTATGGGGTCTCGCCCGTCCATTGAGGGACATCGAAGAATATCTCAATTGTTCACAGGGGAGAGTATCACCCGTACGAAGTCCGCAAGCTCGGTCAGGCCCAGGCCGGTAAGCGCTGCCTTTGTTGAGTCGAACCTTGACTACCTTCGCACGCAAGAGAGAGAAATTGCAGAGAGGAAGAGGCCATCGCTCGACATCCGGAGGCCGAGTAGACCCAAGGAGGGCAACGAAGCACTTACGGAAGAGACTAGTATTGAGGACGACAGGGACTTCTTGCGTAGCTTAGAACGCGAGAAACCCAGCCGGAGCCGTGAAGATTCTATGGGCCACAAGAAGCGATCTAGCGTACCTGCTCTCATGAATAAATTTGGGGATGCCTTCAAGCGATTTGAGCGCACCAAGAGCAGCGACGGAAAAGCGGTTGAGGAATCGCCCGTCAGCCAGCTACCCTCGCGGACGGAGGCGCGAACGCCTAGTCCTGAACCACGTAAACAAGGCGAGCCGTATAACCTTAGCCCCATATCGGGATCTGAAGCGACTGCGACGCCTCCCAGACAACATGTAGAGGGAAGCGTCATCGATCATGAGACTGAAGATTTGCCGCCAGCGATGCGACGCGAGCTTGAGAGACAAATGATTGCGGCAGAAGAAAGGAGAGTGGCGCAAGCAGCTGAAGAGTACCGTAATCGCAAGACTACAGGCGCGCCTCCACCACCCAATAAAGCCAACGCGATTCAGCAAAGAGTGCAAGCCTTCCTCGACGAAGGACGGCAGTCACCCAAGCCAAGAAGGACGGCTGAAGGATATGGTCGCTATACCGAAGAGGAACAAGCGGAGCGGCAAGCAGAACGGCAACAGAGCCCTCCTCCACCACAAAGCCGAAAGGGTCCACCCCCAGCTGTGGCTCGAAAAGCTTTCACTCCCCAATCGGTTCCGGCACCGCAATCGAATCCTCCGCTGTCGTACAATAAAACGAGGCAAGTGCAGCAACCGGATTCCCAGCCAACGACAACCCCTGCCATGACTGCACAGTATACAGCAAAAAGTACGACGAGCAGGCCGAGTGCACCACCAAAACCGAAAACTCTTACAACTGGGAGCAGCGAATATCAGGCACGACCTTCATCATCATCGTCTTCACAGGCGCAAGCGCAACCACAGATATACCAAGGCACTGGGCGAGGGCCAAGTCTTGCAGCATTGCTTGCACGAGATAATGAGGGTGTTGCAACAATGGGGAGTAATACAGAGGAGCGTGCATCAACCGCGGAAGAAGGGCCTGCAAATGATGGTTATGCTATGAATGCCGATGACTGGGAGGCAGACTTTAGTAAGAGGTTCCCAAGCCTGAGCGGAATAGAGATGGTGGAGACGGAGATAAGCAGTCCTGGTGAGGGGATACCCCAAAAGAGGGGCATGCGAGTCAAAGAAGTTTAGAGTGTCAGTCGATGTAGATAGACATGTAGTATTGTGGTGTAATCTATGCCCAAAGGTATGGAACTAGTCAAGGCTCATTGCTGTAACATGCCATGCTCACAGGAGTAACACGCCATGCTCACAGGAGATCCAAGAGACGCATGCTGCATGCTCAAACCAAAATACAATAAGGTACCTTGAGGTAAACGTCACTTTTGATGAAGTACCTTGCCAAGCGACGGTTCCTGAAAGTCCGATGAGGCCGATGGCCGACGACCGGCTTGCGGATCGCGGATCACGGAAGCTCATCATTGATTGTGACTGCCTTGTTTGAAAGGATGCTTGGTGTAACGTGTAGAATAAACACAGCGAGTATCTAGATATCCTGAGCTCTCTCGCATCTGACGGTACAAGGTTCAACGGTGTGAGTGGTGAATCTGCCTTCTAGGAGTGTCGGGCGTCAAAGCTGGTCCAGGAGCTTTACCGCAGCGGCCTTGTTGATCCCTTTCAGTCGCGCCCGCATCGCAGCATTGTTACACGAACCTGTGCCCCTCGTCAAGAGAGACAGACCAAACGACAGCAGCTAACATTGCTGCCCTTGACCACACATGTGAGCAAAATCTTGCACCTTGTGTATTGCATTAGCAAGGACAACACTCCTTGCCATTCAATTCCGGTCCCCACCTGTTTAGGCGTGCCAGACAGTCCGCACATTCTCTCAGCATCTGGTATAGAGCGATCATCATCGTAAACAAGTGAAAGGGACGGAAAGAGACGGACACTCGCGGAATCTTCAGCGGAAAGTCGACCATGTCCCGTGCAAGACGGCAGCACCGCATGTCGGATGTCTCCAACTCATCATCGTCGTCGACGTCCCCTGAACGTGGTGCCGACGATGACAACGATTCGTTCATGTCGCAGGCAAACGACTCAGCCTCCTCCCTCGCCCTGTCCAACGCGCCAGAGGAAATGACCAACGCAGAATATGAGGAACGTTGCCGTGTATCGCCCGTCTACCGTCTTCCCGCCGAGCTTCTCATTGCCATCTTCTCGCGCCTTTCGTCGACCAGAGATCTGCAATCATGTATGTTGGTGTCAAAAGACTGGGCGAGGAACAGCGTGGGCTTGCTGTGGCATCGACCACAGACAAACAACTGGGCCGCAGTGCAGAGCGTGGCCCGCTCCATTGTAAAGGCAAACAAGTTCTTCGCCTACCAAGATCTGGTGAAGCGGCTGAATCTATCCACACTTTCCAACCAGGTCAGCGACGGTATATTGCTGAGCTTCAAGAGCTGCAAACGCATCGAGCGCTTGACCTTGACTAGTTGTAGCAAACTGCATGACACCAGCCTAAAACCGCTCATCGAGGGCAACAAAAGCCTGATTGCGCTGGATGTCACGGGTCTGAACGAGCTCAGCGACGACACACTCATGGTTGTGGCCGACAATTGTCTGCGTCTGCAAGGTTTGAACATTACCGGATGTCGGAGTCTGACGGATGCTTCACTTATGGCCATAGCTAAGAGCTGCAGGCACTTGAAGAGGGTGCGTAGTATAATCATGGCCATGTAGAGAGACATGTCACAAGTACTGACACGCCGATAGCTCAAATGCAACAGCTGCTCACAGCTCACCGACATGTCCATCCTGACCGTGGCCGACAACAGCTCTCACCTCCTAGAAATCGATCTTTACGACATGCCCCTCCTTGAATCAACATCCATCACTGCTCTCATGACAAGCTGCCCCAACCTGCGCGAGCTGCGTCTTGCTCGCTGCCCCAACATCAGCGATACCGCCTTCCTATCCATCCCCTCCAAGACACCCATCTTCGAAGCACTACGAATCCTTGATCTGACCGACTGTTCCGAATTGGGCGACAAGGCCATTGAGAAGATTGTCGCCACCTGCCCAAGGCTGAGAAACCTTATCCTGGCCAAGTGCAGACAGCTGACCGACCGCGCCGTATGGGCAATCACAAAGCTGGGCAAGAACCTGCATTACATCCATCTTGGTCATTGCGCTCGCATCACCGACTCTTCTATCCTCACTCTCGCCAAGTCATGCAATCGCATACGCTACATCGACCTTGCGTGCTGCAGCAATCTTACCGATACCAGCATCACTCAATTGGCTAATCTGCCCAAACTGAAGCGGGTTGGCCTTGTCAAGTGTGCTGGTATCACAGACAGGAGTATCCAGGCACTCGCTACTTATGGCGGACGTGTGGTTCTCGGCAGACCGAAAGAGCGTTCGCATGGCGTGAGCGTGCTCGAGCGAGTCCACCTGAGTTATTGCACTCAGCTAACGCTGGATGTAAGTGGTTGAGCAATTCCAAACATGACATGAGCCTAACACTGCTTGCAGGGAATCCACACTCTCTTGAACAACTGTCCCCGTCTCACTCATCTATCTTTGACAGGTGTGCAGGCCTTCCTTCGCGACGATCTGACCGTCTTCTGTCGCGAGGCCCCTTCAGAATTCAACGATCATCAGCGCGAAGTCTTCTGCGTCTTTTCTGGTACGGGAGTGGCACGCCTTCGCGAGTATCTCAATGGCGGCGGCACCAACACTCCGCTCGAAACGGGCATTGTCGACTCAGAAGACGATGATGGCGAAGCACCGCCTCCTCCGACGCATCGTCAAATGCCTAATCAGAATCCCATGCCCTGGCCGCACGGAGATCATGATGACGATGAAGACATGGAAGACGACGAGACACCGGTCGAGGGAAATGCTGCGGGACATGACTTTGTCAGCATGCACATGCACTCGACACCAGGCAACGAAAATGTTCAGACGATACCAAGTCCCCATGGCCTTGGACTGACTCATGCTGCATTTCTGACGCAGCAACAGGCTCGTGCGCGTACGCATTCATGGGATGGCGTAGGTGGTGCAGTGTGGGCCAATGGACCGAGCTACAGTGTCCCCATACCGCCAAGCCATGGATCGTCTCCAGGTCCGGTGGCCAGCGGCTCTGCCAATCGTACTGTGATTGCCAATGGAAGCGGGGCCAGCCCTCCAGGAGCAAGAGAGGCGCAGCATGTTACTGGCATGATGAATGCAGTAAACATGGTAGATCCTGACGAGAGTCGATGAAGAAGGCACTAGACTCGTTTACGTTGTGTTTGCAGCATTTGTTTCATGATTCCCACGGTCAAGGTTTACATTGTTGTAGTCTGAAAAGCAAGCATTACCTTGAGGCTTATAAGCTGATAATAACTTATAATTAGTGCCCACTTCTCGTCATTCGGTAACCCCTTCCCCGCATCTCCTTGATCATAATGAATGCACGTGCAGCGCATAAGATATGTGCAATGTGCATAACCCCACGTCTTAACTGCACAATTATTGATTTCCATCGCGACTCTTAAGTTACTCTCTTGCGCACTCTTCGCTCCTCTCTCAATCTTAAACAATCCAATCGTTAGGTGTGAAGGGAGTATTCGAGTGCCTGGATCTTTAAGTCAGCCTTCTCGGTGACGCATTACTCTTCCCGACCACCTATCACGAGCTGCGAGCGTAAAGACGGCAGCGACAAACGCGGTTTTGCAGCATGGCATCATCAACCAGCAGGATGCCTCGCCCAGTCGGCGATGAGAACATGGAAAACAGATCGCACGGAAAGGCCACTTCCAGACCCACTGGACCACTCGCCGACTCCGCCAGGAGATCAATCTTGAAAGATCTCACGCCAAACACATCCATGTCCTCGCGACAATCTGAAGGCGGAGCGCAGAAGAGCATGTCTCTAAGTCCACTCAAAAGAACCTCCAGGGACGTCTTGGGCGATGACAAGGGCTTCACATATCTAAAGCGGAGACGTCTATCACACGGACAAGCGGTAAACAATGCGTTGTTATTCAGACAAGAAAAGGGTCAAGGTCGCGTGCCCATGTCACCCCCACCATCAAGCAGAGCTACTTCGGGAGTATGTCACTGGTCTTGCTACTGACTTTTGGAATGCTATATTGACATGTTTCCAGCCAAAATCACATGGGAACGTGACAGAAGACGGCACATCGGTCGAGAAGGAATCGGATGAAGACAGTGGTCGCGAATCTCAAAACTCGAATAACACGCGTGGCTCTTTCTCGTCCTTGATCAATTACGATCCTTCATCACAGCAAGCTCTTGCCTCGCAGGCCCTCAGCTATGTGAACATACCGCCTTCAGTCCCCGCACATAGCACGCCCGCTCGTTGCTCGACTTCCTTGACGCAGTCCGTACGGGCACAAGCTCAGCTGTTAAGAATACGCCTCAAAGTTGCCATCTACAAAGTTCGCACCAACCAGATACATGTGCCTTTCTCGCAGTTACGACTTCCCGAGCCTCAAATACCTGCCCCTCTACCCCGCGCCCATCCGCTGCCTTCGCCCACCATATCTCTGCGCGACGACTCACCCCCGGAACCCACACGAGCTCAGCCATCTACCCATGACCAAGAACTACCTTATGGGCTGGGACTGCTTTCGGCCCCTGACCTGACCCCTAACATTTACTCGAATCGCTTCATGCCTCTTCAACGCGCTCCCTCCAGTAGTCCGCCATTCATCCGCCTTCCCTCCTCACTACCAAGGCATGCCATGACGCGGGATACCCCATTGATCGCCCCTACTCCCCACGATCACGACAGCTTGGATTCTGAAGCAACTGAGTTGGCTGACGATATGCATGATACTGCAGAGGGTATGCATGCCGAGAGTCCTTCCCGCATGAGACGTTCCATCTTCTCAACAGCCTTGCCGCGATAGTATCGCATTCATGACATTCTATGTGCGCTTTGATGGCCAAGTTCTGATCCGGAAGAGCTTTGACCTCTGATTTTTAACCTTGCTCATCTGCTCTTCCTAGTAGCGCTACGATAGGCCACCAGCATGGACGCCGCCAGGGCTGTTCGTATTTCACACTGAACGAAGATGTTGGCGTAGACCTGGAACGAGTCACAACATCGACTGCCATGGGTTCGCCATCGTCTACTCCTTGTCGCAATCCAATCTTGTATTGTGGCATGCCTGTGCCTATTTGCAAGACCGCCATCTGACACTACTTTTACTGCGACAGGCTATTCTCGAATCCTCATCTGCAGATTACGAGTGTGCCCCTTGACACTTATTCAGCACTCATTCTCATCAGGCTTCCAAGCTCTGCGCTCGCATGTCGAGTTTCCACACTCGTCACCGAGCACCCTGACAGAGCTTGTTTGACTAGTATGTCAATGCGAGCATCAGGATGTTCCGCTTTGGCAGGCGGGCTGGACCGACAGTCTCGATGGACCGACTAATCGAACGATTGCACTATGAAAGAGGGTCTGATGATGAAAATACATAATTACATATGACCCCATCCAATGAACCCGAGGCATGTAAATTCCGTGCCAGGTAAAGACGTGAGTGAGCAAGTCGCACTCCGATGTATACATTGCATGCAGAACCACCTTGTCTTCTGTCAGGTTCCAATTGTTGACGTGGCCCATCTTGCGTTTCCGAAGACGCAGCGGTATGTACCATACGCGAGACGTTAAGCTTCATGCCGTCTCGTTTAGACGGTTAGACGTTTAAACGGTTGATTTTCGTGAGATGATGTAGAGGGCTTTATAGACGTGAGAGAATGACTGAACCATTATCAATCAGCCGAGCTGTTTTGATTGCTCCTGTGGCGAGCGTGATCATACTGTTATGGTGGCATATATATATCGGAGACCTGTGTCTTCGATCCATCTGTCCCTCGTGCTTCGCTCTATGAAACCTACACCAGGACCGCCGACTACGAGTCGATTCGAAATGTCCGTTACTTCGACACGGCCATCATCTATACCTTGGATGTTCTCTCCAAGGCAATGACTCGGGATTGCCAACTCCAAAACGATTCATGCCAAGCATCGCCGCGCCTTCTCAAGGTCTACGGTCACCTCGACTCGCACGTATTCTGTTCATCAAGCTCGACTTTGCTTTGACAACGCACGATCATTCATCGGCTCTGCCTTTCATGCTTCATTCCTGCCTGCCGTGCATCAGCCCTGTCTACCATTCCATCTGCCATCTCGGACCTTGCGAGATTGGAAGCATATCGCTTCCGTATTTTCATCGTCATCTTCCGACATCCATCGGGTAGCAGTACTTTACAGCTTCATGGCCATACCAGTGCCTGCTGCCAGGATGACAAGCCATGGCGCCAAGAGCCGAAAGTCGCAGTTGTAGGAGGGGCTATCATCGCTTCCGGACGAACAGGTCTGCCAGCGGGCGATGAGCCAGGCATATCGACCCCATTCTGCAGCTCTTGGGACTCGTTTCGGTTCAATGATCCACTTCTGGCAGCGACGCATGTCCTCTTCTCACCTAATTTATCTTCAAAAGACAACATGTGCTCTTGGGATAGTCGACGATACTGCGGTCGTCCGTATAATACGCATCGCACAAGACGTGTTGTTTAACGTCGATGAGCTGGTCTTTTCTCCTTGCAGATACTAATGTTAGTGTCCTCTTCTCCGTCGCGATTGGCCCTCGATCGTTTCGCGAAATTGTCGTCTACCAACGTAGTGGTCTACGATATGGATTCAGCAAGCTCGCGACGTGTTCCTGAGGTATTCCCCAGCTCAGCCGTACATGGATCGACCGTGTCCATGGAAGGGGTCCAGTCAAGTCCAGCATGAAGTTCTAAGTCCTTGATATTCACACGCTCCTACTCTTTCTCCTTTGATAGTACTGACTATACTGATGGGTCCGAATGGAAACGCTTCGCGAAGATGATCAGGTACCTGTGCTCAAAGTGCAAAGAGCATGCCTTTGGCACAGGACACCTGTGCTGAGCTCTCTCTTATACTTCCAATCTGCAAATCAGGATCCTCTACGAGCTCCTGTGAGGTCAGCATGTGAGTAATAGTGCCTCCGACCATTGTTTCTGAGCTAAGTCTCCTAGCGTTATTTCGGATCAACGAGGATGGCTTTTTGCCCACCTTGTTCAATGTACTCTGTTTTACCCCCGAAATTCCGAAGTAGATGATGAGATGCAACTAACCAGTCCAAACATGATATCGGGCGTCACTCCTAGGCAACTGGTCATCGTTCTGAGATTATCTCATTCTCTATCTGCTCGATGGAGATAAACCCTTTTCAAATGCAACGAACCAAAGACAGCCTTGTGTGTTCTACTGTATACTCAATGCCTCGAATGGAGCTGGTCATCACCATCTGCCGAGACTAGGGCTCTCAACCGAAGCTGTCTGGCAACTTCTACGTTGGAAGGGTCCCTCAGCGGACCATACTCCGGCTCCCCGAACGACGGGTGGTCTCGATCTTAATCTCGATCAAACGCACGGACAGGTCCCTCGACGGCTATCTTATTTAACGCTCATGTCAGCAGAAAGAGACGTCGTCAGAGTTTGCCAATCATTTGTAGCCGACCGGAGTTATGTCCGCTCGGGGCCAGCTCCGAAGTTCCTGAGGAAACCACCTGAAATATATCTCAAAGCGTACACCCGCTTTACCGACCATTCCAGTTGTATCTTCATCCCAGCGCTTTTTTTTTGCGATTGAGGATCCAAGTATCCTTGCCGCCATCCGTAAGGTCGTGGAGATGACGTTTCTGCAAGTATTGTATGACCATGGCCTTGATGGGACTGACATACTGTTAGTGCATCACTCGCCTGGCTGGTCTTGGCGACCCTCTTTGCTACCTGCCCGACATCCATTGTCAACAATCGCTTACCGTTATAAAGCCAGCAGCATTGCCAGTCCGCATTGACCTTGTGATTTCAAAGTTCGTAGAACCCGGCACTCAAATCATTCCTACCAACCAGGCAATGTCCACTTCATGAGCACCAATAACCCTAGAAGAACTTCATGAGCACCAATTACCCTAGAAGAATACTTCCGGCGGCTGCTCCGAAACAGAGCTTGGGTAATGCAGTGGCCGAAGAAGACTCTGCTCATTCGGATGCAGCTATGTCTTCACCCCAGGCCCAAAGGCCGAAAAGACAGACTGTAAAGGCTGCTTGCAATGCGTGTCAACGGCGAAAAGTGAAAGTAAGCCAGACTCTATGCACTCTCTTGGATCCAAAGGCGCTAAGCGCTGGGATACATGGCTGACTGTGTTTGCAGTGCAGTGGTGAACGTCCAGTTTGTGCTCTTTGCCAGGTCAGGGGACAGATCTGCACTTACGACGCAGAAGCTGGCCTGACAAGGATAGAAGCTCTGAGGCGAAGGAACAAGGAATTGAATGACCAAAACGCCGGTTACGAGACGATTTTTCATGCTTTGCGCACAGAGCCGGAAACGGAAGCTCTAAACCATCTCATGCATCTGAGAGCCGCTAGCGACATTGAGAGCTTTGCGGAAAGTCTGAAGCTGAACCAAGCTGCCAAAGCGAAGCGCCCCAGATCAAGTCTTCAGAGCACTTCTTTAGATGGTGTGGATGGTGTGGATGGTGTGGACGGTATGGACGGTGAGCCATCTGGGTCCCACGAGTCTTCTTATGACCACGAAACGGACTTCACGGACCATTCTCCAGACCCTCAGCTTGTCACAGTTGGGGCACAACCGGCATTCTTACAGACAATGCGACGACCAACACCAACGACATGTCAGTTGTATGCAGTTGATGGAGACTCGCATAGCCAGGAACCAGACGCTGGACACACGTCGTTCGCGCCACATCTAGCACCGAATCTGTGAGTAATATCTAGGTCCCAAGACAGGCCAGGTGCTCTCGGCGATCTGCATTCGAAAAGCAGCATCGACGAACGTTAGGCTTTGCTGCAGGATCATATACAAGTTCAGGCAGCACTAACATGATCCCAGCGCTGAAACGTGGCCTTTCCAGAGGATACAGCATGGAAGACTCTTGATTCCGACGCCTCCCATGCATAATTTACAGGCACAAGAACAGCACATTTCCGGGGTCGAGGCACAATCGTGGACTATGTTTGACGCGTCCCAGCGAAATTTTGATCCTGCTCTGGTCGGCTCTCAGGCAAATACATCGCTTAATTTGCCTCTAATCCAGCCAGCAGTTCCAAGCCAGCGATCAGGCGCTGAGGTGGATGGTGAAAGTGGTCAGTCTTGAGGGAAGAGCGAATTTTTACAGCAGACACTGACTCATATGCAGATGACACGCAAGCTTGGAACCAATGGGGCTATTGGCCACCTCCAACAAATTGATCTTTGGGGTAGTGAAACACGGAGTCTCAAATCACCTTACAAAGCGACCGGAATTGAGGGAACAGCAACGCAAAAGAAGCATACCTTGTTATCACAAGCAAGGGGCAATAGGTGTTTGACCGGCCGGGACACAGCGGGAAACTACGAGGCTTGTGTAAAGACTATGGCTTCTTTTACTTCTAGGAACACATCGCCTCTCACACAGCGATGCCTGCGCCACTCAAGTCTTCTACGACCATGTGCCTTGAGGAGACTGAATATCTGAACATGATTATATCCATGTATGGGCAACATTCGCCATGAACCATCGGGCGTTCGCAACGCGTGGGTGCAAAGAAAGCCATCGTACAAGTCATGGACAGGGACACTCATAGGCAAGTCAGTGTGATCTAAAGCATGTCGCTTTACACGGCCGCAGATCAAGGGCATTACAACCCTTGGTGTGTAGGGATGGTGGCGTCCAAGCATTAAAGGCATGTGGCACAGACAGGCCCACACATCAAACCACCATATAACGCCGACCTATCGCCCTGATCGAATCATCTAGCATGTAATTCGGAGGAGGACATTGTAAACCTCAGCCATTGAGTCTTGGAACGAGCCCTGGCCGAGTGCAGGCATCCGCATAGCTACCTCTCGGCTCCGGAACTGGAACATGGTTGGATTCGCAACAGCGATACGAGATCCTCCCGACAGCAGCCGACAACGAGTCGACAACAGGCCGAAGCCTACAATCGGCATGGTAAAAGACAGACAAGAATAGAGGCGGTTGACAGAGGTTGGGCTGGATACAACCGACGGTCTGTTTGGCGCATGATCAAGGCTGTTACGCTGTGTTTCATGTTTGGAAAACGCACCTCTAGACTCGATGGCATCCGTGGAAGTAATGCTTGTCTGTCTACAGTCTGAGCTGGGAAATAGGCATCCTGCATGTGCTGGCCGAATTTGTCTCTACACTATCTCGGTATATAGCACACGCGACGAATACATAGCTTTAATAAAATAATGAACATTCTTTACAGCAAGAAAGTACGCAGGAACTCTGTGTAAGCAGTATTTTGCATCTGCCTGGCTTCGGTCGTAATGGTTAGAGTCTGTCAGCCCGCTTGTAATTTGATAGAAGGTCCTTACTCGGAAAGCTGCATTCATGCAGTGAGTCTAGCGTCGCCAGTCATGGGTACTCCTTACCCTTTTGACCTAGAAGCCAGTACCTCTACCGATCAGGACGCATGTTTCGTGCCGTCGCATCATCGCATCCATGCACGCATCCATCGAATCAGCTCCAGCCTCACCCACCCACCCCATCGCATCAACGCACACCGAGAAAGCGTGAGCTATGTACGAGTACCGTATGAACTTGTCCCCTTGTCTCCCCCTTGTCTCTCCCTTGTCTCTCCCTTGTCTCTCCCTTGTCTCTCCCTTGTCTCCCAACGTATGTCCTGTGTGTCCTGTCTTTCTTCGACTTCCCTCACCTCCTCGACTTTTCGGACTCCTCTCGACATTCCCAAACAAGCAAGCCCACCTCATCCAATCAATCCAATCAATCCCTCTCCAAAACCCTAATCCTAGGCATCGCCCTCTCAAGCTTCTCTTTCTCAGCCGCGGAAGGAGTGAACCCGAATGCTTCCTCTGCTCGATCCGATAGGTGTTGGGCTGCTAGCGCGTAGGTTACTATGGCTGCCCCGATGAGGATACGGGTTTTGGGGGTGAGGTTGCGGTAGGATCTGCGTGGTGTTAGCTCGGTTGGGTGGGATGTGGGATGCGAGACGGGGTGTAAGGGAATGGGGGGATTTGGGATGCGAGAGGAGGGGAATAGAGGGAGGGGGGATGCGAGAGGAGAGGGAATGAGGGGGTAATGAGGGAGGGAGGAAGAGGGGAGGAAGGGAGATGGAGAAGGGGAGACGGGACGTACTGCCAGAGAGACATGTTTTGGTAATGAATGAGAGATGGTCAGGCGGATGGGGTGGTTTTGTAGCTTTGAGGAAATATGGATGGGCTGATTTCGGGCTGGTTACGGATGGTGCTCCGGGCACGCGCGGGAGAGGGTGTAGTGATTCGAGTGAGATTGGGTTGGAGGTTATATTATTGTACTGTGCGTTTGAGTACCTGCACTGCTGGCTCTGCGGATTCATGGAGGGGTCTGCGGCGCTTGGCGTGGTTGGCGACCCTGTCTTTTTGATATATTTCGTCTTTTGTTGGATACCTAAGGTACTGTTCGAGCCTTGTCTTTCTCATGCTTTTTGTATGAGGTATGTATATCAAGAAACATACGTCTGAACCTGATTGAGAACAGTGGAACTGACACCCTTTCCTGGGCACTTTCTTCAGTGAGACTCAAAAAGGCAGGGATATTGGAATGACTACATAGGCTCCCGAACTCCATTAAGGCCACGAAATATCAAATCGCACTACAACGTCACTCCAGGAGTAAGGCATCACTCTTAAAGCTTGCTTTTACTCACGATCGAGCTGCTGCCCTTGCCGATCCACTCAACAGCCTCGGACACCATTTCATCAATAATCTGCTTTGCACTCTTCTTCTCGTTCACTACGGCAGCGACCTTGCCCATTAAGAAAGGTCGTGCATGGTCCATCGTCTCATCATCGATATCATCGCCCAACCTCTCAAGATCATGCTCCACAGGAATGACTCCCTTGCTTGTGAGATCTTTGATCTCGGCTTGGCGATTTTCTTCCCAGTTCTGGATATAAGGGTTTTGACGTACCCTCAGTGGTCGGCCGGTGAAAATGATGGTTCGGACATTATCGTCAAAGCCAGATGTACGGACAGCCTCCTGGTGAGCCTTTGGAGCGCCAGCTTCCTCGGAGAGGATGAAACGAGTACCGACCCACACAGCTGTAGCACCTAGCATCAATGCCGCTGCCACACTCTGACCATTGTAGAGTCCACCTGCAGCGACCACTTGAACAGGCTTGCCAGTCATCGGACTCTTGTAGCCCTCAACGAGCTTGGCAACAGTAGGGATCAAAACAGTTGTGGGGACATCACTAAGACTTGGTTAAATTCCAACTCAGGAGGGAAATGCAGAGCATGCACCTACCCTGTGTGACCACCGCCCTCGCCGCCTTGAGCGCAGATGATGTCTACGCCTATTTCAAGGCACTTCTTGACGTGTTTTGGGTGACCGATCATGTTCATGTAAAGAACGCCGTGCTTGTGCAACTTCTCAACCACATGCTTGGGAGGCACACCTTCGGTGAGTTAGCATGTGTTTGAAGTCTGCTATTCCAACCACAATCTACTCACCTACAGCCGAAACAAAAAGCTTAGCGCCAGAGTCGATGATTATCTGTACTAGCTCATCAAGCTTTCCCTTTGTATAGTCGTAGCTGCGTATCATGTCAATATCAATAAGCGAATACTGGGGAAACCATGCAATTACTTTGTCTTCCTGGCGCTACCTCCAACTTGAGGGAGGAGAAGGTCTACGCCGAAAGGAGCATTCTTGTCCTTCAAAAAGCTCTTTAGTTCGGCAATCTGCTCGCGCAACATATCTGGCGTATAGCCGACACCTCCGATGACACCGAGTCCACCTGCATTGGTGACTGCTGCTGCAAGTTTGGGACCGGCAGCCACATTCATTCCTGCAAGAATGACAGGGTGGTTGATCTTCAAGAGATCAGTAACCGTTGTACGGAGTTGCTCTTGGAGGGGATCAGTAAGCATGGAAAGAGTCAGGAGACCAAGGCTACATACGTGGAGATGCCATCTTTGTTATGAGTATTAAATCCTGTTAAGGGAGCACAGTACCAGAAGGAGGTAAGGGAATGATACACCTTTATTGAAGGATGTGAGGACTTCCAATAAGTGTTATGTGGAAATAGAAGAAGAAGGGAAAGGTCAGTCAGTCAAAAGGCCCGAGGAGGGACAGTTATGACCATCTCACATGAGAGGAGAGCAACCAAACCGAGGCACGCGCGCGAGGCTGTGGGGACCCCACATTTCGGTCATTTGAGTTACCGCTCGCGCCGTCTTAGCGGCCAAATCACCCTGAAAGCAAAACCCCATCAGGTGAGATGGTCTCCACCACAACCTCGGCTCAAGAATGTTTCACATGTTTTGAGAACCACATTAATATAATAACCCGACCTTATACCCGTGTTGTCTGTCTCAATGAACTTTCTTCTGCGGTGTTGCGCTTCCAGAACGCAGTTTCCGCTGTACACTGCCTTACCTGCAACGTTACGCTCTGTTGGCTTCTACATCCTCGTCGGCGTTGTGTTTCGCAGTCCAATAAGAAATTTCTCATTGACCGCCCTATTCTGAACCTAAGCGTATAATCAGCATAGTGAGATGCGATAGATTACACAATTGTAAGGATAGAGATTCCGACCAACTACCTACTGTCAAGTTTGGCTTCAATCTGTCGTTGTTTCAAGAGATGCGGTGCGTGCAGGTCTATACTTTGACTGGGGACGATAATAGACTACGAGGGCTACAGGTAGTGGGGACGAAGTTGTTGTCAAGGGCTACAGCCTCGATCGAGTTCAATACTGCTTTCGTAGTCTAACATCCCTGATTCTAAGTGTGGTATCAGGATGTGTGGCAGGTCATGCGACTGCAAAGGTAGGTGAGTATAACAATCCTTTTTCCCCTGCCCTTCATGAGCATATCTAGGCGGAAGTTATTTGTTGGCCAATTTTTCCCTGCTATTACTCTAATCATCCTGGACAGTGTGTGTTGGAACTCTTGATCTCTTGCTGGCATGATGCATAATCCTTATACTGTCTGTGGACCTTGCTTCACGTTGCTAACTACACCCGAAAACGTCAGAAAGTTCAACAGGAAGCAAAGTGGTGACACTGGCGGATTAACTCTAACGAGACTGAGTCCCATGTTTGCATACCCAGGTCTGGCCGAACTAGAAGTCAGCGTCAGGGCATTGGGAACTCTGAAAGGCTCAATTACAAGCAGATCGGTAACAGAGGATACCTGTTGTCGTTCTTGTTGATCAACCAGCGCAGCGGACTTGTGCTAATCATAGTAGAAGGAGACACTTGTACAAGCGGGTCGGCATCTTCGCTTTGGTTGATGTTCGAACGTTTGAGAGTCCAGAGTATACAGGTAACGACGAGGATAATCAAATGCGCAACAAAGCAATGATGAGAATTCTTGCTCCGCCAGAAGAAAGCGAATATCAGGGCAATGACCTAGAGACGAGAGACGCCTTCTTGGGTCGCTCTATAGAGACCGTGACGATAGTCTAATACTCTTTGACAGGTAGAAAGGAAGCCGATCCTACCCAAGGACATAATTGATGTCTTAAAATCAGGTTGTATGTACAATACATCATAATATGCTCGCTTCTTGAATTATAAAAATATCAAGTGAACAACGCCAAATTATATTTATATGCACTCGCATAATTGAATCACAATTTTCTAAGATATGTCTGACGTTTGCTTCCAGTATGCAAGTCGTCTAGTCAAAGTATCTTAACAAGGCTAGAAGCAAAACGGCTCGGAAGCTTGTTGCTTTGACCTAAATTTACGATTTTCCCCCAAACTTTTTTTCTCGCTATAGCAGTTTGGATGACCAGTTCACAATAGATATTTCAACCCCTTTACATTTAGTGAAACTTTTTACATCTAGTCCCACTACGGGATGAGTGTTTTGGCCCCTTCGAGATATTTTCTAGGAGCTCGTAGCCGTGTTATACCATGCTCGCGTGAGGCAATCCTGGCACGCAAAGGCCCTCGTGAGATACGGCACGCTTCCTTCTTGGCTGTGAATAGCATACAGTGTCCACGGAAAACTGGTTTTAACAAAGCAACTGTGGTACCTAGACGATTCACTAAGGCTTCAAACATGAGTCAACGACGTACAAATGGTACGGTGTCCTCTAATAGGACAACGAAGCCCACCTCGAAGTCCCGCCAGATCGCACGAGCGTATATTGCGTTGGGTAGTAATGTTGGCAACAGATTGGAGATGATTGAGAAAGCTTGCCAGGCTCTCAATGATGATGCTGACATAACCGTCATCCGCACAAGTTGCTTGTACGAGACAGAGCCGATGTACGTGGAAGAGCAGGCACGCTTTTTGAATGGAGCGTGCGAGGTATGTACATCTCAGCTCCTTGCGTGTACGGAAGGCTAAAAAAGCTAGATTGAAACCTCACTTGAGCCTATGGAGCTCCTTGACAGACTCCAAGGGATTGAGAATAGACTTGGTAGAGTCAAGCTCATAGATAAAGGCCCTCGGAGCATCGACCTCGACATTCTACTCTACGACAATGAAATTGTGGAAAATGAACGATTGAGAGTGCCACATATGCTTATGCAGGAACGAGAGTTCGTACTTCGACCTCTTTGCGACATGGTTCCGGATCTTATACGCCCTCAATCGAAATTGTCACTATCACAGAGTCTCGAAAAAATTGTGTCGGCATCATCTCCGATGTCGACATTCGCCGAGATGTCGCCTCAGTTGTCCATTCACTCTCTCAATACCAAACGACCAACACATGTCATGTCGATCTTGAACGTCACTCCAGATTCATTCTCAGATGGAGGCAAGAACGTGCCGACTGATGAAGCAGCACTCCGCTCAACGATCCAGGACCACATCCGTTACGGAGCGACTTTCATTGACATAGGTGGACAGTCATCACGCCCAGGAGCTCCGAACGTTTCTGCCGAGGAGGAACTCTCGCGCGTGCTTCCTGCCATTCGCATCATCAAGTCACTGCCTGAAGCCTCAAACGTAGTCATCAGTGTTGACACATACCGTGCAGCTGTAGCAGAGGCTGCAGTACTTGCGGGTGCGCACTTGATCAACGACATCTCGGCCGGTCTGCTAGATCCAGAGATGCTACCGACTGTTGCACGTCTCGGATGCACAGTCTGCTTGATGCATATGCGCGGGACTCCTGATACGATGAGTAGCAAAGAAAACTGTACTTACAACGACGGGCTCATTCCGACGGTCGCGAAAGAGCTTTCAGAGCGGGTGAGTGAGGCTGAAAGGGCCGGTATTCGTCGTTGGCGTATTGTGTTGGATCCAGGTATTGGATTCGCGAAGACTGTAGAGGGAAATCTCGAGATCCTGCGGCGAGCTCAGGAGCTGCGGGATTACAAAAAGCTCAGAGGACTGCCCTGGCTATATGGAAGCAGCAGAAAAGGCTTTATCGGGAAAATCACAGGTGTCACGGAGGCTAGAGATCGATCTTGGGGCACTGCGGCGACTGTTGCTGCTGCGGTACAAGGTGGCGCAGACATTGTCCGGGTACACGATATTGATGAGATGGCTAAAGTCACAAAAATGAGTGATGCTATATGGAGGGCATGAAATTGTCTAACTCCTGAATTTCAGTATGAGCTCCCTCTCGTCCGTCTGGGTTTCGAGAATGAGATGGGTGAGATACTAGAGATCACAGGATGAGCTTCAATACATGAAAGAGATAGGGACAAGACTTCTACTGTCGAGTATTCTTCTGAACACGTATACCTCCCAGCCATCAAGGGTAAGCATAGCTGGAATCGGCCAGGGCACGAGATGGAGAACAAGAAACCATGGCGGATTCCTGCACAATAGCTCCCTCGCATGGAGGCCCATGCCGACATGTCCGCTTTCCCAAGAAGCAGGCCACCAGCAGCCCGAAGGATCGCAACAACTTGGGCATGATTCGGCACAACCGTCACTTGGAGTGCATCGCAGTCATCTGCGTACTATTCCTCGTTATGATACTGTACTCCACAAGAGAAGGAGGTCCATGGATTTCAATCCTCACGTGGCCGTCCTTGCGTTCTGCATCCAGCTTGTCGGCTGTGTCCAAGGCATCAGGACTGGTTTCAATGACAGCCTTGATGGGTGGATTGACCTCCAACCCTACGTAAATAGCACTCAGGCAATTCTCTGGATGTAAAATATTCCTTGTTCAGATGGTCTTGTAATTGTGATATCGAGAGCTCTTCAATACTGATACAGCTAGCGGAATAGTGGCATCTGGAGATATGATTGACAAGAATCCCTGGCTAGTGGAAGTCTGGGAGGGATGTGGTCTGGAGACTGCTATAGCGATCACACATGTAAAATTCGTGCCTCGCACTGCTGCCAAATCGTCTAAAGTGATTGAAGACACAAGTGCAGAACATTATCACGTACACGAAGGCGGAGGTCCCATGCTTTAAGCTGCATTCTTGATCTAATAAGCCAAAATGGTTGCGCTATCCCAAAGGCTCAACGCGTTCACGCGACGGCTCTGACGCCAAGACTTCCGTATCGGGACTATACAGGGCGGTCACGCAAGCGAATTTTTCTGCCGGCCACGCCCTATAAATTCTTCCCTTTCCCACACCCTCTTCGTCTCTTCAGTCTCTTTGCCTTTTGGCTTAGATCAAGTGTAGTATCTGTTCTTGTTCGCGCCGATCCTTTCCTATTTGAGCCAATATTAGCGCTAACTTTAAATCAGTTCAGTTTAATCTCTGAAACACTCCTACGGGAGTATTTATTGATTATACTAGTTTTTTGAAACTGGTGGGAGGCGCTCTGTGCTTGCACATCCCTCCGACCACAGTGTCGCTCGTATTGCACTACCTCGAGCTGACGCGAATCGCTTTTTTTTCATTGGTCTCTGGCTTCAAGGCTAGGTTCTGAAGAAGAATTTCTCTCTGTGTTGCAGTGCTATCGTCTTTCGGAGCCGTCGTCTCTCTGGAGTGTGAGGTCAATGTGATGAGGTGTTGACTACCTTACCTATCTTCCAAACGCGTTGTGCGTCCACGATACTATTGAGACTGGAAAAGCTGTGCGCGTACACAAGCTCAGGAGTTGGTAACGAACGATAGAGACTCTTGATTAGTATGGCCGGCTGTGGCAAGGAAGGTAATAACAAGCTGTGAACGTGTACAGCCATGTACCGTTCACTCCAAGTACTGAGTAGCAGACTTTTGCTGACTTGAGAGTGTTTTCTACTATGCACGATCCTCAGATTGCTCAAGAGCGCGTCGCTTTCTGCTAGTGACATGATTGAGTGACAAGGAGAGATGCAAACTGACATTGAGAATCATTTGAGGCGAGGCGCCGAAGTCGAGGACAGGGTCACCATGCTCTGCTAGAGGAGGGCCACGCATCTGTAGTCCAAATCCGGATCGACAGACATTCGATTTAACGCTAACATGTGGGGGCTTGCAGATCGGGTACGTGTACAGCGGGTTACTGGACAACAAGTTATCACTGGCGAAGCAAGACTGACGAGTAAGCATCGCCATGATTCAATACCGAGATTGAATTACTTCTATATCCCCGGTAAAGCGCACGGTAGGTAAGCGCATAGTCACAATGATGGGTGCAGTGGACCAGTGGCTGGTCATGGAGATGATTGCGGCCCGAACCCAAACAGACCTAGCGCGAGAGTCAGTCGTCCCCGTGGGTGTTTGCCGCCGAGCGTTATCCGTTGCAACGGACAACGGACAACGGGGCCAACGCAGATAGCATGCGATGAGCGGCAGAAGTACAGTGGTGCAACACCCGGGACTCGTATGATCAGATGCAGGGATAGCAGGGTCAACAGGAACAGGTGGTTACGATAAGGTACTTGTAGGCAAAGGATGAAGCATAATTTGTAGACAGACTTTCATAGTACAAAAGCCCAGCCACCGCAAGACGAAAGCTTCCAGATAGTCGTATCACATATCCCACCATTTTCCAGCCTCCTTGACCTTGGAAAGCCTTCGCTATCACGCACGCCACTCGTTATTAGCCGCGCCGCCCGTCGTATTTTCTGTTATCAGGGCACTTAAGCTTACTGCAGTCCTATCGGCTCACTCTTCTCTCTTTCCACAATGTTCTTCAAACGCTTGTCCCGGTCACGGAGCAATTCGCAGAGCTACATTGACAACAGCTATTCCCCGCACGACAGCAAAGGTCAATCAGACTCGTTTGACGACAAGTACCGTGACGACGTTTACGACCAACGCCCTGAATCATCTCGTGCACCTGACGGCCCCATCAGAGCCAACAGCATGTTCGCTTCTCAGGCTCAAGACCAATACGCGACACCTCCATTGTCTAGCTCTGGCAATCGGCCCATGATGAACGGATACAACGGAGGGTCTGTATCAAACCCTGCTATCTCAAAGTCACAACAATCTGGTCCGACCGAAGCAATGCCTGATCTTTTGACGCGCGCCTTCAATGAGGCTGTTCGTCCTTACACGACAAAGCTGGAGGAGATGGAGGGCGAGGTCGCCGACCTGAGAGCTCATATTGAGCAATTGGAAGCTCAAAGAAGGGAAGTGCACGCATGGATCGATAAGAGAGGCCTGCGACCAGGTAAGTGCAGCAAGCTGATGAATCTGCCCGCCATTTGACCTTATCTTCTTGCTCTCATGCTAACACTCTCTTACCAGATGTACCACCAAGCATTGCCCAACAGATGGATGCTCCCTCTCCCCACAACCCAACCCATGCCGCCGCCACTCTCAATGCCCAGCTCGATCGTAAGATCACCATTGTCAACTTCGATCTTCATCGCCTGCAGGACGACCTCAACGACTCTCTGCCCACCCCATCATTCAGTGCCTGCATGCTCAAGTTCCTACCCGACATTGCTCGGCTGGCAGCGCTGACATCAGGCCCCAAGTACGCCTTCGACCTGCTGCTCAAGCTAGGCGGAAACCTGAACTCCCACGGCGGGCTAGAGAACGGCGACGACGAAGATCTCCGCGAGCGACGTTCCTTCTACGCCAAGCTGGACGACGCCATGGTCGACATTGTGCGTGGCCGCTTCAGCGAAGAAGGCGAAGGCTGGGGCGTCACGAGAGAAATCAAACGCATTGAGAAGACGGGCGCTTACCTCAGGAATTGGGGTGTCGAGCCCTACTTCCCCAAGACTCTGGACGTCATGCGCGATGGTACCGGTCATGTCGGCTCTGGCGCCGTTATGCACGGTGGAGGTACTCCGCCTGCCTACCAGTGAGCGACTGGCGATCATTCACCACAGACATGTTCGACAGACAGACAGACAGATGTGGATACAGGTGAAGAAGCCCTGTTGGATACTGGATGAGCAGACAGGCTGGCGTTGTGGCCGGGTATGGCCTTCTTTGTGATAATACCCCCTCCTTTTCATTTCTAATGCTCCTCTTCCTCATCCAACTTCACGAGAAGGAGAAGCGTAACCCCTCCACGGACGAAGAAAAAGAAACGTGACGACGACACGACTCTTTCTGTTTAAGGTACTTGTACACTGCGAGATGGTGCCCGGGGTATGGCATGGCGCTTCATATGTAGTGATTGTCAAACGCACATATTTAATCCAATCTGTGCACATATCAGAAAAGCCATGCGATTGGCCAAGGTATTTTGTCGTTGACCAGAGCTTTCTTTACATTGCTCATAAGAAAGACGTATCCCAGAACCAGGATTCGATCCACTGATACTGCTCCCACGAACACATGAATGCATGATGTTTGTATACAACACCTGAACATGCCGTTTTCGAGAGACAACCCTGTCCCTATTGCCTCTTCACCCCATTACCCAGCACTTTGTCCGTAGACGACAATGCGGCCTTATTAGCAGGCTCGTCATCCTCCCTGAAGTCGATGCCCCTGACAAAGACCTCGCTGACCATTTCCAAACCCGCGACAAACACACAAAGAGCGCTGGCGATGCAAAACACGCTTATACTCTCACCGATTTCCAACCAGCTGCCCTCGTCGCGGACGGACCAGAAGAACCTCAGCGTCAACCAGTCCCCGATGGCGATGACGAGGGCGAAGAGGGCACCGGATTTCAGCTTGAGGCGGCGGGTCAGGAGACCGAGGTTGGCGGACACGAGGGCGAAGGGCGCGAGGATCTTGAGGATGAGGAGGGCGCCCTGGCTGAAGGGGTCGAAGATGGGGATCAGGCGGTAGACTGCGTCGAGAGAGAAGGAAGAGACCGAGGCTATGTTGCCCGTGCTGAAAAAGGCTGATTGTAGAAAGTACAGGAAGAAGAGGGCGATTCTTGCATCGGCGAGGGTGAGTGCTCGATAATCTCCCTTGTCGAGCGCGGCCTGTCTGCTTGAAGAGGTGGCCAGAGCCGGTGCGAGCGGATTCAGATCCGCAATGGGATCCGAGCTAGGAGGCAGCTGAGAGATATTTGGAGGTGTGAAGGTGCGGTAGATACGATGCTCTAAGCGCACCCACGTAACCAGGGTACAGCTCAAGGCAAGGTAAAAGAGGCCTTCGTAAGAGATGGTCAGGATAATGAACATGGGGGCGAGGGCGAGAAAGATGACCACCAGACGGTGGAGGTAGTGGTTGTTGGGCGATAATCCGTGCGCAAAGGGTACAAGCAGGGACGATACTAGGAGGGTTAGTCGACTTTGCTTGCACAGGTTCTGCATGAAAACATACCAAAGACTGCCCAACCTACGATCTGTGTGCCGAGAGGAAGACCAGTTTTGGCCTGCAGAGATGCTACACTGGAGCGAGTGACAATCATAGCTAGTGCGATGAGTCCAATCTGTATGCCGAGAAGAGCTTTTGAAAGATTATCGGGCCCGGCAGCTGCGAGACCCTTGCCGCCCGGCCTGGCCTGGACCATGATACTCTTCTCATATGAGATGTATAATACGCCGACAAGAAGCATCAAGGCGCCGCCCAGGAGTCTTCAGTGGTGTCAGAGACGAGAGCTGCTATAAGGCATAGGTTCACTTACATTAGGACGGGGTCCTCGACCTTGATGGCTGGTAGCAAAGTAAAGATGCTCATGGCGGCACAAGCCAAGGCCCATGTAGCAACAAGGACTAGATTGTTCCGCACAAAGTCGAAGCCATACGACACTGGCCAGGCAATGGCCAAAATGTAACAAAGCGTATACATTTGCCGATGATAGTAGCTTTGCACCTGCGTTGACTATCAGCGAGACTCCCAAGCAGAGTTGAGCATTTCTACCATACCATGATCTCCAGAATGCCGATGAAGGCAGCGAGGTTCAGACCGAGGGCTGCGGCGTCCTTTGTGGTGAGATGTTGGGAAAGAAGTGCGGTGGCTTGGGCGATGGCGCCTCGCCGGATAAAGACTTCCTCCCAGAACATGACAGGAAAGGAAGCGTATGCATAATATGTCCAGGGAGAAGAGCGGATGTAGAGGAAAGAGCACAGTGCCACAAGCAGGGATGAAAAGGCGACTATGCTTGCCGGAGAGCGAGAAGCCTCGACCTTGGCACTCAGGACGTGTTGATCAATGGCCATGGTGAAGGCGAAAGCGACCCATCCCAGATAGCCTGCAGTGACGAGTGCTCGCAGGAACAGCCAGTCGTATGTTTGGAGGTAGCGCAAACCCTGTAGAGCAAGTTTGATGAGGTCGTCAGCGTCGGAGATGGCCTGCTGATATTTGCCGTCACTGATAGTCTGCCTGATGACATCGAGTCTATGTTCAACGGAATGCTCGGCATCTCCAAAGCCAGAAAAGGGCTTGTAACGCAGCTCTGTAGACTGCTTATCCTGTTCCTTGATGCGATACATCTCCAGAATCTCGCGGGCGTTGACCAACATGGCTTCGGCCTTGACCGAGTCATCTGCAGAAAGGAAGGCCAAGGGTAGCTCTCCGACCGAGTTGACAGGGAAAGGTAGGCCAGCCAAATAGGCCATGAGAGTAGCAATATCTGCCTGGGCGACATCGTTGCGTTGAACATGATCCAAATGCCAGTCGTGTGAGAAGGCGTCTTCGTGGCCAGCAGCGACACCTTCAGCAACAGTGACTGGCTTAGCGACACCAGCACCCCATGCGATGAGTGGAGTCCTGGTGTTATCTGGGTGTCCGTCGCCGTGACTGCCCCAATCGCTCATGCCATGATCGGCAGTAAAGACAAAAGCGGTCTCATCATCGGCATAGAAGTCTTCAATCAACTCGGTGATTTCCTGGACTCCCTGGTCCACGACCTTGATGTTGTGCAAGTACTCTCTTGAATATGGTCTGTAGGCATGACCGGTGGTATCGAGGCCTAGGAGATGCAGGAAGAAGACGTTCTTGTCTTGCCTGAGCTGGGTATCGAGCACCTCATCCGTCTTAGCCGAGGCCAAAAGTGCTTTAACATTATCGAAGACCCAGGTGTCAAGCTCGGTGGCGTCCTTGCTGTAGTCTTCAGCCTCTGCGCCGTAAGTGTAGGCGTCGACACGGCCTGGGACAGCTCCCTCTTTGAACATGGGTAGGATGTCTGGACTCCCCCAGCTCCATGTATGCCGACTGCGATTGAAAACGCTATCAAAGTCGACGGGGTTCAGTTTCCAGCCTGTTGTCACAGCCGAGACATCCTCGTAGAGACCTGCTATGAGAGCGACGTGTCCAGGCCGGGACTCGGTGGGGACCCTCGTATGAGAGACGCCAAAAGTGCCATGGTCCAGCACGCGCGAACGCAGGAAAGGAGCGAGTGGTCGTGGTACGTGTGCGTCGGCGGTTTGGTTGGATTGGGGAGAAGGGTCGGGGAAGTATTGGAAGGCTTTATCTGCACGTAGACCGTCGCCTGGGAATATCTGATTAGCACATGTTCAATGGCGCATGGCGCAGATGGCGCAGTGATATCGTATGTACCAACAAAGAGAACCAATCGTTTTGCAGGAGCTTTCGAAACCGGTACGCTGTACTCTTTCATCCCACTCACGATCGGACTGACAAAGTAGATGTCGAATATCGAGTAGATGTAGATTAAATGGAATACCACTGCTATGCCTAGGAAACCTAGGCGCCCGAGACGAGCCATGGTGGACTGAATGAATGACTTGGCTGCTTCAGTATACACAATCTCCTGAGGTATCTACGGTAGAGTACAGACTTCGAAAGACGCGTATACTTTGCATGTCGCGCGTCGCGACCCCTTGGACGTCATCCATCCTTCGTCTCTCCAATCGACCACGAAATAATTTCTAACATTTGTACTTACTGCTACATTATTTTACCGACAGGGTACCTCGATCATTTGACGTGGTATGCTTAACATATGCTGCTTGGTAGACTGAAAAGTTACGGCGAGATGCTGAATCATCTTCGACGCTTACGTCGACATCATGATGATACTGTACATACCATATGTACATAGACAGTCTTTACCAAGCAAGCAATATTAATGCACTACGGACAAGATACATACCTTGGGTACACAAAGACTGTCATCACTTCTACTTGCATAAAAACCATATAATTGACTTTCTTTCTCGTACGGCTATGCTTCCATTCTCGCAACCGAACAGCCCATGAAGCCGACGTCATGTCCACCTATCAGGCATACCAAGGCTCCAACAATATCTACATGACTCGCGTTTAAACTCAATTCAACTCTTCTTCCGTAACGCTACACGGGTAGAGGTGGAGGCCGGAGCATTCTTTCCTGCGTTTCAAAAAATTGTGCATGTGCGGGCGGGGTCATTATATTTATTCCCCGAACACCGAGCGGAAAGCAAGCATGCAGCAAACGACTAATAAGAGACCCCTCAACTAGCCATCTAATCAGTAAGGTACCTTGTGTTTATTCTTGCTGTTAAAGTTTGACTCGACAGTTTACGGAACGGCGGCAATGGCGTGTGCTACTGTCTTGGACTCCACTTTTATAAGGTGGGCGTGACAGGCCTGCAATTTTAAAAATGTGTTGTACTTTCCGGAACTGCTTCCACACCCTCATCAGGATGAAAGCCACAATCAATGCAATGCAACTAGTGGGAAAGTGCAACACTGGAAAACACTGGTCGGCAAAGTGGCTTACGGCTGCTAAGAGACAGAGGACCAAGTACGGCCCTTAATATGCCTTTCTGGCTTAGCGTCAGATCGAGGGTCCTGCAGTCTCTTTTTCATGGATCGAGAAGCAGACGAGTCTGGCGATCAGTGATCAATGCTGTACTCATCCTCTGAAGACTTGATTTTACAGCATTGCAGTTGAAGACGGTAAAACTACAGTATTCAGTGTAATCATATAGGAACGATAGCCAGACCTGCCGAGCTGGCACTGTTCATATAAGCATACTCGTACTCGTAGTATTACGATCAAAGGCTCTATTTTGAGCACCTTTGGCGTTACTGCAGAATAGCAGGGGTCCGAGGGGTCGCGTCAATAGCCCCAGGTACGGTACACCAAGCCAACCAAAACAAGACTAGTCTTCAGCCAAGGCCTTGTCCAATCTCTGCCCGGTTATGGGTGGTCTTGTTGAATCCAGTGCAGAGGCGGCTGTGCTCACTTGAGCGACAACTGCGCTTCCTGTCGCTCTCTTCTCACATTTGAGCGCCGCACCACGTCAACGGCCAACGCGCGACGACTTGCTTATCCATAAGGCGATAATCCACAAGGTTGAAAGGCGACCGTTTCTACCGTCAACACCACCTGAAGACGGCCCGCCGCAGCCCCCCTTTCTACACACCGTCGACTCTTACAGCATCGACTTACGATCTTTCATCACTTCTCGACCTTCGACTTCGACTTCACTCATTTATCATCTTTAATTGCCGTGGCATTTGATCCACTTGGACGATCGATTCACAGAACTTCGTCTGTCCGTCTTGCTGGGATCAAGAATTCAAGAGAACGTTTAGGGAAACGCAATCTCCACCAACCAACGCTCAGGCAGTACAGAGGAAAAAACGGCATTTTTCACTCCTTGACGCGCTCTTTATTCTAGGAGTATTCATTCGTAAAGGCCGGCTCTCAAGATCCTTTGTTTATCGTCCGCCCGGAATCACGAGGCTCTTTGTATGTGCCAGCACGCCACGCGAGCTGGCATTGACGCATCACTCTTTCACGACACGCTCTGAACGTTGAACCGGTGAAGGCCTGCCACCGACGCCCGAGACGCCATTGCTGTTTCCCCCAACCGCGCACTCTTAGGACCGACCCCTGACACTCATTTGATCGCAACTACTCCAGATTGGCTTGGAAAAACGATGTTCTAGTGTTTCAGAGCATCATCACATCCGACCAAGACTATATCCTTTCCCAAACAACCCATTGCCAGCTGAGCTTTTCACACTGGTCTGGCACCTTCGTAAGTACAAACAGTCCATCTTCAATTGCTGTCTCGCCGGCCACCTCCAGCAAACAGCCCGGAGTTGCGCTGATATTGTCCACAGATTCTTTTACTTCCCTTGCTTCGTCAAGTACACTCGTTTAAACCACACTCCTGACAGTGAGAAGACCCTGTAACATCAGGTCCCCTGTCCATTATCTGACTCGGTCAGAACTAGCATTGAACCATCACACAAACCGCCTTCTCAATCTTCCATCACCATCACCTTGCTGATATTTGCAAGAACGATGCGCACCGCATCTTCAGCCGCACTATGGGCCGCCGCCCTGGCGCTCATGTCGACTCAAGGCCCCATGCTCACCACTGCCGAGGCTGCCCCAGCGCCCCGACCGCAGGCTCAGGCGAACGAGGAACAAGTCAAATACTACTTCCCACGGCCAGCAAAGAGACAGTTTAACAATGCTACCACGCCAGCCTCATCAAGCCTGCTCGAATCGCGCTCTGATTCGACATCGGCCTCCAGCGCGTTGCTGGAAAGTCTCATCGACAGCAGTAGCCTCGTTTCTGCATCTCCATCGTCGTCGTCTTCTGTGCTGGACACACCGACCTCGACAGAGACCACATACTCTGAGAGCAGTGTGGATCCTTTCACGGAACCCAACTTGAGCAGCTTCTTTTCTCAGATGTTTGATTCCTCAACCAGCACATATTCACCATACGTAGGCTCAACAGGGGGACTACCGTCGAGTATACTCACTCCTACCGTAGCTTCTTCGTCGTCTAGCGCGTCTACAAGCACTTATGTGCCAAGCTCGACATCCCAGGAGAGCTCATCATCACCTCCGCCAACAAGCGCTGCACCCACAAGCACCTACAGCACCGGCTCTTCTGCGACCGAGAGTGTTTCTCCCACCTTCTCTTCGACTTCCGAGCAGGCACCCACCACAGTTGCGTCTACTGGTAATGCTGTTGCATCTTCGGACGAGGTCCAACCTACTGTCGCCACTTCCAGCACCTCTCCCAGTACAGCGATCGCAAGTGCTGCTGCTGCAGATATTGGTGCATCTACGGGAGGCATTGTCTCTGAATCTGTCACTCCAACAGGTCCTCCTGACGGTTCCACTGCTGCTTCATCATCTTTCGTCGCATCTACCGGTGGTGTTGTAAGCGAGTCAGTGCTTCCAACTGCAGCTCCGGACTCTTACGTTGCATCCACTGGTGGCGTTACCAGCGAGTCAGTTTCCCCGACCGCTGCTACCGACAATGTCCCATCATCTGCTGTAGCATCTACCGGTGGTTTCGTAAGCGAATCGGTTTCTCCTACTGCCTCCAGCCCCTCTGTTTATGTTGCATCGACTGGCGCTGCCGTGGCATCCTCCAATGAGGGCCAATCAACAGAAGCTTCGTCTTCGCCTGTTGCAACCGTCGCAAGTGACAATCTCTCCGCGACAAGCTTAGAGCCATCGCCAACTGCCTATAGCATCCCAGCAAGCACCGGTGCCTCCTCAACTGGTCTTCTTCCCGTGGTGATTGTTCAACCTTCAGCAAGTGCCTCTGATGCAAGCTTATCTACCGGGAGCGCTACTGGAACAAATTCAGCTGGGGGTATCATTGTGGGTCTATCTTCGTGGCTAGATGGAAGCCAATCCACATCTACCTTTCCACCAAGCTCGGAGGACAGGTCTTATAGCTCCACTGCCGCGTCCTCCGCAGCTACAATTACCGGCAGTACTGACAACTCTTCTCTGGCGGCCTCAGGAACTCAAAGCCTGATCAACTCTAACTCAAGCTCATCAGGTACCGCGATTGTTCCCATTGGACTGATTACGACCAGTGCTGACTCTGCAACCATTACAGCCAGTGCCGATCTTCTCTCCGGTCTTTTGTCTCCTGTGGTCTCGGACCTGTCCTCACTTGTGTCCGACGTTCTTCCCAGTCAAACCACCGCTGACACTACGACGGATGCCTCTGAGATCAGCAGCGCCATATCGAGCATTGCTGCCTCTCTTTCTGCATCCCTTGCTTCATCTGTATCTGAAGTAGCAGCAACTGCAACTGACAGCGTCGCTTCGGCATCCGCCGCCTCGGAGGCCTCCAGCATTCTGTCAAGCGTTTCTGCCTCTTTGGCTTCTGATGTTTCGACAGCCATTACCGCAGCCACGACCACAGATCCAAACCCATCTGAAGCAACGGGCTCCTCAGCCAGTGATGCCGCACCCGCCTCGACGACGGACTCATCGCTCGCTGCAGCCACATCAAGTAGCAGCGCCACGATTAGTGGCTATGCCTCGGCGTCCCACGACATTGACTTTCCTGTTGGATCCAGCACAAGTCTATCGAGCGACGTTTCTGCCTCTGTCACGGACCCGAGTGCTTCGACAATCGCGTCTAACACCTCTCCATCCATGTCTGATGGTACTGCTCTGGCTGGAGCTTCTGGAGATACCTCGTTCAGCGCTTCCACATCGGGTTCAGTCATCATTCCCGTACCTATCACCACGCCTCCTTCGTCGCTACTGTCCTCGATAGCGTCAGCGCAATCATCAATCTCGGCATCACTTTCATCTGTGGCGTCGTTGGTATCTGCATCCTTGTCCTCTGAGTCAGCCTCAGCGTCAGCGTCTGGATCTTCTACTGGCAGTAACGTGTCTGATTCCACCTCGGCCACTGGAACGAGCAACATCAGCCTTACAGCGCTTCATACTGGTATTTCCTCTTCCGCTACAATTACGGACCCCGCATCGTTGACATCCTCTGCAGTGTCAGCTACTTCGTCATATCTTAACACTTCAGCACCCTTTAGCACATTCCTGGCAGGTAACACGTCTTCTAAACTGAACAGCACCCCACCGGCCGTAACCAACGTTTCGACTTCTGTTCTCTTCTCTGGCTCAGCCACAATCAATCTAAGCTCATCGACACCTTACAGCACTCTCACGGCCGCAAATATTTCCCTCGCCCTTGGCGGTTCTAGTCTGACATCTGCCACGGTGACATTCGTCAGCTCTACATCGGTATCGTCTTCAAGCATTGTTTCGCTGACCCAGGCAATCACCACATCATCCGTTGTCAGTACCCCTGCGCCAGTCACTGAAGCCGCAACCACGACCGAAATAGTGCCTTCACAGATCACCCCACCTACCACTATATCCAAAGCCCCCGTCACCATTGTGGCTACAGGAACTGATTCGTATACCACTGAGCCTGCATTCACCAGCATCATATTCCAACCTTCAGACACTGCTACCCAGACATCAGCCACTTCGACCTCCACAGGTATTCCCACAACACTACCTCGTGTCATTCAAGCCCCAGGAGGTTTGCCTTCGGCTCCTGTCAACTCTACTCTTATTCAGGTTGGCTTCAACCACGGCCTTAACTATCCCTTTGTTGTCAGCGAATGGAGGTCGGCTAAGCAGATTTTCGACTATCTCCCTGCCGGTATCGCATATGGATTGAACATTTCCACGGACCAGGTGACCATGTACTCCTTGCAACCTTATGATACAACAAGCGATCTGCACTACATCACAACACTTGCTCTCGCTTACATCCCGACCGAGCTTGTCAATCAATTGCAACTGGATCTTCATACGCCTGTCTCCAGCATATACAACAATCCCGACGCTTCCACCAAGACGCTCGTGGGTATGATCAACCCGTCCATCTCGATTCTATATGGCTCGACGGTTGGCGATGCCGCCTCCAGCAACACTAATGACCAATCTGCGGCAACCACATCAACATCCCTTGACGGTGCACCCATTGGTGGAGACTCCGGCAGCTCATCGCCTGTGAATGGTACCTCTGTTGGAATAGGTGTTGGAGCTGTTGCTGGTGCGGCCGTCTACGCTGCCGCTATGATCTACGTGGCTAGGCGCTACAAGCAAAAGCGTTCGGGACACGCGCGCAACACCAGTGTGCCCGGCATGGAGCGTGGAGTGATGCCCGAGATGGCACAGCAAAGTCGCGGCTCCATGGGTGGCTTCTTTATGACTGGCGGTCGTGGTGCAGTGCGCTCCTCTCCGAGCGGCAGGGGCAGCCGGAATAGCGACGGTAGCAGCAATGGACGCAGCGTAAGAGAACAAGGCATCAGTGCACCAGTCATGGCAGAGAACTCTCTGGGGTGGAACTGATCGGATCGGGTGACTTGACGAGAGAGGACGCAAACGGCGACATGGCCTTTTTTTTTTCCCCTTTAATCTTTTTCTGTGCGTGTTGAATATTTCGAGCGACTCCCTCCCCACAATACCTTCTGTTGTTGAAAAAAGAAATTAAGCACCTTCATGTACATTAACCTTTTAAACTTATACCACCACATCTCGGAGCCATTTCCTTTTGTATGGCCGAGTGAGCGAAATCCCATATACGCATTGACTCCCATTCTACTAGTAGCCTTGCACCTATCTGTTCTTGACCTCCTTTATCACTACAGCCTGACCTTGATTCCGCATGCATAGCTAGTCTACATGATATGAGCGGCATGACTGTAGGTGGCTCCGAGATTGTTCTTGTTCCTACTCTAATAGTGCCCGGCTTTCTGGAGAAAGGAACGAAATGTACTCTGCTCGTACCTTATGTATCACGCGATGGCTCCGCTCGACATGAACCAAAAACACGAGAAAAGCGTGTGGGCTTATAGAAACTTGTGAGTATTTAGATATATGGGATTTCCCCAAGTCAAAAGGTAGGACAACAACGACAACAACAACAAGAGGAAAAAAAGGCCCTGTGCGAGAAAGCCTTGCTCGCAATCAATCCTGCCTTTTGCCCGTCTAAACTCCTAGCATGCACATGATTTCATCCGCGCTCGCTTCCTTTGCGATTAGACTTCCGTTTCGGTCTGCGGTGACTCTGGCTCGTCTGCTTCATCCGCGGGTACCGGGACGGCCTCTTCTTCTTGCTCTGCTTGCTCTTCTTGTTCCTCGGGTTCTGGTGCGTCGCCGTTTGTCTCGTCACCATCAACGTCAATGAGATTCTCGGTCTTGGGTCCTCCTTCACGCTCGAGTTGCAGATGCGAGTCCCATTCGGGGAAGAGGTCGGCATCTCCCTCGCCATCGACTGGTGGGACACCTATCAATCTGGCGAGCTTGGTCTTGCCGTTGGACTCGAGGCTCTGTTTCCATAGCTTGACGACCTCGGCGGCTCTGCTGGGCACGTAGGTCTGTGCGAAAAGTACAGCTTCGGCGGTACGCTGTGTGCGCAGCAAAAGGTCGATACAAGCATTCAAATCGCCAATCTGCCACAAGCAACTGAAAGCCACATTTCTGGCACCAGCCTCGTCGGCTTGCTTGGCCAGCGATCTCAGACCGCCCTCGTTGTTGCTCGAGGTGTGCAACAAGAGCAAGCTACCGAGGTCCTTGGCATGGTGGAAGCACTCCTCTGCGAGACGCAGATCCCAAGATGAGAGAGCGGCGTCGCCGACTGTCTTCCACTTGTGCTCCACATCGGCGTCGCGTGCAAGTTCTAGGGCAATCTGAAGTTGGTTCAAGCTCAGAGCAAGCTCAAATCTGTGTTCTGGGTCGGCTGCAACGTCAAGAGCTTGCTCCTTGTACCCTTGACCTTCAAGGAAGCGGGCGATCTTTGACTTTTGGTCGTCAGGGATATCGGGGAGCATCTCGTTTGCTGTTTCGACTTCACCACGAAGTACGAGAGTCTGGTATTCGATAACGGAGAGTGAGAGAGCAAACGAAACAATCTGAACGTCCTTGTCTGCGACGTAGACTCTGCCGTCACGGGGAATGTAGCCGAGGACGTAGTGTGGAGAGTCAAAGTGAGAAATGGTATAAGTCTGGTCACCAACGAGGTAGTTGAGACGGTTTGTGCTGTTAGTGTAGACGAAGCAGTCACCGACCCATTGACCAGTACGGACGCTGTGGAGAAAATGAGCAGGAAGTCGTCAGTGGATTGTGGCCAGACTCACCTCTCATTGATGTCAGTAATGACTTCAAATGCAGCCTCGACGCCATCTTCGTCGACCTCGCCAGCTTGAAGAGCAGCGACGTAAGCCTCGCGCGAGAAGCGAAGGACATAGAAAGTGTCTTCGCAAGCAAGAGTGACGAGCTCTCCGCTCTCGGACCAGTAAACCTATCAAGGATTAGTTTTTGGTTTTCGAAGAGAGAATCAAATTGAGTCGACTCACGTTCTTGGGTTCGACTTCGATCCTGCGGACGAGTTGACCAGATTCCCAGTCAAAGAGACCGATACCGCCCTGGCCCTTGACACCGAGAAGCACACCACCACTGAGGCCTTCGGCTTGGAAGCCAACGTTGAGCGCGGCCTTTTCCTTGAAGTTGCGGAAGACCTTGACGCTCATGGCCGACTCGCGAATGGCGTAATCCTTGTCATTTTCCTTGGAACCCCAGGCAAAGTCAAGAGCCTGGCCGAAAGCCTGATTTCGCAGAGCAAGAGCGGTGTAGATGATGTATTCGCCATCACCGCAGACGGCGGCAAAGCGGCCATTCGGCGAATGGATGAGAGTCTGGGGGTAGATCTCGGTGGATCCGAGATCCTTGCTGGGAAGGGTTAGAGGAGTGGCGTCTTTCAGGTTGGCGTCTATGACATGATTAGCATTTGCGGAAAGTTTTGAGTGAGATTTGGCAGCATACCTCCACCCTTGATGACGGTGGTCAGGATTTCGCTGTGCTTTGCCCATATGACCTTGCCGGAGCCGTCCATAGACACGGCAGGCTCTTCTCTTCCCATTTTGACAACGACAGCACCGTCGTCGAAACCCATGGCGATGCCCTGCTTGCCTCGCTGATAGCTCACACACCATGCTCTCTCCAAGCCATAATTGAGAGATTGTTCCAGCCTGTATGTGTTGGCGTGCCAGATCTTGACGGTGCCGTCTTCGGATCCTGAGATGATGACGGGTAATTCTGGGTGGTAGCACGCGAACGAGACATTACTCGTGTGGCCTTCCAGAGTGGCAATCAGAGCCTTGGTAGTGTAATCCCAGATCTTCACAGTACGGTCGTCCGAGGTGGTGAGGAGGTAGGGCTTGTCGGATTGCGGGTAGTAATCAACGTGGTTCACACCCTTGGTCTCGTGGGCCTCAATGGTGTAGCTGGCTGAGCTGGAGCCCAGACTCCAGATCTTGACCGTCCTATCCAGACATGCCGAGGCGAAGGTGTTGGTGTCTTTGGGGTTGATGGCCAGGCCCATAACATAGTGGCTGTGCCCCTCGAAGATCTGAACGCATTTCCAACCTCGCTCCCAGTCCCACAGCTTGATCGTCATGTCATCGGATGCTGTCAGAACGAAAGGTTGCGTAGGATGGACAACAATGGCGCGGATGTAGTCGGGGTGTGCCTCGAACGACGTGATCTTCTCGGACGTGTTGTAGTTGTATACTCGCAGCTGGAAGTCATCTGAGCCGCATACTATCCAGTTCTTGCGCGCAATGAAGCGACCTGCTCGCACAGGCACGTCTGTGAGTTCGAATGTCTTGACAATGGCCTGTGTTTCATACGACCAGATGTAGACGTGTCCGCTGTACAGTGTCGTGAGGATCCATGGCTCGGTAGGGTGGAAGTCGATGCCCTTGACTCGCTCCGAGCGGGCGAACAATTGCCTCTTTAATCTCAAGTTAGCACTCATTGTTGCGCTCGATGTCTCCGTCACCGACCATCCATCTGCCATACCTTGACGTCCAAGCGCATTGTGTTAACTTGCCCAGCCTATGCAAGGGATGCTTGACCTTTTGGATCCGATCTATTCCCCAAACTATTCCTGCTCTACTCTCAATGCCTCTCTGCTTGCTTTCGCCGTCGTTCTGAATGAAGGGAGAGGAAATGGAGAATTAAAAACGTAGAGGCAGCAACTGTATAATTGTACACCTTCCAACGCTGCTCCTGACCATCACACACGACGCCGTGGGGAGGTTCCAGCTGTCCCAGTCCCAAAGAGGTATAGCGTCACACGTCTTGGCTTCCATTCATAACATAAAGTACTCGTACTGCACCTAGGTAAGGTAATTAAGGTACCTACCTAAGGTAGATACACAAAAATAACGTTATCCGCACTCATTCAATGGCACGTAAAGTATGGGGATTGTTTCATCATTATCATCCTCGTCAAACGCGAAGCGTGTCGCATCAATGTCTATTCATTGCTCATTGCCTGGGTGCCAACTCCTGACTGACACTCAGTCCCCGAGAAGGTGTTCCTGGTCTGCTTTCTAACACTGGGAATGCAATGTTTTCCCGCAGCGCAATGTATTCCGAGTCGGCATAGCCCAGCACTCCGCTGATCTCGGAGCTCTTCAGACCCCGAATCCTCTTGATTTCAGCAGCCGAGTAGTTTACTAATCCCCTGCCCACTTCGACGGGTGCATTGGCTCCCTCCTTCTCGTACTCTGTAGAGCCTTTCTGGACTCGGTGTGCAACCACGATACGGACTGCTTCCTGTTGTCCGAAATGTCCGTCCACGTCAATCACTCCGGCTGGAAGAAGTCCTGCTTTGTCGGCCAACGCACGATGTGCCCCCGGATCGATGTAGATTGTTCCGTGCGGGGCCAGCCCGTATAGCAACCAAAAGTATCGGTCGCGAATCGGATGTTGGTTGGGGAAGAAACGAGTGTGAAGTGGAGGTCTCGACGGAGCATCAAGCTTGGGTGAATCCGACCGGCTTTCTTTTTCCTCGGCGCCTTGGATTACCGCTTTCTTCAATAGACTCGAGTCGTCGTTCGTGCTCAGTGTTGCGATCGCATTGGTGGCATCGCGAAGAGAAGACTCTGGGTTGCCATCATTAGAAGAAGGCTTTGATGGAGTTTCCGATCTTGACGATCTTTGTGACTCGGCATATGCGACAATATTGGCGATATTGCCAGGCTTGTTGGAGCGCGTGATGACCGTCGTGACACCGGCCGATGTTGCCAGGCGTGCAGCGACAATCTTGGTGGCCATGCCTCCTGTTCCCACGGCTGAACCTGCGCTCGAAACATCGGCGACCAGGTCCATGATATCCTCAACTACTTCGATCGCTCTTGCATCCGGGTTTGTCCGAGGATTCTTGTCGTACAAACAGTCGACATCGGTCATGAGAAACAGGTAGTCAGCCTGTACCATGGCGGCTGTTATGGCCGAAAGGGTGTCGTTGTCTCCAAACTTGATTTCGGCCACGGATAGAGTGTCGTTCTCATTCACAATTGGAATGACGTTCATGTGTAGTAGTTCGATAAAAGTATTCTGAGCATTCAAGTATTGAGTTCTGTCGGCAATATCGTTCCTTGTGAGCAGTATCTGAGCGATGGGCTGCCGCCGGTGCATGAATAGTTGATCCCAGAGGCTCATGAGCTTGCATTGACCGATGGCAGCGAGAGCTTGCACTTGAGGCAGATGCTTCGGTCGTCGCGCCAGCTGCATGTGACCGAGAGCGACTCCAATGGCGCCCGAAGAGACAATGACAACTCTGTGCCCATCTTTCTGAAGTTTGCAAGCAGTTTCGACTATGGTGCTGAGGATTGAGAGGAGTGGTTCGTGGGACGTCTCGTCGACAATGGAAGAGGTTCCTACTGAATGTAAGCAATTGGGTATACAAGCAGAACAGTAATTATTATACTGGTTATTATGTACCGAGCTTTATGACAATAGTAAGATGCTTCTTCATGGTGATGGTGGAATAGCGAGATGCAAAAGATAACGTGTTGGTAGGAAGAGCAATGATTTTTTATAGAGGTGCTCACCGCCGACTACCGCGTTACCATTGACTTTACGCCTTATACTCCGCACGCCCTGTATTACATGACAATTCCAAGAATGCGAGAAGGCATCTTCGATGCCAAATCGAGTCACTCAGGAACCGCCAAGACTGCGCACAGATCCCCCGCGGCGAACATTCAATGCATCCATACGAGTACCTTGAAGAGTACCTTGATCTCACGACAATCAATCCATCGCAACCGCACACATGGCGGAAAAGAACACAACCAGTCTCTCGGAGACGACTGGCACCAAAGCCGCCCCGCTCGACAAAGATTTCTACAACTGGTCGACCTTCTTCGGCATCCTGAGCGGATCGGCCAACGACAAGGAAAGAGAGGCATACTTCAAAGTCAAGGACGACATTCACGAAGAGCGGGATTGCGCGCGCTGCGAAAAGGACAAGGCATGGCTTCTGCAAAACTCGCCCGTCGTTCGCTTCATGCGACATAACATCAACCTGCTTGGCCACGATCTGAACGCTTCCAATATGCGTTGTCGCCGCTGCACGACGGCGCAGAGTGGTGGCTTCGACCCCGATTACGGCATCCTGTTGTGCGCGAACAAGTTCAGGAATCGCGGTCACTTGGAGGATACGATGGCGCATGAGATGGTGCATGCGTACGATCATTTGCGGTTCAAGCTCGATCCTTACGACTTGAGGCATGCGGCCTGCATGGAGGTATGTTCGCTATACATTGCAAGAGGATCTGCCGTGCTAATCAATGTCAAAGATCCGCGCATCCACCCTCTCTGGCGAGTGCCGATTTGGTAGAGAGTTCTTCACTCGTGGACAGTGGAAGATCACACAACAATTGCAGGAATGTGTACGAAGACGAGCCACTCTGTCTGTTGCGAACAGACCGGCCTGCAAAGACCACGCTCATGCGACAAGAGTGGTTGACGAAGTCTTCGACAGCTGCTTCAACGACACCAGGCCTTTTGATGAGATTTATCGATGAGGTGCTCTTTGCAATGATCGACACCCTTCTTCACGAACCACTTCTGCTCCATGTTCTCCATGAAGGCAGATTTTTGATTGAGAACAACTGTACGATTAATCTGCATAGCCTCGGCGCCCGGAATGCCTTTATAAATCTTGGCCAAAAAAAAGAACTCCTTGCCCATGCATCCAGTGGAACACTTCCTATGCAGCCCAGTCCCGTTGACGCCAAATACGCCGCTCAATCCCACCGTTACGCCTTCGCGTATGGAAAATTCACCCACCTGTGTTGTTCCGATGCAGTTCATCGTTCAAACTCACGCCATCACTCGCTCGGTCTCTGACTCCTGCTTCCAGAGTCTCTGTTATACGCCCTCTCACCCTTGACACAGTGCTTCACTATCCAAGGATGACGCTCGACGTCAGCTAGCGCAATCCTCTTCTCGGGATCCAGCACGAGTAACTGCGGGTCTCGTTAGCAAACGTCCCCTGGTGGCGTTGTTCATGACAAACTTACCTTCTTGATCAGATCTTTGGCCTCTGCGCTCACGAAAGGAGGAATCGTCATCTCTCCCCTTGCGATTCTCTTCTGTGTCATGACCGGCGTGTCCTCGAAGGGTGCCTCTCCAACCAGGAACTCGTAGCAGAGTACTCCCAGACTCCAGAGGTCAACTTTTTCGTTGTACCAACCCTCGTCCTTGCCCCTCAGCATCTCTGGTGGCAAGTAGTCCAAAGTTCCGCACATTGTGTTGCGACGGTTGTTGGGGGCATGTACCGACCAACCGAAATCACTGATTTTGATTTCGCCATGAATGCCAACAAGGATGTTTTCGGGCTTGATGTCACGGTGGATGACGTGCTTCTTGTGCAAGTACTTAAGGGCGGCCGTCATTTGAGCAATGTACCCGGCAGCCTTCCACTCGGGGAAGCGCTGCTCCTTTCGCAAGTGCTTATAGAGTTCTCCCTTGCCTGCAAATTCCAAAATGAGGAATATGCGCTTGCTGTCGTGGAAATGACCATATAGACGTAGGACGTTTGGATGTGCTAGGTTAGACTGAATCTCAATCTCTCTTCGCACTTGCTTCTCGACCTTGCCTGCTTGAAGCTCCGACTTGTGTAGGACTTTGAGCGCACAGACAAAGCCAGTGGATCGTTCACGTGCGAGGTAGACACGACCAAACTTGCCCTTGCCCAATGGCTTTCCGATTTCAAACATGCCTAGGTGGAACTGCTTTGGCGCCGGCGAAATTGGTAGGGCTGCAGAGATTTGAGGGTCGGATCGTCGTGGTTCGGCATCGGATGATCTTTGAGCGGCTTGTGATGGTAAAGTGATTTTGGCAACTGTTGCGGTAGTACTTGTGGTTGTGTACGTTGGCTTAGACGCATTGGCAGAAGGCAGCTTCTGGAGAGGGATTTTCAGACGGTTCGCTGCGGCGGCGGCGCCGAGGTTAGAGATGGAGATAGCATGTGAGAGGGAACCCTAGCAGTAATCTTAGCCAACTTCAAGGTATGTTCTGTTCGGAGCTGCTACCTTTGATTTGTGAACTGTGGCATGGATGGTGTGCTGATCGTGGTTCTCATCATTGACCGAGATGCCTTCGAAGCGGCTCTCCAGTGATTGGATATCCATGTTGCTTGTTAATAGATGCGAGGCCTAAAGTATTGGAGGGTCGGTAGGGTTGTTCTGGACTTCAGCTCATCAATGAGTGTCAAGTGGTAGTAATGTGAGTGTGAGGTGAGTTGAAGAAACGCCGTGTTTCCAAGTCCAAACAATCAATGCCTTTTCCACGACAACCGCACTAAACGTCTTGGCGCTGTCGGCGTTCAGGCCTCTCCAACACCGATGCCTCGACACCGACTACCACCAAGGCGACCAAAGCTGCTGTCAAGGCGTTCAGTATACGAATACTCACACTAAAAGGCGCTTTAAGCCTTTCTGAATAACTACCTTATGGCGTCCAATGGGGAACCGACAGCCTTGAATGGCTCTGGCATTAAATCCTTCATCACTCGAAACAAGCAATGGCGCATCTCTACCCGCAAAGCACCTATCCTCAAGGCCGAGCCCATCGATCAAATGAATGAAAAGCTTCGCATCCCTGTTCCTGAAATGATTTTTGGTGACAACTTTGTGGCAATTGAACACGAGCCTTCCGGCTGGAAACTGGACTTCAACTCTTTTGATGCGCTTGACCGCGTCTCGAAATCCGCAGACGGCATGCTTCAAGTTGCTTATTCTAAAGAGTGGCAAAAGGATCGGTATGCGCTTCAATTCTGAGACCAAAAAGCCGGCAGAGGTTTTGACATTCTTGCAGCCAGCATCATCATGAAGGCATCAAAGAAGTAGTCAAGCCTTTTGACTGGTCCTACAGCACCGACTACAAAGGCAGCACTCATACTGCTGCAGATCAAGGCACAGCATGGCAGGCTACCGACTCTTCCAAAGACCCTATCAGAGTTGACCTTCTGGCTCGCCCAGATCCCATTCTCTTTTTTGATGATGTCATTCTCTACGAGGATGAGCTTGCCGATAATGGTATTGCCATGTTTTCTGTCAAGATCCGTGTCATGCCGGAACGTCTTCTCTTGCTCAGTCGGTTCTTCCTTCGACTTGATGGTGTAATAGTCCGCATCAGAGACACCAGGGTCTACGTTGAGCTCGACTCGAAAACCGTTATTCGCCAGTATACGGCCAAGGAAGAGAGCTACGAGACCGTCCAATCCAAGTTACGAGCACAGCGGGAGAACGTGCCAGAGGCTTTGAGGGATCCCAACCGTGTTGCCCCCCTGTTGCGAACCGTCGAGGATACTCTGGACAAGTCTATCATGCCCTGATCCGATTTGACACGGTATGACCCTTATTTGGGCATATCGCAGGTCCACGCACAACACAATACAGCCAAGAAAGCCATATCGGGGTTTTCTACAACTCTACCCGTTAATGCTTCCTAAATCCAGTGGAACAACTCACGGCTCAATCTCACATGAAAATTGCTGCCAACGACATGTTGTGCTGGCGCCATACACGTAGTGGCGCTTACCGCGAACCTGAAAGATTTAAGGTTCTGTGCACAGTTTACTGGAAGGTGTCGAACGGTCATTCCCTTGGAACGCAGTTCAGGATTTCGCAATGTCCAGTGAAACGGCTATCAATCGAAATCCATCCTAGGCTCATCAATGCACAAGCCTGATCCTCGCCATAAGCCTGATTTAGACTATCGAACAAGCCCTTGACCGCCATGTACAGAAAGTGTGCCATCCTCATTCACGTTTTCATAAGCTGGTCGATTCAGGACTTTTTAGGATATTGTTAGACGACATTTCGTCCTCTACAAGACGTGCCATGAGGCCTTCTGTATATCTCATCGATTGACAACAATAGCTTTGTTCTTCCCTTGTATCTATGAATCATTCCTGCTGCTTAGAACATTGTCTAGCTGCCGCCTCTCACGTTCAATCAACTTTTCGGGTTCGAGCCCTCTGAGTTCACCTGCTAAATTCTCGATTCCTTTATCCAGCTGCTTCAACCGAGCCTTGATGTCTTCGTCCGCAAGATTCACAGTCCTGTACGGTGAGTAAGCGTACACAGCTTGCAGCAAGCCTTGTAGCTGTGCGTCTGCCATATTCACAGATTCGGAAACTTGGTTCGAGATGCCTTGCTCTGTAGACGTTGAAAGACCTTTGAGACGTGATTTGCGCTCTTGAATAGCAGTCTCGACAGCAGCTCTGTTCTTGTCATCTTCCATGGAGGGCGTGGGAAGGTTGATTCCGTGATGTCGGAGGAGCTCAAGTGCAGGATGCGTGTTGGAAGTTGCTGGGAGTACCAAATCTCTGATGGCCTTGTGCTGTGGACGAGCTGATACCACTGGTACCGCAGTCCCTGTAGCTGGCTGCTCTGTTGTGCAGATGTCTGCAAGTATGCTAGAAACGCTTTCGAGCGCAATTCCGTAGGCATGTAAATCTTGAGTGTGCGAAGACAAGTCTTGTAGACGATCCGTCATTTGCTGAAGCGCTGTTTGGACATATAGCAGCCACTGCTGGCGCTTCCTTTGAGCTTCGACGTCACTCGCTTTTGAATCATTCAGAATGGGTTGTCGGTATTGGTGATCAACCACCATCTCAAGCACCGAATCAACCTCCCCAATCAGACTGTCCAGTTCTTCGGCAAGGGCAGCAATCTTTAATTCGTCATTAGGTTGGCGCGTTATTTTGGTGAGATCTGACCCTTTCCTTGCTGACTCCAATGTGGTGAGATAGATCTGATTTGCACGATTCTTCACCACGGTACCTTGCAGAGATACAAGGGCTTTGGCTAGCTTTTCGACATCCTCAATCTGCTTCTCTGGTGGTTCTGGTACTTCAAGATTGAGCATCAACTTCTGCAGACCGTCGAGGAGGCGATCGTCCTTGTCTAATTGACGCTGCGCGCCACTCTTCAAGAGAGAGAGCGAGGCGTCAGTCTGGCGTTTCAGATTGGTCACTCGCGACTTCAGAGAATCTGCAAGCCCATCTGTCTCGGCGTAAAGCTTCGTGGCCTCTCGTTGACGAGACTGAACATCCGATCCAGTGTCTGGTAACACGGGCTGACCGTTTCGTCTCGAAAGCTCCCGCATAGTTTCTAGTTGAGCCTCTAATTTCGAACATTGGTCATCAATAGCAGCAGTGCTACTTTGAAGCGCCGTGATACTTGTCTCAAAATCGACTTCTTCCAAGGGGCGCCCTTTGCCAGAGTCCACGGAGACAATCTGTGGATTGGGAAATTCAGAATACCTGTTCTTCCATCAGAAGGGACGACGGCAAGATCTCAATAGAGGCACGCATACAGTTCTAGTTCCTCAGGACTAAGCAAGGTTTCGTCGTTTAGGTATTCGTTCACCCATGCAATCATGTCATCTTGCGTCTCTGGTGATTCGAAGAGCCAATCGAGGTCTTCACGTCCAAGGCCAATATCACGTTCTGATAGGACCTGTAGAAGGCGCTTCAACGCCGTATCGGAACTCATTGACATTGCTCTACAGAAAAGTAAATGATTAGGATTTACTGATTGTCCATGAGGCACCGTATTTATTTATTGTTCCTGGGTATCTCCGGTCTTAAACGCCAAGAGGTCGAGCTTGCCCCGCAAAGCGTTCTTCAAACGCATGCGACAGTCACAATCGATAGTATTATTGCTTCACACCTCACAACGGCAAGATACACCCCATTATGCCTCCCTCCAATACCATACTAAGGCTTTCGGCTGGACGCTTTGGTTCCCAGACGCTACATTTGAGGCCACAGTACCGAACCGCCACGACATCTTCCCTTGGACATGGATCTCCCACACCTCCGCCTAGACGAGCAGTGACTGTTGCCAACGACACTGGCAGAGTTCCATGGTCCGAACTATCAGTGCGAGAGAAAGCAGCACGAACAACACAACAGTCACTCAACTTTGGTGTCGTGCTGGCGGGTATCGCTTTAACTGCTGGCGTTTCCTACATACTATACACCGAGGTTTTCAGCACTGAGAGCAAGACCGCAGTCTTCAACAGATGCGCCAATAGAATCCGTGAGGACCAGCGCTGCGTTGAAATTCTGGCTGGGAAACACAAAGGCCACGAAGTTGAGGCTCATGGTGAAGACAGTTGGAGCCGATGGGCTCGAAACCGTCATGTTGCGTACGTGATGAAAGCGACCCGTCTCGGTCGGCATATATACATGTGCTAACCTTGATATCAACAGCTCACGCACCGAGACTGATCGTGTAGGAACCACGCACATGCACATGCACTTTTATGTCTCGGGTCCTCTAGCCTCTGGCGTTGTTCAAGTCCATATGACCAGAAGGAAGGAAGATAACGAGTTCAAATACCATTACCTCGCCTTGGATGTTCCGGGTCACGAACGTATCTGGTTGGAAAATGCTGAACAAGGAAAGCTCGATAAGAGGAACCAGGGCAAAATGTTCGGCGTGAGATGGTGGTAACAACTCCGCCTATGAGCCATGGCTGAGAGGGTTGAAGTGCACTGTCACAAAGCCTTGCTGCATATGTGCAAGCCGTCACCCGTCCTCGGATCATATCCCTGGCAGCAGCTTATCAGCATGGCGCCTTTTGCCCACGCTCATTATTCCCGGCAGGTCTCACGATTCATATCGATTCGTGGACTGGATTGACCTCGATCTCCCGAGGTATATGCATTATTGCACGCGTTACGGGTGACGAAAATGACTCCGACATCGCCCTGCGCACTACTGCTATAACAGCAGCCACGCTTTCAAGCCACTCGCCCGCATCTTCCTAATCGGGACTTGTGAAGGAGGCACTGAATGCCCTGCGCATTCGCAGCGCGCGTCGACCCTTATAGAAGCTACACCACAGAAAGTACCAAAAGGGGGTACCTATATGCAGGTGCATCGCTGTCATTGGGCACGAGTGCCGCGCTCAAAGCCGCACGGCAACATATTAATGCAGGGATGTTGCAGAACAATAGCCGTTATTCCTCTGGAGCTTCGAGAGCCTTCTCGGCAATCCAGTCTTATGTACTGTATTGACAACAGTGCGAGGGCCCGCTCACACAGAGCATTGTGGCTGGCATGGAATAGAAAGATAAGAGCAAAGCTAATCAGAAAACCACAATCACCAAGTTATATCACGAAGATGACAATCGATATCACTGTAAACTAAGATCGAAGGATCGCCAGGTGTACACGTAATCATGGTCCTCACCATTGCATACTCTATTCTGTCAGGATTCGTCCGGTGGCACTTTGTATGCATCGCGGCTTGCATTGACCAAAAACGTTGCGGCATAGTGCTCGTGAAGAACATCAATAATACAGATAGCGAAAGCGAAGTACGAGTGAAGTGACATTCTCACAAAACCAAGTAAGTCGTCGCGACGAGTCCAGTCCCTTGGAGTCGGCCATTCCCCCTGCACACAACAACCGTCAACGGTGAAAGCCAGGGGGTGCAAACCCGCAAACAGCATGTCCTCACGGGGTCCTTTCCTGCTGTTTTTCGAGCCGACTGCCGGGTCGGCAGACGAGGGCCTTTGTCGTCTTTATGAACCAAAACGAGCCCGTCTACGCGCAAAAGTAAGTAACAAGTACCCATTCCATGCATGCGAAAGCGCAAAGAGTACGTAATCCAGCGAGCGAAAGCGAAACGAACGAATACCTCACTCGATGTACTCTAGCAATGGAAGAAACCCATGCAGGAAAGATGGAAACGTGAAGTGTGCAGTGGTTCTCTCATCCGTCGGCGAGACCACCTGCGTTTATGCGAGGGTTGTATTTTCTACTCTACTGTACATAATGATATCGTGCCTGGCCCTGCCCTGCGTGCCCGTCTGGACCTTTGCAGACCCCGAAAAGACTCCGAAAGCACCTTACCTTGATTCTTCCACAACGCCCCGCCTGTCTTGTTCTCAAAGCATGAGGTAGGTACCTTTATCATTGATTTGGTCTGCAAACCCATAGCCCTCAAAAACGAGCAAGAAGAAGGAGGAGGGATCGGAGGAATAATGAGGGGTGTAACTGCAAGTAGGGTAAAACTTTCCCCAAATCTCAAGCATAGCCGCCACTTTGCGATCCGCGCCCGCGGGCGGCCCGTGGGTTGCCGCGAACAGACCCGAGGGAACCCCCTCCCTTCTCGGCGCGCACGCTTGATCGACACAAATTGGTCATTGCTGATCGATGTATCTCCACTTTCTATGAATTTCTATTCGCATACTGCGAATTCGTCAAGTATTCTGAAGGTACGCAGCGAGTGCGAGCGAGGAGTTGTTTCTACATATCAACCGAGCTATAGATGGACAAGTATCTGTACCGCACGTAAGGTATGCATTTTAACATTAATATTTCAGCAGCCGGCGAGGAAGAGTGCCTACCCCTCGAGCGTTCTCCACCTATCAGACAAGAATATAGTTTGCGCCGCTGCTCCTGTTCAAACCTAAGTTGCCCTGTTGGTTGGGGGTTTTGGGAAACTCTCGGCATGAGATATCCACCTCGGACCGTTGTATAAGGATTTCGATCCGCTACTTTGCAATTGGTTAAAAGTCAGTGAACAAGCGCTCCGGAGTTCTGCAAACAAGACAACGTCTTTCTTGGTCGTTGGTCGTTGGACGTTTTGACTGTTGCGCGTTTTCGTTTGGACATGAAAGGTGCGAACGAAACGAACGCTCAAGGGTTGTTGAATTATGAGCGGTTTGTGAACGTTGGTTGTTGTGTTTGGAACGGCCTTTGTTGTTGTCAATATCAATTAGATTGTCAAAACAATGGTGCCGAAACTCGGCCTTTTGTGTGGTGTTGTGGTACAGTGCGATGGGGATAGCGAGGAGGCAAGTCAAGTAGTAGTGGGTTGATGGTTTGTTTCATTGTCATTCAGGTCGTTAGGTGGTGCTTTTGAGGCTTTGTAAGGAGTACATAGAATCTTGACCCGTTCATACATCTCTTGTAACTTCGAAAGAAAAGAAAGAAAGAGAACATCAAGACATGATAATCATCCCTTCTTGAGCATGACCATGTATCGTATAACGTAAATGCCTTAGCATCGTTTTTCGGCCGTGTTCATCGTCTGTCATCTTGCAGCCCTTGATGGTTGTTCCATCTGGTTGACTGTGATTCTTCGCTGCTTCGTGTTTCAGAAGAGCGTTCTTCATCCCTCGCGGCGTACCGTCGAGGCTGTGCTCGGTGCCTGCGGATCAAGATCCGCGTAGGCTTGCTTGTCATTGATGATGGCAGGTTGGTGAAAGCGCGATGGCTTTCTAGCTTGAAAATATCTCATCTCCGCCAAGACGGAGTCACTGTAGTTGTTCAAGGTGAGCCCAGGTATCCTGACCTGGCACAGTTCTCGCAAGCATCGCCACTAGGTCCGTTTGTGAGGACGTAGCCGTTGCAGTTGCGTGCAAAGAAGTAGTAGCATTGGGTGAAGCTTAGTTCTTGGACGACTGGAGGAGTGCATGGCATGGGAGGAATGTCCTCCTTGTCACAATCGGAGTTACGGCCGAAAGGATTCCAGCGAGAACCGGCACTGGTACTGGTCTTGCGAGAACGAAGAGGCAGTGGTGGAGGGGCACCCTTCCTTGCGGGTGCTCGCAGCTGGCCAAATGATGGGCGCCTGGCGCTTGCTAGAGAGCCAGCGCTGGTAGCGTTGGTAGAGACCTGAGTCAGAGCATAGTCGCCAACCACTGAGTCCGTGCGAGAGTCGCGGCTGCTTCTGGAAGAGGTCAAAGAAGGCATATCATCAATTGATGTCGCTGAAGCGGAGTGACGATGAAGGAGCCCACGGAAACTCATGCCACGTCCTGTGCGAGGACGAGTTTGCCGAGTCTGGTCTATCTCGCCAGGCTTGGACGCCACGGACTCGAGTGAAGGGAACTTGTGGAGAGAAGGCAATGGAGGAAGAGACTTTTCGCATGACTGTCTGTTCGTCATGGCTGTGCCTGGCGTGCTGCTTTGGCGCGAAGAGAGTGATTCCGAGGATGTGCACTTGTGAAGTGCTGGGACCTGTGATAGTGGGGAAGGCAGAGGTGGCAAGGCACGCGTCGCGTACAGGCTTGCGTTGGGAGGGTATTCGAATGTAGTAGAGCGCTCATGGAAGGCATCCAGGCAATGCACGTTTTGCTTCCTGGCCTTCATTGGCGATACTTCGCATGAAGAAGGCTGATAGTCAAAGTAGGTTGTTTGAGATGAAGGCCTCGATTCAAGAGAAGATGTACGTGAAGCTGTCATAGTGCGAGTCCGGTGTGGTGATATGTATCAGATGGTACTTGGTAAAGATTGACAATCATGCCCTCTGGAAATAGTACAAGACAAGAAAGTGTGGTCGCGGTTGAGATGATAAGCTGGACCCGACAATCGGGCAGGGCAAACTATGTATATAGCTTCTGGGTTCGCATTGAGACCGTAACTTACCTGCAACAACCGTAGGTAGGTACACCGTTGGTCGCTAAAGCAAAAACACATGCAGGATGTTCCTATGACCAAACCTTCGAAGGGCCGAAATAGCGATGGTTCTCCACAGAGCCCCTGTCACGGGAGGGCCCGCTGCGCTACCACTTGATCTAGGAGTCAAAACTGCACGACATCAAGGACAGGAAACCCGAAGCTCCCATCCCCTTGGGCTGGCCCTCTCGCCCCGTGGGTAGCGGCCGTTATTGCAGTATCGCTCGCTTTTCTGGCCATTTTCCCACTTTTTATGCAGCTATTGAGCGTTGCCTTCGGATTGCAAATTTCAACCCTCAATTTCTTTTCTCCGAGAAGCACGCGACTGCCGAATATGCTCGCATTATCTGTAGGGCAGGCACGCAGGTATTTCCTGACTCGTGGGGACTGACGTTGAGAGGCACCGGTGTGTTACAGCCAGTTTGCTACGATGATGTCAATGGTCAAGCCTCTGCCGCCTCATGGCTGGCTGGCTGCATCTGTCTCTTCAATCAATTCAGTGATCAACCGCTCTTGACAGATCGATCACGGCCTCAATACATGGCTTGCCTGTATATTCCCCCAAATTTCATGTTGCATGAAGAACAGGATCGGTGGCGCATTGCCTCGATCTCGATGCAGGGTTACATGTCGACCCGGATGTTTGTACCGAGCGGGCCCCCAATCAGCACAAAAAGCAGGAGGGCACTCCTTATCCCATTCCGTTGGCCGAAGTAGGTTCCTCGACCTTACTGTCTAAAGGTACATTTCACGTGGTGTTCGAGATCTCGCTGTCGTCTCACATGTCATGATTTCTTCTCCTCAGAAACAACATCGGAAGTAAAGGATGCACACCATTAATGTCTTTATGCAGTTGTGCAGCTGATGAGAGTGATATCATCATGTGGATGTGCACTAGCGACGAGTGCAATCTCTATGGTGGCTCCCATCGATACAAGATAAATGAGTTACCACTCTTGGTGCACCCGTTCAACTGTGTTGTTACTCTGGAAAACCGCAAATATTGAATGATCATCTGAACATTATAAACGTCCCCAGTGATCTTCATTTCTCTAATCACTTTGGAGGATCTGACATCATGCACGACACAACATGCAGAGCATCCTGTGATCGGATAGAAGGCACTACTTTATGCATGAGACTTGCGACGAACGCCCAAGGGGATAGGGCATAACAATGCTGAACCTGCAGCGTCTTCTTAGTTCACAAGAAGCTAAAAGCTCACGACGTTTGGATCTGTACGTTTATCACTCCGTCCGGACTCATCCATAGACTTTTCCCATCAACAATACCCCTCCAAAACCCGCGTGCTAACAATTGCGACAACCCCTGTTCGTGGTTTGTCGTGCGCAGAAAGCACGAATTCACGTGATATCGCACCGCAAGCGGAACGTTTGGCCTTGAACGGTTGGCCTTAAACGTTTGGCCTTGCTACATGTGGAGTGAGACAGGGGGAGAGGTGGTTTTACTACTCTAGACCATCGTTTGCGGGACGCTGTTGAAAGAACGTTTCAGCTTGAAGTTGTGGCTAGATCCACTCTTCACACCTATACAACGATCAACAGACACAGAAGTGGTAAAGTCATCCCACCCACTTCTCCTGCCAAGAAGGTGAACAAAGTTACACATCCAAGATTGCGATTGTGCAATCATGATTTGGCGACAAAGAGAGGCCTATCGATATATGGATTCGCACAACGGTCCTTTGTGGACCCGCATGTTAATTCTGACGAGAACAAGAAAAGACCGAAATCATACTGATGTTCATCAAAACGATGACTCTTAGGTAACAACAATGCCAGGCATGAGTAGTTCGATACAATTACGCAACATTGTCGAAGCCTCATGCAGCAATTCCCATCTGGTTTTGCTAAACTCCTCGCTGAGCAGGAAAAGAAGTCCAAGCATGCTATTGCGATGCTTGACGTTCTGTAGATCCTCTGGTGACTTGACATTGCTCATGCGTCGTAGGAAGCCCTGCATATCATGAACCTTATTCTCATGAGTAGACAAAGTATATGTGGGTGGTGCCATTGGTCCATCAAGAGCATATCCGTACGCCCACACAATAAGTGTGGCGATATACATCACCCATGGTCGATTGAGGAGGTTATCATCCCGGGCAGAGTAGAAGAATCCCGTGTCGTGATCTTCCGGTATCAAAACCTCGGATAGAAAGCGCAATGCATAGAAACACGCATCACGGGCTCGCGCACTAGGTGCCCATCTCTCCTTCATTCTCTTTACTGCTGCCGCATGTTCATGGTCATTGATTGCACGACCAAGCTGAGATTTAGCCCCAGCATAGATTTGGCAATCGATAACATCGGCATGCATTATCATATGTGCAAGATGGTGAAGCACTGTCCGGCATCCGAGCACATTTTCACTATCATAGCCGTTGGAGTGGTACCAGTCCTGGAGGTATGCGCCGTTTGATGCCATCAGGTTCGCATCGAAGTCCTTCTTCCAGTGCTCAAAGGCGTTTCGCAATTGACTCGCCCAACTACCCTGTCTTCCCACACCAATAGATGAGACTCGTACATCTTGCATTTTCATGTGCCAGCTGACCGAGAGCAGTCCAGCCATTATGGTCGTCCGACCGAACGTGTTCGTACGCACTGGCTGTCCATTCAGAGTCTTTTTAAGCCCCTCCAGGAAGCTCACAGGCTGGAGTCCCCAGTGTGCCAGACTCTGCTCCAAGGCCTTGACTTCCACACCGCTTTCTGCAAACCACAATGCCTCATCACAGGGTAACGATATTCGCATCTCGTGTGCGACCATTACAAGAGAATGTCCAAACATGCAAGCATGCGTGGCATCTATTATGAAGGCTGCAAATGCTGCACGACGTGTAGCCTCCCCACTGATCCAACAGTTCCACCACGCGTCCGGTGTGTTCTTACCTGATGTGTTGATAGATCCATTCGGTCCAGGTGGGGTCCTTGTTGGATCTGCATCGTCACTGCGATCCATAGCACTTCGTCCTACAAGAGAGCTGCCGCGTCGCATCAAGGTGAGTGTCGTTGCATGATGCACGTGTGCCCGCTCATGAAGACTCCTCGTGCTATAGAGTTTCTCAAACATCTCAAGAAGCAATAATGCCTGGAAGACCCACAGTTTCGCAGGAGCTGAAAAATCTGGATCTTGCAAGATCAGGTGCCGCGCGTGCCACGCCAGAAAGAAGGACAGCTCAGCGCATGCTTCTGTAACCTCGTAGCCATGAGTCTTCTCCAAGCAAGATGCTCCCAGCACCATGATAGCGATGAGAAGAAGATCAGGACATGTCTCTGCACAGAAAGTTGGTTTGTGCATGATGGGCAATTGACTGTGCATATGGGACCAAAAAGAGTTGATATACGCCTGTAACATGCGGAGACTGAGGACATGTGAGTCTTCCTCATGATCGCCCTGCAATATCTTCTGGCGCAGCTGAGTCACTTGAGCATGCCTGTTGTCCATGAAGTCACCTAGTACGAGTTTTAGGAGATGTTGTCTTCTTGCTTCCTGGACTTCGTTAATTCAAATTGCGATGGTCAATATCTATTGCTACTCACACTCAGAATTGATTCCGGCTGGCCACTGTCGAGAACACTCGGGATCGGCGGGCGACCATGGAAAGGCTCTACTTGTACTTTTGGAGTTGTCGCATATGAGTCTTGAGGACTGCTGAGCTTGGAGTCTCGCTGATCAAGTTGGTAAGTTGCGCCGTCCAACATTGGTGAGTGCAGTATCTGATTCCGCTCGTTACTGAAAAGCCAGTCAAAGAATTCGTCTCCCAAGCCGCCATACTGGACATGGTTGATGGCCTCATGGCTAAAAACTGGCATTGTCATCGCAGTTGGTATGCATTCGAGTGAAGTGAAGTCCTCAGGCTGGTCATCTCGAGATCTTGCCGGTGGCTTGTCATCCGCTATAGCGCTTTTTGAGGTGGAAGACATTACTGAATCGGAATGCATGTCACCGGAGCCGTGGATTCCCATGAGAGGGAACCCAAAATGCGGCAGCGGTGGCGTACTACCAGTGTCAGCAGACAGTCTGGATGGAACATAAGAATGCGAAAATGGCCCGAGGGAAGCTTTGGGAGAGGTAGAATACATCACGTTGTTCACGCCATGGCAAGTCCCAAAATGAGATTGACGACAGTGTCTGGATACGAGAAATGGATGCGGTTGATTGAAGGTACCGTTATCGACTTCATGCTCGCGTGGCGGAAAGTGCTGCTCTGCTGCTGGGATTTCTCGTACGCTACCACTCAAAGCTAAGTGGGCATGCATATTCGTACCACTCTCAACATGTGCGGCATCGCTGGGCTGAGGCAGCTGGAAGAATGCGTTTGGTATGTGTGTCGCCTGGTCAGCACTACATGTTGCAAGTCGTGGATCAAGCATATCGTTGATATTCACGGACAGATTGGTATTGACAGCGCCGGTATCTGCTGCATGCTTGGGACGATTTCCACCAGAAGTATCGGAAACACAAGGCTGCGGTGATTGAAGCACGATTGGGGTCGATCGAATTTTTTCAGTGATTGATGACGGGTCTGAGGATTTACCAGTTCTAGAAGCATGCTTTCTGGATAGGTGGGAGTTCGCTTTGGTATGTCGTTCACGGTGCCTCGCACAGAGGTCCTGGCGCACGAAGTAGCGTTCGCATAGGTCGCAGTTGTATATCTGCTTCGGAGCATCTGAGTCCTAGTCAATCAAAGCTCGGCAAAGCCGCTCAGATAGGGCCTACGATTCAATTGATGCCGATAAAGGTGCTCTGCTCGAGAATAACTTTTGTCGCAGCCTTCTTGAGGACATGCATACTTCTTCTCTGTGGCATTTCCAAGTTTTATCTTCTTTTTGGACCCGTTACGGATGTCACTCGTACCAACATCCGTCCCGGACTCATGGCTGATGCTCTCGTGTGTCCTATTCAATGACCTTCGCTCCTGCTGCTTTTCGCGCATGCTGCATACAGAAGCTCGGGATCGAGATCTAGGCTAGCGACACAAGATGTGACTGAAGAGGATTGGAAGAAATATGCGATGTGATGTTCTCTGTCGGTTTTTGAGATGTTCCGCGGCAGGAAATCTGGCTACGACTTCATAAAACATGCATGACGGTCACACTCTGCAAACACGCCCTCAGCGCGACACGAGTCTCACTAGAGGTAACACGCAATTCGATTTTTCTGTCCTCTGGTGGTAGGTAGGCAGCTTGTCTCTCATTTACCACATCGGGGTTCAAAACGGATTGCGGCGTGAGAGGTCCAGCGAGTGGGGAAAGAAAGCAGGGGTAAGATGAGGCTGAAGCTTGATATATTGTGGGGAATAGGAAAGAAATGCAGATAAGAAATGGTTGAGGAGAGCAGGTCATGAAAAGTGCGGAGGGTACTCCAGCTGATGTGATGATATGCAATGTCGCCCGCACCTTCACATCCAATCGGCGCCTTGTGGCAGTCACGCGGGACTGTGGACCTGGTCACGTGAAGTGGCCGCATTCTGTCTTCTGCACCACATAGTGCGGCACAAGGCACCAAGGAGTTGAAGGATGCACGAAACGTGCGTAGCGAGCTGCTAATGCAGTCTAAAACGAGTGCTACCTTAGTCCTCCTCGTCTAATGTACGACCAATGAGACATGCTATGGCATGCCCTTCATTGTTTGCTGTAGTACTCAGCGTGTTGCTTCTCCTGCTGCTCGTCTAAATGACTTCCGGAGGGCTTCTTGCCTAGAGCGGCCCAGAACTTAGCCCGTTCATTCAAGAGATCATCGCACCAGGTCTTGACCTCGGGAAGCACGATCTTTTGCGCGACCCAGGAAAACTCGCCGAGATCGATTCTGCCCTCATGGGCACGTTCGTACTCCATCATCTGCAGTAACAGCTCCATCTTGTCGATATCATGAACGTACTTGCTCTCCAGCGTCTCGCTGTCCTCATACTCTTGCCAGATGTCGCGAATATCCTGACCAGACAAGCCTCCTCCGACATTGCCTAATAAATCCTTGCAGATGTACTCCATGGTCTCTGCTTCCCTCCTGTTCTTCTCCGATTTGGCTACTCCATCAACTGGGGTGATGTCTCCGACGAGTGACTCTGCCATGTCATGGATGAGGGCCATTTTGGTGCAGTGTGGTACATTCAATCTGGACGAAAGAGACGAAGGCGCGAGCATGGTCAGGATTGACATGCGGTACATGTGGTCCGATATTGATTCTCCCTGAGTAATGCCAAATCGTCGCCATCCTTCGCGCTTGGTCGTCTTGAGTCGTTCCAGAAGGTGGAAGAAGGGGACTGGTGACGATGTGTTCTTTTCTGGCTCAACAGGTAGTTGCGATATCACTTTGTCCGGGTGAATCAGCTTTAAACCGTAAGTGCTCGTAAGGCGCTCAGCTTAAATACACACCCGATTGGGGAGTCCAATGCGTATTTTGCACTTCGGGTTGGCTTAAAATGCTCGACGAATCCTCTGCTCAATGTGTCAATGCCGCCCTCGTGTGTGTACGGCAATGTTGCATACTGGGCGTGTCATTCGTTTGCATTGCGTCTTCAACCACGCTTGGCGCCATAGTTTCGTGTCTGTATTGTGAGCCCGAGGAAATTGCTTAATGATTGATTGTCCAGGAAGGGCGATCGTAATTCGTGTTTCGCTGAGTGTGAAGTAATAGTTAAGACAATTGGGACAGGTTAGTTGGTGGTTGGTTTGTTCGTTTGTTTTGTCCACCGGCGTTTGCAACACTAAGTGAGTTTCCATCGATTGCCGTTTTCGGCATGGCCCGTCGCTACCTGATTACCTACCTTACTCAATCCACTTATTAACCCCATTCACCCTTGCGGTCATGAAGCCATCTTCTGCCATGATGATGCATAGAGAGCAGAGATATTTTCGAGGATATTGATTTGGTTCCGGTGTCATGTCGCTGCAACTCCAATCAGCGGCTGCTTCGAACCGCGCACCGCCCAACTTCCCTTCAAAGCCCTCACAAAAAGTTAACCTAATCGCCGCCTCCAATGTCTCCCTTTTCCTATCCAATTTAAGGCTCTTGGATTTGGATAGACTTCCTGACTGGCCCAATATAACTGCGAAAATATTTGACACAAAGGATGCCTCTCAGAATCAGAAAAGGCGCATATCCTGCGTCGAATGGATATTGTTTCGTCTTTTTCAAATTCTGGATCCAGAAACCACACGAGACGTAAGACATGCTGGTAACCATTTATAGTGCGTCCTTTTCTCATTTTGCGGTCCAGAAACTACAACCCTTCTTTCCTCCTCTGGAGCCTCTTCAGTCAATTAATCTCCGCGCCGCCTTATTTCGCTGTCTCAATGACTTGAAAAAGAACGGCCTTCTTGGCAGAGAGGCCGTCCTGCGGAAAACCATGCTCGACGAGTGTAAAGGCGAAAAGTTTGAGGAGCTGCTTGTCACTTTCTCCGCTCTTATTCTTCGAAGAAAGATTGTGGCTAGTAAACGAAGCCATGCAATTCCAATCGCTCAGGCTCTGGGCACTACTGATAGCATCAACTCCACTGACGCTAGAGCTATTCTTCCACTGACCTTGGCCCATCGAATATCTTTAAATACTAGACTTCGCCACCGAGCCGAGAAGAAAGCACTATTCGAGACCTTCCATGATGCCATCAAAAATGAGCACTATCAAGTGCAGCAGCATCACAAAGACACGAAGGAGGCACAGGCTTGTTTGAGAACCGACCTGTCTCTGGAGATGGTAAAGGCTATTCAACGTGAAGTGCAGCAGAATTGGGCAGGCCCATTGGAGGGCACTCAGCTTCTCATTGATGGTACGTCGCGTGATGATTTACTATCCACCACGACATATGTCGACGCGATGGAGACTTTTCGAAAGACTGGCTCCCTTCCGAACGAGCCGACTAGCACAAATCTACTTGCAAGACTGGAAGAAACGTTGAAGGAGCAAAACCATCGACTGACATTGTGGAATGATTACACACAACGGCTCAAGATGTCCAATCACTTGAACGGTCACGATGAAGCTTCCTCGGAACCTACGCCTAAGGTTACGAAAGAGGCGAGCGCGGATAGCATGTTTACTGCGCATAAAAGCATCCGTATGGACCAACAGCCCCAAGAAAGCTCAAACGTGGGAAGTCCTGGTTCCGTTATGAGGTATCAGGATATAGTGACAGCTGTGAAAGAGGACATTACAAAGGTTTCTAAATCCAGGAGGGGACAAGAACGAAAATCCAACATCACTCAGACAAAGGCGACGATGGGCTTGAACGATGTGCTTCAAGGCTCGCAAGCTTCGATCGCACAGTCGACTCCATATTCCAACGATTTTGGACGGATTCCTCTTCTCCGCGCGATGTCACAGCAAACCAAGATTGACATTTTCTCCCCTCTTAAGGATGCAAGTCGCGTTCCGGACAGCATCAACTCATATCCACATGTGGCTGGGAATTCTGCGGACTTCGGACTAGTAAGACAACAAGCGTGTGAGTCGGCAACCAGTATACCTGCTCACACTCGATCTGGAAGAGCTGGTCAACTTGCATCTCCAGAGCAAGGTACACCTGAACATCTGGCGACGAAGCTTGATCGTGAAAGTTGGGGTGAAAGCTTGTCGGTACCAATTGGACACACGGGGCTTTCTGATCCACTCTCATTGCCCAAATCACCTGACGTTAATGTATCATTCGAGGAGTCTCAGGAAGGCCTGCTTGAAACTCACGATTCGCTCGAAAGACGTGAATCTACCCCTGAGTCTGGTCAGGATATCGCCTATGTATCGACACAGAAATCGCCAGCGGCAGAGACCCAATGTTCTACACATACGCCTGCGATATTGGCTGAGCATTCTTCTCCCACTCTTGTAGAGCGAACCCGGCTGTCGATCGCTCAAAATAGTGCCGATGAGTCAGAGCTGCTCTCATCACCCTCGACAATCAATTTAGAAACCAAGCAAGCAAAACTCTCACCACCTAGTGCTTCAGGCTTAGACGGAAACGCATCACTGGCAGATCGTACCCGGCAAACAATTCTTGCTGCAACCCAGGGATCGCAATCCGGCATTTTGCGCCGCCAGTCGAAGCGTGATAGGCCACGTGAATCGTATCCGATCAATCAATTCGAGACACCCATCAAGTCTAAGGCATTGTACATGTCGTATGAAGGCGAAGCAGACACGGGTGCGGGAAGTGGCATCGGAACTACGAGTACTCCTAGAGAGATATTATTCTCCGAGGACGCCGAGTACGCAAGTGTCTTCAAGAGTAGACCCAAGATTGCACTGAGCCCTGTGGTGTCGCCTTCGAATGAGCAGACTGGAGAAGACACGACGGAAGATGACTTCAGTCAGTTGGAAAGCTCGCCGCTCAGAGCTTTGGGTGGCAACGGCACATGGGGGAGATAGACGTTGTCAATCATGGGGTTCGTTTCATTCATAAACAAAGGAGATTACAGACTTGAAGTATTATGAGATGTCAGATTATTAATGGCCGGTTCAAAATCTCAGCTATCGAATAGGTCACAAATGTGCCACAGTCGTCCCATCGTCATCAATACCAGTCAGTCCTTGATCGAGACCTGCACTCTTCAGGCTCAGTACAGAACGCGCATCCAGTCCACATCGTAATGGCTGTCGTCAACCAAAACCTCATCGATCGATCGAGCATGCTTCATACCCACGACATCCGCATGATCTGCCGTTTCCGCCTCGATACTTGACCGAACAGGCAAGGCACAGACAAAGACGGTGCTCCAGCCATGAGCGCCAGCATCAAAGAAAGCCTGCGCAGCAGCAGCGCGTCTCGAGCCCGTGCGAACGACCTTGTAAATCTCGGTTCCGACGCTGCCACCGTAGTTTTCCTGGAACGTCTGAACCACGGACAGATACATCAGCTCGGTGTTCTCTGTTCTGGGCAGTCTTTGGCCGTCCTTGCAGTCGGCACAGGGGTACGCGACGCTGTTGTAGATTTGGTGGCGGCGCTCCGATGGCGGCTGCACTCGCTGTCTGCATTTGCAGTCCGGTTCCGTGTCGTCTTGGAGTCGCAGGGCTCGATTGGCGTTGATCCTCGTGCCTTGATCCAGCGAGTCGTCGTTGTTGTTGCGGCGAGCTAGTCGTTCCCTGTCTGGGGGCGAGAGTGCCTCGTGGATCTTCTGCCAGTCTGGTCGCCGACCCTTGAGATGTGCGGCATCCTCCATGTCTGCGATTGTTGTCAGGGTGCTTGCGTCGGGCAACTTGTACCATTGGTCTGGTTGCGCGTATTTCAGCAACACGAGATACTGCTTCAGATCCACGCTCGTGGGGTCGTGGAAGGAGACATAGACTTTTCGGTGTCGGAAAGGTGCTAGCGATACCACGACGTCGTCTTCGAAGACTTCGCCGCTCTCTGAGCACGGGATCAATTCGTTGTGGTTGTTTGCCTTTGGAGGCCTGCGACTGGTAGTGGAGCTTCTCTCGCTGAGCATGGATGGGCTCGGGGAGTGGGAGCGCGAGCGAGAACGAGAGAAAGAGAGGGATCGTGGACTACGGCCTGGTCTTGGGCGAGCAAAGTCGCTGATGATCACGCTCTCTTCTACTGGCTCGGGCAGTTTAGGTGGGGTTGGAGGTGGAGGTTGGACGGGCTCGGCTGGCAGGTAGATGTACGGCAGATTGTTCGGTGGGTCCGCTACCTTGGCCGTTCCTGCTGGGCCCTTGGAGTAGTCTGACCAGGGATCCGTGTGCCTGTACTGTGGATGCTTTTCTTCTGGCTTCGAGAGCTCGGTCCTCGATGGTGGCAATGGTATTTCCTTGAAAGCATTCACAATGAACGGGCCTGGAGGTGGGCGTGATAGACCTGGAGCAGGCTTGCTGCGAAGCTTGATCTCAAGCTCTTCGATCCTGTTTTTCAGTGCCTTCATCATGTCCTCGACTGATCCTTGATTCGCGCTGTCGGTGTGGTGGTCGTCTGCTTCAACAACTGTCCAGGCATGCGGCCCCCTTGAAGGCGACCACTTGGCCCTCTCCTTCGACGCGGGTATTTCGAACGGCGCAGACGCAGATATCGTGCGCGTGTTGTTGCCATCATCGACTGCCTTTTTCGCCTTTTTCTTCTTCTTATCTTTGGTACTGAGCATACCCCAACTCCACTCTTCCTCGGTTAGTTTTCCTGCTTCTGCCATTTTCACACTTGGGAGTGGTGAATCGGGTGTATACTGTGCAGACAAAGAAGTAGCACTGCTGGACATATTCGTCACTATCCAACGAACGTTCCAAACAGACAAAAAACAGGACAAGATAGGTTTGCAGGAAAATTCGACCGGTGGGAATGAGCTTGAAGAGTCAAGGAAGAGTGTAGGTCATCGCAGGCACCTTATATTCGAGCAGAGGCTCGACTTATTGTACACCAAGTAAGCTCTTGCGAGCACCGGAAGGAGCTACCCCTCCACACAAAAAGGCAGCTTGTGCTACACTAAGGTAGGCACGTACGTGGCGTGCATGTTCGTGTTTGAACCGGTCAGTCAGCACCTAGCCTTGCGGGCGTTCAAGCACATGCAGTCTAACAATGACGAATGTTCCTATTGGTCTAGTCAGGCCGTTGCGTGAGCAAGTCTCGTGCCGATAGGATGGTGTCGCCGTCTTAGTTGTACAGAGGTCCTGAATAATCGCAAATCGGCATTCGTGTCCAGTACCTTTATTTGAGTGACTTTCCCTTAGGCGGCATAGGCGAGGTGTCAAGGCCAGCACTCACATGATGATGTGAATCTGTACCTCTTTCTCAGTGCTAAGCTACTTCTGGGACGCTTTGTGGACAACAAAGCGGTAAGAAAAGGCGACAGTCAAGAATCCATCAAAAAGAAAAAATGACTACCCGTCTCTGTGGGAGTGAAGGTCTCGATTATGGGAAAGAGGAGCAAAAAGTGAATCTGATGGTCAATACGGGGGTCGAACCCGCGACCTTGGCGTGCCTTACATCGGAAGATATTAGCACCACGCTCTAACCAACTGAGCTAATCGACCAGTTCGATATCAAGGCCATTCCAAATTATCAATATGATTTTTTGAAAAACTCATGGTTGTGCAGGTCAGTTTGGAGGGCGACCCTGTTCACGACTGACTGATGATGGTCTGAGTCTGTGACCACCGCGACATCATTGTACCTCCCCTTCGAGAGCTACTGCCTTCAGATACCACTCATCCGGAATCAGATACAGAGGATAGAGCGCAATATGATATCAGAAAACTCATTTTAGCCTAGACTGGTCTCGACATGACCAAGGTGGGATCCTGGGTGTTTCTCTTTGTTCTCTAGTAAAAGTGATACCTATGATAAAGCCATATCAAGTTATGTACATTCCCCACACATCTGCATATGCGCATGCAAACAGATGGCTGGTCGTATACGTCTCGTAGTTTTAAGATAGAAGCAATTATTCATGCGGCCATGCGCCGAAGTATATGCTACACGTTCCCAACAATGTTTCCTGGTCAATTCATTCATCATTCCCCACGTGCCTATGCCAGCATATGGCCCTCTCACATCTTCGACTCCTTGCTCTTCTCACCTAACTCGCAGAAGGCCTTGAAGGTGACAAGAGGTTCGTCGACTTCTGATTCAATGACCAACGTGGCAGTAGCACCGACAAAGTAGACCCAGCCTTCTTGGATTTCCTCAACCTTGGGCCCCACTGAGAGTTTGCCTTTGCCCTTTGTGCAAATGACAATGCTGGGACCCTCGATGCTTTCAAAAGTGATCTTCGCACCCTTCTTGTTGAGGTCAGTCTTGACGACGCTGAACTCTTCAATCGGAGGGTCGTACAGGGTTGCGGACGAGGCTGAAGAGTATGCTGTTGTGTTCAAGGTGCAGTAAGGGTAGTCGACGGGTGACATCTTTTGCTCACTGATGGGGGCGTATGAGTAGGTGAGCATATCGGTCAGGGTGGAAACATCCTTGAACTTGGGTGTGAAGCCTGCGCGGACGACATTGTCGCTGGAAGCCATGCACTCGATGATGTCTGTTTTTGATGAGTATAATTGCTTGGCTTGATGTTAAAGAGGGAAAGAATGAACATACCACCAGACAGATAGGCGTGGATATCGTCGGCCTTGAGGAACATGGCCTCACCAACATCGAGCTTGACGTAATTCAAGAAGAAGCTGACAAAAATGCCAAGGTCACCAGGGAATTGACCGTCCAGGCGCACCATCAAATCGGCAAGCTCCTTTCCACTGCTGCTCTCTGTGCCGCCATTTGCGAACTTGTCGCCCTCGGTCTTGGCTTGCTCGATCAGCTCCTTTGAGAGTTTCTCGACCTCTTCCGGCTTTGCGTTCATGAGAGAGGTGAAAGCGGCCTGCAGGGCCTTCTTGTTCTCCTCGGTCTTCTCTTTGTCACTCTCTTGTCCCTTGACTGCAGACTGGAACTTCTTGGCCTCCTCTTCTCCTACCAGCTTCCGCAGACTGGGGATACCGTCAAGGAAATGGCTGACCTCGGCGAGCGGCCTGAAACCGCAAAGTCCATCAAAGGGGGTGACGGCAATGGTCATCTCAGGCTTGTGGTTGTCGTCGGGATAGTTCTTTGGATCCTTGGAGTGCAATTGCTCGGCGAGTTTCTTGTTGGGGTGTGCCTGGATGGATAGGGCCTTATTTATGGAGAGAACCTTGAAGAGGAAAGGTAGCTTCTGTGCGTATTTGGCAGTGATGTCGTGGCCCATGAGCTGCTCGTTGTCTCGCACAAGATCAAGGAGAGAGCGCTGTGTTTCGAGATCCTTGGACGGGTTGCTGGGGTGTGTGCCCATCCATAGCTGTACGTCTTGCTTAGTCTTGTGCTTCTTGTCTCTTTGATTCTAGAAGGCAAGTCGAACCTCTGCATAGGGCTTGTCTTGCTGAATGCTAAAGTCTGAGCCTGTAGTTGATGCAAAGCGCGCAGCTGCCGAATCCTTGCCAACCTTGCCTAGAATACTCGATCAGACCATGTCCATCTTTTCGCCATTTGTGTATGGCGCATACCCCATTCATAACTGTTGCAGCCTGAGATACAGTCAGTTTAGCTTCGTGGTCAAATGGCGTCGCTTTCGCATACCGCACTGCAGCCGGATAAGAGGAACCTGGACCATGATGCTTTCGTGGATATATCGATTTCAAGGATGATGAGGAGAGTACTACAACAGGGAGAAGCTCGTTGAATATCTTTTCAAAATACGAGTTAAAAGGATCGCAACGTTTCTGCCCCTCGTTCATCACACGTCACCAACGCCTTGCCATTGCGGGCCACGAAAGCCACACGTTCACAACTTGCCCCGCAGAGCCCGCACTTGACCTAGGGGTCCAGCCATGGGGATCATTCTTCTCGCTCATCATTATCGACATTAATCAATGCTTTTCGTAAGGTAGACGCGTTGCCTAGGTTTCGAAGATGACTCTAGTAATGCTTAGTGCTCACCTGTCTACACGACCTTCATGCATCGACACTTCTGCCGCCGCCTATCGAAACCGACGCAGGGAGTAAACGCAAACGTTATAAACCTGAACTGGCCCCCTTTTCTTTCAGGGCTAACGTCTGGGAGGGCGACCCCGTCTGGGCTTGCCAATCAATGTGCATGACCGACAGGACCTCCCCTTAACCTCCAGTGAGTGTCACAAGGTGCAGAACAATACCTATGTATGTCTTCAGACTGGTTTGCGTGGATAACACCACTGTGGGAGTAGATTCGATTGTGTGCTTCTCTATATGCCATCATGCAAAGAAGACACCGAGTAGCATCGCAAGGAGCAGCTTGTCATATCTCACTGCGCAACTTCCAAAATCCAAACCTGTCCTCGCAGCTTTGTTCTCCTCTTGAGCATTTCACCCCTGTCCACATATCTTTCTCGATCTATCTCGTGGTCCGTATCACATATTCACTGTCAGCTTCACCGCAGCTGCCCTGTCCTCCACATTCCGGTTTCTCTCCTCACCCGCGCATAACATCATCGATCAGCAGTGTACCAAAAACCATGAACCCGTTCATGGCGCGTGTAGCGAAGTTCAAGGCGACCCAAAGGAAGAGGATAAGCTGACATGCATGATCAGAGTACTCAAAACTACGCAGCTCTACGTTCCAACCCCGGGATTGAATCACGGTTCAACGCCATGCATACAGCATACGCGCTCGATTACGCAAACCCGTAACATGTTTTAGCGCTTCAGCATTGGATCCTGCCTCCGAGACAGCCTTGGCTGCATGAATGCAAGCCAAGCTCCAGACTCACTACTCGACCGCCTCGAAGCTCCAACACATAGCCATCAGGCGCTGCAAGCTACTGCACACACACAATAGCAGCAGTTCTCCATAAAAATCACGGGTCTGATCGAAAGCTCTATAACTGATGCGCTACTGACATGTATGATCTTCAGAATCAAAGGCAACCATCCTTCAGCTGTATGACTGCTATCGTTCTTCCTGAGAGATCGGTGCTCCCACCTCAAGATTGGTCTCCCGCATATACACTATTACGGCCAGCAGAGGCTGAGTAGCTCCAATGAGACACCCCTATTAAACTGCAAGATATTCACCTCTAGGCCATAATATGGGCGGCTCTACAATTGATCTGGCCAGCACCTATGGCCCAGTAGCTCGAAACCATAACTTCAGAGTCTGACACTCAATGATTTCAAGCCATTGGCTACAAGCTACAACATGCAGCGGTCAAATCCAGAAAACCAAGACCTAACTTGCATGACCTTGATCCTGATATCTCTCAGGCATATTGGCTCGGAAGCCTTTTCTGCTCGGGGGTTCCCGTCATGCACGACATAAAGCCAGATGTATGAGAATGCATGCATGTAAGACCACGGGACAAAGGACGCCATAGCCGATGACATGCACGCCACGAAAGGCAAGCCATAGATTGGACGTCCAAAACAGTTAACTTGCATATATAAAATGGCCGCTCATGATGTAAGCAAGTCATGCATAACACGTGCCCAGCCGACTAGATACAGCAAGGTACCGTTGTATGCGCCGATCTGCCAAAGAGAACAACGAGAACGATAGAAAGTGGAGACGAAGCGAAATATGCGAGCCATAAATACAGAGTTGCACGAGGGCATATGCAAGTCCTGAATCGGGTGAGATATGAGGCTCCCGCCAAGATCCAGTTGTCTGAGGATGAAGGGCGTCGGTGAACAAGCAATGCACAGCATAGTACACAGCAGGATGAGGACCGACGAGAAGAACGACATAAGCGCATCCCACATGTGCAAAGTCCTCGAAAGGAATAAGAAAGAGTCTCCAAAAATGGTGAGTGAGGTAAGTCAGTGAGCACAGCATCAGGAAGCAGGGCAGTCCACTTCGTGGGACCATCAAGCACGAGAACAACACGTGTGCTCCGAACCCCTCACTCACTCTGCCCCATCCGCGACTGACGTAGCTCGGAGAAGGGCTGGACACGGCGGACAAGGAAGGAAACACGTATGCCATTATTTGGGCCAAAGGAAAGCATACCCAGCATAGCCACCTCCGTAAACATACAGTAGTCCATCAGATCAGATATGTTTCACCTTTGAAGAGCCGAGAATCCGAATCGACTACGAACAAGCGCTAGTAAGCAAAGAGAGGAGAACGAGAGGCAAAAAGAAAAAAAAAGCACATGCCCCTCTTCACCTATCCTTTGGCCCTCGAGAGACTAAGACATCCCCCCACAAGTTTAACAAGTGTATAGAAGAAGCTTAGGACCTTTATATATTGCATATATCGAGTAAGCCTATGCTTCCAGAAGCCCTTATATACTTCTAGACAAGGTGATCACCAGTATGCGTTATTTTTGGCGAGAGGGGACGTGCTGGTCCGGCGGCACTGTATAGCCCACCTCACAGGGTGGAAAGCTGCGAGCATATTGCTGTCATGCGTGCCGGGGGGGGGGCATTTTTTCCCTTGTCTGTAAAACAAGACTTGGCGGGGCCGCAGCTGCAGCACAGCAGGATGATTCCTTCTCCTCACTCAAGGTCGCTGTGGAAACGCATATTCGAGACTTCGTCATCCCCTTTTCACGTGTCAATTGGCCCTCTGTATGATGTGCTGGTTATAGAGATTGTTATGTCGAGCAGATGGGCCTACTGCAGCTCTTGTTTCATACCCTGCAGCTGTCTGTGGGTGATTGTGGTGCTCGTACCAGTTGTCTGGTGTGGATCCGTGAGGACGCTACAATATCCGATTTACTTGTTCGTACGAGTACGAGTACGGCCATTCGTCACGTCTCCCAGGAGGAGGACTGTGCGGGTGGGAACTAGCTCGTCTAATGTGTTGGTATGGTATCGGTGTCCCTATACCGTAATGCATCGAAGCATGTAGTGGCTTGTCTAGCTCTTGTCTCACTCCCCATGGGCCATAGCTGCGTTTAGATGATCGTTTGTGGCTACAACATGCTAGCAGAGCAGCCTGTTGGCTCGTGTTGCTATTTCCTGCTGCTATTACCAAGTTTCGCACATGGTTCGGTCGACTTTGACGGACAGTCGCGAACACGAGTGGCGTGTGTGCGATAGCAAAGCTGATACTGGACTTGCGAACTTCAATCACGATCGCAGATAAGCAACATGACATGGAATGATTTCCGCTTGTTGTGGCTCCACTGCCGACTGAGCAGCCATCCAAGCACGAGATGTCATGTTAGAAAGCGGCGTTGTCAACAAGAGCAAAATCTTGGATGATATGGCGCCACTGGATCCAGTTTGTCAACATCCCGCTTGGTCGAAAGCGACTATACCAAGCTCGAGATTTGATGCGCTGGTGTGATGGTCATATATCGAAGCCTAGCAAACTCAGGCATGCTAGTCGTGTCTTGCTTTCTGCAACCATTTGTGAATGATGCAATCCTTGATAATCAGCTCGATTAGCCGATGATTCGCATACCCATCGCTGTGGTCCTCGAACGCTTACGTCCAAAGGTTGTTAGATATCATATGCATGATATAGTGGTCAAGATCTCCCGAGTGGGTTTTCTGGGTCGCTAAGGCGAAATTGCCGAGCTATAAGGCTATCCAATCAGAAACAACCAAGTGAATGGAGACAGCTGTATTTGTGCGTTGGTTTGAGCCTCATACTATATATCAAAGGTAAGGTCTTGTTACGCCCCGCGTGCTGTACTGTAGCTGTCTCGGATGATGTAATAACCTCGATCGGAAGGTGTCGACTCTTCGCATAGCCACTGCCACGTTGCATAGATAAATTGGTCGCACGATTGCTGAACCTGATCACCAGCAGCTACAATATCAGCAAAGCTTGCCGAATGTATCTTGTGATGATATGGCGCCACCGCCAAGTCAAGCAGATCCAGCTCAAAGAAAGCACACATCAAGCTTGTGGATTGATGTGTTATATCTTGAAGCCTAGGCCTTGTCTCAGGCCCTGCAGCTTGGATTTGGGTGATCAACTGACAGCAGCTTCTTGGGACGAAGCAGAGTCGATCTTCTGTACAGCAAAGGCCACTGCCTCGTTGACAAGAATGAATTCGTCGTCATTTGGTATGCTGGTTATAGTGTTCGATGTTGGAGTATGCAGGATAGATAACCCATATCTCGAAGCATGGGCCTCCCTTTGCACCCTGCAGTAGCCTTGGGTGATCTTTGAAACCTGCAGCTGTCGCTTGACTATCAATCCTTTGCATTGACCGTGCCACGTCGCTCACAAGAGCCCGTCTCCAGACTTCACTGCGTACTAGTCGAATCTCCGTATAGTCTTGCCACGTCTGTTAACGAGGAGAAAAATAATAAAAGCTTTAACCGCGTTGCTCTACGGGAGTCACGCAGGTGGAGACATTAGCTAAGCTTGATCCGAAGGGGTAGTGTAGTCTTTTTTTGGGGCTAGTATCACATTGAAACCCCAGGCTGACGTCTCCATCTTTAACGCAGGGATTCGCGATATGCCGATCAAGGGTGTAATCAACGAATTAGTTATAGTTATACAGCTGCCTATACTAAAGCAGTGGAGAAGCGGCACTTGTTTCGGCCCTTCGTAAGTTCAAGTGGATAATAGCTGAATGGAAGAATGGATTTTAGCTGAAAATGCTGGTTCCCGGATGGGCTTGCAGCTAAACCGTCGGCCCTTTGAAGTCGAAGTGGATAGTAATATACATGGCGAAGTGGAAGATTTGATGTTCACGCTTAATGCTGTTCCCGGTCGTCATGAGGGACTTTCAGGTTGTCTTGTATCTGTAGATCGATGACCGCAGGACGGGACCGAATGACGACTGTGGGAATTGATTGAATGACGACTGATGCTCTTTCATGCTTATGGGTCGACATGAATCAGATAGAATGGCCAAGACACCAGGATAACGGGTGAATGCGAGATACGTGACCAATACATCTGGAAAAACATTACTCGCCTCAGGCCATCTGACTTTTGGTTGCCTTGAAAGGTATCATTTTGACGTCCCTTGGTGGCCCAGACTCTTAGAGATCCGCTTGAGAGTCCAAAGTGGCGACTTTTGAGGCCGTAGACGAAAGTGGAATTTCAAAGACCGTGCCGGAGTGTCGCCTACCCTGCCGGGTATAGTTGTCAAGCACCATGAGTCGTCACTCGAGTGAGTCCGATAGCCAGGACGCTTTGGTATCTATCACGACACCCGACATGTGAAGTCTGATGATAGTGGTGAACAGCTCTATCAAACAAGTGCAAGGAATAGGAGCTCTTTTGCTGAAGTGGATCCATGTCGTGAATATCGCTTGAGAGCCGAGACCGATACTTTGAGTATCGTGTGAACATCATCACCTTTGTTCTGGCGGACCGAAGGTCAGAGTTAGTGGCAGTATGGAGTACTGGATTACGGACTAGGAGAGAGCACCGCCCCATCACTTCATGGTCGAGACTCAACGATATCAATCTGTAGAGTATAATCCTTCACTGCTGACTAGACAGATTGTTGATCAATGGAGTTGACAACGTACGCTACTCGTAAAGATGCCATTTCTGGAAGCCAAGCCAAGGGAGAAAATCTCTGCCATGAGCGGTGAACAGGCTATAGAGGGAGTACTACAGGGTCTCCACGATTGTATGGGCTGGGTCTCATCATTCTGTCGCAATCAAGGTCCGTACCGAGAAGCAAGGGTTGTTTTTTGACCCTTTGGATCGCCACGAGTCGTCGAAGATCGCGATTAGGTGCTCACGGCTGGCTATGTGGTTGGCTCGAGACGGTTCATACTTTGCCCAATGAGAGTTCATCCCTTCGCTCCAGATGGACCGAGGGTCAGTGCTTGGCCAGATCGCGAGAACACGGACTGATTATTAGTGTCAATATAGTTGAGTCCGTCGACCGTTTCTACCAATTCGCAGGTGGGGTGCAGTGGTCGTAATGCAATGAGAGCGGGAGCTAGTTGACTATCTTGTTCGTAGTATTCATAAGGTAGTTACGAGAGTGGGACGCGAAGTAGCTTGGAAAGGTTTGATCGAAAAGCAACAACAATAGCCGGCGGAATCATTCCAGAGGCGATTGACGGCAACATGGATACAAGGATGAAAGCCCAGTGGGAGGACCCGTTGTATGTATAAGGTAAGGTTAAAGATGCAATTCGCACAAGGCCATTCTACCCTAATGTAATTAGCCACCAGCTTGACTCACGACTTTAGACGGGACGAAAGATATCCGAAGCTCGTGGAAGCATGCTATTCCCGTGCGTGCCTGGAGAACTCCACTGATCGGATCACAATCTAACGTGCCCTAAAGAAGACGTTTGGTGTCTAGAGCCAACAAGACCAACCACGACGGAGAGGGCGCCAAGTGATGTCGGCAATGTGTAGTTTGGTTGAGCTTGAGCCGTGGAAGCCAGAATGGAATGGAGAGCATTGAACTCTGGTTGATCCTCCGGCCCGGGCGATATGGCTTGACATGCTGCGCAGGCTGCAGAACAGCGTGCATTGACTCGAAGGCAGTAGTGCAGAGCGTGGCGTGGGCTGTCGTTTTCTAGTGTACTTCATCAGCGGCGAGAAGGACGGTCCTTGCGAATAGTGGCAGCCTCATGGAGTTGGCATCTGCCCTTATCGCTCATGTCGTTGCAACGCGGGTCTCCCGAGACGACCCATAACAGGTGCAAGTCGGGAGATAGGCCGACAGTCAGGTTATACTCTGATTTTTGCCCTTGCATAGCGTGTGACCCGGTATGTATCGTATTGCTCGCCTATACGTCTCGCTCCGATTGGCCCTATTCTGCACGTGGAGCCGCCTACGCATGCTCGAGCGTCAAGAAGAGCTCAAATTGCCTGATCCTATTCCCGAATTACTGCCGTTTCGCGTTCGGTTCGAACGAGTCAAGAAACACCGATAGCGCAACATGAGTTTCAGAGCAACAGAGTTGAGGATATGAGGTGGAGAAATGGAGGGGCTGGCGATGCCTGGCGTTCTTCGGCAGCGACTCGAACTCCAAAACGTTTTGCGATCACCCGAACACGTGTGGTCAGCTGGTGTCCCGTGCAGCGAAATAATTCAGGGTTTCGACAACGGGCGGACGTTGGAACGTTGGCCTATAGAGGGACCAGGGTTTGTTTATTGAGACGTCGGACGATGGTCTGCGGTTGCGGAGAGACATATTGCACTCTACAAGAGCGGGCCACGGTAGGCCACGGTAGGCCACGGTAAACAGGCAGGCAGGCTCCACGGGCGTTTGAAATGCACCTCAATGCGCACGACATCGTCGCCGTCTCGATCTCGTAGACCAAAGTCCTACTCTGGCCTAATCAATTAGTTTAATCGACTAAAGGCTTTCTTGCATTAGGTCTATGCATGGCGCCATGAACTAGCGCCGACGATTGGTGGGTTGGTGCAGCTTGCACACCGCAACTTCGCTCTTCAACATCGGGGCGCAACGCACGCAAGCCTGCGCGGGGCACACAGTACGACCCTGCTTACTCCGCTGATTCTTGTACTGCCTTGTCCGCTCTGCTTCAAGTCACGGCGGTCAAGGTCGAAACCCTCGTCGCTGCTGACCTTGTCGAATACGCTCGTCCTTTGCTGGCAAAACCCACTACAATCTATTGCTGCGATATAGTGCTCACCTAATCGCCGCCATGGACAGTCTCGACTTTACCTCTCCCGACAACCTGTTGGCTTATGCCGACTTTACTGACTCCCGCGCCAATACCTACCCCCCATCCTCGCTGATACCCGCAAACTGGCCCTTTGACCTCGAATCCCTCGAGCACGACCAGAACATGGCCCACCACCATCACATGCTGCAAAATCAGCAACAGCAACAGCAACAGCAGAACCACCACCATCACCACCACCACCACCACCACCAACAACACGACCAAAGCCAAAGTCAACAAAATCAACAACAACAAGACTATATGTCAAATCAGTCCAGAAGGAACCCCGCTTTGTCGAACGCTGCGGCCCCTGCTTTGCAGACATCCACTATTGGACTCGGCTACGCTCACAACATGGCGAACCACACCGGTCCGAACCTTCTCAATCCAGAATGGCAATTCTCCTACCCCCCCGCAAATCAAGCCTTTGCTCATGATGGTACCCTGGATCGATTTGAGAACCAATACGGAGCGCCTTTGCACGCTTCGCCCGTCGACTACATGCCTGTGACGGCCGCCGGGATGCACCATGGCATGGCAATGGCCTCAGACATGCAGCAGCCGAACGCTTTCATGACAATGGCCGGACCAATGGACTCGATGAATGCCCTTGCATACCCCCTCCCCGACTATCAGAACGAAATGATGTTCCAGCTGGGTATGCAGAACGTCAACCACGGCGACTATGTCAATCAATCAAGTCTGCCCGGCAGCTCCCCAACTGGCTCCTATCTGGAGATTCGCTCCTTGTCAAGCAGCGACAATGGCTGGACAGCTGTCGACTTTCCAGTCTCGAGACACAGCATCGATGGCTACCCCGCGACCACCAATGCAGTCTTCAACCCTGGTCAAACCCTGCACATCCGCTCAACCTCCGACACCTCTTCGTACGACGACGCTAGCTCAGCTCAATTGTCTGGTAGCTACGAGGAAATCCCCTTCCCCCTCTACTCTCCTGTTTCCGACGGTTACAATGCCGGAGACTACGTCCACCATGACATGCCTCATTCTCACCAGGCCTCGGAATATGAGCACGACAGCAACTGCGATCATTCACATGAGCACTCGCCCGACTCGACTTCTCCTGCTATCAGCCCTGTCCCTGTACCAGTAGCTTCTACTGCCCAAGTGCCTCAACCCTCGACTTCTTCGTCCACAGCCTCCAGCCCCATCTCGCCCCCGATAAGGAGGCGCAAAAGTCCCAACAATGCTTCGACATCGACCAAGAACACCAAGGCAGTCATCAAGAAGGCCACTTCACCGACGACGAAGAAGGATGGCACTACCGAGAAGAGGGTCGGTCGCCGCCGCGGCCCTCTTCGCCCCGATCAGCGTCAACAGGCGCATGAGATCAGGAAGCTTCGCGCTTGCCTTCGTTGCAAGTTCCTTAAGAAGACCTGTGACAAGGGTGACCCATGTGGCGGCTGCAGACCCTCACACGCTCGACTGTGGCAAGTACCGTGCACTCGCATTGATATCAAGGATATCGGCTTCTTCATGAAGGACTGGAAGGCCGACTACGAGCGTCACGTCAGCCTTGGCTTCTCCATTGGGAACATCAAGGGCTTCTCGCAGAATGAGCGTCTGATCTATGTCACGCACGGTTATGGACACTACCTCCCTATCAATGCACGCGAGATCTACGTTCGTGATGACACGTGCTTTAGCATGGATTGGATGGAGAAGACCACCGAGCCACAGCGATTCGAGGTTCCAACTGCCAAATTGTCAGCTGGTATGGAGGGTGTGTCAACAACGCTTCTCTCCGAGTATCTCGACCGCCACCTTGAGAAGGGCTTCGAGTACTTTGTCGACAACCTCTTCGAAGGTACCCCCTTCCTCACTGAGATGCTCAAGACTGCACACCGATACTGGAAGAACTCCAAGTCACAGGTCATTCGCAAGGCGCTCAAGCTGGTCGTTGCCTACAACCTCACCCTTCACGTGACCATGGTCGAAGGCCTCTCCGAAGAGGACTCCTTCACTGGCAAGATTGAGGATGGAGAGAGCAAGTTCAACGGCAAGACTATGGCGCCGGTTATGATCAACTTCCAAGTCAAGTGTGCTCTGGCCGACATGTGGCGTGAGTTGCAAAAGGACATCTTGGAGGAGCTTTCGTCTCTCTACTCTTCAGTATACAGCGGCGAGAAGCTCAAGAACTGGCCAACCATTTTCATGCTTGCTGCAATCCTCCTCGCCGTTTGGGAAGAGATGCAGTTCGATGCCCATTACCGCACACCCGACGAGGCTGCAGTGAACAAGTTCTGCAACGACATGGAGACGACACCTGTAGGTGTCATCGTTGGCCTGTTCCAGGCCATCAGCCAGAAGTTGCCAACTTTCCTGGAGTGGGACACACGCAAACATCATCATCTCCTCAACTCCAACCAGGCCATCTGTGATGCTCTGACTGAGGTCAAAGAACACGTCACCAAGCATGGTAAGTCATACTTGACATGACTACAACGAGCATGTACTAACGATTCGTTCCATAGAAAAATACCTCCGAAGTCGACCATCCGACGCCAAGTTTGACCGAACGAACTTCGACTGCCTGTCGAACAAGTTCCTTTCGAAACTTGTTATTCGCGCGAATTGAAAGCGTTATCGTCAAAGTCATCGATAACGATCTGTTACGGCCTCCCACCCAACGAGTATGATTTACGGCCTTTTGTTAATGCACAACATCGGCACCAGCTCCCTCTTTTACGCCTTACGACTTTCGGCCTCTCTTCAGAGGCCACAGCCAAAGCGAAGCGCATTGTGTTTTTGATTCTTATCTTTCGTTCATGTACATAGTTATATTCCCCTCCTGGCTGATTGTTTCCATTGCTTTATTTTGTTTTCTCCCGATGTCTTAACGTATGAAGAGGACGCGTGTTCGCATCAAAAGGAAGGTGATGGGAAGACTGAATCCTTGTGATGAAGAGGAGAGTCTGGAGGCTCAATTCTTTCGCTTTGAGCTCTCTTATGTTTGGGTCCAGGGGGTGGTTGGTGAGGAACAATGGAGTCTGGTGTGAGCTAGAAAGGATGACGCTAGATGAAGAGTTGCGAACAGACAATTCCGAAACGGGATTAAATGATTCCAAACTTCCAAAGTGTGCCAAGATGAATGTGTGCCATGTGATGGTGTTCAACATGCATGCCTCAAGGACCAGATCAAAGGTACATTGTCTATAGTGCTACCCAAAGCAATATAATATGCACGATAAGCTGGAAGAAGGCAACGTGCAAGATCGGAGAGTGAAGTCAAGCCAGGCCCGTGCTGCCGATGGTGACGGAAAGCTTCCCAAGTTCAGACTTCAGATCGACCCACTATCGAACGCCAAAATGTAGTTCATCACTACCCCTCCAGATCTGGAGATCCCTGAGATTATTCTGTTATATTCGAAATCTAGGCAGGATTAGTAAAGAAGTAATATCAGCATCGAATCTAGCTATGCCTGCAAGACAAGTTGATGAAAGGGTGGTAGACTCTCCCAAAGTCTGGACGACGCTCATCACCAATACCGCTTATTTGTCAGGCCTCCTTACTCTCGACTACTCCCTCAAGCAAGCAGGAAGTAAATATCCTCTAGTGGCCCTCTATACAGACAGCTTTCCAGCCGAGGGTCACGCTTCTTTGAAGGCGCGTGGCATCCCCTCAAAACGGATACCCTACTTGCTGCCTTCGGTCCCCAAGGATTACACCAATGACCCCCGCTTCTACGACTGCTGGAGCAAGCTAGCCCCATTCAGCTTGACCGAATATGAACGTGTGGTCCAGCTCGACAGCGACATGCTGATACTGAAGAACATGGACGAGTTGATGGACATTGAGCTTGATGGTCCCGAACTGGAAGGTCGCGGCAACAGAGTGTTTGCTGCCAGTCATGCTTGCGTCTGCAATCCGCTCAAGAAGCCACATTACCCCAAAGACTGGATACCCGAGAACTGCGCCTTCACTACGCAGCACGACACGCCTGAAGAAGCTCAAACTGTCGGTGCGAGTCCGACTGCCGGTCTGGCTATGCCCAACGGTGGACTCCAGGTCGTGGTACCCAGTGATGGAGCCTACGATGCCATCATAAAGATGCTAGAGACAGACAAGACCCTCAATATGGAGTTTGCTGATCAATCCATGCTGAGCGCCTGTTTCCCAGGTCGCTGGGTAGGACTGCCGTACATCTACAACGCACTCAAGACGCTGCGTTGGAAAGGCGTGCACGATGCCATTTGGAGAGACGAGAATGTCAAGAACGCCCACATCCTACTGAGCCCGAAACCATGGGATGAAAAAGAGGGAGAGAAGGGCAAGAACGACGAGACGCATAAGTGGTGGTGGAAATACAACGACAAAAGAACTGCAGAAGAGAAGAGTAGGGGCATTGATGATGGCTTTTAGACGACCACGTAGCCGATATGCCATGCTTAGGTGTCATATCTTGCACTACACGGAACATCTCAAATAAAGGGTGGAGACAACGTAGACTCTATGTAGACGGCCATCTCACATGCGCTGGCATCTTCCTGCTTTGTGATATTAGAGCACGCAATTGCAAGGTAGGAAGAGTTGTCTTATTTCAAATCAGATTCCTGCTGACACATCTGGCAGATGTGACCGGCACATTTGTGGGTCAGAGGTATCGGAAAACTATTCTTCACATTGCAAAAAGACACGACGATGATCTCTGTCGTCGTGCTAGGACCAACACGCCCTCAGGCGAGACATGAGTTTCTCTTTTGCAACCTAGATGGAATTGGAAAGATTTGAACAGCCTTGTTAGGTCCACAGCACAACTTTGTCTGGCTCGAGAAAGTGGTTGCAACCATTAGTGACGGTAGATGCATTCATCGCTGCTTGCCCAAGGATGGCATCCTCGTAGCATTGGTAAGATATCAAGAATGTGCCTTTCAAACCACCGAGACTAGACCTCTCTGCGTGACTTACAAATCAACATCGTCCACAGAACAACTTCCTCTGCACGTCATCACCTCAGCTTCGCCTGTAATCTCACTTCTCCTATTCGCTATGCCCTCTTCTACTCCATTGGTCTGCTAGCTGATTTTCTTAGAAACTTCACCTCACTTCACTTCGCACTTCATCTCGTTGGGGACGCCCTAATTCCCTTATCCACCGTTCTTGTTCTTCCTCTGCGACACGCACCGCAACTCTTCACCTCGTTTCTCTATCAAGTCCACAAACTCTACAACCTCTCGCGCAATGGCCCCTGCTCTCTGGGATGCAGCGGCTGATCGTCAGCTCCTGCTGGCTATCATTCAAACCACCAATCCAAGTCCTTCTTGGCCTGTCATTGGTCGCATGATTGGCAAGACCGCTGAGTCTGCTCGGTATGTATTGGTTAGATTCGTTGTTTCACCATCGCTCTTTCTCATCTCTGCCCCTTTTTGTGATTCTCAGCGTACAGTCATGCTTGCTCTTCGCCTTTGTGTGCCTCATCTGTACCATGAACCTTTGACCTGCCCCTTTCTCCACATCACAAATTCATCTCGCACGCGTTCTTGTATCTCGCATCGCGCCATGTCATCTGCTCCCACGACACCAAAAAAGACCACCGCTAGCATACCATGCTGACATGACACGTCAAATCAACAGCCAACACTACGCCAAGTTGAAAAAGGAAAACGCCAGCACTCCCAACAATGGCACCGACGCAACCAACGGCGCCGACGACGCCGTTGCCGCCAACAACTCAGATGCAGACAACAACAGCGATCCCGCGCTCGCCCCTAACATCAAGCCCCTTCAAAAGCAGGCACCGAAGCGCAAGTCCGCGCCCAAAGACTCCAATAAAGCTCCCCCAGCCAAACGCGGCAAGAAAAACACCATCACCGCTGCTGCAGACGAAGACGAGGATTCTGAGGACGCGAAGCGCAGACCCAGAGGCTCCAGAAGCAGAAAGGGCTCCATTGCCACTGCTACTGCCACTGCAACCAAAACTAGAGTCAACGACGACGCGGCCATGATGCGCAGCGACAACGACAAGGACAACGAAATGTCTGCCGAAGGCGGCGCCATCAACGAAGAAGACGCCGACGACGTCCCCGCCCCCGTCAAGACCAAGACCAGAGCCAAGAAAACCGCACCCAACGAGCCCAAACCCAGAGTCGCGAGAACCAAGAAGACAACCCTCGCTGTCCAGGCCGACCCCGAAGACGAGCCCGACGCCGACGTCGCCGAGGAAGACATAACTCCTGACCCCGGGATGCTCGCCACTTATTCTTCCCGCGGCCGCAGTTTCCGTGCCGCTGAGAGGAAGGCTGCGTTCGAGATGCAGAAGCGGAGGGTGGGTGTGGATATTGATATGGGTTTGATGGAGGAGCAGCAGCAGGAGCAGGAGCAGCAGGAGGAGGTTCTTGAGAACATCAATGTTGGCTTTGAGGCTGATGGTTACGAGGATGAAGGTGTCTGAGGTCGAGTCTTGAGCGCTGACTCCGGCCCGTCACGGCGTCTGGTTCAGAATGCCATCTTGACTCCTCGACCTTTGTCTTTGCCTTTTGGCTTTCGTCCCTTCATAGGAGTGGGAAGAGAAAGGGTGAGTCCAGTGACTACGCTCTCTCTCTGGGTGGCTTTTCTCTGCGGTATGCTTGCTTGCTTGCTTGCCTGCCTGCCTGCCTTCTCGTGCTCCTTTATTGGATGGAGAATGGAGTGCATAGCTATGGCTATGGCTTTGGTGGCGGCTAGTATCAAGCCTACCTTTCCTTTGCGTTGTCTTTTCTCTTCAGAACATTTTCGGGCTCCGGCCTTTCCATCACTGCATATCGTATTCGGGGATGAAGCATGGGATATGGAGGCGAGGGGTTGTCTACTTTCAACCGCGAGATAGTCAGTGGTAGAGACGGAGATTCTTTCTCTTGAATCTCATGCAGTCGGTTGTTGCTGCTACATACTTTTCTGCCTCTTTTTCTCTTTAAACTTCTAAACTTTGCCCCGGTCTTTTTGCTCAAACATGGATGTCTTTCATCAAGTGATAGTTGTATGTTGAATGCTCATGCTCATGCTGATTGCTATGATCATCTCTAGTACACTATCCCAACCTTCCATGTCCGCTTCAAGCCAAATAATCACAAGTGATTATGAACAGAAAGATGATCACAACTGGACTTGACCCCGTACCTTATATTCGGACTAATCAGCACCCGCTGACTGGTAGCATACGCAAAAAGTGTATAGCACCACGGCCCTTAAACCCATAAATAAACCATTTTTCATATCTCTTTCCTCCACTTCCTTCGTTAGGATCTTCAAGCTCATAGAAACCCAACTGGTCAACATGGATGCGAAGAAATCGACATTACGGACCTCGCCCAACAATAAGTTCCATACTAGCTCCACCAGACAGAATGAAATATGCAGGGGTACTCACGCACCGAACTCACCTCTTCCTCGCCATTCGTCGGCGTCTCAGGAGAGCTCGGTAACAGAGATCCGGGCTTACTTGCTCCCCACAAGAGCCGGTATGGCTCCAGTGGTGCTGAACATGATGAGCGCAGAAACGCAGAAATTTCTCCTCTTGTTACAGATCAACGAACAAACAACCAGAGAATTCAGCACGGTCTTGTTCTCAGCCATGACTCTCACCTTACCTCTGAGAATCGGTCCAGAGAGCCGTGAGCAGATCCGGCTCTTGCTCGGACTCGTGGGCGATGAAAACTTGGCTTTGATGGCTGGTCTGAGATTTTCGGGATCTCCGTATAGCGATACTATTGTCTCGGCATATGGAGTCGCGATTGATCTTGTGGGCCTTGACACCGTTGGCTCGACGACAACACTGTTCAAGACGATAAGGAAAGCCGATGGGAGTTTGGAGGAGAAGCGTTTCGTGGACCATGCGGGATATACGGGAGATATTCACGAGTTGGTGAAGGAGAGTCATCTTGGGCAGTGTAGGGCTTGTTCCAGACAAGAGGTTTATAATATGTTTAGCGATGCCAGGTTTCTTGGTTCTTTTTCTGGTATGGCTAGGAGAGTTCTGGGTGGGTGTGCTGAAGAGGGCGGAGGAGGGCCGGGAGGGAGGCATATTCTGGCTGTTGTGGATTGTGTGATGGAAGCCTACCATGATGAATATGAGCCGTGGTTGCCATTTGAGCGGAGTGCCGAGCTGGCTTAGCGGGTGCTTTTAACTGTTGGAGATATAGACATAGAGAGGCAGACACGCTTTCTATCTTGAGAAATGGTCATAGAGTGAGTATAAAACAAGCAACCCATTCAACCAACAGCTAGTCGGCCTGATGCAATATAAATCTTCTCAGGCTCAATATTAGGCGCCGTCATGAATCACCTGGCTGGTGTGTCAATCTAATTGTTAAGGACAGCGAGTTGGCCGTATGATAGTTGTTGAGGAATGGTCTCGGTCGTTACAATGCTTGTAGAAAGACTCCAAGATGATGATGAGCCCTAACGCAGAGGCGACTGATGGTCATGGCCTTTGGTCTGGTAGGGTTTCACCGCCTCCTATCAATCTTATCTCATCATCGATGAAGCTGTAGGAGATTAGTTATCTCCGATGTAAGGAGAGTACAGACAAGCCGACAAGGAGAGGGATGTTACGCGTGTCACTGCCTGGTAGGTCTCTTGCGTCTGTGCTACACCAATTGAGCGCACCTTCACCGCTGCAGCTTCAGCAAGCGCCAAGCTATTATCAAAGCCTTGATTTTGCTTGGTCCATTCTTTTGCACAATCTAAATTAGAAAATCGTGCCTTGCTTGGGCATCTGTGACGTTAGGACGTGGTCCTTTGTGTCACGGAAATGTACTCTGTATAGTGATTGATCGCTTCTAGTACTAATTGGGAAGATTAGACAATGATATGCTTGGCACAAATTATTGCTGCAGGTCTGATAGCGACTAGACTGCTTCATCTCGCGAATCAAAATGGCTACGTTGGCACGTTTCACACGCGAGCAGCTCAACGGCCAGCATACATAACAGATATACAGCGACAAAGTGGGCTGAGCCAGCGCAAATACGAGACTGCATTCAAGACGAGGCGTTGGGGTTGCAGCTGTCATGAGTCGATAATGCAGCTGACACTTTTCAGGAACATGAGGCTCGAATGGACCAATGGGCGGATCGGCAAATCATCAGTTTCATCTCCGCGTCCAGCGTATGATCTACAATAATAACGTTGTGCCTTATCTTTGGCAAGGGTGTACTGCAAGGTGGAGGTTTATCATAAACAAGCGTTCGGTATATTAAAAAAAGGCTTCAGATAAGCTGTGACGGCTCCGCAGCGTCCGCAGCGAGAGATTATATGCTTGTCGTTGCTTGGTTGTCGCAAGAGTTTACAGTTTTTGCTGTACCTTAAGATAAGGTAGGGTTTGAACTTTGTTTTGGCGATGGTAATATTGGAAAGTCCGGAGATGCAGGGCAGAGGTCCGGAGTGGTCAGTGAGCCCAGGGCGAGTGGGGATAATAAGGTACCGTGGGTACCTTATTAGTAGGCCGGTAGGCACTTGTCTGTACTCCAGACGCGCGCCATATACGCAACGTGCAAGGAAACAGCCACAGAGCGCGCAAAGCGAATTCGTCATAAGTACGAGTAGGGGCCCTGCGCTCTTGGTAGAGAAGGATACCTTGCTACATATCTCACTTTTCACATCGATGTGTTGGTCACATTCGCATCTGCATCTGCAAGCCAACCCGGTCGCGTGCTGCTCATACTGATCAATAGCAAGGAAGCAGAGATTGTGGCGCGACACTATTTCGGGTAAGTTTAGGGGTGGCACTTGAGACCGGGACAGGGCTTCCAGCCAAGACGCGCAACAAGCGTGGACTACCATCGATTGTATTGTTTTTATCCATGATAAGAGGTGCGGGAGACATCTGGTTGTTGTGTGTGTTTTGGCCAGATCGTCAAGACATCTCGATCAATACTTGGACCAATTCTCCACAACTATCAAAGACTGACGGTTGGCAGCAGTCATTCGACCCATTCGACATTCCTCGGCTAGATACGAGGCAATACGAGGTACTTGTACGGACCGAAACAACCGAGCAAAACATGGGTCCTCCACATGCCAATGCCACGCCTAGGCCGGTGTTGGGGCGACTGCGCACTGCTTCGGCGCAGGGAAATGTCGAGATTCGATCACCCATTCCTGATCAACAAACAATGATGGGTGCATATGTGAAGAATATCGAAAAGTTGGAGCAGTCGGCCGAGGAGCTGAGTCAGGGCGGCTCCGACATTGGAGAGGAAATTAGAAAGATGAAACAGGAGCAGGACAGAGCGTCACGACGGTCAAGTCTGGCCTCAAGAGAAGGAAGAAGCGAAGGGAGGCGCAGCATTTCAGCACTTCACGTTCAGACTCGCAGTCGTAACGCTTCGGCCAGCTCCTACTCCAACTCGATCGTCGACGTCAATACAGCCGCCCGCTGGGGTGGATATTCACCTGGTGGTTATCTCACAAGTCCTTCGGTATCCAGAGTCTCGAGCTTTCACAGACCCTCCGGCTTACCCGAACCTGTACAAGAGGGCAGACCTCTCGATTCGCCTCTCGCCTCGCCGACCTCTCCTTCTCCCTTTGGCCCTGCGCCCATTCGCCGTTCCTCTCAGCAGTCGATATCGCGAAGCCATCACGAAGACATCATGTCCGAGCACTTGTCGGAGCCGCTCGAGCGTCATGATGAGACTCGAGAAGAGCATGATGAGGAGTGGGACGTGATCAAACAACAACAACAAGAGGAAGAGGATGTGAGACAGCAGCACATGGACGAACACATGGGCCAACACATGAACCATGAGCCTGGACAAGATTACCTTGAAGAAGGTCAGGGCCTCGGCGACATCCCATACGTAGACAACTTCAGATCAAATACACCCGACACATACCGCCAGGCTCGCACATTATTCCACGACTTTGACGGCGTGCACTTCTCCCCCACCAATGGAGAGTTTGTCGAGCTGGATGCTTTAGGCAATGAGGTCAAGCGTGTGACTTCGCAAGAGTTCGAACAACAGATGCTGGAACAACAAATAATGCAGAACCAACTGATGCAACAGCAACGTCTCTCACAACTACCTCGCCCAACCTCTTATGCTCATCCTTCTCATCCTCCAGAAGGCATGGTCTACTATCCTGCTCCTGTTCCAAGGATGCTGAACCTCCCCAAGCGCCTCTCCCAGGTTCCAGCTGCAAACGTGCAAGTACAACGCCATTCCCACATAATGCAGCCTCCACGTGCCGAGGCCAGAAAGAGTGCTCCATGGCTTCCTGCCCTTGACTTCCAGCAAGAGGATGAGCAGCCCGAGCCCGAGCCCGAGTCATCTGAGCCCCAATCACCACAACGCCCTTCGCCTCGGAAGCAAAGGCAGAGCATGATGAACCCAAGACTCAGCAGGATGAGCATGGCCAACTTGCCTCCACAATTGAGAGCTTCTGTCTACTTTGACCAGTCTGGTAGTGTGCAGTTGCCCGAGGTCCGCGTCAAGTCTGAGTCTGCCGTGGCAACTCTGGACAGCATTCTCGCTGCTTCCGTCAACGCCCCTGTCAATGTCTTTACTGATCACCCATTCGCCGGACCTGACAGGAGAATTTACGCCAAGGCTCCTCCTGCCAATCGACGCAGCAACCTCGTCGATTTCGCCAAATCTGCTGATTCGTCCGCAACCGAGCCTATAGCCGACGAGGGTCGCAAACGAGCTGTTAGCACCGGCACAATCGCTCTACCTGCTTCTGGCTACCAGAAGCGCAACAGCATAGTCAGCATGTTGACGGATTTGGGTAACCCAGGAGGCAAGAAGCTGAAGAAGAGGAACAGTAAGATGAGTCTAGCTACCGATCTTGGTTTATACGCAGGCGAGGAGCAGAATCTGCAGCGGACAGCTAGTGATGAGAGTGGAGAGCTATCCGCTGGTCACGAGGCGACGAGGGCCGGCCTGCGCTCTCGGGACGACCTTGATCTGGACGCTGGAGAAGAGGATGAGGAAGACACATACGCCGAGGATGTCTTCGATGAACGCTATCCCTTCGCTGTTCAGCCTTCCTCACTGCTTGCTGAGCTGCAAATGCGTAAGGCACACCAGAAGACGCGCAACCGGAATGCTACTGGCTATACAAACGGCATGCACAGTACTCTCCTTCAGATGGATGCCGTAGCTCAAGTAGAGAAAGCAAAGAAGCAGAGTAAACGCACAAGGCTGGCATGGGAGGACCCCTCACAGGACCAGCATCAACAGGACGCAGACGAGGATGAGGATGTTCCACTCGGCGTATTGTTCCCAGCCAGAGACGGTCTCAACAACAGGGGAAGGACAGATAGAGACTGGAACAGGCCGATAGGTTTGCTTGAGAGACGAGAGCTCGAGGACCACGAGCCACTGGCTCGACGACGCAACCGTCTCCGCGGCATAAGTCCAGACCACCACCTCAAAATACGCGCACAACAGCAAGCATTGCTCCGACAACAATACGAAGCCGAGGTCGCGGCAGCCACCGTAGCCTTACCTCCAGATGAGGACGAGGACGAGCACGCTGACGAGCCGCTCGGCCAACGTCTTCAACGCCTCAAGCGAAAACAAGCACTTAACGCGGCCCTTGGTGATCTCGCCGGTGAAGACGAAACAAAGAGAATGTCAGCATTCACTGATGACGTTCTCGGGCAATTCGGTGTAGTAGAGCCTAAGGAAGAGACACCAGAGGCAAAGCCTGTAGGAAAATCTTCCTCAACCCCTGGACCAGCAGTGGAGCTCGTGCCAGAAGAGGAGGAGACCCTGGGCCAGCGTCGCGCAAGAATGCAGAGAGAAAAAAGCGCTTTGCAGCAGGACGGGCAGAGGAATGTCACTAACCCCGAGTCTGCGGGAGGGAGCACCATCCGCCCACCTTTTAAAACATCAGTCTCACTGGCAAACTTGCTTGCTGTACACCCTGTCAACACAAACGGTACTGCCGTTCGCTCGAGGCACGACGAGCCTATCGCTGGTTCTCTTCTCGCCATGAACGGCAAAGCAGAGGCAGAGGCTAAGCAGAAGCTCAGAGAGCAAAACGCCCACTCTTACAGTGTCCTTCCTCGCGAGCCCATTTCGAGCAGTAAAAGTATGTCTCAAGGTCCCTCGCAAAATCAGTCCGGCGTAGCAATGTATCAGCAACAATTGCAAATGCAACAGCAGCAGATGCAATATGCTCAACAACAGCAAATGTACCCTCAAATGACTGCTGGTATGGGAACGATGGGCACGCAGTACAACCCTATGATGTACCCTCAATTCGCTCAGCCAACTGCTTATACCGGTATGAACATGGGCATGCCGCTTTTGCAACAGAACATGTATGGACAAATGCCTGCTATGCAGAGCTATAACACTGGCGTTGGTGCGGGTGTGGGCAGCCACTTCCAACGGCAGATGGGCCACCCTGGAGCTAGTACTGGATATGAGGAGGCCGAAGTGCCTGCTGCCCGGCGAGATCTCATCGATCGCTGGAGACTGAGCGTTGCGCAGTAGGATTGTGCTTCAGAAACGACAGGGAGAAATTTGGAGAGTTTGGATTAATTGGGCCAGTAGATGCCTCGAGCAAGATATCTTCGGTAGCATGGTTTTTTTGGGCAAGACAAGTTTGGATATCATGGCATAGCATAGCATAGCGTTGGAGTTTCTTTTCTGTCGAAGGGTAGTTTTGGACTAGGGACATTTTGAGTCGAGAGCAAGCAGGAGTAAACCAAGCATTTACTTTCGCGATCTTTTATGATCGCCGCACACCCTGCACACACGACTCGAATATTCCATCTCAATCTCGTCCCTAGTGATATCGTTATCCTCATCCTTTCTCCCCTGAGCTTGCAAGAAAAGAAAGTTGTTCATGACCCAACCAGTCGCAGCCGTCGCTCAAGACGTCATCGAGTCCATACCTCAGGCTCATCAAACTCAGTCAGTAAGAAGTATCCTCGCTCGTGAGCCCCGAGTGCCCCGCCTCCCCCCTCCCTTTCCCTTTTCCTTTTCCTTTTCCTTTTCCTTTTCTCTTCTTCTACTATCATCACCGAATGTCTACATACCTGTACCGTAGCTCGCAGAATTACTCATCTTATTTCCACTCCCAGCTCCGCCCGTTGTGTCGGATCCGTACGCAGTCGCTCCACTGTAGGCTTATGTGTCCTTTCCGCTGCCGAAACGCGTTTTGTGTTCGGGGATGTCGGACGAGGGGGCGGTTTTGTTGCCGTAGCCTGCCATTTCTTTTTTCTCTCTGGGTTGTGATGGGGTGGTATTGAACGAGAGATATTAGTAGAGTTTGCTAAAGATAGGAGGTCTGATGGGTTTAATGGCTTTAATGCGTGATATAAGAAAAGGCTAATTCAATAGCGAGTTAGGGAGTTATGAGTGATTTGACTGGGTTGTTGTGAAGATTACGGATACGTGTTTGCTGTGGCATGCTGTGGTTAAGTACAGTACGGTACTTATAGGCCTTTCGATCAGTGTATGTCATGTGCTAATCTATGATTTACCTATCTACTATGCCCTACATGAGGTGTGGTTTCTTTTTCTTGCCAAGGGCTTGATGGATCTGTAAGCACTAAGGGTGCGTTTACCTGATAATCCGGATTATTCGGGAGTATCCGCTGTACACGAGTCGAGCAAGAACTTCAAAACTTTCGGAGGGTTGACTCAATTTTTGAAGCATGGACTGGATTATTAGGGCGTCACTCCTCAGAGCAGTAATCTTTGAAGAACAAGCGCTAGCGGCCGGGATGTATCGTTTTAGGAAAGCCGGAGGTGTTTGAATCATGTAGCGTGATTATCAGAAAAATCGCGGGAAAACCTCAGCTGGCCTTGGCGAACCATCATAAACACCCTGGAATTTATGCAAAATATGGCTGATCCTTGGCGCGGATTATTGAATAATCCAGGGAGGTAAACGCAGCCTAAGCAGTAAAGGTGGTAGGAATGCACCGCAGCCGCTTGCTATTTATCTGATAAGACGACGACGTGCTTGCTTAGCGCTTGAAAGTCATATTCTTTGGATTGCAGGTTCTGGGCTCAGGAGCTACAACCTGCATTGCATACTGTAGGTCTCGACTAGGCTGTTTGCTCACGCCGCAGTACTGCGGGTGCTATAGAATAGTATGCACTAGAGTATGCAGGTGTGATCCAGGGTCTAGAGTGCATGGCGAATGAGGTTCAGCGGTCCGAGGCGTCCATCTCTTGACTACATGTTGAGTCATCCATTATGGTCCATTCAGATCAGTTTGACGAGCTCTTGCCACAACTTCTTGTTTCTGTCTGCGGAAGGGGATCTCAGTCTCTGCACGACGAGAGTATCAGATGGGTATATGTAACCCTTCCATTCTCTTGCCCAAGTGTTTCCAGTCTGCTCTGGTCCTCAGAATCTATCGGCTATGAGTTCAAGTCCTTGTTGTTCTGGGGTGACTCCGTGGTGAGTGCGAGACACGTACTCACTATCGAGACACACATTCTTGATCGAAACACGTATTCACTATCACTGACACACGAGTATAAGTTACGAAGAGAAAGAAGTTCGTTTAATGCGTATGACTCTCTATCAAATGGCAGAAAGAGAAGCGGTAGCACATGCATATACCCTTCTTACTGCGTCCTCCTGACAAGTGCCAAGACGTCTCTGAGCTCATATCATGCATAACGCGTATAGGAAGTGAGGAATAAATCTCTAGCTTCGGTGGCTGGCTGGCTAGTTCAATGTCCAGCATGTCTAGAAGCCGGTCTGCCCTTTTTACCTCCACGGCCATTGTGACCCATGGCTTCCCTGCACTGCTCACAATACCATTTCACTAGCAAAAGAGATATCAGCAGTCGCACTTGAAAACAAATGTCTGGAAGGAGTGCAAAAAGCGCTCTAACTCACCGTTATCACCCGGAACGCTTCGGAGTTCGGTGCAGGGGAGATGGAACCACTCGATGGTGCAGTTTTCGTTATCACAGGCAATCATCTCGCCGAAACTGCCCTGTTGGCAATAGCAGTATTTCGGCTCGTTGGGGTCTTCGTCGTCTTCTTCGTCTTCGTCGTCTTCGATTTGCTGGACGGGGGGTTCGGGCTCGGGTTCTTGCTCTGCCTCTTCCATGGGCTCATCGAGTTCGCTTTCGGCGGCTTCGGGGTCGTCGGCCGCGAGGGACGGGGGCCGTGAGACTTCGGGAGTGCGGTTGCGGGAGCGGGAGTGTGGTGTCGAGCGTATTTGGGAATCGTTGCCTCGCTGGCGAGAGGCTCTGCTTGTGCGGCTGGTGGAGGACAAGGCGGCTGCGATGGAGGGAGCGGATGTGGCGGCCAGAGCGTTGCTGAGGGCGCGAGGAACGACAGATCTTCGACTGCTGCTTCTCACGCCGCCCGTGGCACTTCCGCTGGCACTGCCGCTCGCGCTCGCGGTGCCTCTTCTTATGCCGTCGCGTACGTTGTGCTCGTCATCGGAGGTGTCGACATCCGAGGCGGGATCTCCGATGGATCGGTGGCGGTCCATATCTGGAGACCGATTAAAACTAGCGATCTGTTTAAGAATGTGGGTGCCGGAGCCGCTCTTTCTGCTGTGGCCATATTTCTTACGAGAGCTCATATCAGGCGTTTCGGACTGGGAAGGGCGGTTGGCTATAGTCTTTTCGTGCTCGGAAATGTCTCGTTGAGGGGCGGTGGTGCCGCGATTGGACCGTGTGCGGACCATGGCTGTGCCGCCGCTTGTCACGTCTGAATTAAAGGCGTTCAATGGTGTCGAGGTTTTGGAGGTGCGGCCTCGTGTGACTTCGACGGGAGGAGGGGCGTCAGTCATGTGCGTGTCTTCATGCTTGAGTTGTGTGGCGCGGTCTTGCTTCGTGTCTTGGTCGTCCATTTTCATCCTGTCTTGTTCTGTTTCTTGCGCTCCATTTTTATGTAGCGCAGATTCATGGGTCTCGCCATTACCATTTGCGCCATTGACGGAGCGATTGTCTGCTACACTTGAGGGACGGCTACGCTCTCTCTCACCACCTGCGAGGAGAGAGTATTGAAGGTTCGAAGTCGACGAGTTCTGACGGATACGGGACGAGGTGGGTCTTTGCACTGAAATTTCGGGCTGCACGGCACTCAAAACAGGCGAAGAAGCATTGGCGGTGGAGTGTGCACCAGAGTTGTTGGCGGCAGCGGCTGCGGCTTGACTGTGAGAGGAGAGATCAGTGGATTGACAAATGTGAGCACAGTGATGATAATGGCGTACCGTTTCTTGACAGGCACAAAGCCAGGCGCAGGACCAGGCTTCTTCCTCTGCTTGACTGGTTCGGCTGTCGGGGTGCCTCTGGGTGTGGTGTTTCCTGCTCGACCATTCTTGAGATTACTGGCCGAGCGCTCCATTGGCGGAGCGGCCGTGGCCTTTTCGACCTTTCTCCTCTTTGCTGGTGCAATAGCAGAGGCGCCATTGGTTATGCCCAGACCAGTGGCCTTTTGCTCGGTAGCTTCCTTCCTCGCCTTGGTGGCAGGAGGGCCTCTCTTTGTGGCAGGTTTGTCGTCAAAGTCTGAATCGACATGGTGATTGTTCCGACTCTTCTTGCCTTCTCTTGTTGTTCCTCCTCTTGCTGCAGCAATGTCATTGTCATGTACGGCAGCAGCGGCGGCAGCCAGATTGGACGTGGCGGCGACGTCCCTCCTGGCGCGATCGTTGACTGGCGCAGGCTGCTTCTTGACCCTGTTCTCAGCATATGCCCAGTGTGTCAGGCCTCCCAATCGAGCCTCTTCGCTAATCTCGCCTTCAACGTAGGGCATGACGCTGTCCATGCGCGAAAGTTGGTGGGCGAGGACGCGATTTGCTTCGGCCATGACATTGTTCTTCTCGTCGAGATTGACAATCATGTTGCCAATGAGCTGGCGCAGGTCTCGAAAATGGCTCCGTCTGACAAGCTCGGTCTGCTCGTCGACGTGTGAGTCGGCGCCATCGAGGCCATCGGACATGCGCACGTCGACGGTGGAGGTGGTGCCATTGATGACAGAGCCGGCCAGGCTGGCAGTGGCGCTATTACTGGCAGTGAGCGACAGCAAGCCTTGTATTGACGGATCCGAGTGTCTTGGTGGTGGGGTGGGAAGTTGAAGTATCCTCGACGACAGACTCTTGAGTGCTTCAGTAGGGCCATATACCTTTGCCTCGACTTCTTTCATGAGCGAGACATGGCGCTGCACCTCTTTGGGTAGGGCGGTGATTGCATCTGCAAAGTAAGTAATGGCAGGGTAGAAGCCTGGCGGCTCTTGTTCCTGGGGCTCGTCGACTGGGCCACCCAGACTGCCGTAGGGACGGGCATAGTAATTGACGGGACCGGATCTGCTTGTACGAGGTTGACGACCAGATTGACGACGATTTGTGTCTGTGGCTATAGAGCCTCTGCGTTGCGACGTGGCCGGAGGCATCGTGGTCGAGTGGGAGCTCGGGATGGTGAATGGTGAATGGTGATGCGACGGAGAGCTCGCTGTGAGTGAAGAAGATTGTCCGTCGGTCTTGAGGTTTGATGTCGTCAAATTTGCGTATATCTGTCGTTATGTCATGTCCATGAAGTGACTAGAAATATGGCCACAAAGCGAGTGTGAATATCGATTGCAGATGGCGGTGACTGAGCAGAGAGGCCAGGGAAAGGCACATGTTAGAAACTCATCTGTCTCCGTCTTCTCCTCCGCAATTGCAAAGCGAGTCCCAGAGTCGGCCAAAGACGCGCCTTCGGCCGTCCCCGTTCTGCCCATGACGTATCTCTGCTACGACTATATCCTCAAAACAGGTACGAGTGCCACATGCTACATAGATTGATAAATCCTTCGCCGTCTTATTCCAACTTCTGTGTATCCCTTGCACATCTCAGCACTACCAGTTACGAAGTGCCGGCATTGCCATACCACACTCTGTACAAGGTATGTCAGGTAGGTAACTGTATAAACTTTGAACCCTCTTCGGCGATATTGACTTAACGCCGAATCTTTCTTATGCTGTCATTCCGTTTCTTCGACTTGTGCTTTACCTATCTTATTAATTGTGCTTTACTTGTCAGTTGATGCTGCCTATCATTTCTGCTTGCCCAGTCTTTCTGAGTGCCTATTCTTCTCATGCTCGAAGACGAGGACTGGCTGTCGTCCTTCATAACAACAAGTCGGCAGCGCCTGGCGGAGCGAAACCTACTCGTCCGAAAATTCTTGCAGGAAAAAAACATCGAGTTTTTCAACGGCGCAAATGCAGGCTTCTTTATCTGGGTTGATTTACGACCATTTTTACCGAATACTGATGCGAACGGACGGAAGATCACGGATGAATGGGATAGGGAGGCTGAACTTGTGAGACGGATGAAGGAGAGGAAAGTTTATCTTACTGATGGGAGGTGCTTGAGTGCTGAGGAGGCGGGATGGTTTAGGGTGATTTTCTCGCAGGAGGACGACGTTATTAAGAAGGGGTTTAAGAGGGTGTTTGAGATTATTGGGGTGGTATTGGGGTGGTACGGATATGCTTGGGTCGTGGGAAGAGTGGCCTTGGACATAGAGCTGGGCTATTGATCCTTGAATTGGTCACGAGGTGTCCAGGTATGACAGGCATAATGTCAGATATAAGAAACGAAATAGTCATGATCTTTCGGTTGTCTGAATTGTGATTCTCAAGTGATACAGAACGTGCAGGGTTCAACATGAGGAGAGCGAGGTCACTGTAAACTGAATCAACATGCTGTGAGGATAGTGGCAGAGCCTGGAAATGAGATTGGCTACCTGAAAGCATTCATTCTCGTCTTCATCATAAGACGGAGTTTTGGTATAGGACGGATTGTGCTATTGGTTTTCGTGCCAAAGCGTGACTAGGCAAGTGTGTCCCATCCTTCTCATATTAAGACCAATCGCAGCAAAGCCTGAACACAGCCTTTACTTTCGCTCCTGCCAGTGAATACCTCGTTTCGCCATTCGAGAGCAATGCCGTAATCGACTCCAATTTAGAATTAGGCCATCACCATGGGCACCACCCAAGGAACGAAGTCGCTCGCAAATCCCCAACACGTAGGCGGATCGGTCTACTCATGAGAAGCCTTCTGAAGCTCTCCTTATAGGCCATTTCACCTCTCGATGTATGCCAAAAGTTCGAACGGTCGAGATGTACTAGTTCCACTGCAGCATCTAAGCCTCGCGCCAAGAGGATCCTCTCCAACAGATTTCGTAGATACTTGTAGATACACTCAGCCTGCAAGTCGGCATCACATTCGCGAAAATCCTGGCCTAGATATGGGAGATGAAGGGTACGGAGAGATGTCGACGGATGATCCAAGAGCAGTCCTGCCCATTCAAAATCCGGATCGTCAGGTAGCCAGACGGCATCAAAGGGACTAGGCGTGAAGGTTATGGACGTGATTGTGATGAACGCAAGTAACGAGATATTGCGAGGTCCAATATCAATTAGGAATGATGTTAGATCTAGACTCGTTCCAAAACCTAGCGGCTGGCAATAGAGGTATGGAAGAGCTTCCTTGTGGATTTGGCTATTGATTGTTAATATGCTGAGGCCATGGCAGATATGTCCACCCTCCGACACGTCTGCCGAGCTGGATCCTGGGAGTTGGCCATGGCGGAGTTGGCCATAACGACTCCGTGACAGAACTGAGAACGTTCGACGACGCTTGAGGCCTTTGGGACGATAGATGTCCTCAATGTGATATCCTGTCCAGTGTACGATGCCTGGCGTGACAAGTAGCATAGCATAAACCATATTCCGAACCTCGCCCGGAAGATCCAGAAACGGAAAAAAGTCCACACGATGATCCTCGTCTCCTCCTGGCTTTGGTGAATCATTCTTCAACCTCTTCAACTATAAGTCATGTCAGATATACAAAGTCGACTTGATCTGCTCAGAACTGATGGACTCCTTACCCTGTAAGGCAGGCCCTGAATAGCTTGCCCTTCCATAGGGACAGCTTGTTTGGTGTTGACTTGCGAGAGCATATCGAACTTTCGTTTTGGTTGTGCCATGATGGTTTTGAGGTCTTTCGATGTAAAGAGAAGAAAGGAAGATGATGATGGAATGGGCTTATAATGTAGAAGATCGGAGGTAACACCTTTTGACGAAGGAAGGCACGCTAACAGACGTGACTATCGGGTAAGAAGCATATAACACGTACACAACACATGTGAGTTCGGAGGTACACAGCTACTTGATCGGGCTTTGTTAGTTGTACAATATGGTTTCAATGATGGCTTGATGCTTGAACGTATTGCTAGAGAATTGCTGTGTTTGATTGAAATAAACAATGTTTTGGTCTTGGGACCATTTGTGTATTCCATGAAAAAAGCTTTCATTGGATCTTCAAGCGACTGGCCTGTAATTAGCTGTGGTAAACATGCTCCTAGGCTATTTCCTTCTCGGGGCTCTTCATGAGCGAAGGATAACGCAAAGTGCTACACTACATGATCAAGTTCGTAGCACCGATCTCCATTCCATCTGTCCCATCCTTCTGCTTCGCTGATGGTCTCATCCTTGTCGCCTGGCTTTGGCTTCATGATCCATGATACGCTTAGAGCGGCGAGGATGGACAGCCAACTTCTTCTCGAGATACCTTTGAATAGCAACCTCACGCCGAGCGAGCTCAGTAGCGAACAAATCAAGGTATGCACCGGGGCGAATACAACAACTTTTGTAATTTTGACTCTTGGGCTTGAATGAGACGAGCCGGAATTGGACGACCTCCAGTGCAGCGTCGAAGACACCTCTCGCCTCCCCAATGGCTTTCAATAGAGGCTCGGTAATATAATAGATCGATTTTGCAACTTCATCATCTCTCAAAGACTTCTCCGGCCAGTAATCGAGACGAAATAACTCGAGAGGTTTTGCTGCATCCCTCAAGAGCCAGGCTGATTTGGCCAGTGCGGTTTCGCGGCCCCCTTTCTTGAGATTGATGCTGTCCCTGATCGTGATGGACTGTAGGATCGACCGTTGGCTGGGTGTCATTCGTTCCAGAGCTTTCCATAACTCAAAGGTGTTTTCGAATGTGAGGGGCCAGGTGGAAAGCCACCCGTGTCTCATTGTTAATCTGACGGTTGACTCCCAGCAGACCGGCGCGATGCTTGACATATTTGCCTGTCCGAATGATCGACATCATATCATTTGGACCCTGATCGAGGACAAGGACGTATATCATGTTTCGAATTTCTGCCGGCAGACTCAAGAAAGAAGCCGAGGCCTTGGTCTTCAGAGCTGGGTGGGAAGACTTGCTCTCCTTCTTTCTTTTCTACGTACATGGTCAGATGAAGCATTCAGTAACGTGAAAGACAGACATACTTTGTTCGTGGCAGCTTTGTGATTTGAATCGACATGGCTGTCTACCTCGCGCTGGTGAGACACTCCAGTATGTTTGCGTTTGAATTTTGTCATGATGGAAGTGATATCGGTGTGTGAAGAGATGAGAAAGATGGTATAGCTTGTACACTTGGAGATATAGCAACATCGAAAGCGTAACACGTTTCAAGCAGTTGAAAAGGAAGCACAACACTAGAAGGCAGTCAGGCGAGATTCACACTTGCAACACTCGCGATAAGTAAGTTTGATTTTAGCTTGGGTTGCTATTTGATTTTGCGACAGCGGATGACTTTGGTCAGTGTGCTGCTTCGTTGTTGGAAAAGCTTCGTCAAACGCTGTCTGAGACGTAGAGAAGCACTTGAACTTTGCACTGCGTATTCATTCTTGCAGCTTCATATACCGTCCATCGTTTCCCAACTAATGCTGCTTCCCAATTATGTATCGAGTGCCTGGTTTTGCTCAATCATATATAAGGGGATTGGCAATCCTGCAGCTTTCCAGCGAGTTTTCCTCTAAACTCAGCCTCCCGTCTCTTCATCTCCAGGCTTGTGATGGACTCGCCAGGCGAACCAGTGATGTAGTCATGGATGTCGTAACGAATAAAGTTGATGGCATTGAACTGAAATACCTCCAGTGCAGCATCACGCGCACCTCGAGCCGAACCAATGTCCTCCAGCAGCGGGTAAGCATCTTGATAGAAACGCCTTGCAACATCGTTTGCGTTCCAATGAGCCGGAATCACATCCAGTTCCTTGAAAAAGTAGTTGATGTGAAAAGTGTTCAGAGACTTGGCCGCATCTTTCAGGAGGATGCATGATTGCGCCAAGAGCCGACTTTTTGCGAATTGGTTAGCGAAACCGTTGACTCTGACTGATTTGAGTAGCGAGCGATTGGTAGGTCCCATCCGCAAAAGGGCATCGTGTAAGTTGCATAGGTAAGGAAAGGTCATCTGTGTATAGAGAACTGAGCGTGTCTCATGATAGATCTGACGACTGGCTGACATGATAGCAGTGCAATTCCTGGTCTCTGAATAGCGACGTCCCCCAATGGTTGGAGCCTTGGCGCAGTTGAGAACGAATGTGTAGACAATGCTGCGAAGCTCTACCGGAAGATCCATCAATGGGAAGATGCTCTCACATGGCGCCATTGGGCTGCCATCTTTGTCCTTTGATATGTGCGCCTTGCTGTTGCGCTTGGTCTTCTGAGCTAAGAGTCAGAACGTATCGACGATCAGCAAACGGCAGACTTACCTTGTCGGTGACGCTTTCGTCAGCACTCGGCTCATCGATGTGGGCAGGTCTGGATTCATCAGACAGATGAGACACGCTGGCATGTTTGCGTTTGCTGCGCGCCATGACGATGGTTCCGTAATGACAAAGGAGTGATTAAGCGAAGATTGATATTCTGAAGGTGTAAGAAGTACGGGAGCAGGTCTCCCGAGCGTAGTGTCTTGCCACAAATGCAGGTGAGCAGGCCTAGTAGATTGTAGGTATCACTGAGATCTCGCTGCCCAATCCCTCTTTTTCACGTTCACCCGCTTGAAAGTCGCATTAAAGGTACAATGGGTTGTCTCATGATTTTTGTCAAGAACGGGACAGAAGAAAATTACATACCATAGGTAGAGCGGGGAGGTGGAATTTGGGGTGGACGAAGTGAAAGGTGCACTTCACCTTCAAAACGTATCAGAAAAGGATTTCACAAGCACACCGACCTAAGCGAACTGATACAGGATTCGATAGTTTCTAAGAACATCTGAACGGACAAGTGACCGTGTTTGAAAGCAGGTCATAATCGTCAATCTGTTCTCATATATAAGGTAGTTTGTGGTGTGGGATCATAGTTCATTGACCAATCCATCATCTACCTTTAGTCATGCAGCGCTATCATGGCTCGGAAATGACGCGCGGCATTTAACATTTTGATGGGATTGGGAGCAATTTCAGCAGCAAATATGAGATTATGCTCAGCGCTTGCTTGTTAACATCTTTGCGAGACTTGCCTCGTAAGGTGCCTTACCGGATGCCAGGCCTTAATCCCTTTGATTTTCGATGAGTATGGAAAAGCTAAAGGGATCGAAAGAAAGGTTTCCGTCGTCAATGCAAACCATCTCTTCAACGCAGCATCGTTCGTACCCCTGATAGCCACGACTGCCTCCAGGAGAGGGAGAGCATGCTCGTGGACTATCTGGGATTGTCTTGAAACGTGTAGGTAGGACCTCTCATGCAAGCAACAATGCCCAAGGTGCTCAGAGTGTTAAAGGCTTCGGTCAGAGGAGCAAAAGCCGCGTGACTGCTTGCCTTCTTGCTTGTAGACTGCGGCCAAGACATGACACCAAAAGCTAAGCAGAGGCCATACTTGGTCGTCGGGCAGATAGTCATCCCCATGTTTGCCTTCTAAGTCGGGATCCTGGCTAGTGTGCTCGTGGTAGGACATGGGGGTACGTTTGCGCTTGGAGTGAAGGATGTTTAATGATGTCATGTTGATTTGGACAGAGTGAAGCAGTGCCCGAGGATGGCCATGGAGTATAGTAGCGAAGTGATGTTTTCAAGTGGAAGGGGCGAGCAATACACGCTCGTCACTGCACTCTTACAACAACATGCTACCCTGGAGGACCCTGAAGGTGCAACACCTACAGTGGCGCTGCTAGTGCTCATGGCAGACGATTTGGTCCTGTGATGAATGTGGTCTAACACGGCTGGCACGACTTCCCCACGATCGTGTTTTCCTATGAGGGTGCATCATCTGTCGACACGATGACTCTGAAAGGATCATGTTAGCGTGAGAAGATGTGAGAGAGCACAAGTCGAACTCTATAGATCGGCATGGAAGACCGGGCGCTTCGGCCGGAAAAACATCGGAAGAGGGCAGGTGGTCGGCGTCATGTTCATCTTTCGACACATAGACATGCACTGCACATACATCTCACCGCTCATGAAACAATACCTTAGCATAGGAGCATTCAGGCGGGCCATATAGCGACACACTCGGACAAACTCCTCCCGAGTGGGTTCTTGACATTCTTTTACCGCGGCCGAGTCAGGCTACACGTATCAATCATGGCTTTTCAGGGCCCCGTCACAATGCAGGTATGAGATGCTCACGCCACCCATTAAGACGACAGGCACTGACTTGGTGAATGAATAGAACATGGCGGCTGCCACAAGAGCCCTAGGACTGCGCCCTTCTTTGGCAGCATTCAATGCTCAATATTCCACGAACCCAATCATCGGTGCTAGTACGTGGCAACGGACAAGGCATCACACTCACCACATGCTTACATCAAGTCCAGTCTCTCGTCAATCATCCCGCTACTCCACTCCGGTTGCGCGCTGCCTGCACACCTCGCCGCGTCTCTTCTCCCCTCTCAATCGCCAATACCTGTTCAAATTGCATGCGCAGGCAGTCCCTCGTCCTGGCAATGTCGGTCCCACTCAGCAACGTACTGTCTTCGGTTCCTCGTCAAACACATCACAGAGTCTTCTAGCGCACATGGAGCAGACCGCTAACAACAATCCGCAATCAGCCACTGCGCAAAACGCCTTTTACTCTGCTCTTCTCCGTGCGAACATGCCTGAGATCTTGGTTGAACGCTACAACACCAATCGCTTCGCCACCAGTCCTGCTTGTGAGCAAAATTATCTGCGCGCTCTTGAAAGAGTCGGAGCTGCCGAGAGCGGCGCTGCTGCTGCTGCTGGAGGTCGTAACAATGCTATGAGCAGTGAGCAACTCCAGGCTGTCGGTCAGGCCGTTGCCGCTCGCGACCAAGGGGGTAACATCTCCATCTCGCGTCAAGGTTCAGGTGCCAAGAAGGAGCCACTCTACGTCGTCGTGGATGAGTCTATCGGAAACACAATTTTCAAATGGGTCAAGTTCTTGCTGGTCTTCGGTCTGGTCTGTTACATGTCGCTCGTCATGTTCACTCTGTTCATTGAAGCTACCGGTGTCATCAAGAAGGTCGGTGGCAGCCAGAACGCTGAAGCCAAGCCCGAATTGCAAAAGACAAAGTTCTCCGATGTTCATGGATGCGACGAGGCGAAGGAAGAATTGCAAGAGTTGGTCGAATTCCTCAAGGCTCCCGACAAGTTTTCAACTCTCGGTGGCAAGCTTCCCAAGGGTGTCCTTCTGGTCGGTCCTCCTGGTACTGGTAAAACTCTCCTCGCTCGCGCTGTTGCTGGCGAGGCCGGTGTCCCATTCTTCTACATGTCCGGTTCTGAGTTCGATGAGGTCTACGTCGGCGTTGGTGCCAAGCGTGTTCGCGACCTCTTCACTTCTGCTCGCGGCAAGTCACCTGCAATCATTTTCATTGACGAGCTCGATGCCATAGGAAGCAAGCGCCACGAACGTGACGCAGCCTACGCCAAACAGACTCTCAACCAACTTTTGACTGAACTCGATGGTTTCGATCAGGACACTGGTGTCGTCATCATCGGTGCAACCAACTTCCCTCAATCCCTTGACAAGGCTCTTACTCGTCCTGGTCGTTTCGACCGCAACGTCACCGTCGGTCTCCCTGATGTCCGTGGCCGTGTTGCCATCCTCAACCACCACCTCAAGAACATTCGCGTAGACACCGAAGTCGATGCTACTGTCCTCGCTCGTGGAACCCCTGGCTTCTCTGGTGCCGAGCTGGAGAACATTGTCAACCAAGCCGCCGTTCACGCTTCCAAGGCCAAGGCGAAAAAGGTTACCATGGAAGACCTGACCTGGGCAAAGGACAAGGTTCTCATGGGTGCCGAACGCCGTAGTGCCGTCATCCAGCAAAAGGACAAGGTCATGACTGCTTACCACGAAGGTGGACACGCTCTGGTCGCTATGCTCACCAAGGAAACAACCCCCCTGTACAAGGCCACTATCATGCCCAGAGGTCACGCATTGGGTCTCACTCAGATGCTTCCTGAGCTAGACAAGGTGTCTGAGACTAAGAAAGAGATGATGGCCCAGATTGATGTGTGCATGGGTGGCAAGGTAGCTGAAGAACTCATCTACGGTGCTGACAACGTTACCACCGGTGCATCCTCTGACATCCAGAGTGCGACAAGAATAGCCTATATGATGGTTACACAGGCTGGAATGAGCGATAAACTCGGAAACATTGATCTCTCGTCCGACTATGCACGCTTATCTTCCGAAACCAAGCAAGAGATTGAGCACGAGGTGCGACGGCTAGTCGAGGAAGGTAGAGAGCGAGCAATGAAACTCCTCACTACCAACCGCATCCAGCTAGAGCGTCTCGCCAACGCCCTCGTCGAATACGAGACTCTAAACAAGGAAGAAATGGAGACTGTCGTCCGCGGCGAGAAGCTCCTGAACAAGATCAAGGCCTCAACGAATGTCCCCGTCAAGGTACCAGAACTCCCTCTTCCGCCGCAGGTTGGCCTACCCCCGCCATTTGGGGGTGCTTCCGGCAGTCCTGGTAGCGGTCCAGCTGGAGCGCCGCCAGGTATCGGCGGAGGTGACGACGAAGGCCCCAGACCTTATCCAGCTGGTTCGCCTTAGCATGATAAGCCCCCTTACGAAGAGGTCAAGCTAAAACTGCTGGACTGTGTTGCATGGTGGAGTTCTGGCGAAGGCGGATATTAATTGGGTCATGAGTCCTCACTCCTGGTTCACGGATTGGGTGTATCTGCCCATTGTGTATATTTATTTCCTCTTTTCCTTTTCGTTCTGAATTATTAGCAGGCAGGCATGAAGCGCAGGATACGGACACGCATCGGCATCCTTCAGTGTAAAAAAATCTAGATGGCGATTGCTAGGAAATGAACGGCTTTCGCTTATGAGAATGACATCATACTTGCTATGAGTTATCTTGTGATAAGTCCAGTCAATATCTTAGTTGTCCGTGAATTCCTAACGCGGTTCCTTGGCTATGATTTGGTGTTGTACCACCCGACACCTGTCCTATGTGTCTCTTCATCTTATGAATACCTATCAGAAGGTCCTTGGTGGTCAGTGCGTTGGAGAGTCAGAAGTTCACCTTTCGCTTGCTTCACTCCGCTCCACGATAAGACAATGTCCGTTGACTTATATTTGTACGAAGCTGTATGGCTTATTTGCTTGTTTGCCAGACAGTATCAACGTACAAGGGCCTTTGGTAGACTCACAATGGCGACTTTTGCGAATTGCTCAAAAGGACAACGCGACAGTGCCTCCTTCAAAGCCAATACGAGTAGGCCACCACTTCTGACATCAACAGCATGCAGGAAGTTCCTTTCTTTTCATATCCTGCAGGCTGTATGCCATCTGCAAATTAGCCTCGTCAACATGGTGACTCTTTGTCGTGATGCTGATTGCATACTTTGAGAGGCTAGTATATATGCCTACCAGGATCACCCCAATTTCGGAGGATAAGCAAGGTAGCATCAATCACTGGCAGTTAGCGATCAACTCGCCTTTCCATCACGTAGAATATTTGTCTGACAACACTCGCTGTCGTTGATCCACCATGAGTGCAATCAAATGGCATGCAGAACCAACTTTCAAGACGCCGAAACCTGGACCATACAGCCGCCCCAAGGAACCGATCTATGCTAGAGGAGGCAGAGACATGATCACCACAAATCATTTCGAGATCAAAAGTTATCCAGAAACCCTTGAGAAATACTCGGTCTCTATCAAAATGTCACAATCCCCTACGAAGGAAGCTGAAGAAAAGAGCTTGACGAAGAAAGCTGACGACTTGTCCCTTGATCCGAATAACGGTACTGTCAGAGAGCCACGCCAAAGTGAAAAGCGAACCATCATGCTCGCTCTGCTCAGAAACAATCTGCAAGGCCGTTCCAAGAAGTGGGCTGATTGCCCGTGGGTTACTGACTACACTACCACTGTTTGGTCCAGGAGTCGTTTTCACGAGGACCAAGGCGATCTGACTTTTAACAACGTTGAATCCACCAAGGAAAACGGGAGAAGAGGAAACGCCTCTGTGATCTTTTCCTGGAAGGAACAAATGAAGTTCGACAGATTGAAGCCTGCTGCCCTCTCGCAAGATCACATCATCGCCATTAACGCCCTTGCTTCTCACCGCGTTTCTGCCGTTAGCCAACAAACTCTACGTGTGCGTGCAAACAGATTTTACGTTGCTTCAGGCTTTGAAAGTCTTGACGGCCTCGCAGCATATCGTGGGTACTTCACTTCAGCTCGTGCCAGCAACGAAAGGTTGTTGCTTAACGTCAACACTGTGACGACTCCTTTCTTGGAACCTATGCTGGTCTCTACACTGATAACGATTCTGAAAGGTCACCGCGGAGAATACAACCTGCAGTCTATGTTGAAGGGTGTGAGGGTTCGAGTGATTTACGACCGGCAGAAGCATGATCCGAACCGCGACCCCAACACTGAGGAGCTTCACAGGAAAGTAATCAATGGAATTGGCTCCAGACCAGGACGAAAATTTATCTCTGCAACCTCAAGCCAGACGGTCGCAGCGTATTTCACTAGTGAGTTCTTATGCTTGAGACGCAGGCGTGTTTACTAATCTTGTGCCAGGTCTGGGCTACAGCATCAAGGATCCGAAACTGGAATGCATAGACGTTGGCACACGAGACCAGCAAATTTGGATCCCTCCAGAACTCCTCGAGATCGTTGATCGTAGGCAACAGTTTCATGCTCCATTAAGCAGTCAACATACCGCAAAAATGATCGGGACTGCCTTGCGCGGGCCTGCTGAAAACGCGCAGTTGATCGTAAAAGAAGCTCTGGGTAACAATCTTATGGGAATCAAACCACGCGATTTGACTGTCATGAATCCCCTGGGGATATCCATCAACGAGCACATGCTTCAGCTTCCATATACGAATTCCGACATCCCTCGGATTGAGTATGGCGCAAATGGCAATAACACTTTTCCGGAGGAACCGCAAGCTGCATCCTGGAACCTGAGAGATTACCACTTTTATCGTTCTGCTGGGGGGCCCAACAAAGCTGATGGGATCCAGGTTGGTCTTTGCATTGTGGGCAATATGAGCCTCTCTAACCAAGACAAGATCTCGAGGGCCATGGAGCATGCGTTCGAGGCGGTCGGAATGAATGTTAGCTTCGATGACAGCATTGCTGGTGAGTGCGGATACAGTGAGGGGAACAACTATGAACATTTGTTGGATGAAGAACTGAGCGAATGGTATGGTATTGGAACGACTCCCTATCAAACGCCCAAATTCCTTGGGCCATTGCTTATCGTCCTGAACTCGCAGGACAAGGCAGTATATGCCGCGATCAAACGCTGGGCAGATTGCCATGTTGGTATTCAGACAGTCTGTGCCGTCTATCACAACATTGTCAACAAAGGTGGACTACAGTACTTCGCTAACCTTGCTTTGAAATTCAACCCGAAGCTTGGGGGTATCAATCACCGCATCCTGGTGCCTAAGAAACAAGATGATCCACCCAAATCTGGTCCGCGTAAATCTGATCCACGCAAATCTGATCCACGCGAATTTGCGTTTCACGCTATCAAAGACACGACTATTGTCATGGGTGCAGACGTTGTGCACCCACCAACGGGAGGGATGCCCGGATGCCCCTCGGTCGCAGCTCTGGTCGCTAGCGAGGACTCTACGTTTTTCAGCTTCCCTGGTTCTATGCGACTCAATCCAGCCCGTGAAGAGATCATCGCCAATCTCGAGGATATGGTCTTGGAAAGACTGCGTAAATACTGCGACTTCAATAAGGGCAAACTGCCGTCGAACATCCTGTTTTATCGTGATGGCGTTAGCGAAGGCCAGTACTATGCTGTCAACAAAGACGAAGTCCTAAAGATCCGAGCTGCGTGGGATAAGGCTCGGGAGTATGTCCTCGAGACATATCCACGAGTCGAGACGAAAGATCGTGCCAGGATCCATTTCATCGTCGTACAAAAGCGCCATCACGTCCGATTCTACGCGGGCCATGAGGATCAGTGCACAAATCCCGATAGGCCTGATGGGAACGTCAAGCCTGGTCTACTCGTCAATACCCGCCCCAAGATGCCAACTTCTATCTTCAATCTCACGCGGCCATAAAGGGCACTGCCCGGTCTGCTCACTACGTTATCCTCCACGATGAGATTCCGGAGCTCAAGAGTAGATCTGCTAACAAAAATGACGTGCCGGAAGAACTAATCAACATCACGCACGCTTTCTGCTATAACTATGCCCGTGCGACCAAGGGGGTCTCTTATTGCGGTCCCACCTACTATGCCGACCGCCTGTGCGATCGTGGATATCACTACATGAGGAAAGTCTTTGGTGGCACATCCCCAATCGTTTCTCCTAAGCAGAAGGACGGTGAGACCGACAGAGATTTCCATATTCGGGTGAAAGATATTATCGAGTACCACCCTCACTGGAACTATGGCAATTTTAAATCCAGTCCGCCTAGAAGAAACCCATGGCATCCAAATATGGACAACACTATGTTCTATCTCTGAAAGTGGATCATGATTCACTGCCTGCCTCTGCTAGCTCATGTCGCTTTCCTTCTGAGTGATCATTGGTTGACGGCGATTGTTTGGGTTTCTTGAACTTCATCTGTTGAAAATCAGGTCGAGGCTTTTGTCACCAGTCAACGCGGTGGTCTCGTCTTCTTCCGCGTCTGTCCTAGGTTGTTGTTTCCATTTCACTGTGTTGGCGAAATTTCTTCTTTGGTCATTCATGCCCTGCCTGGCGTCTTCGGGCTGCCATTCGTTGGTTGAGGCTGTAGGGTTGTCTTTTCCGGGTCTGGGTCAGGTCAATCTCGGCTCCTTGTATATGCAATCACCTGGCGTCTCTTGACTGCCATCTGTTGGTGTTGCTTGAAGTTTTCGTGTTCTCTCATCTAGATGTAGCCAAAGACTTGCAATGCCATAAATTGACGTTGCACCAATCATCCGTTGCGAACTATTGCGCCTGTCGGATAACAGGCATCATATGTGACAGCTTGGTGTTACATCGGGAAAATCAGTATGAAGCAAGTGATACTCAGAATTGACTTTTACAGACATAGGATGCAAAAAGAATATGCGACAAGACACGAAGTAAACAAACAAGCAAGCTTGTGATAACCACCAAAGCAGACACCTTCTTACACCAGATGTCATTTTTAAGACAGTGTTCCATGGGCTATGATCAATCGACATTGATATCCAATAAAGCCAGAATTGACAATATTTGATGAGCTTGATTGAAGGTCCATGAACAGATTGTGAGCGGAGGGCGACCCTATTCGACCACGCTCATATATTCATCGGTGGCTCAGTCCGACACACATACTTCTATGTTTGCCGATATATATTTTATTGAGGGTGCTCGATGCTTCTGCATGAGTTGGGTTGTGTATACAAGCTTATAAGCTTGGTCACTTGGTTGTCAAAAGTGCCGGCAAACGATGTCTACATGCATGTCTTGAGAGTTGAGCCGGGGAGAGGGACGGCCCCACAAACATGTCTCGATCCAACTTTTCTCTTCACTTCCATTCTTGCACAACCATACATCAAAGTATCAAACCATCTTTAAGATTGATTGGCTATAGACATTTCTCTCTCTCCACATTCTAGTCATACGGTCACAGTATTCGTCTTAAACATCCAGTGGTGTACAAATTCTGATCGTCATCTGCCACCGAAGCCGACTCTCTTCCAACATCAGTCTCCGTCCTGCTTTGTCCGACTACGCGACGAGGGATGTAATTATTTGAACCAATTGGCTCTGCACGCTTATCGACATTTGTTGCCTGGCATCACCCTCTCGCTATCGAGTGTCTCTTGTTGTGCATGCCTGTCCAGCAGTCTTGCATGTGCCACAGGATCTCATTCCTATGAGCCTACCCAGCACCGTGACGATCAGAGATGTGTTCATTAACTATATCGGTGCATAATAGCGCTGAATATAAGCGCTGAATATAAAACTCCCAAGACATCACGTGTCTAGCGCCACCTCGAACCAGGATAGAAAGGTCTCTTTCATTGGCACAAGTTTCATCGCCACAATGCCAGAATCCGAGCAATCACTCTTTGAAGACATATCTACTTGGCGTATTCTGGACAGGCTTCAGTGCGATCACAGCACTAAGGTAGGTAAAATATGTTTGCCATAGCGAAAGTCAAGCTATCCACAGAATCACCAGCATTGGATGTTTGCTACATGAAATGCTTCTGATATCCAAATCAAGGCTGCGCGATGAGCCAACGCATCTTTGCAACTGCCAACACGAGCGTGTCTGACCGAAGCATCATGGCTCAGATATAAGTCCTTGTGACAGTCTTATACCTGATACACATGGATTCAGAGGACATTGTCGCCCAATCGACGTCGCTTCTTATGAGTCGGTGTGGTACATGCAATTTGTCACTGCTCATTCGCAATTGTGTTGTCTTACTACTACGGTGATACTGTTGCACTCGGACGGTAATGTTTGCTCTCAATGTACGAGGTGCTTCGATTCCGCTGGATTTGCATATAAGCTCCACCTCTTGCTCCAGTCTTCACATATTCTCAACCTAAATTTTGAGCTTCTGGTTAAAACCTAAGTAACATACAATTTCTGTCCACCACGTACACCTTTGACCAGTTCAACAAGCACACACTACTGATCCGCACAAGTGTCCACCATGCCGCCCAAGAAGGGCAAGAAGCAGAAGACATGCCTTCGCTGTCCATGCGATACTGATGATGCAGTCAAATGCAATCACACCCTCAGATGCAGGGGCGATACTGGCGACTATGCCGACTTGGCAAACCTTTGGCCGGGCTTTCCTAGCGATCCAGAGACCTCGTTCAATAGTCTCCTCCGTGTAGACTGCGAACGCCTTCTCGACGCAGCATCCAACGGGCCAGTCTTCATGTATGAAGATATTACCAAGCAGATGCTGGAGCAGGCTTTGAAGACGCTGCAAGCGGATCGGAAGGGTCCCAAAGCTCCTAAACACGCCCCAACAGCCTCAAGCAGCAGAAGTGCAACCGCTACTCCTACCGCTGGGCCATCACGAACTGCTGCTCCCGAGACTGCGCCTGAGCCGCAGCCAGAGCCGGAACCAGAGCTGCAGCGAGAACCGGAACCGGAACCGGAACCAGAGCCAGAGCCAGAGCCACAACCAGAGCTGCAGCGAGAACCAGAGTTGCAGCCAGGACCAGAGCTGCAGCCAGGACCAGAGCTGCAGCCAGAACAAGAGCTGCAGCGAGAACCGGAACCGGAACCAGAGCCAGAGCGCAAGTCTGAATCTCCTCGAATCCCACCAGAGGGTCCAGCCCTCACATCATTGCAGCAACTTGCAATCAGAGACCGAGCCGATCCTTTTGCCAAGCTGTGGAACAGCTCGAAACTTGGTAGATCGGTCACAACGCCTTTTGTAAGGCCTCAGATGCGTCTCGAGCTAGATATGCCCCAGCAAGAAGGTATACCCCATGCCACCCACGAGGACGTGGGCGAACGCCAAGACTGCCGAGAAGCCTGGGTTGAAAAGATGCCGCAGATTGAGGAGCAGCGAGACGCTGTTCAGCATTTGACGGAGACGTTCACCTTGAGACCCGGCTTCGCCGACAAGAGCTCGCAACTCATGATCCGCTCCAACCACTTCGTGGTGAAACTAGACCCAAAGAAGGAGCTGTTTGAATACGAAATACTCGGCATCCCGGACAGCGCCAGTAAGGGCAAGAAGAGAGACCTGATTGAGACCTTCATGCTCAACTGCCCTGCTCTCCGGGACCAGCCCGATGAATATGCGACCGACTTCAAAAAGAAGGTCATTTCCTGGAAGAACCTTTTCGTCTGGCATGCCAAAGAAGATCCCGAAGAGTCCAGGACTCTCAGCATCCCCGGCAGGCCTGACCGCAATGATCAATCTACTGACACAGTCCTTCGCCTCAACTTTGTCCGCAAGCTTGGTGTCCAAGAGCTGAACGATTATGTCCAAGGTCGTCAGATCTCCTTTGGCAACACGGGAGTCATCGAGGCGCTCAATATCCTCATATCGAAAGGTGTCTCTGAGGCCAATGCACAGAGTATTGAGGTGGGAACTAACCGCTTCTACTACAAACCCGGATATCGAAGTCTCGCGGTTGGGCTTATTGCAATCCGCGGCTACTTTGCGTCTATCCGCCCAGGCATGGGCAACGTGCTTCTCAACGTCAACACTGTCATGGGAGCCTTTTATGATCCAGTCAGGCTTGACCTGGTGATGAATAAGTTTGACCAAAAAGACACACACTGGTCTGATAAAGCGAAAACCTTCTTGAAGGGTGTCCGTGTGCGTGTCATGTACAACCGTGCAATTCCAGCAGACAGCAAGGCTGAGAAAGTCGGTGGCAAAGGCCTCAAAGCTCAGCCAGACACCGACGGAGAATCAATCGACAGCGAGCGCCGTCGCACCAAGAGTATTTGTAATATTGGACTACCTGGTAATCAACAGACCTTTGAAAAGGACGGGAAAAAGGTCGGCGTTGTCGACTATCTCAAAGAGAGTAAGTCTCGATTTTCGATCTGCTGAGAATTTACTAATCTTGTCAGCCTACAAAAAAATCCACATCACCAACGAAGACTCGATTTGCGTGAACCTTGGTAGTGAAGCTCAGCCCTCCTGGTTCCTCGCCGAGCATCTTCACATCCTCCCGTATCAGCTGTACAAGACGAAGCTGGACGCCAGCGAAGTCGCCGAAATGATCAAACATGCATGTCGCAGTCCAGACGAAAACCGCGGGCTGATCATGGAGGAGGGTCTTCCCTCGATTGGTATTACTGCGACGTTGCCGCGTGTGCTCGTAAGTTTTGACAAAATGTGTGCCATATCACGAATGATCATGCTGATCCTCTTTTCCAGGCCCAGATAAACATGCAAATCAGTCGAACCATGGTCGAGGTGCCGGCTTTCGCGATGAAAATGCCCACGATATTGTGTCAGACAAGAAGACCACCACGACCTCAATCAGGCCCTCCCCGTCCCCAAGAGCCAAATAAGTTGCAAATTTCCAATAGCGCAGCGTTCGGCTATCACTGGGAGATGACCAAGAACAAGCCCATGAAGACTGAAAGGAAATACGACTCCAGGACCTACCTCATCAGAATGGACCCGGACTCGGGATACAGTGCAGTGCAGCAGATTGTCGGGGAATTCAACAGTGAAATCCCTTCGTACGGGTTCGGCAAAGTGGAGCTTACGCAAGGGAACTCGATGCGGTTGCCAGCCATACATAAAAACATCGCACAAGGTATCGAAGGTATCAAGGGCGGGCTCGAAGCTGCCGCAAAGGCAAGAGCAGACCTGGTGGTTCTCCTCCTTCCTTCCTCGGGCTCTTCACACGCACCCATCTACCGCTACTTCAAAAGTCAGGCTGACCAAGTCTACGGGTTCAAGACAGTCTGCATGGCCGAAGACAAACTCAAGAAAGGTGGCCTCAATAAAGCCAATCTCAAACCAGGTTGCCTCAGGTACTACATGTCCGGCATCGCCCTGAAACTGAATCTCAAACTGGGTAACTGGAACTGGGAAACGGGTGGCGATCAGGGCGAGATCCGTAACTACATCTGGAACAACCAGGGTGGCCGCCTCAACACACTTGTTCTTGGCGCCGACGTCACGCATCCCGGTCCTGGTTCCGTCGAGGGATGTCCCTCGGTGGCCGCCGTCGTCGGCAACGTCGATCTGGTCTGCGGTCGCATGCCAGGCTCCATGAGGTATCAAGCCGGGCGAGTCGAGATGATCGAAAAGCTCGGCGAAATGGTCGAAGAGCGACTGCGTGACTGGAATGGCGAGATCCGGCGCAAACGCATCTATGGCCAATATGACCTCCCCATGCGCATCATCTACTACCGCGACGGCGTGTCCGAGTCTCAGTACTCTGCCGTCAAGGCGCTTGAGATTCCTCAGATCAAAGCCGCATGGCAGCGCGCGAGGACCAAAGCCCTCGCCCAGGGCTCTACAGGATTGGTTGTTCCCAAGGATTTGGAAGTCACTTGTGTGTTGGTTTCCAAGCGACACAACACTCGCTTCTATCCCTCTCCCCAGGACCACCCTCTGCGTGACACGGACACGCCTCGCGCCAAGGGCAAGGGCAACCTCAAACCGGGCGTCGTCATCGAATCAGTAGTCACGTCCCCCTATTGGCACGATTTCTACCTCAACTCGCATTTCGGACTTCAAGGCACGGTCAGACCCTGCCATTACATCGTCATCGAGGACGACCACAAGACGTCTGCCGCTGATATACAACGCTTGACTTTTCTGCTCTGTCACATGTATCAGAGGGCCATGTGTTCGGTTTCGTATGCCACGCCTACCTATTATGCGGATCGGCTTTGCGAGCGCGGTAGACATTACCTTACTAAATTTTTTGATGGGGGTGTCGATGTCAGGAACATGAGCGCCGCAGTCGTGAAGAAGACGTTGGAGGAACATTGGCATCGGGGTGATAGGAACAGGGAGAGGGCTAACCCTTGGCATCCTGATTTGGACGGGACCATGTTCTGGTTGTGATGTGATGTGTGATGAAATATCTTTAGCCCCTTTTCTGATGGGTGAGTCTTCTTTGAGAGTGGTCTTGGCGTCGGATCTTGACTGCCATTTTGTTGGACCTATGTTGTTGAGACACTTCCGGATGGCCAAGTTGTTGGTCGAAGGACTGTTGTTGGTGCCTTGTGAGGCCATGTTTGCTTTTATTGTATTCTTTTGATAGGCTTTGTAACGAATGACAATTTGATGACACAATTGTTCCGAAAGATTGGCTTTGACTCGATGTCTTGGAAGACTTGGCCAAGGTCTTGAGCTGATCATGTACTGCCCTTACTTTATCATGGGTGGCTGCAAGGCTGGAATGAAAGTGGAGACGTGGATGGTGATGACCATGTTTGTATTATATTTTCTCTTGATAATTCTCATATGCACGCCAAGACTGACAGCATGGTACAGGTATGTCGGCCTCATAAAGATGGACCACTGCGTCCACTCAATCTGGACGCCACGGTGAGTAATTGGTCATTTCGAGTCTTCTTCGCACCAAAATAGGGCCAGACCACGGGTATGGATGGTCGGGCCCAGAGTGTTGGCGAAGTTGAGGGCAGCAAGATTGAGGAGGGATAGGGAAGGGGGAACGGGATATGGAGTAAAATTTTGTTTAATTTGTCTTTCTAAGTGCAGCTGATATGACATGCGCACGGAAAGAACATCCAGAAGTAAATCCTTAGCTCTTTCTTGTGCTCCTCAATGCGCACTACATTTTGCGTCTGTTCCAAAAGTCTTAGATGGTGGCTTAGATCATGAGACGCTCGACCTTGTCCTTGAGGGCGCGGATCTGGTTCATGAGGTCGGAGGCCTCGTTGGTGGTGATGGAAGCGGCGATGACGGCGCGAGAGACACCGCAAGCGCGGCCAAGAGCCATCTTGGACGGGACGTAGACGTATGGGACGTTCTTGTCCTCGCAGAGGAGGGGCAAGTGCATGAGGATGGCGAGGGGAGCAGTGTCAGCGGCCAGGAGGATGACCTCGGCGACACCACGGTTGAGGGTCTTGGTGGCCTCGTTGGCACCCTTCTTCACTGTGAGAGAGTCAGCACTGTCTGTCTTTGTGTCTTGTTAATGTCATGACTGAGCGTACATTGACGGTAGTGAGAGGCTTGCTGAACCAAGTCCAAGATCTCTTGGGACATGGCAGCGTCGGCCACAGGCCAGGCAGCGTTTGCATCTTGTGCGGACATTTTGTTGATGGTCTCAGGCTCGCCCGGGTATCGTTTGTTGTTTTGATGGGTTCCCTGCCTTCACGGACGGAGGATTTTTGAGATTTGTGGTGAGTTGAACGTGGTTGGAGAAATTTCGAAGCTTTGGTCGATAATAATTTCTAAAGACGAGCTGAAGGTCTTGGCAGCGGAGTGACGTCGTCAAACCTTCCTCTTGTGGACGTCACGTGAATAGGCGGCTCAAGGCTTGGCATTATCGTGAAGCTTGATGGCCAACGTCGAGCGCTATCGTCACCACCGCCAAAGCAAAGCTATCTCGCCGCCTCACAACTACCTCAACGTCGACAAAGACATCCAAGTCGCCCAGAACACGCCAATCCACCCCGGAACTCTCTCTCACATATCACAGTAAAAATGTCTTCGGATCTTTGGTACGTCCAACTTGAGTCTGGTTGCTTTTGGACGGGAGGCAGTGTGGCACAGGCAGCGACAGCAATATGTCCTTCGAGCCATACTTTCACATCTCGAACGAAGGCAGACTAGCCATATCCTCAATTCAATTGCTGACTCAATGTTTTCCACAGCCCCGTTTACGCCGTAAGTCTTCTTCGCCGCCTCCGAGCACGGCCAATGAATGAATGCCTTTGCCGCATTCAGCGAGTCGATGAAATAATCAACATACGCTTACAATGCATTACAGCCCTTCTTTGGTGCCATGGGCTGCACCTCTGCCATTGTCTTCACCTGCTTTGGCGCTGCCTACGGTACCGCCAAGGCTGGTGTTGGTATCTCGGCCATGGGTGTCCTCCGCCCTGATTTGATTGTCAAGAGTCAGTCATATCCTCCTTGGCCATCTCTCCATCTTGCGGCAAACGTAGCATTCGTACAGCCATTGCGCGCTTGAAGTCTACTTTGCTGCGAGACATGGGGGATGCCTTGAGATACTCCCGCACTATCGAAACACGCAGCTGACGACACTTTCCCAGACATTATTCCCGTTATTATGGCTGGTATCATTGCTATTTACGGTCTCGTCGTTTCCGTCCTCATCTCCAACAACCTTACGCAACAGCTCTCCCTCTTCACCGGTTTCATCCAGCTCGGTGCCGGTCTTTCTGTCGGTCTTGCCGGTCTTGCTGCCGGTTTCGCTATTGGTATTGTTGGTGATGCTGGTGTCCGTGGTACTGCTCAACAGCCAAGACTCTTCGTTGGAATGATTCTTATTCTCATTTTCGCCGAAGTTTTGGGTGAGTCTGCTTGCGATATCAATCCCTTCGATTGCGCATACTGATCATTCTTCAACCAGGTCTTTACGGTCTCATTGTCGCTCTTCTTATGAACTCCCGAGGTGCTGACTCAACCTGCTCTTACAACTAAGCCGTCCCCTTGGTTCTGAAATATGTGCGGCCAAAGAGACAATCATCCCGCATCCATGTTTCGAGGAGAGGCAGGAAATAGAAGACGAGAAACGTTGAAACGTTGAACAGCATGCGGGGAGAGTAGGAAGAGGAAAGACTGAGATGGACGAGTTTCCCGGGATGATGGGGAAAAAAAAGAAATGATAAGAAGATCTTGCTCACGAACCACAAAGCAAGCACTTGTGTCTTTTTCACATGTAGTTGTATCATTTGCGCGTCTGCGGCTTTTGCAGCGGGAAAGCGTGTTACCGGTTGTGTTCATGGACACACTTTTTGGCTCGCTTTGTATTTAGAATCTTTATGATCCAGTACATGTCCTGACATTGCTTCCCTGTGCTCCTCTTTTTCTTTTTCTTCCCTTTTCTGTTGACCCCTAAGGATTGTCCAGGTAAAAGTATCTCTCATTTCATAACTATCTGACTTCCAATCGTTTCCAACATTTTCCCATCAAGGTAAGAGATTTGTCATATTGCTTTTTTTTTATGTCATGCTTTCATTCTAATGAACAACGACGTCGAGTAAACACATAGATAGACAGAGATGGTAGACAAGGTAGACAAGGTAAGTCGACAAATGGCAGCACAGCAGAGTACGGTACGGTACCGATAAGGTACGTACGATACAAGTACGCCAGACAAACCGGTGAAGTGTAGAATGAAAACCTGACCGACTGATGGACTTATGGACTGATGGACGGACGGACCGCCTGACTGACTGACTGACCGACCGCCTGACCGCCTGACCGGGTGACGGACTGACACACCAACCAACAAGCTTGCGCAAAGTCCAAAACAAAAAAGACAAACCCGAAAAAAGCTAGAGATAAAACATAACGCCATCCAAACCATCATGCCAAGGATTAGATCTCTCAGCGCGAGCATTCCAACAACCATGACCCTGAAACTCAACCGCCTTGCGAGCCCTAAAAGCCTCATCGCTTTCCCCGTCGGCCTGAGAGGTACCGGGGAGAGGGGCGCCCTCGAACCAGGGACGCAGATAGTGGTATCCGCGGTCGCAGAGGCGGTCGGCGTAGTAGGCTGGGGCGCAGTAGGAGACGCCTTTTGTGGCGCGGGCGTAGTTGTAGCAGAGGGCGTGGGTCTGGAGGTTTGGTAGAGTTAGTATGGTGTGATGGGGGGAGTTGTGAGATGGGCTGGAGGGGGTTGTGAGATGGACTACCGCGTGGTGCAGGAAATTGGCGTCTTTTTTCAGTTCGTGGTGGAGGACTGTGTAGTGGGCGGAGCGGGCGGATCCTTGGAGTGCTTGGTGGGATTGGAGGTAGAAATCCATGAGTTGCTTGTTGGCGCTGGTGACGCCTTCTTTGACTAGCAGGCCGGGCTTGACAATGCCGTTGTAGAGCTTGGAGTCCTGGCCCTTGATGGGATGGCCGGCTTTGGATGTGCTTTCATACGTGTCTTCCGCCTTCAAAGGGTAGAATCTCACATGGTGACGCTTGGTGACTATGAGGAGTGTGATTGCGATACCTTTCTTGTATGAAAGCGAGAACTTTGACTTGAACTTATCTTGACTTGCTCTCACTGCGGCTTGGAGTTGTGGAAGCTCCTTTGAAAGGACTTGCCCGTATTGGCTCTCGCTGACACCATCACGGTAGAAAAGGATCCCTTCTGGCCAGAACTGGCTTTTGCTCATGTAAGCTGTTAGTCTCTCGACCACCATTTCCCACAGATTCTGGATGATCTACAGTGCTGTCAGCAGTATTACTCCAATTTCAAAAGGGGAGAGATATGGTACCTCTTGTCCTCCAGGGTTCAGACGCATTGATCCAGGAAAGTTCGCCACTAATGAATCAGAATTGCCGACTACAGCAGCGATAGACGGAGTTCCAAGCTCGGATCCCTGTGGTGGATGAACGACATCGGCTCCGAGAACAATGAAATTCTTGAGCAAAACTTCGCCAATAGGCTTATTTCTCAGCCTGTCTTCCACGATGTGGTTGGTGCCACCAAGTTTGAGATTGAATTTCATCGCAAGGTTTGCGAAAAAACCCTTATCAGCCAGTAACCTTTTGACTTTGTCCGCAGTGACGCACACAGTATGCACGCCGATATTGATATCAAAAACACGTTTGCGTTGCGAGTATTGCTTTTTGTCGGCCTCAGGCAGAACAACAAGGCAGATTCTCCATTTGGGTTGAATGGGCTTGAGCTTCTCGATCATTACAGTCTCAGTCAATGTCAGAATGCCAGGAACTTCTTTCGGCAGCGGGTCAACCGTAACTTTGCCCATGCCGAGGTCAGTGAATGCAATCCTCAAGGCTCCTACAACTGACGATACCGTGGAATCTCCGGTACTGTCGCGGCAATCGATGATGCCAACGACGCTCTGGCTTGCAGGTCTATGGAAGTACCTGTCTCTGAGGTTCCACGAAGCAAGCTCAGGCGTTTCACTTTTTGCTCTGCCTTTGCCTTCCTTCGTCTGGTATTGAACTTTAGGCGCACCGAGGAGCTCACTGGGAACCTGCATGAGTTGATCCTCGACGTCCAGATTGAAACCGGACTATAACACGTTAGTGGTAAAAAATTAGGCAAAGGAACAGAGACGTACAAGCTCGGCTCGCATAGGGCTGATCCCAAGCAGGTTCAGACCTTCGTTGACTATCAAATTGGCGTTCGCCGCTGGATGACGGAGAGCAAAGCGAATCATTTCGCTAATATGAGTCGGACCCATGGTACCTCGAAAAGTCTGGTGAATGTCGATTTCGAGGAACTCTGGTGGGATCCAGATCGGACCCATCCCTGGACTCTTAGTATTCTCAGTTGACACAGCAGACTTCCCCTTGTCTTGAGCCTTTCCTTTCTTTTCGCCCTGGCGCACAGCTGGCCCAACGTTCCCACAATCCAAGTCTGTGAGATGGATGACTTTTTTCTCTGTATCTGTAAGCATGACAGGCATGGACAAGGCCAAGGATTACTCACTGTCTTCTTTAAAGTGCGTGAACACGGTCTTCCGTGTACCTTGGATTTCGACTTCTTGATTATGTGGTCTGAGACCAAAACCAGTGATGGTCTTTCTGCGATTTTCTTTGTCGTCGAGCTCACTCTTGATCTCTTTGCGGGAGTAGGTGATTCTCACCCTCAAACCTTTCAGAAGCTTTTGTAAAGCTTGATCCGATCCATACCCAAAGCGACGAGGCATTTGTAAGAAATCCGAGACCATCAGGGGCTGATGGAAGGCAGTGGTGATGGTATTGACATTGAGAAGAATTCGATCTGATCCAGGACGGAGTGATGTAAAGTATCTGGATTTTGTTCTTAGTCTGATTCCATGGTAAGGGATGAGAAAGAGTCAACATACCCACGGAAGGCGTCCAGATACATCATTGGGCGAAAAGCCCCAATCTTGTAAAACTTGTTTGCCACAACGTGCATTACCCCGTCAGGACGCTCAGACACGTAGCGTGCGACTATGGCATTCAAAGCGGTCATTTTAACTTGGCCGTTGGCGTCGGTCAAAAGGTTTGCGTGCGGCGGCGATTGCTGGTCAAAATCAAGAATACCTCCTGGTGTCAGGTTGGCCGCGGAAAGTGTGACAAGTCTGCCGTTCTGTTGGCGATACTGAAGGCCTTGAACCACGACAGCAGGTTCCTCGCTAGGAAACAACTTCATGGACCAAATGGTGTTTTCGTAGTCAGTAGCCCAAGGAATAGAAGGATCATTCAGGGGGGCATGACTGCGAAGGCTCTTGAAGATTCTTCTCTTCTCACTCTTTCGTATTTCCCTCATCTCGCTCTCACGTGGTTCCTGCTCCTCATGGTTCTCACTTTTCTGCCCCTTGTCGGATTCTGAAGCTCGTGATGCAAACGAAAAGGTGACATTGTAGACGAACAGCTCTCTTGGAATAGACTTGATAAGGAAGTGGTTGGTCTGAACCATATCCTTCCCTGAGTTTTGTGGTGGTGGATAGATGGCGAATCGGTAGACGTCGTCTTGCGGATTTGCTTCACCGTGTCCATCTTCAAGCTTAGGTTGGTGATCTGGGTCCATAGGGAAACCTCTGCTATGTTCGTCGGATCCGGCTCCGCCTGTGTTGCCACCACCCCTACCTCCGCCTGTATTGCCACCACTCCTACCTCCGCCGCCCGTACCCCCCGTACCTCCACCAGCACCGTCTCTATCGCCACCTCCAGGAGCATTGCTTCTCTGGTACTTATTTCTGTTCCAACCACTCATTTTTGCTTTGGATTGATTGAGTATGCGAGTACCTACGTTACGGAAACAATCTTACTAGACTTGGTTTGGTTGCCGAATTGAGTGACTCTAAGTTGATCACGATTGAGCGAATAGGATGCTTATATGCTCATTCGCTTCAATGTGGTGATAGCAGCCGACAAAGCGGCAGCAAAGGTTGCATGTTTGCCATCCATCACACGATGAAAACCACAATCAGCTTCTTGAGGAGGAATTGTAAAAAGGAGAAGGGAGAACAAATAATGAAGGAAACTGCTTGTCCAAGACTTGCAACACATAACTACCTTACAGAAAGGCAACAGTTTGGTGGATATTACCATATTCGATTGGTCCAAGGAATCAGCCGCAAAGCGGTTCCTGCGTTGTTGCAGTCATGATAGCAAGACCCATTGTTGAAGTGAGAGTGGCAATCATTTGTTGGAAATAGGGCACAATTTTCATGGTCGACCATCGCTGCTCCGGTGGACTCTTCGCCGCCTCAGGTGTATCAGACAGACACCTTGAATGCTTTTGGTCACCGCCAGTTGTCGAGAAATATGTATGTCCTCATTCCTAGACCCCACGTCGTGGTGGAGATCGGCTACATTTTACCTATTCTGGAGAAATACTCCGTGGCTTGCCTGTGACCGAGCGGCGATTTGACCCAACAGGACATTTGGTAATAGATATCCGCTAAAGATGTACTGGAGGCCTTGGTACCTGTTTCGTAGAGTAACATGGTGCAATCAACGAATCTGTAACTGTTTACCTAGCAAGAGTTGTAGGTGCAATTAAATAATGCTTCGCGCCAAGTATGCGACCGGCCAGAGTTTCCTATTCAGGACTTTGACTAGCTCACACCACCCGCACCCATATCTCGGACGTTTCTTGGACATGATCGGGTTGCTTCCATACAAAAGCCTTTGCTCTCTCACCGATCCTCGTCTAGTTGCTTCCCATTCCTCTCATCATTCTCTCAAGATTACAGTAGATTTTGTTATACTAGCTACGAAGGCAGATCAGAATCACGTTTGGATTACAGATCCGAGAGCCGCCCAATACCGCCGAACTATCTCCATTCTCCGAGCATTAACCTCTTGGCCAACGGCAGTTTGACGAAACACCCCTCATACCCCACCCCGCTGTACAGGGCAGCTACAGGAACACATAACCGACATCATCGACCTCAACACGGCGTGACACTTTCTACCTCCACGCCACTCACACCCCAACCTATATAAAAAGATTCGACTCAGGTCGGTTTAATTCAATCTTTACCACACACACATATCAAAATGCCCGCCGACACCGTTGGTAAGACGATTACCTGCAAGGCCGCCGTCGCTTGGGAGGCTGGCAAGGACCTCAGCATTGAGGACATTGAGGTGGCACCACCAAGGGCCAACGAGGTCAGAATTGAAATCTACTACACCGGTGTCTGCCACACAGACGCATACACTCTTTCCGGCAAAGATCCCGAGGGTGCTTTCCCTATCGTCCTCGGACATGAGGGTGCCGGTATTGTCGAGAGTGTTGGCGAGGGAGTCACCAGCGTGAAGCCAGGTGACCACGTTGTTGCTCTTTAGTGAGTTCTATCCGTCTCTCCCCTTCCTGATAGCTGTCGGTTGGCGACACAGTACAGCTGTTGTATTCGCTTCAATACCAACAGTTGCCCAGCGGGTGCAAGCTTCACTTGATCACAGACTGATTCCTACTTTCCACAGCACCCCAGAATGCCGCGAGTGCAAGTTCTGCAAGTCCGGAAAGACCAATCTGTGTGGCAAGATTCGCGCGACCCAGGGCAAGGGTGTCATGCCTGATGGCACCTCCCGCTTCAAGTGCAAGGGCAAGGACCTCCTCCACTTCATGGGCACCTCTACATTCTCCCAGTACACCGTCGTTGCCGACATCTCGGTCGTTCCAATCACCGAAAAGGCCCCTATGGACCGTACATGTCTGCTCGGCTGTGGTATCACCACTGGTTACGGTGCTGCTGTCATCACCGCTGGCAAGGGCGGTGTCGAGAAGGGCAGCAACGTCGCCGTCTTCGGTGCCGGTTGTGTCGGTCTTTCCGTCATTCAAGGTTGCGTCAAGAACGGATCAAGCAAGATCATTGTTGTTGATGTCAACGACAGCAAGAAGGAATGGGCAGAGAAGTTCGGTGCCACCGACTTTGTGAACCCCAAAGAGCTCAAGGATGGTCAGACTGTCCAGGAGAAGCTCATCGAGATGACCGATGGTGGTTGCGATTACACATTCGACTGCACTGGTAACGTGCACGTCATGAGGAGTGCTCTCGAGGCCTGCCACAAGGGCTGGGGTGAGAGTATCGTCATTGGTGTTGCTGCTGCTGGTCAGGAAATTAGCACCAGACGTGAGTCGACTTCCTGCATCCACAATCCTTGACTGAGCACACATGCTAATCGTTATCGTTAACCACAGCTTTCCAACTCGTCACCGGTCGTGTGTGGAAGGGATGCGCCTTTGGAGGTGTCAAGGGTCGCACTCAGCTTCCTGACCTCGTCAATGACTACTTGAACGGTCAACTCAAGGTTGACGAATTCATCACTCACAGACAGCCTCTCGTCAAGATCAACGAGGCTTTCGGTGATATGAAGGCCGGCGACTGCATTCGTTGCGTCGTCAACATGAGAGACGAGTAGAGCATGACACTATGAATGTACGCCACGTCTTGATATGTTTTGGAAAAGAAATCTTGGAGGGCTCAGAGGAAAAATCGTCCACGCCCTACTGGTGCATTTTGTGTAGATTGCTGTACATACTCGCACCCACGTCTTGGAATGAACGCGTTGAACGATTTTGATGCTACTACATGTTCCATACTTTTCATGCCACCGGTTGCTGGTACTCCGCTCCTGAAGACAAACACGCACCTGTACAAGCAGATAGCACGTAGCACGCCACACGTCACGTTTAGATGATCAACCCGTCCCGTGTGGAGTATGTCCGCCTCTCCACTATGATATCTAGTGCCCCTCGCGCACACACACACAGCATCAGCTGATGAGACTTCTGTGCTTGTATGACTCGTGCTCTGTGATTACTGACAAGCGGACCGATGCACTGCGAGACACGGGAGTTTCACAAGGCTCATCTTATCTCCGCTTTGTAAGCGCCAAGGTCCAAAGGGACCGCCAACTCAGCCCTTTCTCCAGCTTTTCTTTGCTAGTCCCCGACGTCTTGGGCACCTACTGTACCGAGCATCACAAAAACTTCTGGAAAGCTTTCGAAGTCTCCCATGTGAATCGGCCTCATCCCGTTCCATTCACGCAAGGGGTTAGAGTCCGTGATGTGGCCTGTTTCTGTCGGCCGTAGAGTCTTTCCAGTCTAGCAGCGGTGTAAGGTTTGTAAGCATACCTTATGTATACAGCGGTCAAGTTATCTTCTTAAAACAAACCAATTCACCCACTTCTTTCCTTAGCCATTGACTGTTTCTACTGCTTCCGCTAGATACCCTTCTCTTTCCGTCTTATCTCCGCACTATACATATTTCAGAATGTCTGTCCGCTTCGAAGGCAAGAAGGTCGATCCTTCCCCATTGGCCAAGCCCATCCACTTCGAGTTTGCCAACCGTGATGCTCCCAATGTCTTCCTCAAGGGTGCCATGTCTGAGCGTATGGCTACATGGGACCCTGTTGACTTTGACAAGAGTGGTATCCCAACAAGGGAACTCATCAACGTCTACAAGCGATGGGGCGAGGGTGAGATTGGAGTCATCCTCTCTGGAAACGTGAGTACAGCGCGATTCAATGTTGCTCGCCCGCAGCACTAACAGAAGCGCCCCCCCAGGTCATGATTGAGCCCGACCACCTGGAAGCCGCTGGTAACCCCGTCATTCCTCGCAGCGCCAAGTTCGAAGGCGAGCGCTTCGAGAGGTTCACAGAGTATGCCGCCGCGACCAAGAAGCATGGATCTCTCGCAGTCGCCCAGGTCTCACACCCCGGTCGTCAAGTCGCGAACGGAATTCAGAAGAACCCCATTTCTGCCTCTGATGTTCAACTCACGGCTGATGTTCTCGGCATGAAGTTCAACAAGCCTCGTGCTGCCACCGAAGAGGATATCAAGAACATCATCGAGGGTTTCGCCCACGCAGCAGAGTTCCTCGAGAAGTCCGGCTGGGACGGAATCCAGTTGCACGCCGCCCACGGTTATCTCCTGGCCCAATTCCTCTCCCCCACCACCAACCAGCGCACAGACAAGTACGGCGGCTCTCTCGAGAACCGCTCTCGTCTGATCATCGAGATTGCTGCCGAGGTCCGCAGGCGTACCTCCAAAAACTTCATTGTTGGCATCAAGCTCAACAGTGTCGAGTTCCAAGACAAGGGTTTCAACCCCGAGGACGCCAAGGCTCTCTGCCAGCTTCTCGAGCGAAACAACTTCGACTTTGTCGAGCTTTCCGGCGGCACCTACGAGAAGCTCGCATGGGCTCACCAGAGGGAGTCTACCAAGAGGCGTGAGGCTTTCTTCATGGAGTTTGCCGACATGATCACCCCTTCTCTCACCAAGACCAAGGTCTACGTCACCGGTGGCTTCAGGACCGTGGGCGCCATGGTCGAGGCACTCGGCGCAACCGACGGCGTCGGCATCGGCCGTCCTCTCTGCCAGGAGCCCCGTCTCTGCAAGGACATTCTCGCCGGCAAGGTCACCGGCGTCATCAAGTGCCTCGTCCCCGACAACGACTACGGCACCTCGGTCTGTCTCGCCGGTGCCCTGATCAAGGAAATCGGCAAGGACCTCGAGCCCACGGACATGAGTATCCCGGAGAACGTCCAGGGCTTCGCAAACGACATGGGTACTCTCATGGCGAAGATGGCAGCAGACCCCACCACGTACGGCTACTGCGACCTCAGCTCCAAGACCGTCCCTTACGGCGCTGCTGTCCTCAACTGAAAAGCACAAAGTGCCTGTTCTTTCGTTTACGCCTGCCTATAGAATTTTTTAGTATATAGACCCATAGACGCCCATAGAGGATAGAAGATTTAGATGATCTACCTTAGTAATTTCACCTTATCATTCATGATTCAGTTTATACGTCACAGAATAATCGTAGTCTCTGAATTTAGTGCGCGTACGTGTACGTCCATACGTGTACCCTAAACTCACATCTCAAGGAAGCACGTACATCAAGATCCCCTTGTCAAGAGCATGCACGCAGCAACACGACGCGGCGCGACGCACCTTTCATGACCTCAAACCACCGTCTCACGCCCAGGATACAGTCGAGCGCACTGTGCGCTCGTCACTTACTACGCAACCACCTAGCTCTCAACGCCAACGACATCGACATCGGCATGGACAAATCTCGTGTCCTTAGTCTTCGTATACGACAATAAACAGGTCCAGCAGAACAATCTTGATAACCATCGGACCAGCGACAGCGCGGTATAAGATAGTCGATGGTCGATGGTCGATGGCTGTAGACCACCCCCCGGGACCACCCATGGGACCAACCCCCCCTCACCCCGGACCACTCTCAGTCAGCTACAAAGTTAGTCTGACTGCGACAAGATCAAAGCGACAAAGTCGGCGACAAGATACAGCTATCACCCGTAAAAACCGACTCAGATGATTAAAGTATAGCCATGTTTTTGCATACTACTTAGTAAATATCTCAAACCAGACTTAAACTGTCTCTTTCTTTTTCTTCGTATTTCACAAGCAGTTTCGTATTGCCGGGGGGATTCGTACTTAGTACTCGAGCAGACGGCTGTGAATTGACAAGTGATTGTAAACAGTAGAATGGCATTTCCCCTCTCCCTCTTCTTGTTGATGCTGTCGGTCTTCGGGTGCAAGGTGCGGGAATAGTGGGCTCTGAAGGGTGCCTGGTGAGATGACTGGATCTGTTCATATGCGAGACGGGGACATCGATATGGTAGATAGAGGGAAAGAAAGAGACGTGAACATGCGACCTTGTATGCGCTTTCGATATTATATACGGGATTCGTGAAAGTACTATCTAGGTCGAATCGGATACCGTCTCCTTCGTCTGTATTCGTGGTGTCTTTGTTATGTTTGCTTCCTTCGATGGTACCTTGACTCGAACGCAAACATCGCACTGCCTTGATATGCTTTTCGCGGAGGTGGACCGCCGGTAATGCTGGAGAAGGTAAGGGCTGGGGCTCAGCTGATTTCCGAGTACATATCAAAGCTGGCGACGTGACTATCCTCCATGGGATGTGTTTGCAGAAGCTTCCCAAATAAGTCGCACAAAGCTGCTCGTTCCATATCCCAGTGCTCCAAGACCATGTTCGCCGACTCAATATGAATTGCACTTGTAGAAATATCAATCTCTGGAGGGAGATGAGCAGCATGATGCATCCTGGTTATACATCTTCCCTCATCAGGTACCTTGTCTTCGACAGACTGTACCTCTGAAACATGTTGTGTATTCTCAGAAAACAGATCTCTGACATATCGTATCCTTGCAAAGCCTTCTTGACCTTCCAACCAGCGGCGCGAGTGATAAGGAATATTACCGAACCGTTCCTGCACTGTGATGGGTGAAAACAGGGAGAATTTCCCTGCAATGCTGGCCCAGCCAGGGTCATCCATCTCTCTGCAAAACCCTAGATTATGCCAACTGTCCACGGCTACTTCCAGACCAAGACGACCATGGTCGAAGACGATTATTGTGAACTCGCTTGGACACAAAGGACATCTCCATGGTCCACAGATAGTTGTGTTGGAGCAACTAGACTTTTCGGGGAGTTTCCTCAATTTGAGATCGATCAATCGTGTGATATCGAGTGTGTTCCGTAAATGAGTGCAGACGCTGAAAGAATGGTCGCCAATCCCGAATCGTCTCAGAGCCCAGCGTTGCTCGGGTGGAAACCATTGCCGTCGACAAACTTTCAAGATGAGGAGTTGATCCTGGTGAATAAACGGCGTGATATCCATCTTTCGGAACCACTTTGGCTGCCAGAGCCGATCGGACACTATTTTTTGGTCATCGTTGGAGTTGTGAAGCTCCCAGGGAGTCGAGAATGATAAAGAAGACAGGGGAAGGCCAAATTCAGCACCATATAAGTGTCGTTTCATGACTAGATAAGCATCATGAAATTCGATGTCGTAATCTCCTCTCAATGGCGATAAGATTGAGAATTCTAGCCGGGACTGAGGATGACAATAATTCAAGAGACAACTCCATCTTAGTGGTAGGCTGTTGAAATTCGATAGTCGTTTCAGCATCCTACAGGAGTGACACAGATACAGCCCGGGGTTGTCCTTTTCCAGAAGCTGTAGAAAATCTATACGGTCTTTCTCAGGCGCTTTGCGCTCTGGGTATTTAAGAGGAGTCCGAACCAGCTGTAGGTAATATTTTGACAAGCCTAGGCTGGCATGTATGTCCTTGCAAGTCAGGGACAGAGTTGCCTTGGACGGTGTATCAAGAAAGTCCGCTATACTGAGTAGCATCTCGATAGGTAACAGATTCAGGTTCGTCTCAGAACCTTTTCTGATGGCGTGCACATTTCCGGCCATCTTGTCTCGTAAGGCTGCCTTTTCTACCCTCGTTGGTGGCAATACTGCTTGGGACTCGGCAGAGTTGCCAAGGACGTGAGAATCTTGCTGATTTGGACAGTAATGTGGCCATTGTGAAGGGACGTGTGCTCTTCTTATAGAAATGGAGGTTGTGCAATTGAGGTAGGTGCTGTTGGACACTGGAACAGGGGGCACGTAAAGGGCCCTCGGTTTGGGAGGCCGGACAAGGCTTGGCAGGGGTCATGATGGTACTTGAATGGACATCATCAGCACGCCCTTGGACCAATTAGAGGACATGTTATGGACAGCCGCGTCCAAGTGTCATATTGACAAGCACAGATGGGGTATATATACTCGTATGTACTCGTATTAACTATTATATGTACAAACCCGACCAGCACGCTACTCATCCTCGGAGCAGCTAGCCAAGTTCCTCGAATCATGATCTATATGTGCGTGCAGAATGTGCATGCCTTGCAACTCCTACCGTCCAAATTTCCCACACAATGCAAGATGCGCAGTGGCTGATCGTGCTCGTGAGAAAGAAAAAGGGGGGGAATCCATACACACATAAGCTACATTTGCTCTTCATCCAGTTTATTCCTTGACACCAACGCAAAGCACCTGCGATAACAACGGGCCGTGGTCAAACCACAAAGGCTAAATGTGCTGAGCGCGGTGGTGAATAACATCAGCGCCACCTCGACCCAGAATTAGCACCTGCACCAGCACCCATACTCTCTCGAGCCGCTGCACCCGCCAGATCAACCTTGGCACTAGCCACGCGTGGAAGGCCAGTACTGCCAGTACTACCAGTATTGCCATATCCAGCACTTCGTGCCTGTTGATGATTTCTATCGGCGAGCAAAGCACCGTTGCTAGTTCTCTTACTGCCAGCAACAGCATTGTGGTTGACACTGATGCTGGGTAGTCTAGTCGTGCTGTCATCCCTGCTCATTTGTTGCGAGCCAGGGGCCAGGCTTTGGCGTCGACTTGTGGCGATGGGAACCTTCATGGGACTGTTTGTTGAGGCCATTGGGGCATTGTTCTTCAAGGCTGTGCCAGGAGTATCAGGAAGAGGGCGTGCTCGAACTGGCGTGCTAGTTGTCGCTGTAGACAGGGAGCTCCCTGCCGTCGTGCTATTTGCTAATGGGATTCTCTTCACAGGACTGTGTGAAGAGGCGCTAGTAGTGGTCAGGACGCCCGGAGTCGAAGTAGCTGCTTTGACGCGAGCACGTTCACGACGCATGGGCTCGTTTGTTATGAATGGGTGGTTGAGTGCCTGATCAGGGCGAAGTCGTTTGTCTGGATCCCATCTCAGACATTGAAGGAGAAAGTCAAGGAAGGCTTCATCGTCGCATTTCAGGGCACCACTGAGTGTCTTGCTGCTTGGTCTTCTTCGTCGACCTTTGCTGGACACTGTGACGCGAGGTTTGAGAGAGGAGTCGAAAAAGAGCTTTCTTCGAGTGCATTTCTCGATAATGTCGCGTGAAGGAGGGCCAAAGATCTCCATGATGCAAGCCAGTTGCTCCTGTTCATTCTCGCCAGGGAAGATCGGATATCCAGTGTAAAGTTCAGCAACAATACAGCCAACACTCCACATGTCTATTCCGAGACCATATTCACTTCCCAATATGACTTCCGGACTGCGGTAAAAACGGGATTGAATATACGTGTAGACTTTCTCGTCTGCCTTGCAAGAGGAGCCGAAGTCAATCACACGAACATCTGCGCGGCGAGGGTCGCACAGCAGGATGTTCTCGGGCTTCAAATCGCAATGGATGACACGCTTGTTCTGGAGCAGATTAAGACAAGTGAGGATTTGGCGAGAGAAGCGACGGATGATGTTCAAGGAGAAACCTGTGAACCCGTGTGCCCGGATCAGCTCGTACAGGTTGATGCTGAGACAGGGCGAGGTAATGCAGAGGTGGGAACGGAAGTAGAACGAGGACGTGATCGTAAGCGTTGCGTGTTCTCCATCAGGGTCCTGTATAACGTCAGCTTTCATCAGTCTCCAAGAAGTATCGTTCAACTCACCCATTCTCTTAGCTTGTTCAGGATGTTAACCTCGACCAGTGCCTGCTGGTGGAATCGCTTCTTGTTGCGGATAATCTTGACAGCACACAGAGTGCCATACTTGTGATCGATACACCTTACAACTTGACCGAAACTGCCTTTGCCTAGCACGTCAATAATCTCATATCGATAGGCGAGGTGGTCTCCCATGACAATGTTGTAATCGCCCCTCTCATCGTCGTAACCAAAGTTATTTGTGCCACCGCTGGAAATGTCTCCGACGTGCTTCTTTGCGTCTTTCCTGCCGCAGAAATAGACGCCTTCCTTGTAGTCGATAATTTCGCCTTTCTCGAAAATGTTCAACAATCCGGCTGAGGACTGGATAGCTTGGGCAGGAGTAACACGATCCTTGCGCGTTGCGCGTTTTCGAAGCTCGTCGGTTTCCCGAGCTGCGACATCCACATCTCTTCTCTTTGAGGACAGTCGCCTCATCTCCTCATTAGCAACGATGTCATCTCTATCAAGAGATAGTGCTGATTTGTTTTGAGTCTTTGCTGGCGTGGCGGGTGCTGCGAGTCTGGGCCCGGCGTTTCGGCTTCCGGAGCCCAAAATAGACCAAGAAGAAGATCGCTGCGCGGTTTGAGTAGAGTGCATCTGACGAACAGCCGGGATACTGCCTGTGTTCGGCTTCGTACTGTTCGTACTATTCGTTGGCTCAGGGGCAGGAGCATTGCTAAGGGTCGATGACACAGAAGGTTTTCTCCTCGAGATCTCGACTGACTTGCGCGTGATAGGGTTTTCCGTCTTTGCAGCAGTGGCACCGAAGTCTGCAAAGGTGGCTGATGCGGGCAATCTAGGTGGCGGCATATCATCATACTTCGGCGGGCTTTCTTGGGATATTTCAGTTGGCGGGGTAGGAGGAACTTTGGTGGAGGTTCGGCGCCATCCCAGACTAAGCTTCCTGCGCAATGAATTGCCAGATGAAAGCACCTCCTGGTCCTCATTCGATGAGATGGTATGCGCGGATGCAGAATCTTTAACGATAGACTTGGAGACCGCACGGGCACGAGGACCCATTGGCTTTGCTGTCTGTGGCTCGGCATCGTGGCTGTTACCAAGAGTGTATTCGTCAGGTAATCTAGGCCTGCCAAAATTGGCACCTTGCTTTGGGAGGGAACCAGAAGTAAAAGGCGTGATGCCCCGTCTGTTTGTCGGGGAAGGTAGGGGAACACCTTCGTTCGGTTCTTCATAACCTCCACCCCTGAAGGCGTAATGTGAGCTATTACTGCGAAGATTCTGCGGCAAAGAAGGTTCATCGTCGTTACGCCTGTAAAAAGTGGCTTTGAAAGCGGTCATTGGTGTGCTAGGAGTCTTCGTAAAGTTTCGTTGCTTCGGTGGCGGTGTCATTTCCTCTCGTTCGTCATTGCGTCTTAGTGGGGGTGGGAAGGAATTGATGCGGTGGGCAGTAGGAGTGCTCAGTGGCTGTAAGCTCAGCGGTGGAAGACGCAATGGCTGCAAAGACTTCTTGTTCGCTACTGATGATGAAGGCTGGATCTGAGTGGTGATTCCTTGGGTTGCGGTAAGACCACGTCGATGGCTTTTCCTCTCCGAGGATGGTGTATGTGGGAGTTCGGGCCGTGTCCTTGCTGCTGCTCTCGGCGGGGCACCCTCGTTACTATCAGTACTTCCAGACAAGCTTCCCGACGTCTTGAGTCCGTGGAAAAAGGGAACCGTGGTGTCCAACTGATCCTTCGGAGATTCATAAGCCTTGGGAATGGCAGGTACTGGTGGAACGAGCTCTTGACCATCATGCCTCTCTGCAGAACTGTATACGTTGCGCTTTGGAGTTGGAAGCTTCGAGGTCGATGCGCTCTGTCCGATTCTGGCTGAGCCTGAGGCACTGGGAGCGCGCAGCGACTGATAGCTGGAGCTTCGAGAAAGCGACAAGGAGGGTAGCTGTATTTTCGAAGTATATTCGGGAGTCACTCTTGCGGACGAGGGAGTCACACTTGGCATCCTTGGGATCAATGAGGGAGACCGGGTGGGAGTTGGCATAGTCGGCACGGATTCCTTCGTAGATTCTTTGCCCGGAGACAACGGAGGCTGTTGCTTCATCGATATACGCTTGAGTCTTGCCTTGTCAGTAGGACTGATAGTACGACCCAGACCACTTATCCGCCCAGACTTCCGCTTATCAATGGAAGATGGTGTATCAGATCTAGGAGTCTTGGGCTTCGCGGCAGTTTTGGTAGCTGTTGAATGCTGTTGCTCCGGTCGAGATAATTCAGGCAAGGTATTATGTCGAGGCAATAACTGAGAAGGCTTTGCTTTGGACAAAGATGCCGTGGTGGGCTTCATGGCATGTGACTTGGGTTGGTCCAGAGCAGGATGCAGGGGATTGAGGGCCCTACGGACGCCCTTTGACAAGGAAGGGGTGCGTGAGACAGTAAAGTGCGGAGCGGGTGAAGCAGTGATTGATTGTTCTGCCCGCCTTGCTTGCAGCATGTTGCCTAGCACTCCGGGACCGACTGACTTCCTTGGTTGGCGGGTTGCAGCTGAAGCGGCAGATTGAGCAGCATGAGATACATTCGAGGTGGCCTGACTTTGACGGCGGGTGCGTAGAGACAGGGTAGCGTCCTGGGTTCTCGTTGGCATTGGTGGGACATTGCTAGCTGCTTCAGACGACATCTTGGTCGCGCGAGCAGCATTGCTGTATCGGTGTGTGAAGGTTTGCTGAGAGTCACCGCCCTTTAGCGATGGCACCGGTGGTACATCTGATCCGGAAGAAGGGGAATCGCCCGCTCCTGCTCCTGCAACCCTTGTGTTTGCCATTGACCTTCGCCGGCTGCCTTTGTCTGCAATATTGTCTCCTCCACCAGCCCCGGGCTTTGGAAATTGGTTCAGTTTCGGGCTCGATATGGACTCGTATGAAGAGATGCTCGTTTGGAAGTCATCGAAGTTGACCTGAGGCAGGAAGTCAAAAGCTCCAAGACTGGAGGTGGGCTTGTGACGGGTGCTGTCCGATTTGTCAATCGAGTCGCCAAAGTTGTAACTGCCTTGACTGCTGTTTGTCGAAGTGTTGAAGCTGTTGTTGAAATTTGGTTCGCTAGCGGTGGAGGGCAGGAAGGAACGACTCAGCATGGCGGCCGTATTCTCACTGACTACCCTAATTCACTACTCAGCATCGTCAATATCAATCGATGCCTATCACGCGTACCTCTTGGATGGAGACTCAAATGGTCGAGGCCCAAGGGGAACCCGGTTCTCTTTCAGCGTTGACCGCCGTCGGTGGGCAATTGTGGGATGTCTTGAGTCGGCCGTCGTGGCAGCCGTCGTCCTCGTAGCTGAGGCAGGAACACTGGGCTTCCGGAACGAGATAGCATTGTCATTGGCGTCGATAGATGCCCTTTGAAACTTCCTGCGGGTGCGGGACTCGGCTGGATATTGTGTCAGTGTCTTCCGTTATATTGTTTGAGGTCCATGTGCACGGCGACGACGGCAGCATGATGCGGGTGGCGGCAGCGGGAGACTCGGGGGTGTTGATGCTCACTTTCAGTGCCCGACTCCTCGGCCTGGCTCTGTTTGTCAGAGGCAGAACCAAAACATGCTTGTTGTTGTGTCTTTGATCGGGTTCGAGAAGCGACCTCCATGGCGATACTGTATGATCAACAAACTGAATCCCACACGCTATAACATCCAGTGGCCAGTCCGAAGGAGTGAAGAACCGTCACTGTGCAGCTCGCGCATCGGTGTCAACAATTGTGTCAAGAAGTAAGAAATTCTTTCAACGATTGTCCGTGGGTTTCAAGTTATGCGGCACTGTTTGTCTCTATCCCTTTACCACGCTCGGTCTGTTCGTCATGGCATGATTCACAAAGACATGACCGAAGACTGTGTCTGCTGATCCGAGTCCTACGTTGCTGAGCTTTCGCGAGGATATCTATCGACGCACGGGACCTGTATTTTGTGTGAGGCGTAAAGGAGGGGGAGGTATCACAATGTCCATGCGGCCTGACGACTTGAATACACGGTCTGCCTTTAGATTATTATTGCTCCCTTGAACCCTCAAAACAGCATAGTGACCTGCGCATGGACGCTTTCCCAAAGCTTGTCGGTAGCGGTAATGCATGCAGCATCGGCAGTAAGCTTAAACACTTTCAATAACATTCGTATATGCATGTAGTTCTAGCTTTCCAACTGCTCTCTCTCCCACCTCTGCTGCTTCTTGATTGGATATATGTGCCTATTGCATTTCTCCTGTCTCTCATGTTCATGAGCATTGACAAACATGAGGTGCCCTGCTTCGGTCCACATCCGGCAGGCCACCAGAGCGGGCTCGGTAACGCCGTCCGTGCAGCAGCACGACCTTCAGAGCCCAAACAGTAAAGACCGACGCCATGGCGAATTTGCAACACGAGCCGCAATAAAATTGGAAATACTGTGATCGAGCATTTCCGCTGCAGGTAGTACACACCGCATAGCATAGGATATACTTCCATCCCTGTAGGACACCTTTCAAAATGCCACGCGATCCGTTGATAGGCCTCGTCGGCAAGCCTTCGTCAGGCAAATCTACAACTCTGAACAGCTTAACAGATGCTACGGCCAAGGCAGGTCCGCCTACCAGCACCATGCTCCTTCATCTAAGCACCCGTTGACACTTGTGCTGTAGGAAACTTTCCGTACGCTTTGGCTGAGACTCGGTGTATAAGTTTGCGCACATCATTCTAATCAGTTTCCATCCAGTTTCACAACCATTGATCCGAATCGTGCCGTAGGCTACCTGCAGATACAATGCGCCTGCTCAAGACCTGGTCTCCCTAATTCCGGAGAATCGCCGCTGTCAGAACGATGTAAACCGAACTATGGCACTTGCGTGAATGGCACAAGAAGTGTGCCGATTGACTTGTTGGACGTTGCTGGTCTGGTTCCTGGTGCACATGAGGGCAAGGGTTTGGGAAATCGCTTTCTGGATGATCTAAGACATGCCGATGCCCTGGTCCATGTCGTAGATGTCTCCGGAACCACAGATGCTGAGGGTGAGTGGATGATCACGAAAGGAGGACGATTAAAAACTACTTTGGAGGAGGCTTCACAATTTCAATAGACGAGATTATGTGCACTGAGGAGCAACCTTGAGCACTGGTGCTGACAACATTTTCCGCAGGCAAAGCAACAAGAGGTTACGATCCCAGTCAGGACATAGTGTGGCTACGCTCAGAAATTGTCAGCTGGATCCTGGGCAATTTGATTGAGAAATGGGGCTCAATAAAGCGACGACACGCTTCCATTAAAGGCACTGCCGTCGAAACTCTCCGCGCTCAATTCTCCGGTTATGGTGCCAACAAAGCTGTTGTAGCACGCGTCCTCGACAAGCTTCAAATAAAGGACCAAACCCAACCCCTTCAGGAATGGAGCAACGAGACCGTACAGCTCGTCGTCAACACTTTCGTCGATGAGAAGTTTCCCACTGTCATCGCACTGAACAAGATAGATCACCCGGATGCTGACAAGAACGTCGCAAAGATTGCAAAACTAAATGATCCTAAGAGTCTGGTCCTGTGCTCGGCCATCAGCGAGGTCTTTCTACGAAAATTGGCGAAACAAGGCTTCATCAAGTACCAGGAAGGCAGCGAGTTTGTGGATACGCGCGAGGATCTCATCGATGACGGAGATCCAGAAGGAGGTGGCTTGAAGGAGATGGACGAGAAGTTGAAGAGGTGCACACTGCTCGTTCCGAACACACGACGAATGACTACTGACACATGGCCAGCCGCATCGAGAACATGAAAGATCTGGTGCTTTACCGATTTGGAAGCACAGGCGTACATCAAGTCCTCACCCGAGCAGCAGAACTGCTTGGTCTCACGCCCGTCTTCCCAGTCCGAAATATTGCCAGCTACTCTTCCGGTGAGAGGGAGAGCGGAGTGTTCAGAGACTGCGTTCTGGTCAAGAAGTGCGTAGAAGTTGTTACAACACGTTTGAGATCTGCAGGCTGACATGGAATTCAGGGGCTCCACTGTCGGAGATGTGTATAGGAAAGTCATGGGTGACGCACCGCTTGCCTATGCAGAGACAGTTGGCAATGTGAGGGTCAGCGAGGACGATCTCGTTACCGTGGGCAAGAACGATGTGAGTGACTTTATCTTCCCCAAATTTTGCAGTCTCATTGACGATTCCAGATCTTATCGTTCAAGGTCGGCCGTGGCTGAGGACCGTCGAATAAGACTGGCTCGCGCGAAGTATACAAGCTAGTCGGTGCCAGAGACAGTTTACCAATCTCGACGCTGTGTTGTCTGGTCGAAAGTTATGCCCGGCGTCTATGATTGGCGCGTGCGGATAATTGTATCATCACCATAGATACCACCGAAGGCGCGTGCTCGTCAGCACAGCGGCCTATTATGAAACGATCTCTCCCACAAAATAAGCAAGCCTTTCTCACACCTGATAGCTGCGCGCCACAAGCCGACCGCCTATCCATTCTAATGTCTCCCTACAAGTGTACATGGGCCTGCCTTAAGCTCAAGTTCGTGGATGCAGAGGTCATCCAAATAGAAAACGAGAGATCAGGTGTCATTCATGTACAACCCTTTTATCTACAATTATCGACAAGTGAAAGGAGAGTAAAGTAGCAGTAGAATCCTCAAGAAAAGTATTCTCTCAAAACGCGCTCCCTGTGCTCGATCAAATTCGGATGACCCCTCAGCACATCAGCCAACTCATTCCTCGCCCACCCCATCCCCTCATCCAGCAACAAATGGGTATAAGCAAAGAGGTTAGCGTCGAAAAGACCAGGCGTCTTCCCGCCAAAGAACCACTCATCCTCCTTCAGCAACGTAGACAGAGCAGCAAAAGCCTCCCCAGCCTCATCGAGTAGCTGCTCAGCCGAGACATACGGATCCATCTTGACCAGCTCTTCTCTTGCCGCTTTCCGCAACTGATAGAAAACAGCAGCATCAACCAAGACGTTGGAAGACGAGGGCGAAACGTAAAGGCGTCGGGCGACGGCTTCGAAGTTCTCGGGCACGAGGTAGAGCGTGTAGAGCCAGGCCCTCCTAACGCGGTGGTCGATGAGAGCGGAGTAGGCGTCTGCTCGCAGAGGAGGGTCTTCGTCTTTCATCTCGCTGCTTCCTGCTTCTTTGGCCCATGTTCGGAGTTTGCTCGAGGGGATTGGACATGGTTGGGGTGAGTCGGGGTGGGCGGCAGGGAGGAGGAAGGGGAGGCTGCCGGAGGGGGAGGCGTGGTTGTTGGATGCTTCTGTGCGGAAGGCGATGCCGCAGAAGGTGAGGTAGGCCTGGGCGTGGGTCAGCGATTACGCATACAGTGATCGTGTCACTCGATGAGTGCTACATACCTGCCACTTCAGACAAGTGGGGTTGAAAGATAGACTTTCTTTCTGCGCTCCCTCCGTTGTTGTCCAGAGCCACAGGGCGTGCTGATTGCGCTGACCAGGCGAATTGGCAGGCAAAGCATTTGGGGAGTAAGTCGTCAGTGGGAACTTTCGAAATATCCTCGCGATTGCCTCTGGTGTCCGGAACCAATCTCTCCTTCTGTTGGCTTCTGGTACATGCCCTCCAGGCTGCCCGTTTTGTTTCACGTCATGAGGACCATCGTGCGGCATCGTCCATGTTTAGTCTTGGAGTTATACCGATGCGCAGGAGCTTTTGACATTTGCGGAAACCGTCATTGCCTCGGCAAACTTTCCTTGTTTGCTTCACGCCGATGCTCCGAACCTTGAACTCCATTTCTGGCAGTAAGGTACGTACCTGAGTACGAGTTATCCGTTCTAAAAACAGACCACACATGCTTTCATCAAAAACAAGTCTACATAAACAGAGAAAATAAAATTACGAGGTCTTAGTTAGTAGGTAAGAAGAGAACAAAATCAAAAAAAGATTTCAAGCGAACGAGCAATTTAGGAATAGCCGAAGGCGGGGCTCGAACCCGCGACCTTGAGGTCGTCTCTTCATAAGAGCCACACGCTCTACCGATTGAGCTACCCCGGCAAGGTCAATGATCAAGTTCTCTGTGAGAACTGGCTGCTGTTCGCTGATGGATGGCTGGGCCGATTGGCAAGTATATAAACAACTAGTTGCGTTATGGAAAAACGACATCGATATTTTTTTATCGAGATTCATCATTTTAGTGACAGTTTCATCTACAAGTCGACTTGACGAGTCGGACTATCCAACTCCCGTCGATTTTAATTGAGGGAAAGGGTGCCGCCCGACCATCCCAGCAACGCTGTCGCAATAGTCATACTAGCATTGGGCCGCCCGACCATCCCAGCGACGCCGTCGCTATGGTCGTACCAGCGTCGTCCCCAAAGGGACTAATCGCTGCTACAGCAGCCCAAAGAAGAGCTAGGAGTACTAGACAGAGCAGTGGAGGGCTGATTCAGCCTATTCGCTCTCTCAGTCCAAGTAATAACACTGTCTTCGCTGAAGACATGATGAAACGTCTCATCGAAGGAGCAGTGAACGCTTAGAATGGCAAACTCAACGAACTGCTTGAGCAACTTAGGACTCAGAACGAGGCTCTCCACCAGGAGAACGTCGCTTTGCTAGCGACACTTAACGTAGTTGTAAAGAAACTTGACGTTGCTAAGAAGAAGCTTGACGTCACAGAGATGAGACTCGAACGCTCGCTCGCAGACTGAAAAGCTTAAAAAGGAATTTAAGACAATAAATACTAAACTGAAAGCCGATATTAAAGTCCTCAACACTAAAGTTAGGACTATTAGGTCCAATGTCAACAATAGGAGGACTGTCCTCTTCAGCTTTAAACAATTAAGCCCAGCGTCTCTAGCTGACTCTAACACAGCAGCCTCTCTATTAACCTCCTATGCCTTAGCAGCGTTAGGGTTAATCAACCTGTTATTGTTAGCTACCTAGCTATAACGTAGCAACATAATAATATTAACTCTACCTATCTTTTCTAAAAAGCTATAATAATTCCTAAGCGTTATAATTAACTTTAGTTAGATAATAGCTAAGTAATATAAGCTAATAAAAAACTATAAAGCTATAGATAGAAAGATTCAGAAAGCTATTATAGCCTAACTATCAATATGTAATATCAATATTATAAGGATCTAAATAAAGTTAAGAGCTATAAAAATTATTATTTAATAAATAGGTTTATTAAGTTTTTAAAATAGCTTATATTTATAACGAGAAACTCTTTCTAATTAAGGTTAATAATATATATAAAATATTAATTCTAATATTCAGTATTTATAAAATTTAATTAAAAATTATAGCTAAGTTTAATAAGGAGAACAAGTTTAGAAATGTCACAAAGGCAGCTTAGCTCTTTAAAAAAGAGAAACCTAAAAGGTCAATAGTAGTTTACTTTACTATAGTAAAGAATGCTTAGAAAGCCCTTAATAAACGTAGAATCAAAGTCAACAGTATTATAATTATAATTAGCAAATACTAGAAAATCCAATACCTTTAGAGATATTATAACTATAATAAATACAGTTATTACTAGGCTAGATATAGCTAGCTATTAAAATGTAGCAAATGCGCAGAAAACTATAAAACTAATAAATATGAGACTATAGCTTCTAAATACATAGTATGCAGCAGACTACATATTGCTATAGACAAAGAGTGTTTAGCATACTGTAATAAAATTAGTAAAATCTAAGAAAAAAGATAACACATTAATTAGTCTATTTATAATAGAGATAAAGAATGGCAAACTGTTATTAATTAATAAACTAGACAGGACGCCATTATAAATAACATTTAATAAGAGACACCTATTTCCTTTTAGCAAATGTGAATAAACAATCCCTAGTCTAACTTAGCCTTATTAACAATCTATCTATTAGCCAGTTTATAGCAATTATAGTTATAAAACTAAGTATTGCTAATATTAATAGTAAATTATATATTTCCTAATATTAGTGCTAGACTATTGTAACTTTATCTATTTATTAAGAAGGACTAATGCATTATATATTCTAATTAACATTATACATTTATAAAGACGTTCTATTTATTCAGTTCGTTATATAGTTATTAGATATAATTATAGAGGTTATTACTACCTTAATAGGATATATTTTTATTATATTAATCTATATTCTAAGCTATAGCCAATACGCCTCCTCTAAGCAGGACCTAGAAAAGGCAGCTACTACTAGGCTCAATGCGTTAAGCAGCGCTATTTAAAAAGCAAAATCAAAATATAGAGAAAACCTCCTTATTATAATAAAAAGCAAATTAATTGCTATAACCTAATATAAAGAAGAGTTAACATGCTACAATTATAATATATGAAAAAGGTGAATTAGTGCTTTAGTAAATGTATTAATATAATATATTTTTAGCGTTACTAAGCAGTATAGTAATATTCCTATAAAGACGCTTTAAAACTATTATTGACTTTATATTAATATCTAACTTAATAGAAGGCTAGGTTACAGAATGCAGTATTTACCTAACCTAATATAGGTTAGACTATAAAGCTATAACACTTTGAATTAAAGAAGTTAAAACAGTTACTTTACTAAAAGCTAAATACAATTTTAGAAAAACGAATAAGATATAGCTATTAAAGCACTTAAAGAATAAATACTGTCAGTTGTTAATATTAATAATACTACTAAGCTTAACTAAGCAATTATAGAGATTCAGAATATAGTAAATTAATATATTTGCAATTATAGCCTAATAATTAAGGAATCCCTATATATGAAATCATAATAGGATAATAAACTAACAGAGCTATATAATAAATACACTTAATAATTGAATTAGAATAATGCATTACAAACTATAAAGCTAAATAGGAAAGAAAGTTGTTATAAAGCTAAGCAAGCTAAGCACTAATTTTATAAAAGTATTTATAACAAAAAGCAATTATACTGGAACAATTTCCTAATATAGATAGATAACATCTAGAAAGCAGCTAAGTACTTTAATCCATAATTATTAATATTTAGTAATATCCTTATAATAGTTATTAATAGTAAAAGCTAAGAGGTGGAGTTTAAAAATAATAAGGCTAAAGCAACTAAGCTACTTTAATATTTTTTTCTACTAGTCTTAAAAGGCTGGAAAAAGGATGCGCCAAATTCTAATGCAAAGCATATAGACAATCTAGATATCTCTATTAAAAAGGTAACTAGGGCATTAGCCAAGATTAGTCTATATAAAGCGCTAAGTATAAATAGCATTCTAAGCATTGCGTAAAAACGCTTATAATTTATTTTAAATGATTAAGTCATTAATATCTTTAATACGTTATACTAACTAGGATATATACTATTTATATAGAAAATAGCGCAAATCTTACTATTATAAAAGCTAGGGAAACCTGACTACTATATAGTAAAAGCATATTATCTTATCTCTCTTCTAGCTATTCTAAGCAAGCTAATAGAACTAATACTAGTAAAAAGAATACTATACTAAGTAGAGACTTTTAACCTCCTTTTAAAAATATAATTTAGCGTTAAGCTAAAATAATTATGCAACTAAGCGTTGCTTCTCTTAGTTAAGAAAATCCTTAAAGTATAATAACAGAAGAAAGTTTTTTCCTTTATTAGCTTTAATATAAAAGAGCATATAATAATATCCCTTAGTAAATACTTACTAGTTAGCTATATATAGAAGGAATCCTAACCTATATAGTTATATAGGTTAACTCCTTCTATACTAATTAATTAACTACAGTATTAGTTAATAATATAGAATCAAGTTAAGTCACTCTTATAGAATTAAGTCTTTTATAAGGATTAACACTTGCTCTAATTCTATATATTTTCTTTAACGCCTTTCTAATAAAGGAGAAAATCAATAGTAAAAAAGGCAATATAAGATTTATAAATGACTATATTTAATAAGTAATCTTAAAGTCAATAGGAAGGAATATATTAGTACTAAATAATAAGATTGTTTTAAAAGCTCTCTAATAAGCAAAAAATAGTAGCGTTATATTTAAAAGTAATAAAACAATTCTTATATACTTTATACGTAATTAATAAAAGATTAGTAAAACGGACTTCTTATTATAAGTAGGTAACTATATTGTTAAACTCTCTATTAGAAAAAAATCTTAAAAGTCATTTTTGATTTAAAACTACAGTTTAAAAATTATTTAATTAAAATGAAAGCTAGAAAGTAGAGAAGCGCTAGCTAATTAAAACGCTTTATTTATATTAGTTTATAATTCGCATATTAACTCTATTAAGCTATTATAACTTTTTAAACAGACTATATAGTAGTCATATAGTACTTTTGATTTTTTAGCGGAAGAATCGACAATTATATTACTAAGATTTTTAATCTTGTATAATAAATAGAAGTTTAAATAGTAGTTAAATGCTTCTATACGACTTTAATTAAAGCGTTACTCTTTTTTTTATATGTATATTTAGTTTAAATTAAAGATTAGTAAATTCTAAATAGGACTCTACGCGTTACTAAAGACTAACTTACTAAAAATACAGTTTAGAAAAATAGTTGAAAACCCTAAAGTAAAGTTGTTTACCTTTTTTCTTTACAATATAAAAACGCAATTAAATAAAATAAAAGCTAATATTGAAACTATCCCAGTATAAATAGCTCTATTATAAAGTATAATAACAATTAACTATAAGTCCGATTTATACAGTCCTAATAAAGTATATAATAACTACTTTAAAATAAAAGAATAATATTTAAATATCTTTGCTAACAGCTCTATTATTAATAGGCAAATAAGGATTAAAGTAAGTATATACTTTAAAAAGCTAATACTACTGTCTATTTTCTCTTAATAAATTAAATTAAAAAGGAAATATTAATAGTATAATAATAAAGCTACTTACAATTAAAAAAGCTATAATACTAGCTAGAGTCTTATTAAAGACATTTTATAATTATAGAAAGCTAACTCTTTAAGTGTCTATATAGTCTAATAGCTAAACAGCTATTTATATAATAAACCATTAAAAGAGCTAAAGTAGAGCTGCTATAGTAAAGAATATTCTTTATATAATTAACTATTACACAGTCTTTAAAGAACAGTTAGCTATTTAATAAATTCTAAAGAAGTTTACTATTATAAAATACGTTAAATTAGACTAATTAATTAAATAAACTATAAACACTCTACTATAAAAGCAAAGAGTAAGCAAAACAGCTCTAAATAATATAAAGCAGGTTTAAAATACTCTTTAAAATAAGATTCTAGTTAAAAAATAATAGTAACTATAAAATACTAGTAAAAGCCTTTATATAGTAAATAGTACTATTTCTAGAAAACACATTATAGCGCTTTATAATAAGCTAAATAAAAAAGAGGCTTTTATTTTATTATAACTCTATATAGAATACGCCCGCTTAAATCAATTCTTAATAGTTATTAAAGTTATAAACTCTAAGCTATACAACTGTAGCTAAAAGAAGAAGACAGTTTAATACTTTATATTGCTTTGCTTTAAATATACAATTTAAAAACACAAACTAATAGAAACACTAAGTCCTAAATTTAATAATATATCTAGAATAATTAGAAGACAAAACCCCTATATAGTAATAAGGCAACTTTAAGAAAAAAGACTTATAGACTAATAAAAAGCAGATATAGATATAGTCTATGTGACTATTAAATACATAATAAATACTGAAAGATTGGACTTTACAGAGAAGCGTAAGAGATTGGAGGAGGAAGCTGAACAGGACAACTAAAAGAGCAAAATAAGGGACAGTAAAGGCAAGTCAGAGAATGAGAATAAATAAATAAAATATATATATATATAAACTACAGCACTTGCTATAAAGTATCTAAATAGAGCAGATGCATAAGCATCCTAATAAGCTAAGCTGCAAAATGAGACGCAGACCTCACAAATATTTATATAATTAGCAAACAAGTAGATAGTAGTCGCTTATGCTTCCTGTGGCAAGCGCATAGCGTATGAAACAAACAATCAATCAAGCAATCATAAGCCTCATTCCTCCACACTCAGTGCTCCACCATGCATGGTCGTTACGGGTATCGTCCCATCATTTCCTACGAGCATCGAGAATTGCCACACATCGAGAGTAGTGGCTTGCAAGCTCGAACATGTTTCAGTGCCACACTTACAGTAATGATATCACTTTTGTTCTTTGAACCATTTCTCCAACACCCTTTCGTAGTATAGTCTGGTACCCGAGATAGCATTCCATCAATAATGACTCTGCTTAATACACTGCTACAATTCACACACTACAAGAATCCGTTCTTGAGGACATTGATACCCTGTATCGGTACAGCTTATGCCATTCAGGCAGCAGTAGCCGTCCCCAGTATCCTTGCCCAGAGCGAAAGATTCTACGATCTGTCAGGCTCACTAACATATGTAAGTTCCGGCTCCCAAACCGCTCACTTCGCAGTTATTGATTGAACGTCAGATCTCATGCACTGCACTCAGTCTGTACCTGCCCACTCTAAGGGCCAGGGCAGCAGCAGCCAATGCAGGATCATCGCTCCCACCCTGGCCGAGCCTCCTCTCGAGCTTAACCAGTAAAGGCGGAGTCACGGCCTGGAACTGGAGACAAGTTGTTCTCAGCGCCGCCGTGGCCATCTGGGCCACCAGACTGGGATCCTTCCTCTTCAAGCGCATCACTGCCGACGACGGCAAAGACTCCAGATTCGATTCCATCCGCACGTCGCCTCCGAAGTTCCTGGGTGCTTTCTTCGCTCAGGCGACGTGGGTGTCTCTTTGCTTGCTGCCCGTGTTGGCGGTGAATGCTGTCCCTGCTACGACTTTATCTGCGCTTCCTTTCCTCACTTTGGCTGATGTTCTGGGCGTGGCTTTGTATGTCGGGGGCATCACTTTCGAAGCCACGGCCGACAGGCAGAAGAGCCAATGGCTGCAGGAGAAAAAGGACAAGAAGCACAGCGAGGATTTCTTGACCCGTGGTCTATGGGGGAAAAGTCGTCACCCTAATTACTTTGGCGAGTCTACTCTTTGGACTGGTATCGCGACTGTTGCGGCTGGCGTTTTGGCGAGCAGTGTAGGTCAGTCTGGCATGGGATTCTCGGGTGGACTGTTGGGTAGTACTGGAGCTGTTGCTATGGCTGCTGTTAGCCCGGCGTTTGTGATCTTTTTGCTTTTCAAGGTACGTTTGGAGTCTGATTGCGACGAATGCGATCGATGTTATGGACTGACATATGCTATAGGTATCTGGTATCCCATTGAGCGAGAGCAAGTATGATAAGAAATATGGCGATCGCAAGGACTACCAGGGTAAGTCCAGACATGTGCATGGCAGAAAGATGACCTTTGCTGATACAATTATATTAGAATGGAAGAAGAACACACCCATGTTTCTCCCGAAGCTATGATTCTCTCTTACTCATGAACCTACCGGGCGCGAATTTCTTACTCTTATCAATGGGAGATGGTTATCAAGAAGCGTGTGCTTGTAGGAAAACTGTTTGGCCTGCAATACAATGCTCTCATAAAATCAGAAACCAGTCGTTCTTTCCTTTCGGTATAAAAGAACTACTGATTCGCATAACAAAATCTCGTTATTCGTGAGAAAGAACGAGCGTGCACAAGCCGAGCCAGGAAGAGCAGTAATCATAATCCCAAGTCAAAAAGAGACCTCCAAATGACAGCCACCTGCGCCAAAATCCAAGGAAACCCTCTGTCACTCTCCACTGCACCACTGGAGAGGACTGCTCAAACGTAGAACGTCTTGTTCTTCAGTCTGTCGTGCACTCCGCTACTCCACTCGGCGGTAGTCGCGTTGTAGGCGGCAGCACCCGAGGCCTGATTCTCATTGAGAGTGCTGTAGAGGTAGGCTCGTCCGCGCTCACAAATGAGATCGGCGTAGTATGCGGGTGGGCATATCGAAACAGCCTTCGTGGCCCTGTTGAAGAGGTAGCACATCTTGTGAGTGAATGCTTCCAGCTGATTTTGTTCAAACCCAATTTCATCCATGATGATCACGTAGTGAGCTGGACGAGCTGTGCCTTGCAGGCCTTGATGGGCTTGCAAATAAAAGTCCCAAAGGAAGTGATCGGTAATACCACGATCAACCACAGTGCCAGGGAGCGGATTGAAACTTCGTACATCTGCGTCCTCCGCTTTGGTGGGGTAGAAGCGAGTATGATGGCGCTTGCCAACGACGATAATGCTAACCTTGGGCCATTTCGGTTTGTCGCCGTACATCTGCTTGAAAGCCTCCTGAATGGGTGGTAGTTCAAGTTCCAGAACGGTACGGTATTGCCCCTCTGACACACCATCGCGATAGATGATGATTTTGTTAGGGAGCGACTGGTTGTGGGTGCGCCACAAGGTGAGACGTTCCATCATCATTGAAGTCAGGCTCTCGACCATTTCAACACGACCGGTCTGGCACCTCAAAGACCCAGGCCATTGACATAATCTGCTATCGGTGCTCGCCACCACACCAGCAATGGAAGGGGATCCTTCGGAGCTGCCTGGAGATGGGTGCGTTACGTCTATGCCAACAAGCATGGTCTTGTTGTCAAGAGGGCTCATCTCAGCCTCGGGAATAACATGAGCAGCGCCACCGCCCTTGATGTTGAATTTCAAGGCTACGTTTCCAAAGTACATTGGCTGGCCCCGAGGTTTCTGAAATTTGCTGCCGACGACGTTGATGGTCTGGATACCATAGACGACATCTCCATAGAACTTGATTCGGGAGTACAGCCATTTGTCAGCTTCTCGGAGTACGATGAGGAGCACTTCATTGCCGGCTTTTTTGGCACTTTCAAACTCCTCAATGAGCGCTTGATTGATGGTAGGCCGGTTGAAGAGGTTTATCGAAGGTAGTGCGACCGTCATGGTTTTCGAACGAGGACCCATTGTCAAGCCGTAGCGACGTAAAGCGGCTTCGAACTCTGTCAGAAGAGGCTCCTGTGTGAGCATATCTCGATCTCGAGTCGTGAGGCTCCTGGACTCCAAAGCGTCCCTGCCATTCACATTGATAACGAGGCAGCCCCAGCCGCTGAAGCAACCAGGCCTGATAAACTTCTGATCTGCCACATTCCAAGATCCAAACCTTGGTGTCATTGACTTGGTTCCGTACCTGATCTGAGGGGTGGCCAAGATTCGGCCAGGAACGGTGATCATTTGGTTAACAACACGGAAGCCAAATGGTTGCTAGGGACGATCAGCAAGTGTCATTGAATCAGCAGACTGTCACTCCACTTACTATAGAACTCGTTTGTCCCGTTGCGTCAAGGCCCATCAATAACAATGCATTGCCAGGTGTTGTAGAAGTGCCGGCGATAGACATCGCGTTGAGATTGGGAGCTCGGGCAGCAAATGTGATCATCTTTGCTGTCTGTGGTCCAGATAGTAGTCGCTTGACGGCTTGCCCTGGCATGACCGAAGCAAGCTCCACTGGCAGATACGACGGATCTTTCCTAGTGCCGACGTTCAACACAGGCTCTTGCCAGTACTGCAATGTTATCCCATGTACTTCTCTGAAGTAGTCAAAGATCGTGATATTGCGGGGCGGGGTAGCGTCTTGCATTAGGAACGTGACCTGTTTTGCATTTCCGAATGGTGGCCTTTTTGCGAAGCCAAATATGGACTTTGACTTACGAGCAACAATGGGTCGGCCATTGTTGTCCACTTTGTCCTTCCCGTTAGCATCGTGAGCTTTCAGATACTTGGTCTCGACACGAAGATGATTCAAGAATGCCTCCAAGGCGGGCAGATCGTGAGCATTTCGCGGAAGGCGGTCACTCTCAATGAACTCATTCATGAGGGCTCTGAGAGAGATCGCCTTGTAGTAGGCTGCGCTGGAGACGTTCAAGTTCAAGAGGATACGCCGCGTAGAGGTCCGGACGCTTGCATAATAACCTCTCAATCCTCGAAGCCCCGCGTCTAGATTGATTTCTTGAGTGAGTGGATGGCCATTGCCAGGATAAAATTTGTTTAGCGAAGTGTTGTAGACATTCGCGGTCGTGTTTGCCTTCTTCGCGATGATGACATTCAGCATCTGGATTATGTCGCCACGCGCAGCAAAGAAAGCTCCAGCGCCGTTGGCACGAAGCGAGTCCACCAGTTGAGACAAAGTGAAGCTGTTGGTGTATTGGATCCTATACTGCTTACTTCTGCGTCTTCTGGCTTGTTGGACATGGGGGGGTTCGCCTTGCTGTGGTGGAGGGAATGGCGGCTCACAAGCATCCCGCAGTTCAATTGTCCCTCTGAAATCCCTTTCAGGCAATTCTTTGGTTGTAACAAAGAAGCTGCTGTAATCAGTCGCCCACGCAATACCTTGGAAGGGCGTGGTCTCCGCGATCATCTCGACCAAACGGCGCTTCTTGGGCTTGCTCAAAGTGTCGGTGGGCGTGGAGATGTTGTAACGGTGCAACCCGACAACATGATCGGCTCTTTCGGCTTCGTAGGCGCTTTGGACGTGAAAGTAGTTTGTTCGAAGGATGATCTTCTTGCCTTGAGTACCATGACCAGGGCGACCGGGGAACCCATCAATCATTTTGCGGCAGGTCTCTTTCACCCTCTCGTTCTCCGCGGTCTCGACCTCCGGATCTGGTCGGGGAACAACTTCGTCTTTACTGATAAGGATATCAGCTCAGCTTCACATACCACTGAAAAGAAAGGCCCACAGGAATATGCCTGGATCGCCGTCTGAAGGTCCTTGTGATCGAGAAGGCAATCCTGGACCATCGCCGCGACCGCGCCCGCCACCACGGCCTCCTCTGAAGTCACCCCGAAAGTCACCCCGGTTACCTTGGTAGCCTCCATCTCTACCACCTTGGTAATCTCCTCGGCCACGTCCGCCTGGGGATCCCCCTCTGCCACGTCCCCCTCCTCTGCCGGCATTACCTCCTCTGTCACCGCCACGAGGGGCACCACGGCCGCGAGGTTGGTTGGACATGATCAGTATCTGAAATACTCAAGAAGTTGGATGCACTTTGTAGACGTGAGAAGTCACAACAAGCGATATCCACAGATGAAGTATATTTCGAGTGTTCCAGCGTAGGTTGGACAAAATCAATTTGCCCCCTCGTCAGTGAGTTATACTTCAGAGGAAGCGATGGTCTGGTTTTTATTTCTGTTATGGGCTTTGATGGAATGAGTGCATAAGATCAGGCCGATGAAAGGAAAGTGAGAGAAAGATGATATTCTTCAAGAATATGATGTCAGCTAGAATATACCAGTGATGTCTTCACGGCTGCATGAAGATGTGTTGTAAAGTGATGGATTGATGAGCCATTGAACGACACAAAGGATGGGGTCGCACTGAAAGATGTAATATGTAGGTAGAAGCAGGTAGCAGCAGCGAGGCGTGACGCTGGTGATCTGCAGCTCGGACGCGTAGCGTATAAATTGATTTGACTAGGAAGTCGCGGTGTCACGTTGTTACTTGGGCATCAATGCATTCCATTCAATGCAGATCACAGAATGCCTCCAATGAGTGCTCAGCGATGAAGCTCACACATCCTTGCATCCTGGTAAGAGTAACAATAAGCTATGAGGACCCCAGGATGAACGCGTTTATTTCTCGTGAAGCGTCATGGTTCGCCGGGGAGGTCAAAAGTCGCAGCCGGTGATGTACATGCGGGCGGTCAAGACCGTCTCAGATGGGCTTCCCGCGATTTCTCTTGCAAAAGTAGGCCATTGTATTGCCAGACTAAAAGCGCTCCTTGAGCAATCAATTTCATGAGTATCACTTGACGATATGCGGAGACTCACTTACCCAGTCGTCTCACTGCCTTTTGACACTCTCTGGTCTGAAAAATGACATCACTTCGATGCTGTGACTAATAAGAATTGTAGTACAGCCTCGTGTACTTCATGTGACAAAGGTAGTGTTGGCACTTCAAGGATAGACCATGACACCTGCTTGTGTAATCACGATACATGGCTTGCGTGACATGTAGTTCTTGCATCAGAGTGAAAAGTAAGATACCAATAGTGCAAAGACACAACCGTCTGCCCATGGATCATGTGAGATCATAGCAATGCATTGTGTTCCTCGGAAAGCACTGATAAGTACGAAGGGAGGACAATGGAGTCGATGATGGAGCCTTGTGAGCCACAACAACGTACCAAAGCAAGCAAGACCCTTAGTCAGAACGTTGTCATGTACCAGGTACTTCAGGCTCGAACACCCAAATTCATAGGTGAAGAGTAGCTCCTGCAAAGGTCGCAGCAAGACCGTCACAGACAGTACGTCGGACGTCATAGCCACAGATATACAACAAGAATTCATACTCTTTCCGCATTGTGAGATTCTGGTAAGTCGAGTCTACTTTATGCGTTGCAGAAGGTTTCCAGTTGTTTCTTGGCTTGTATACTCGACAGCCCAGTGTAACTGCCAATATTATGTGGAGATTCAACGCGCGATGGTGGTTGTGACCTACCTCTTTTTAAAAGAGGTCAGGAACCACCAAATTTCATTGTATCCCAAAGATCAAATCATCGTTTCGCTTTCGATTTATCCTATTTTGCATTTGACACATTGTAACATCATCATATTCATATGACATAGTCCACTTCTGTTATCGTCTTTGTCGTGAGAAACGCCGCGTGTGCAAACCGACAATACGGACCACCTACGACCGAGCGGACCTCAGACTGTTCATACCAGTCACGCTCCGCCCTCGGCATTGTCTTTCCGAGACCCCTGAGACACACCTTCAGGTGAACAGCACACGAGGAGCGTGTAACATTCCTCGGTTACATTCGGCCGTTCGTCAGGATCAGAGTATACTACAGACTTGAGAGGATTCCACCTGATCTCCAAGGTAACCATTTTTTGCAACTCATCCTATCTGTGTTCTTGTATAGCATTACTGTTGCGAGGGTCACCAACCACATTCCACTTATGCTGTCGTCACGTTTCTCGAAAGCGCGTGCATCTTTTCACCATCCCACTATTCAGTCAGATCACACTCATGGCCATTATACGCCCAGATCTACAACTTTGTCTCTAGAAAGTTTTTAGAGGTCTTGCAGTCTTGGATCACAGGATCTACGCTTTCCAATCCACTTTATCGCTTCCATATGACCACTGTGGAAGCACATGTCAAGCAGTCTCGTACAGTCAAAGCCTTCGAATTAATCTATCAGAGCTTAGCAGTTACATTCAAATACCTTCTCATCATCATCATCATCCTCCTCCTCCTCCTCGCTCCTCACAATTTCATTTTTCTGAGACCCGCACAATATCCATGATGACTGTGATCGTTCGCCATGCTATACCATTATGCATTTTACTGACTTTATCTAAAATAATAGGCGTCCTTTCAGCTCCAGTTACAGTGACGACCGTTGACGATTGCGACTTGAATCCAACATCAACCTTATTAGATCCTGCAGAAACTGTATTGGAAGCTAGCGACGGTCAGGTCTACGTGCCGGCATATTCTACAAGTTCAGTCTCTGATACGAGCAACGATCCCACAGAGTACTCGACCACTGCTTTTACATCCTACTCTACGGCCTACCACACTACTACTGTGACACACTCCCCTGAAATTACACTGTCCGTACCCAGCACAATTGCATCCTTGGCCTCATCTACTGGACAGACTATTTCACAGGCGGGATTGGGTCCTCAAACATCCGGAGTACGTATTCAGATACCCCTCGACCCACGATACATGGGGTGTTCTCCACAGTCTTACTTGCATTGTCTGCTCTTCACTTAAGCTGAATTCAATCGTTCCGCGAAAAATAGAAATCCAGTAACTTGAAGCTGACCAAGCATCCGTAGTCTGTCATAACTTCCTTGGAAACAGTCGGAGAAACAAGTGCACAGCCATTTGCAACATCCATCGCGCGCTCATCTGCTAAGTTGTCACTCATCAACACGGAGAGTACTTCAATACCACAGCCAACAATGACTACCCCTGCAAGTACCTTGTCCGTAAGCAACATCTTTGTGGCAATCGAAAGCGATGCACCTCCTTCGCAGGTATCGCAGAGGTCCGATCACCCAGTTCCGCGCCTCGGTATAACGAGCCAGAGTAAGAAGCTTGAAACGAACAAGTTTTACGCCAACTTCTTCCTCGGAACGCAGAGTAGCCCATCCTTCACTCACCCCTACTCTCTCGCTTGGTCGAAGGGATCTGGAGGCACAAGTAGTTGGGGACTTTCCGTGTCTCATATTGAGCGCTCTCAGCTCGCCTACGGGCCTGGAACTCCAGCGTCCTACTATATCAACCCACTTGGCATCCAATCCTTGGTATTGTCAGCCAATGAACTCAACACAACCACAAACCTCACCACGGACTCGCTTGATGCTTTTAGTGTCAACGTTAATCTACTGCCATCTGCCGGCGCGGCTCCAGTCATGACCTTTCCACTAGTCCAGGGTATGGCTTATGTCACAGCTGTATATACAGCAGCAACACCAAAGATTGAAAGCAGTGTCTCTTTCCTCAGCGTGACTTACGCTGGTCTCATTGCATCAGGCTCCACATACAAATATCGGGCTAGCCTTGCCGATGGGACAACATGGTTGATTTACGTTAGCCCTGCTCAAGCTGGCTATGCTGTTGACAGTTTCACTCTTGTGGATCCCCATTTGTTACAAGGTGCGGCAGGCTTCAACGGTTTCATCCAGGTCACGAAGTTACCAGCATCCAGCAGCGATGCAGAATCTCTATACGACGCATCTGCTGGGACGTATCCGGTCTCTGCAACGATCAGTGGCTCCGTCTCTGGCACAAGTGGCACTTATAGCCTTTCTTGGACCAAGCAAGGGATCACCAACCGAACTCTTCTCATGTTTGCGCTTCCACATCATCTGGAGATATTGTCGGAGTCTTCAGTCAGCGTGACGGATTTGCAGCTTGTGACGACGACAAAGGGCAATGCAACGGCAATCGTTGGCAACTCCTGGACACTGGTAGAGCCCAGTCTTCCTATAGACATGGGATTCGCACCATGGTCACCAACTTTGAGGAGTGTTGGCTCTGTTTCGGCAGCAGCTGCAACGCTGATATCACAGGCCGGCATGACAGAGCTCTCTGAGGATATACACGCTCAGACTTACCTGAACAGCATGTACTACAGTGGCAAAGCTCTAGCCAAGTTTGCAGCCATTGTGTACTCACTGCATGACGTGGTTGGCAATACGACGTTGGCCGCAACGGGCCTGCAGAAATTGGAGACAGAATTTGCAGCCTTTGTCAACAACACGCAGATCTACCCTTTGGTGTACGAGTCTGCATGGGGTGGGGCGGTATCTTCAGCCACGTACGAAACGGGTAATCCTGGAGATGACTTTGGCAACTCGTACTACAACGATCACCACTTTCACTATGGTGAGTTGACCTGCTAAGGGAAAAAATATGGCTGAGCCGACTAACACAACGCAGGATATTTTGTGTATGCGGCTGCCGTCATCGGATATCTTGATCCAGCTTGGGTAAGCGCTGGAACGAACAAGGCATGGGTCAACCTGCTGGTTCGTGATTACGGCAACTCAATTACCAATGATTCTTACTTTCCATTCTCGCGATCCTTCGATTGGTACCACGGACACAGCTGGGCCAAGGGACTTTTCGAGAGTGGCGACGGCAAAGATGAAGAATCCAGTAGTGAAGATGCAATGGCAAGCTATGGTATCAAGATGTGGGGACGGATAATCAATGACAATGCCATGGAGGCGCGTGGCAACCTGATGCTTGCGATGCAGGCGAGAAGTCTCCAGCACTATTTCCTCTTCACATCGGACAATACGGTGGCGCCAGCTTCGTTCATCGGGAATAAGGCATGTGGCATAACGTTTGAGAACAAGCAAGACCACACGACATACTTTGGCAACAATACCGAGTACATCGAGGGCATACACATGTTGCCCCTGATGCCATTCAGCACTCTGACGCGTACTCAGAAGTTTGTGACGGAGGAGTGGAACACGTACTTTTCGTCTGGACGTGTCGACTCGGTCGCCGGAGGATGGCGAGGAATTCTATATGCCAACCTCGCAATCATTGATGCGCCGACAAGCTACAACTTCTTTTCCAACTCGAGTTTCGACATGAGTCTGCTGGACGCTGGGGCGAGTCTGACGTGGTACTTGACTTACTCGGCAGCATTGGGCGGGTCACCAGCGACGAGCAGTAGCAGTAAGCGGGCGGTACAGCAGAGCAAGTTCGAGAGAGTGGTGGGTACGCCAATGGCTCAAGAGGCGAGCAAAGTGGTGAGTTTGAAAGAGGCGGATGAGAAGAAATCGAAGCAAAGAGGTCAATGGGAGGGAAGCCACCCCATTTCGAACCTTTTCAAGAGCCTGAGCGAGAGACTGGAGAAGGAGAAGAAGGGAGAGTGGTAGCGGATTGCAGATGAAGGGGATCCAAGAGAAGATGGAAACATGAATGGGGCGCAAGAGTAGATCCAAGAATCGACGGGCGACCGCAGGACGAAGGGAAAATGCACAAACCTAGCATGGATATGAGAAGACGGCGTTATGACAGACTGGAACAGCATAGCATTGGCGTCTTCGTTGTTGGAGTGTCGAGCATCATGAAGACCTAGGTATATAAGGTATGCAGCGTAATATGGCACCCTACTCAAACCCGACCATTTCTTCCAGCCAACGTGACCTGAGCCCAAGGCAAGGCATAGAGCAGGGGTATAGTGTGTAAGGTGAAATATGCTCAATGTCTTTCCCGCCTGTCCTCGACATGTACCTCAGTCTTGCTCGCTCTTCTCCCAATGCATAGCCACCCGACCCATCGCAGCCCATCCCAATCCATCGCAAGCAGACCCAGTCCAACAAATAATCATAACTCTCTTCTCTTCCTTTCCTCGCCCACGAATCAAGCAGTCCCACCCTCAGCCTTCCATCGCTCAAGATAATCAGATCCGGATAACGGCGATGACGCCTCGAAACGACCTTTTTCGGGGGTGATGTTCTTTGCGACGAAGGGGGTGAGCTGGAGGGGAATGGGATGTTAGTGTGAGGTGTAGAGAAGAGTATGAGGCGTGGTGGAGGAGGAGGATAGGTTGATTGGGGGAAGATAAGAGAATGAAGGGCAAGAGACTTGCAAGAAGCAATAAGCAACAAAAAGACATACAGGAAAATCCGCCAAATCAGGCACCTTATACGTGCGAACTTTATTGATATCAATCTTATAACCACCCCATTTGGTGTGTGAGCCCATTGAGCCCGAGCCGGTTCCCTTGTAGAAACCTTTGTTTGCTTGTTTGGTGGTGAGGGCTAGACGGCGGAGAGCCCGGGCTAGGGGTTGTGTGGGTGTGAAGACCATGGCGTGTTTGGGTTGTGGTGTTTGTTGGGATTGGGGATGCTGGATGAGGTGCTGCTCTCTTTCTCGGGAGTGAGGTCGAGACGCCGCAATAATGTTGGTCGGCCGAGAATTTGCCAAGATTTCGCAGTCTGAAGCAGACGGGGACCGGAGTTTGAAGAGAATAATTTCTCCACGCTTTTGATGGTCTTTTTTGTTTGGTAGACTCTCACCACGAGACCTTTTCACAAAAATATTCTCTTAGATCTCTCTTTCGAAAGTTGAGGGAGAGCTTGTGTGTTTAATCACAACGCCAAAATGCCTCCTGGTCGTCGAGTAGCTCGCTCGAGCGTGGCGAGCACCAAAACCCAAAACGCCAAAAATAAATCTCAGAAACGCTCGCTGGATGCTTTCTCTATTGCTTCGCACAGCGCACCTCAGAATTCGCGTATTCGCCAGCATAGATTAGGAGAGTCCGTCAACGATGGTCCCCGCCAGAAGCGCCGACGTCTTCAGGATGACGAGGAAGACGATGAGGATGAGGAACATGCGGCCGACTCCGGAAGACGTCGTGGTCCGGATGAAGAGATAGACGAAGGCAGCGACAGCGAGGGAAACGAGTGGCGAATGGGTGGTCCCATCGGCGACGACAGCGACAGCAGTCTTGACAGTGACGAGGCTTTTGGAGAGAGCGACGAGGAACGTTTCGAGGGTTTCACTTTCAGAGGCAGCTCTACTACAAAATCGGACAAGAAGAAAAAGACAAAGGCCCGCAATGTACCGAGGGAAATGGATCTGGATGAGGGCAGTGAAGGCGAAGAAGGCGACAGCGAGGAGGATGACTTTGGCGATGAAGCCGTCGATCTTGCCACTATGCTCGACGATAACAGCGAGTCTGAAGAGGAGCAGCCGAGGAAGAGAAAGTCTACACAGTCTGCCAACGACGAAGATGAGGACATGTCCGACGACGAAGATGAAGAGGACGATGACGATGACGACGATGAGGATGAAGATTCCGAAGATTCAGATGATGCTCCCTCAGAGGCTGAATCTGACGATGATGCAGACCCTACAAAGCTTTCTAAATTACAGGACTTGATTACCTCGCTTGACAGCGACCAGCTCGAGAAGCGCATCACCGGTCGCTCTGCAGATGTCCACGAGTCACAGCAGCCCTCGGCATTTGGTCTTTCTGCCTCACAGAAGCTCAAGGTCTCCGACCTCCTCCCTACCGTCACCGATCCCGCTCTGCGCAAGTCACTCAAGCTTCTCTCCTCCGACAAGACCTCCAAGAGATCCTCTATTCCCGGCAAGCTCGATGCTCCTCTTCCAAAGAGACAGCAAGACCGTCTCGACAGGACTGTCGCCACTCAACGCGCCAAAGAGACTCTCGACAGATGGCGAGACACCGTCGTTCAAAATCGTCGTGCTGAGTTCCTGTCCTTCCCTCTCAAGGACCCCAACGCTTCAGAGCCTCTCGGCAAGAACACCATGATTGCCGTCCAGCAGGAAAAGCCACAAAACGACCTCGAGACCGCCATTCAAAACATTCTCGTCGAGAGCGGCCTCACCACCAAGGGCAAGCCTGGTGACGAGGAAAGCCAACTGCAAGAGTATGAAGAGCTCAAGGTGAACAGGATCCCCATCGAAGAGGTCATGGCCAGGCGAGCCGACCTCCGCAAGGCGAGAGAGCTACTCTTCCGGGAAGAGTCCAAGTCCAAGAGAATCAAGAAGATCAAGTCCAAGGCTTACCGCAGGGTTCACCGCAGAGAGCGTGAGCGTGAAGCCGAAAAGGACCGTGAGTTCAGAGAGGCAGAAGGCATCGAGTCTGACGAGGACGAGAAGGAAAAGAGAGATAGGAAACGCGCCGAGGAGAGGATGGGAACAAAGCACAGAAGCAGCAAATGGGCCAAAGGCATGAAGAAGTCTGGTCGCACTGTTTGGGATGATGATGCTAGGGATAGCATGGTTGAGCTTGCCCAACGCAACGAAGACTTGAGAAAGAGAATCGAGGGCAAGGATGTCCGCGAGCGTGACAGTGACGACTCGGACTTTAGCGAGGATGACGACGATGAGGATGACCTGGATGATGAAGACGCCGAGAGGAAGCGCCTTCAAAAGAAGCTCGACAAGCTGGACGAAGGCGATAACGAGAAATCAAAACTCGGCGGCATGCTGTTCATGCAGAGAGCCGAAGCCGCGAGGAAAGCACAAAACGACGAAGACATGGAACGTATGAGGCGAGACTTGGCCGGTGAAGCGTCTGCCAGTGAAGAAGACCCTGATGCACCAGTCGGCCGACGCTCATTTGGTCCCAAGGCCAAGGACGGAGTCGCTCCCCAGCCCAAGCCCAAGCCCTTACGCGGCGAATTGGAAGAGAACCCTGCTTCGGACGAGGAAGACGACAGGGTCGTTGATGATGAAGCCGAGATCATTGTCGACCGTCCTGCCACCAATGGTGCAGCAGCCGGGCGAAAGGCCAGACCTCTGATGCAAAAGCCTGCAAAGGCCACAGCAAAGGAGCCCGAGACCAACGGCGCCGATGTTGATAACGAGTGGTTATCAACAGCTACCAAGAGCAAGAGGTGTCAAGAAAAGGAAGAGGAACTCGTTGTTTCCACCAAAGTCAAGCCCGCAAAGGAAGCAGCCCCTCCACCATCCAAATCTACAGACAAGCAAGTAAAGGCTGGAGCAAAGCAATCCGTCGCCACATCCACCAATGGCTGGACTACCATACCATACACAGGAGCCAACGGACAGGACAGTGCCGACGCCGACGATAACGAAGAACCCGACAACCTCATGATATCGGAAAAGGACAAGCAAGCGCAATTCCACCAACGAGCCTTCGCCGGCGACGACGTGGCCGTCGACTTCGAAGCCGAAAAAGCCGCGCAAATGGAAGACGAAGACGACAAAGTGACGTCGACGCATCTCCCCGGCTGGGGCTCCTGGGCCGGCGACGGCCTGACCAAAGCGACACGACGTCAGAACCAGCGCATCGCGCACAATCCGCTGCGCAAGCACGTGGCCGAGGGCGTCAAGGCGGCCAACCGCAGAGACGCGAACAAGAAGAATGTGGTCATCAGCGAGGCGCAGCAGAGGAAGAGCAAGAAATATCTTGCCAGCCAACTGCCTCACCAGTTCGAGAGGGGCGATCAGTACGAGCGCAGTTTGCGGATTCCTGTCGGTCCGGAGTGGACGACTAAGGAGACGTTTCAGCGTAATACTCGTCCCAGGGTTGTTGTCAAGCAGGGTATTATTGCTCCTATGGAGAAACCTTTGTTGTAGATGTAGAGAAACTTTTGCTGTAGAAGGGATTCAGACTCGACGATAGATATCCTTTTCCTCCATTGCATACAGACGAAACCGAAATTCCATCCTTTACCTGATCAGAAGAATATTTCCCTAGCTCACAGATATCGTATCTTTTCTCCATGTGCCACGATATCGTCCGAATGCCTCTTGAACATCAACCCCCATCTCCACTCTCCTCCCAGCATCTCCCTCCCCTTTCTTCTCTTTAGTTAGCTTCTTCCCTTTTACAATCAGCTTCTTCGCTTCCCAGTTAGCTTTTCCCCCTCCCGACATCCCCTTTTCCCTTCTCCTTCTTAGCAGGTCCTCCCCTTCCTAGTCAGCTTTCTCAGAGCTCTCGCATCCCTGACCCGTCCAGTCCATTGACAACCACACCCCCCCCCCCCCCTAATATTCCTGACTGAGTCTAGTGGCGAGGATGCCCCCAGTAGATCTGTCCAGTGGGTTTGGGTTGAGATAGATTGGGATATTGGTTGGGATCTTAAATGGGGAATATTAAGTGGAGGGTAGGTTGGAGGGTAGGTTGAGAGATCGGATGGAAAGTAGGATAAGATATTGGTTGGGACATTGGATATGAAGTGGGGGATGGATTGGGATATTGGATGGGAAATAGTGTAAGCTGGCAGTAGAGCTAAAGGCGGAGTCAGGGGAGGTAGTGAGGTCAGAGGTAGAGCTAGAGGGGGTGGAGTTAGATCTCGAGCTGGATGTTGTCAGAGGTAGAGTTAAAGTAGGAAAGTGATACGAGAGCGAATAAAATCATGCTTATAAGCGCCACTAGCAGTTTAAGGGCTACAGAGCCTGTTATCCCCAGCGGTACCGCATCGAGTCAAACGCTTCATCAACCTCATAGAGACCTTTTAATGTTTTATTCTCGTCTCGCCATTCTATACCCTCCCTCATACATAGCAAAGTCATAAGCAAAGAGGGAAACAATGAACAATGGAATGGAAAGTTTGTGACTTTTATGTTGAAGGATGAAAAGGAAACTTATGGATATCAGCCAATCCAGCGCCAGGGTTGGGTTAAGAGCGCATTTGATATCTGCATGGCACAAACATCTTTATATCAGCATGAGATACAGAAAGAGAGCTAGGCATAGTGATGTGATGGAATAGCAGACAGGGTCGCTCTACATGGCAAGCACTACGCAACCACCTCCTCCAACTCCTCCAATTTGGACGACTTGAGCATTGTCTTTTCTTTTATCATCTACACGTCTTCCCCCTTCTCTACGTCTGCTCCGTCTTTTCCCCTCAAGTTTTCCGAGACTTCCTACCCAAAATGCAAACGTAACAATATCAGAATGCTTTCCTACATCTCATCCCATGTAGCGAGATACACTACTCATAGAGAGGAGATATCGTACCTTACTTGCTATGCCTGTATGCATGCTGAAACGAAAGGCAAGGTAAGGTACGAGTACTCACTCGTAGCTATAACAATCGCCGAGGTCACGGAAACAGGAACGGGGACGAGGTCGCGGAAACGAGGATGAGGACGAGGATGAGGACGAGGACGGGAATCAAGCAAACGCAACCACAACCGCAACGGCAACCGCAATCACAACCACGATTGCAACGGCAACCGCAATTGCAACGGCAACCGCAATTGCAACAGCAATATCACATGCAATATCACATGCATGCAACCATACATACAGTAAGGTATGCATAGGCCCTATACATCTGTCCCTGACCGAACCCGAAATACACTTATCCTTATCCTTATTCGTATACAGGGCAGGCAGAGCAGGCAGGCAGAGCAGGCAGGCACGGCAGGCAGGCAGGTATTATCATTCCTCCAAACGCTTCATTCCTAGGCGCTTCAGTGCTTCTATCAAACCATGCCATTCCGTAAGTGAGCACAGGGCGTGCAGGGCAGCCTTGTCATTTTCCTGCTTTGTCATTTTCCTGCCTTATCATTTTCCTGCTAGCTACCGTACCTAGCTTGCTTACTTGCTTGCTTGCTTGGTTACTTGGTTACTTGGTTACTTGGTTACTTACTTCCTCCTTTTTATCGGATCCTTGTGTGCTCTTTTCAGATCCTTGTTTGGTAAGTAAAGGCAAGCAAAGACGTGACATGACATGATATGATATACGCTCGCTGTAGATCTTGTAGATAGTCGGCGAGGTTATTTCGTCGGGGGATTGTCTGGTGTTTATTCGGGGATGAGTTTCTTGGAGACGCTGTTGCGGGAGATGGCGCAGGTTGCGGATGGGATGGTTGCATTTGCGGATTGAGAGGACGTTTGGGCTTGACGATGTTGTCGAGCTGATGCGGTTGGGGGCAAGATTGTTCTTACTTGAGCTACTTGAGATACGAGACTTCTTCTTACACGTATATTGTTCACAGGATGCAGAATCGAGAGATGGGTCAGAGGGCGCTGAGATTAAGCAATATTACTATATAAGCCCGACCAGCGTGTGCTCATCATCGTTGACGACCGTGATTTTCAAGGAAGCCATTTTTTTGCAAAATCGTCTAGCCTCTACTTGAAGCGCTTCTCGGCGGCCTTCCAGTTGATGACGTCCCAGATGTTCTTGAAGTACTCGGCCTTGCGGTTCTCGTATTGGAGGCTGGTGGTCAATGTTAGATATAGACATAAAGACGATTGTCATGGTACTTACTAGTAGGCGTGCTCCCAAGCGTCAATACCGAGGATAGGTCTGAATTGGCCAACGACGGCGTCTTGGTTCTGAAAAGGAAGGATATTAGCTTTGATGCACAGGTAACAGCTAGTTTAGCATGGCGACTCACGGCGTAGGTTCTGATCTGAATGGCACCGGTCTGAGTGTCCTGGACGAGCCATGCCCAACCGCTACCCTGAATGCCGGCAAGAGCGGTGTTAAACTTCTCCTTCAGTGCGTCCAAGCTACCGTAAGACGAGTCGATAGCCTTGGAGAGAGCGCCTGTTGGAGCCTCACCACCTCCCTGTGACTTGGGTGCGAGGGTTTCCCAGAAGAGAGTGTGGTTGACGTGACCGCCTGTTACAAGCATCAACATAAGTCTCTTCCCTCGGTAATAATCTTCTATTCAAGAAGACTGACCTCCGTGGAAGTTGATCAAGGGCTGGAGAGCAATCTGTGCGGCAACGTCACCACTGTGACGGGCTTCCTCGATCTTGTCGGATGCAGCGTTGAGCGAAGTAACATAGGTGTTGTGGTGCTTGGAGTGGTGGAGCTCCATGATCTTGCCGCTAATGGCAGGCTCGAGCTCGCCATAGCCGTCTGGAAAGACAAATCAGCAGGAATGTTTGGTGAATTGCTACTTTGAATACAATGCCTACTCACATGGAAGATCAGGAAGCGTAGCCTTGCCGCGAGTGAAGGTGGTGCTGGCCAGAGCTGCACGCTTAGTAGCAGATGGAGCGCTTGCTCTGAAAGCAGAGCGGACAACCGAGTTGCGGAGCATAGCAGTCGACATGATCAAGGTACTGTATGGGTATATAGAGAGTACTTTGCTTGGAGTGGTTGAATTGGAAGAAAGTTGCACTAAACAGCTGAGCCGAGCGCGTGAAGAGTGTTTGATATCCGCGAAGCTTCCATCGTACTTCCGAGCTTACATTACCATACCCATACGTCATGGCAACCTCAACCACGAATGCGCATCTACCAATTCGTGATCGTATGACCTCGGACAGATGGAAATCCGAGAAATATTGAATGCTCCGCTTATAAAAAGATATCCTGCATCCCTGCATTCCCTGCAATCGGAGACGAGTCCGCTTGCTTCACAAAGCTGTTTCGCCAAGTACATATCATGGCATGGTAGATTTGACTAAGGCAATATGTCATGTTCCAATCTAGCCAAGGCTACGCTGCACGCTTGAGACATGGAAATCTAGAAAATAGTACAGTTGATTGTAGGCTTTGTACAAGAGTAGTGCTGTTGTACAGCAATCCATTTCCTCCATCACACGTTGATTGGCATGGCTGCGTTTAGGAGTTTGGCTGAGGCTTCGGGTATCGAATATGTCTCAGACGATGATGATTGATCTATCGGAGCTGTGCAAAGAGCTTGGGGGCGGCGCATGCGGTTGCGCAGTGGGCCAGGTGGAAGACTACGATTTCGTATCAGTCCCGTTCCCGTCAATCGTTTGTCGCTGCTTTACTCACATTCTTCAACACAGTCCTCGTGGGCCTTGCCGTGCTCCTCCTGCTGCGACGTAACACGCTCGACGCAGTGGTCGAAGTGGTGCTTGGCTGGTGCACACTCTGCCGAGTTGGCGCACTCTGCGTACCAAAGTCAGCCGTCTGATACAAACATCATAGAAGCATAGATATCGCTGTCATCGTGTCCATTCCAAGCTCTTTCTCTTTCTGATATCCATGCAATTCCTTTAGTCCGAGACAAGACACTTTGACATACCTTCCTCAATCTTGGGCTTTGGGTCCTCTGGCTCCTCCTCCTCCTCTTCCTCCTCCTCCTCTTCCTCCTCCTCCTCTGGCTCCTCCTCTTCGTCATCCTTGTCAGCGCCGACGGGACCGCCGTGAGGACCAGCCTTGTCAGCACCAACTTGGCCACTGGCCTCACCACCTTCTCCGGGTGTGTGGCCCTTCTCGCCACTACCTGAACCGCTCTTGGCATCAGACTTGTTGGCCTCGGCCTCGCTGGCACTCTCCTCGTCGGTTCCGGAGGCTCCAGAAGTGCTGGCGCCACCACCGACCGCTCCTCCACGGCGCTGCTGTGCGGTGCCGTCACCGACGCCCTCATGATCCTTGGACGAGGCGAAATCTCCAGAGGCGTACTTTTGGTCCTCACCGGCATCAGCCTCGACGGACTGAATGCTCAATGAAGAGTATATGTCGGAAACGTAATCGAAGAAACCCATTGCTGCGGTGTTGGCCTTCAATTGGGACGAATTGTGCGCTGGTCAGATGTTGAGAGCTCGAAGCGCTTGATGTCGGAATCGAGTTTGAAATGCCTGCACGGACCATGCACTTAGTTCAAACTAATCACGACGCCTACGTTTATGTGCATACATTGATAAACCTCAAGGTACAGAACCACAACCACAACTACTAACTACTCCAACAAATAACGCCATTTTATCTGTATCTCTGGCAAGGTGTATTAAGATATTAGAAACATCATCCCTCACAAGCACCGACTCTTCAATTCTCCTTTCATCCTGTCGTCGTACTCGATCATTACATCGGGCTAGATCGGAGATCAATGCGGAAGTGACAGTTGTGAATAAACATGTAAACAAATGCATGACGGAAACTATGGGTATCTCAAAAGCGCACATCAATTTGTGCATATATACAGCTATCGTTATTCATTTCGATATCAATCATCACCCTATTCAGCGCGGTGCATTGGTATTATTATGTTGCTGCGCCGATTGCAGCAAGCTCATCGCTTGCTCCAGAGAGTAGCCAATGAATACAGGTCCGGTGAAGACCATCTGAGGTGCCGCTTGTACACTGTCACTCGTCTTATCTGCAGGCCCTGGATTAATGAATGTAGCCTTTGGTGGTGAGTCGGGCTCGGGAATCGACGGCAGTGGCGTTGGTGGTGGCAATGGCGTTTGATCGACTCTCTGTTCAGCTGCTGCGTCGAATCCAAAAGGACATCTGGCACGTGGCTTCTCCGTCCGCGAGTCCGCTTGAGGCACTCTTCCAGCACTGATAGGCTCCGGTGCTGGTCGAGCAACCTCTGCACTGGTGGCATAGCCCTCTCGCCTGTTTACGTGGATGGGTACCTGTATGCCCCAAGGCCGACTTGGACTCTCACCCAGACGAACATCCTTTAGCGGACGATCAAATCGCGGCTGTCTATCTTGATCACTGGGAGCGTCCTCTGGTTGAGATGGATCAACATCCGCCGCAGTGGTGTCCACAGAATTGGCCCACTTCCTTATTTTCTCAGCGCTTGCACGATCATTGTCTTCGTCTTCATCGTCTCCAATCTTATCAGGCAGCAGTGATGCGTGCTTTTGGCCCAGTCCAGTAATCATGCTAACGAGATTACCATATTTCGCATCAAGAGCCCTTATACTCTCTTCATTGCTCTGGTATCGCTTAACGCAGACTTCATGGCTTCTAGGCAGTTCATGCTTATGTGATTCAAAGTAGGCGGCAACTTCCTCGGGAGAATGCTGGTCCAGGAAGCGTATCGGGCAAACACCCGTTGACCCTTGCACGGAAGCTTCCACATCTTGACCATTGGAGGTAGTACGCTCCATGCCACACGTCTCTGCTTTGATGGGATCAGTAAGAGAGGCTTTGGCTACAGAAGAGGCACGCCCATTGATGTGCGAGACAGAACTTCTACGCGAAAGGGAGCTTCGAGGAGTGGGGGCCTCGGGGCGATATCGAGACACTACAGAGGCGGCATGTGCACTCAGCCTACGATTTGCCATGGAAGCGAATGGACAATCGAGCTTGCTGGGTGTACCGGCAACAGTGAAGTCTTGTTCAAGAGGCGATTCTGATATGGAAGGCATGGCCGAAGAATTAGGAGCTGAACCTCTGTCCGCCGATGGGCCGGAGTGGATCGCAACACCATTGGGCATAGTTCGACCCGTAGTGCGTATCTGTTGACTCAGCCGACACGCGGCACTTATCTTGTTGCGCTGAGTGTCATCGGATACTGCCGAGAGCACCATCGGTTTACCTAAGGAAGGGAGCGATGCATCTACCGAGGGATCGGGAAAGATGAGAGGCTCGGCCTTGTGAGGACATTGGCTCGTAAGGCGAACATACTGTACGCAGTCAGCATCGTGCAAGCGGCATGAGGCGAGGTTAAAGGGTCAAGAGAAAGCCAAAAATCAGAGTCTAATTAAAACATAAGACTATCACCGCTGCGTACAGCTATAGATCTAAAACTGAATAGTTTCATCATGGAAGGGGAGGGGTATAGAGTGTTAAGAACGTGATTCGAACTGACCTGTGTCTTTGCTGTCTCAAGGTTGCTTTCAAGTGTTTGGCAACGATTCCATAGACGCTGATATTCGTTCTGAAGGGCATCGAAACCAGCCGAGAGAGTTTGCAGCTGCTTGTCAAGCGAGGATGTTGCAGATGCAGCCATATCAAATTAGACAGGTAGATGCAAGTGTGTTGAAATTTGCGCTTTAAAAACGCGTCCAGGACGCTCTCATCCGATCGTTGTGATAGGAACACGAGAGATGGTATTATAGAAAGGAAGGTAAGTCTCTAGTGATGAAAGCGTCAGTTTGGAAGTTCGAAGCTCGGGCGTCAGCAAAGAAGGAAAAAGCCGCAAAAGGGCTTCGGCTAGATCCTTTACCACCTGGGGGCTTGGCATCATGAGATCGCTGATGACGAAGGTGCCCTGCTCAGCTCAGGGCAGGCCAAGGCACGCATATGTTCTACTCGTATTTACACGCGTACCTTATGTTCACGTAGCAGAGGCTGGCAAGGAATGTCTTTCTGAACTAAGAATTAATCAGACACTTGCTGAAAGGGCAGAGGCTGCTGCACTACCTCCAAGAAATTCTATGCCGCCATGTCTTCGGCACATTTAAGCCATATCGGAAAATGGATCCTTTCATCTCCTCCAGCAGAATGGGCTATACATCACCTCCGGGACCTCCTCATAGGAGCACTACGACAGGGACCCGTTCCTCAGCATGTTGGCTTTGTTATGGATGGTAACAGACGCTATGCCAGAGACCACAAGATCGAAACTGTTGAAGGACACCATTTGGGATTCGAAGCACTTGCACGTGTACGTCGTCTCTCATAAGCTCAACGATTGATTGAGGTGGCTGACATTTCTGGCCGAAAGATACTCGAAATCTGCTACAAATCTGGTGTCAAGGTAGTGACCATATATGCCTTCAGCATCGAGAATTTCAAGCGCTCTCGTTTCGAGGTCGATGCTCTCATGGATATGGCCAAGGTCAAGCTCACTCAGATTTCACAACACGGAGCTCTCTTGGATCGCTACGGTGCGAAGATCCAGATCCTCGGAGAGCGATCTCTTGTCAGGCCTGATGTACTTGAATCTATCGATAAGGCTGTCGACATGACCAGCCATAACACCCAGTTTGTCCATTGCCTTGTCAATGCTTTCAAGAGAACCTCTCTGACTTATTCCAGGGCTGTACTTAACGTGTGCTTTCCATATACCTCTCGCAACGAGATCACATGCGCCGTGCGCGAGACTGTGCGTGAATTCTCGAAGCCTCTACGACCAGGTGTCAGACGCCCATTTTCGGAAACCCACATCGCTCGAAATATCCGAGTCAGACAGTTGAGTAGTGTCGCTGAAGAACAGCCTTCATCTCCTGCGCTGTCGGCCGAAGATAAACCCACCGCTACGGACGATACTGAAGACTCAAACCTCAGCAATGGCTCTACCGAAGATCATCCCGCTTCGTCACATACTTCCGCAACCAATTCCCTATCTGCCAAGTCCTCGCAATCAAAAAGCATATATCCTGATCCCGAGAAGATTACTGCAGAGACTATCACTTCGCACACCTTTACAGCCGACGCGCCTCCATGCGACCTACTTGTTCGCACTTCAGGTGTCCAGCGTCTTAGCGACTTTTTGCTCTGGCAATGTCACCAGGACACTTCGATTGTCTTCCTTAGCTGCCTGTGGCCCACTTTCGATCTCTGGGACTTTCTCCCTGTCTTGGTCGAGTGGCAGTGGAAACAAAAGAAGATGCAAGAGTCGGGGAAGATCAGCAGCTCACAACTACACGCTCTCAAAAACCAATGACCGCCATTCGTCACTATGCTGATCAATGGCCATGGCCAGAGTTCTTCCTTTTTGCTTTTTACCAAAGCGTAAGATACCCATCCTATCAAAAGCGACCATGATTTGCTCTTACCTTGACACAAATGTTCGTATGCGTTCCTTGTGATAGTAACAGTATCGTGAAGGATAGAGTTTGACGCGGCCGTCTGAGGTACAGTACGCACGTTTCTCCGCACTGATTCGCTACACCCAGCGCTTACCGAAGCTAGAGCCAAGGCGTCACAACGCATCAAAAGCTTCAAGGTCCGAATGCATTCACGCTAACGCAGGTGATCACTTTGTGACTGTAAGTACTCTACATTATGGGCGCTTCGAGTGCCGCAGCTCATAAACATGACTGCTTGTCCGAGAATTTTGCTGCTTTTCTCTGCTCATGCCACCAATCTCATGCACTCCAGCGCCTTAACAAGAGATATACTGCTCGACAGTCATTTGACACTTGAGTATGCGTAGAGGCCGCCTTTTGTTCGCCTGTCTCATCGTCCTTTTCCAATATTCGTCTGCAGTTACCGCCAGTATTTGGTCAGTGGACATTGACGAAGGCCCTGCACCTTCTCCTGAAGACGGTCCTCCATTCTCGGCGCATGCAACTAGAGATCGTACCCTTCTACCAGGCCAAATTTGTGGTATTGTGGGTGCATACCTCGCTAGCGTGGTCCTTACTGGTAGCCTGCTCTTGACCGTGGGGCGACGACTGCGAAGGCAGGCTCAATCAATTCATATGAGTCCTGCCGAGGAGCTCAAAACCAGCAACGTCTTCGCTTTCGGTGCTTCACCTGTCAGCCCGGGATCGCAGCGTTGGTGGTACAGTCCAAGACGACTGAAGCAAAAAACGAGCATGCCTGGCAGCATGAAGAGTGGTACCAATCTTGCTAGCCCAGGTATAGAAAGCACTTGCTCTTTTGATCCTAGCGTCATCGAAGCGGACAAGGCAGCTCGAGAGCTCGAACTCGAGAACCTCTACGCAGCTGCTCTGGCACAAGAGGCAAGCAGGTCACAAAGCATTATCGCGGAGGAAGGGGATTTCCCAGAAGCTAGCAAATCGCCGTCACGAACCGATCGTCGACCACCAAGGCTTCTGACGTCGGCTGCACATTTGCAGCCTCATTTCATTTCGGCCAGCCCGACATCTACCAAAAGCCCGATTAGAGCAATCTACCCACCTGATTCTTCGCATGGATATCCGGTGTCTCCTGCCTCTCAAGGTCGCGCAGAGTATCAACATAGCCCAGTCACACCAAGATATCCGCCATCCCCGGCTCAGTACCGACCCCCTGAACCACCGTATGACCGTCTGTCAGGATCGGCGTCTTTAAGATCGCAGACAGGCGGTCACGGCGGGCACAAGAGATTCCGCAAGGCGTTACGAAATCTTCATATCAGTGCTCCTATCCCGATTTCTCCTGGTGGGTCATCTGACCAGGACGCTCGCACGCCACTCACGCCAAGGTATTACATAGACCCTGGTGTGCCTCCTAGCCCTCCTACCAGAAGTGAAGCGCCAACCACGCCCGCCACCTACAGGAGCACATCGCACGATTCGGAATTTGATATTGAAGGAATCGACCAGATCCGCGATCTTCCTATGGCTGCACCACAGCGCAAGAGTGATCATCAGTATAACAACGTAGCCCAGGTGAGTGCAGGCCCAGCGGGTCATGATGCTACGTCAACTTCGACCCTCGGGACTCTTCCATTCAGAGCAATGTCAAACCAGCAATCCGCCAAGACAGCACAGTCGCCAGGACTTAACACCAAGGTGACATATCTGGAGCGCCGGAGAGACTTTTTCAATGCTCCAAGGACAGGGGCTGCCACACCTTATACTCCATATATGCCTTTTACTCCGATCACGCCGGTGACACCACATCTGACAAGTCGGGCAGAGAGGAAACAGAGACAAAAGGAACAAGCAAGGAGGGCACCTGCAGAAGAAGACAGGGTTTTGGAGGAGGACGAGTTGTGGGGTAGTGGATACTGAGTAAAATAGTCTGTAACTGTACTCATAGAGCTGTTGATCTATTCAATTGATGAAAGCATTTCCTTTCAATGCCTTTGGGTTGTTTTTGCAATAATTGCCTCGCGACCGAAAGTGAACCGAAATATTCGTACATATCGTGAATCGCGCCGCGTCCAGGGTTGTGTTAATTAACAGATCGAGGCCTGTTAATTTGTTAATTAGTTATTAACTGTTAATAAACGTTATTTACTCAGATTGACACGCTAGTCCTAATAAAGAAGGCGGTAGCGTGGTGCTGTAGCACTTCTGCTATGAGAATCACACCTTAATTATCGGATTTCGAAATTCTTAGCACAACAATAGCCTTAGGCAATCTTTCTGTTTAAGCTATATATCCGAGCTCTGTCTTCAGATGCCTCTCTCTGTATAGTAGTGCTTTGATCTTTTGTGAATACCTGATCTGTATGCTTGCTGTGATGCAGCCTTTTTTCTATGGGGTATGTGTATTATTTTATTGGTTCGGCTATACTTCGGATAGCGTCAGTGACGTACCCCCATTTGTTAATTAACAGTTAATTAATTATTAACAAAATGCATCCCTGGTCGCGTCGGTGAAGCTCTCCGTCCATTACCCGCGACGTCATTTCTAGGCGTCAGGTGCAGCGCCGCAAGGCGATTATCACATGCTCAGATTCTCGAAGACTCTATTCTACATCAAGCCATCATATCGTGACATGCAGTCGTGCTCGGAAGACAAGGCTCCATTGACTCACCCAAGACAAGACGCAACAGCAACACGACCACAAAGTAATAAAAGCAGCAGAAATACCTAAAAAGCCAATACAGTCACAACCCAGCAACCATCACCCACCATGTCCATCAAGTCAGTCCATATCCACGCGTCGCTTCACACAAAAAATAAAAACGCGAAACTAACGACAAGACAGCTGGGTGATGCTATCCCCCACAACACCACCAACATTCACCCCCCTCACACACGAACAAACCCTCTACACCTCCCCCCCCCGCACCTCGCTGCTCCTACACTCCCTAAACGCCTACCCGGGCAAAACCCCCTTCGCCGTGTCCTCCTCAGCCGGAACCCTCTACCTAACCAACCGTCGCATAATCTACCTACCCTCAACATCAACACCGCAACTCCAATCCTTCGCGGCCCCCATCCTCAATACCCACGACTCGCACGTCGTCGCCCCCTGGATCGGGCCTAATGTCTGGACTGCTCTCGTGCAGCCCGTGCAGGGAGGGGGTATCCCGCCCACCCATGCGACGCTGGAGCTCAAAGTCACGTTTAAGGAGGGCGGGGCTTATGATTTCCATTCCCGCTATGAGAGGGTCAAGGAAAGATTGCAGCAGGCGGTTGAGGTGGCGAGGGAGAGTGGGAATGTGATGGGTGATGGGTCGGAGACGGGGAGGGGACGGGGGGGTGGCGCGTTGGCGGGGGTGAATGTCGCGGGCGTGCATTTGGAGGATCTGCCGGCGTATGAGGAGAGTGGTGGTAGTGTGGCTGTGTCTGTTGCTGGCGCGCTACGGGAGCAGGAGCGGGAACACTCGCCTCCACCTGTCGCTGAGGAGGGGGAGGATGCGCAGAGGGGGGCTTTTACTCCGCCTGCTGAGCCCCCGCCGGGATATGAGGAGGTGCAGAGGGAGACTATTCAGGATGAGGTGGAGAGACGATTGAGTGGACATTGAGTGGCGCTTTCCCATCACGTTGTGTTTCTTCTTTCAAAAAACCATATACCCTTTACGATACATTGGCGAACGGGCGTTTTCTTGCGGGTTATGGATGAAGCGAGTCGATTTTCTTTTAGGCGCAAGGAGCGAGGAAAATTTGACGAAACGTCTCGATATGAATTATCACGCTTTACTTGCATTTTCACCAGTCTCAACAGTACGTGAGGCATCGTCTACCTTGCGTCCTCCTGATGAAGGCTGAAAATATGAGATGGCAAGGCGAGACCATGATTTTGACCGACTTGACTTGAATTCTGAAGCTGCATGAACTAAACTAAGGTACCTCATGTACCGACGACGGCACCGAATTTGGATTAAAAAGGCCTTCATCCAGATGACACAACCGGAGAGTTGGCGGGAAGAGAGGAAAAAGAAGAGAAAGAAGGAAAAGACAAGGAAAATGGTGGAAGGAGTGGTCGAGACATTGCCACACGCAAGACGCTCACCCCTCGGTCATCCAAGGCATGATCCCTTCCATATCCATCCAGATATGACAGTGTGCCTGCATTTTCCTAGGAAACCCATCCGGCCTCCGTGTGGGACAAAGAAAGGACACAAAAGCAGGAAGAAGAAAAAAGAAGGAAAGAAAAACAACAACAAGGAACAATTTTCTGAATCAAGTCGATGAAGGAAAAAAATTGTGCTTCTTCACTTTTCCAGCAGACACATCCGCTCGCTCGCTCACTGTATGGTGATATTGATGGAAAACATCAACTCATGTCGATCCAGGAATGAGTGAGAGACCATCTCTATGCCAGACGCGCAAATAATATCATTTGTAACCAACAGAAAAGTTATGATGATTCTCATCAACCATAGCAGCGTACGAGTGCTCTGTGCGTGCGGCGATTGCGATTGCGATTGCGAAAAGAAAAAATGCTCAATCTTCTTCAGGTGTCGGACATGTCGTTGCTGAGACTGTCGGATGAAGTGGTGTGGGAATTGGAGCTCTTGCGGACGGGACTGCCGACTAATTTGTCCACCCAGCTGTTCATTCTCATGTCTGTCGAGGTTTTGGTCTTGGAGCCACGCACACCGTGGCCCGGGAAGTGGCCGCTGTCGGGTGAAGGGGTGGTCGGCTGATCACGCCAGATTGAAGCCGAGGCTCCGTCAGGAGGGAATGAGTGTCCGAGTGACAAGATACCGAAAGGCGAAGTGGGGGTCTGTTGGGTCAAGGGGAACGACTGCGTGAATTGAAGGGCCTGCAGAGACTCCTGGAGCTGACTGCTGACTTCGCTTGGGCTTCGAGACGGCATCTGAAGATGTGGCGCATTCTGCATGGGAGTTGCATGGTGTCCAGTGCCAGCTGATCTGTTGAAAGGAGTAAAAAGTGGACTTTCGGCTTGTTGGCCAGAGCGTGACTCCTTGCTGAGAGTATAATGCTGAAGTGGAGTTTCGAGCTGCACTCCTCCCTCCCAGAAATTGCTTTCTGGCTGCTTACCAAAACTTGGACACGATTTGGGTGCACCCATACGAAGAATGCTGTTGGGTGTTTCGTGCTTGATCGCGAAGGAAGTCTGGGACCGGGGAGACTGCGATACGAAGCTGGACTTTCTGGCAACACTATCGAACTTTGGAAACATTCCTGGGCTGAGATGCTTGTGGGGATCGTCCATGAAAGGATCCGAGCCTGAAGGCGATGGCGAAGCAGTCGTCATAGAAGCGCCTTGAACCTCCTTGAAGCCGGAGAGAGGGGCTGACATGGGCATAAGCGGAGCACCAGAGCCATTTTGCTGGAGATAAAGCTGCCCCTTGTGCTTCTCGGCGCTTCTGCCAGCTTGTCGAAGCGCAGTTGGCGTGAAGCTTGTAGCAGTGGCAGAATCTGGCAGGCGCTGCTGGCCGGGCTGTCTTCCAGTCGATACAATCGAGGCACTAGCGGAATGAGCCAAACGTCGTGGTGCCTGCTTCACGGGGCGAGGGGTCTCGGCAAGACCTCGTCCGCCTCCCTGGAGATCGTTACGACCCACTACCTGGCTTGTCCTCGAAGAAAGACGGTGCTGAGGCTGGCCACGGTTGTTGTGGTTGCCACGAAGATTACCGTAACCCCCACGTCTTGGGGTAGTGCCAACTTCTAGCCTGTTCTTAGGTCTTATGAGCAGGTTCTCTATGTTAGGGAACTGGACGTAACCCCTGATGACATCTCTGCCAATATCCTCGGGGTAGCTACCAATCACGTTAGTATAAAAATCAACATTCGTGTGGAGGAGTAAGCATACTGCATGCCATTCCACATCTGAGTGGCTGTCATGGCTGGTTGGTCGGGATGAGCCTTTTCCACGACCGATCTGATCTCGTCGTAAGGTACGACCTTGCAAAAGAGCCAGCTGAGGAAGATGGTTCTGCTGAGCATTAGAACACGAACCCGTGCATATTCAAGAGACTTACCCTTTGTAGATGATATGGTCGTCCCAAAAGTCCGTGATTTCGTCAACTTCAATACTGGTCACTTCCGCAAGACCACAGTAATGTTTGCTGCAGCAGTCAGCACCTGGAAACGGAGTTCATCCATCGGTCAGTAAACTCACCTTCCAGGAACGGAGAATAGGAACAGAATCTTCTCGCTGTCAGAGGCTCGGGCATTCCACAGTTTCATGATTCGTTCAGTCACAGGATCTGGACAAGCCCAGACTCCATTCTTCAGAGACATGAGGATGTTGGTAACTGAAGTAGTCTTGATACACACAACGCGTGACTAGCCGATATCAGTAGAGCTCAACATGTGTTCGATAGGGCGATCACTCACCCCCAATGGCATTCGATAATGATCCGCATTCATGGTTGCAAGGATATCAAATGAGCCTGGAAAGAGCTCCTGAAACTCCTCATTGTTCATACGTTGTGTCTTGTATGATCCCGGATCATGTACCTCGTTCCAGACAGGGGGTTCAACATAGAGAGCTAGTTCTTTACCTGTGTCAAGCTGCTGAGGAGTAGAGCCTGGTGACGAGGTTGCTGGAACGATGGGCTTGCTAGGAGTAGGTGCCGAGCTTGTGGCGTCTTCGTCCGTCATCTGCGAAGTGCCAGAACTGGCGGTTTCAATGAAAGATCTTGAGGTCGTTGGGTTAGCACAAGCATGTCCACGACCTTGACCATTGGTGACACCGCTCGCAAGAGTCCTCTGCTGTTCCGAAGCGATGTGGAGTTCATGGTAGCGCTTGGGTGTGACCGTGTTGGGGGGGTGAACAGATTGCCGTAAGGGAGGCAGCATGGCCTCCTTTGAGGGGGTCATGTGGGGGGGGCTACTGGGTACTTGTCCAAACGTGATTGGTGAGACTGGGGATGGCGATGTGCCAGACGAGCCATTTCGTAGATCACGGACGCCCAAATCCTCTGGGTAGAACGGGCCGAAGGAACTCTTCGTGCTCGGTGAAACACCTGGTCCCAGTGACCTAGTTCCATCAAAACCTGGAGTGCTAGCGAGGCTCTGGGTGTTGTTCAGTGCTCTCATCTTGGCCGGTCCATTCATGGCGACCTGTGGCGGAATAAACAAGCTCGCTGTTGGACGCAAGTTTGGGGCTGACAGAGAGCCAGTATGCTCGCCCGACGAGGAGTAGTAGGTACTCCAGGGTGTGAGTGGACTGGCTCGGGAACTGGCGAGAGAGCTTGAGGTGATGCTTCCGAACAAAGATCCAGAAGAGAGATCTTGCTGCTGGCCTGGAAATTGTTCTAAGGGCGACGGTGCATGGCTGGGTCTTGTCTGATTGTTTGTAGAGTTACCCTTGAACAAGGGGCGAGGGACAGAGCGTGTGTTGCGGCGTCTTGGTGGCTCTTGCAAATGAGGCACGAGATAGAGCTGGTTCATAGAGACACGGACATCCCTTGCAGGTTGTTCTGTGATCGCAGGCTCGGAAGCACGTGTCTCAATGTTGGCAACTGAACCAGAAGCTCTGGAGGAGCGCTGTCCTGACTGAGTTGCGATGACTTGAGTGGTCGGCTGTCCTAATTCACTCGGAGATACGCCTACAGGAGACGGAACGGTTGTACTAGGTGGTTGGCCTGGAGTTGTGGACGACATGTCCAATACTGGGTACTGTTAGCCAATCAGCGTCTTATTGCGTAAAACAAGAGGCTTGTGCTTGTGAAGTGAACGACTTACACGTACGTCTTTAGCCTTACTTGTAGAAAATGACGGACGAGGTTGGGAGTGAAAGATGATAGTCTTTGGTACGTGCAAGTGAGTAAGCAAGAATGATGCGAAATTGTTAAGATGTAGACAAAACTTGACAGTGAGTGAAGGGTAATCCGTTTTGGTGGCCTGGTGACCTGTTTTGGGGACGAAATCATCGCAACAACGCAAGCACGTCAACATAGCCAATTCCTAATACAAGACGTGACGATACCCCGGCCAATCATCTGATTCCGATTACAAGACTAGCAACTATCTTGAAGCTCTGTATGTTTCCAGATCACGATACTGAGCCACATTTTTCTTCCATGATGCCTGCGGGGCCTCGAGCCATTTTGATGCAGGAGACTCGAGAATTGAGTTCGAACACAATTCAGTCTGACTGCATGACAGCATAGGGCAACACACCTCTTGTATCTGATTCTGAGAGCGTGTTTGAGGAATAAAAGATGGGAAGCGTTGACATCTGCCTTGATGCTGTACAGCCTGTTGCCATGTTTGACATAAATCTGCGTCATAAATAAAGACTTTTGTCACAAAGAAACGCTACGAGTACATCAGTCTGCGCTTGAATTCAATATCCGCACGATACTTCTGCTGTTCATCACCATCAGCAGAAAGTTTCCAGAGTATGAGGTCAGACCATGATCACTGGTACGCCTCTATGAACAGTCTTCTTGCGCTTTTTGTTAAAAGCTGTGACTACCTTAGGGTTTGTTCTTTGTGCATCCCGAATCGAAGCTCTGGATCCCCCAATCTGGATCTATATCGTTAATATGCATTTGTTTTCGTGTATGTAAACAGCTTCATGTGAAAGTAGATATATTATGTAAATCATTCTCCTTGTGGACAAGATGTCGTGAGAAGTGGCATTTCTATCCGCGTTGAGCATAGTAAGAACGACCTGACGCTCTTGCCTTGCGTGCCTGCACCTCAGTCTATACGTCAAGGTGCTCTGAGGTCTCCTCACCTCGAAGGTCGTTTGCCTCACCACATCTTCAGCCTTTCGTTCCAGAAGAAGGCCCTCATCCCTTTTTTACCAACACCTAGACTCAGTTCCCATCATGAAGGGTGGACGGCGGCAGATGCAGATGCAGATGCGAAGCATCATAGTTCCAACGACTCGGCCGCTACTCAACCAGAAGCAAAGCACCGAAACTGTTCAAGGGATGCTTTTCAGCGCGGTAATCCTTCCATAGCATCAAGTCATCTTGAGAACACTTCACTAACGTGCCATCACCCTCGTGTCAGATTAGTGTCATTTTCTACCACAGGTAAGTCGCTGAGCTCGACATCCCACCGCTTCTGATCTCTAACGGACTTGAATTAAAGAGGTCTCTTCCCAATGAAAGCTTACGACCGAGTCTGGGTTTCAGAGCAGTCTGAGACATTTCAATACGATCGTTTTGTCTCTGGGAGTGATCGATCCGTATCTAGCCATGATACCGATACAGATCCCATCGAGACATGTCTCCTTAGAAAAGGCAGGAGCTCAAGAGTCGATGCTTTCTTCAAGATACTGGTACGTTCCTATCGTCATAGGCGCAGACTATCTTCGTTAGTATATTGATATACCAGCAGGAGGATGGAGTGTTTGATGCTCTTCAACGAAAGGTACTCAGCAAGACACAAATAGCGTTGCTATCCGATACTAGAAATCCTAACAACGTCTTGGAAACATACACATTCACAGTCAAGTACCGCGAGTCAAAAGAGCTTGATCGACAGATCGAAGGCTTACAGTTACGATCGTCGTCTGAGACTTTACCACAAGAGGATCACACATACGAGAGTATTGTGCAAGTGATCCAACAGGTTGGGGATCACCTCGACCGCCTCAAGCTCCATCGCATCCCTGGTAAGTCCGACGAGGGTGACCATGAAATGGCGGCTGACATCTTCACAGAAGACGGCAGATACCTCTCTGTACATCTTACGTACGTCGATGGCTACGACGAAGATTACGAGCCTCCGGGTTTCCAAAGAGCCGCCAACAGTAAGGTATCGTTCCCGAGTGGGAATGGTTGGAGCAAACGTACGGCATCGATCTTCTCCACGGAGGACCCCTTTCACCAGTGAGTCTACAGACTCAATCAGTTATTCGAGTAATGGAACTCATCACCCACCAGGTTCGGGATGACTGTTGCTTATGTGAAGCGCGACTTCACCATAACGAAAGTACCCGTTGGAGCAGGAGCGGAGAACACGTTAGAATGCGATCGATTCGATGACAAGAAACTTATCTCCAATGACCAGAGCCTATCCGATAAAGCGCGCACCGCCCATTCAGATTCAGAAGTCCGGTCTCGGCCTACCGTCTGCGAGGCGAAGCAGCTAAACGACTCTATAAGCACTAGCTTTGGGTCGTCGCTGCAATGGGACGCTCAGGATATCACTGATATTGCAGAACCGCATGCAATCACTCCAAATGTTCAGCTGGACAGAGAGGGTCGGGTAACCACTTTGAAGCTCATGCATCTGGAGAGACCGCGCCCCTTGAGAATCAGTGAGCCTTCTACACAAGCGGATGACACCGAAGAAGACAGGCAAATGAAGCTGGATTTGGACGACATGGTGAGTAACCTTCCAAACCAGATGATGAAAGGTAAGCGACGTTCATGAATCTGTTGCTGATTTCAGTCAGCGTGCTCCTCAACATTTCACACAAAACTTTGTGCCAACTCAACTAGCGTGTGACGTTCAGCAAATGGCGCAGCAGGAGAGTCAAGATGACTATGCCAATCAAGATCGAGAAGACTATACCCGCAGGTTTGATCACTTATCAAGGGAGATAGCCGTCGACCTGTGGATGGAGAGATCGAAATTAGAGGACTCTGATCAGCACCGCGGTCAAGTCCGCTGTCAATGTGGTTTCCAAGGAGTTGAGGAAGATCTGGTACGCTTAACAGCATTCAGAAAACGCTTACTCTGCTGAGTCTTGTCTAGGTCTCATGCGAAATTTGTGGGACATCTCAACATCTCCAGTGCTATGGTTACCTTGGTCCCGACGATACCTGCCGTCCAGGATGTCACGTATGCTATGCTTGTTTACTGACGGGTCGCCAACCAGGGCTGCTGGTTCACTTGAGTAGCACTGCTCAACTCCGACAAGCTATGCATGTCATCTTCCTCAAAGACCTGTACGATGAGACTGCTCTCACCACGCTTTTTGCCGATTACGGTAAGTCTCTTATACTTCAAGCGTATCTACTTGTCCTCAACGGTGGTGCTGACAGCGGAACGACAGGCCTAGGATCTGAGATGGCGATGGCCCTAGTCAACAAGCTGATACTTCAGGGTTATATTGAGAGAGGTAGGAGGACCAGACGCTCGCAGTCTCAAGGGATGAAACTGCACATTCCTGCGACAACACAAGGTAGAAAACCAAAAGACCAGCTACTGAGGCTGTTTGATCCGCTCTTATACATTGCCCAATTCGTATGTATCGGTTTCCGGCATCCAGTAGTTGTGGTTCTGATACAATATAGTACAACAAGAACGTTGCTTCGGACATAACAGCTGAAAGACAGTCCTCGGGACTGAAGCGGCTCACGTCGCGGTATCATGCCTTGTTGTCAGTTCAAGGTCGCCGCCGAGACTTTCCAGTGGAGGATAAATCGTTGAGCGAGGGTTCAGTAGCTCAGACTAACGACTCGATGAGCTCACCTGCAGGTCGAAAGACAGTGGTGAACCAAGCCCTTGTCCTTTCAGACCAGACCAAGCGCCGCCGAGATGACCGAAAGGACCGAGATGACCCTCATGCTAGCAGAGGATCGGTGTCCTCAAAATCGTCTAGCAAAAGGATACGAGCTGAAACCTCTCCATTGCTAGCAGGGCAGCAGTCGTTAAGAACAATACCCCGAAACACTGCGGCGTTCAAATCCTCGGCCATGGAGATGCCCATCGACATCTCCAGCATTCCGACACCAGATCGTGCGAAAGGAAGCGCGGGCGCTTGATCTCAAATTTAGCGCTGGCAAGCGAGTGAGATAGATCTCCCAAACGGAGGCGTCGGAATTGCTAAAGGAACATACATTCTAGGGCTGGACGGAGTACAAGTGGGTCGCAGTCTGCCCATGGTATCACATGGATCAAATTGACTTGCAGCCGGGACCTCGATTACTCTGTGCGGCCAAGAAACACCAATATCACGGTGGTGATTTTAGCTTATTACAGGTGAGTATACTTACTTATGTCACAAACGAAGTCAATATGGAGGGCTTTCACCTCTTCTGTTCGAAACAAAGAAGTTGATAACGAAGATCACCATCTCAAATCTGAGGAGTGGGTCAGAATCTCCAAATGTCGTGACATGCTATGCTCACTCGTTGGTCTGGGTGTCTGTAGGTCTTCCGTGGGCGTGTGGAATTCACAAGATTCAGCGTCATTAAATGGTGTGCTGCTCTATGACTGGTCGACGAGTCGGAGTAGCATCTTGAGCGGCCCCTGATCGATCGTCCACGAGGTACATCCTGAAGTGCGACATCTCGCGAACAATTATTTTATTTATTAGCGCGAGTCAGGCCCCTGACAGAAAGAGCAGCGTAATAGCCGCAATGCCGCTGCAAGCCTCAACCTTCCGTGGCCGCCTGCAGGGCCAAGGATGCGCAATTTTAGGCCCTAGGCCAGCTGTGGCAGACTAACCACATGTCGTTCCGAGACTCTATTCAGTCAGGTAGTCTGCGAAGGCTATCCTGAATCCCGAGTGCCCTACAGTTCAGGGGAAAACGGTTGGAAAAGTGCAAAGTTCGCGTTTCTTCACGAGGTACTTTTCGCGTATACTCGAGTCTAGAGCACAACATTCACGCTACTGCAGCCTTGCCCTGCAAGTAATAGGGAGCAACGACGAGCAACCGACAGCTCTGGATTCGTGATACATCGAGGTACTCAAGAGGTCTAATGCCTTGATATCACGGCAAAGGCCTCCGTAGAACAGTCGAGCCCTGATATGGCTTCTCTAAACACTCTTTGAGCCGACCATAATTAATGCACCAACTTTCACGTCATTCGCGTTACGGAGACGACTGATACACGTTCGCTATCAACGGCCTTGATAAAGGCTATCCCCTGGATAACAACGACCGTGAGGGGCACCGTTGTACTCCATTCTGAAGCCTGCATACAGGCTACGACAAAGAGCCGACGACGCGAGCGCGACTGGATCAAGAGCCATCAAAATGAGGAGCCTCCCCGGACCCGATGCGTCCAGTTCCATTAGCCCTCGCACGAAGACACGAAAGCCGAATCGACAGCGAAGTGATAATTCAACATTCGAAAACAGCTTGGGCTACAGACTCGCAACAGAAGGATCAAGGTCAACCACGGACATGGGGGCCAATGGAGCATTGCAGATTTGGCCAAAGGTTTCGTCGCAGACATACCAGCACCTGCCGGATGATGCGCAGAAAAAACCTTGCGCTTATCACCGCTCATTCAGTGAAAATCTCACGCGGTCAAGGGACGATGTGTTGACGCCACACTCCTATCAGGACACGGCCTCACGAAGACAATTACTACAACCCGTTTCGAGGCGTCCTACCATCCACGCCGCCATCAGCCACCCAGACTTCCACAGCAAACGCCAGGACGAGATCAATCAAGTGCCAAGAGGCTCGCAGCAGACGACGCGTAGCCATCGATTAGGCTTGTCAAGACTTTTCGGCAGGGACAAGGAGGTTAAAAACAAAGCCAAATTCGACTCGCGGATAAAAGAGCTGGAACAGCATGAAACCGATGTGCATCATGTCAGTGCCCATGTCAAGCCAGTCGAGCCTTCGACCAAATCGACAATCCAGCGATCGCAAAAGACAACATTTGACAGGAATGCCACCGAGAATGCGAAGATCCATGTGAGGCGACCACCAAAAGGCGTGAAACACTGGTTCGATGCTTTGGATGATTCGGATGACTGTGATTTCCCCGAGGTTGTACAGGCACCACCTGAGCACGTAACCACGGCCACTTTCCGCCCCTCGTTAGGTCCCGGTAGATTGAGGGTTGCCCCTACCTCACGTATCTCACCAGCCGTAGATGCTGTTCAAGACCCGTTCATGTTCAAAAGTGTAAATGGCCAGAGTTTGCAGGAACAGAGTGTGCTCAACCTTGAATCGTCAGATGAGGACGAGCTGTCCGAGCCACCATCCCCAGATCGCTGGCCCGAGCAGCATCTCAACGTTCAACGCCCTGAATTGCAGCGAAACAAGTCGACTGACACCCGAGAGTCCGTCTTCAGTATGATGACTACAATGACGTCTGGAAGCATTCCTATCATCAATGCAGATTCGCTGTATCGCACTCCACTACCTCCGTTGCCTGCTCCTCTTCAACATCAACATTCGAGCCTGGACACGGCGCATTTGCCTGCGCCGCTGCGTACTCACCGTCCCGAAGTTAACGTCACCCGCAGCCGCAGCCGCGCTGCGACTGGACACTCACATACCGACTCCATAGTCAGTGCGATCAGCGGTGCGAGTGACTCTACCACCCGAGTCATGACCGTAACGCAAGAAGAGATGGCCCTCTTGGAAATGATGCGTCGCAAAAGAGCCGAGATGCACAACAGCAATGGCAGCGCGCAGCCAGCTCATCGTCAAGACGATGTTTCCCCAGTATCATCTCGTCCAACACACGCTTTCGAGCGCCAAAACTCTCACGCCAGAAGCATTGCCTCCTCGACCATCTCTCGCGATAGTGAAAGAAGCGTGTTGGGCACAGTCTTCCCCGCTCCCCCAACTGCGGACAGGAGATCGAAACAGTCTCAACTTTCCCGCGGAATCTCAGAAGAGAAGATTCTCGCCCATCCTCACGGCGATGAGTTTGAAAGAACACAGCATGCAACTCCAGCAAAACCAGTCTCTGAAATCCCAATAATGTTTGAATTGGACGCCACTCCTCCAAGTGGGAACAAGCCCGCCGATGACCAATTGCTTCCCTCTGTATCCTACTCGCAGCCGACGCAGAAGGGGTCCCCCCAGGCACAAGCGCAGAAGACAAAGATTTCTCCTCCGTCGTACGATAGCGCCGATCCCTACCAATTAGCACCAGATCTGGACTTCTCAACGCTGGATCTGTTGCCTCTGCCACCCAGGGCGTATAGCCCCTGTCCGAGCACTTCGAGATCTTCGCTCGGCGGTGGAAGCTCGTCTTCAGCGCTCACGCCCACCGATGGCAACAGTGCCACCAGCAGAGCTCAGGCATTGGAAGTCGTGGGACACGGAGAGAGCCACGCCCAGGACTTCCTCTGCGAATTGGATGTCAAGAGGAACAGCCGATTGGACATGGGCCCCGCAGGAGCCGGAAACGATGTTCTCGCTGCTTGGACTGCGCTTGGCGGAGTATAGAATTGTTGTTGTCTTGACATGATAGATTTGTTTTTTCACGGCGCACGGAAAATCGGGACAGCGCCTTTGAGAAGGCTGCGGACTACCCCTGGTGGATATACCCTTCTGGATAGTATTGGATTGGCGGATGTTTCTTTTATATACCTTACTTACGAATACTGGCTACGTCGCCTTTTTCTATCTACGTTCACGCTCGCTCTTCGAATGCCTGGCTTGACTGTGATTGCACCACGGGAGTTTAGACTGGCCGGTATGCTGAGGTCTTTGCCTTACGCTCTATTGATACTGTAGTGGGTATTGTTATTGGAGTGCGACATGGTTCATGATTTTGTTTGCTGTTTCATTGTCTGTCGTTGACTTCATCCTGGGGTCAGTTTTCTGATCAGGTGGTGCCCTGGTTGCTGCCGCTGTCTGGCGTGGTTTATCAATCTATTTAGGCGCGGTCAGCGAGTGCTGGCGCTGCGCATGTGGAGAGGACCACAACCACAACCACAACCATCCGAGACAACCTGTCGGACCGGGCATGGCAATGGCACGGCAGCGGCCAGATGGGGAGAGCGGGCACCATCTGTCTGAAGACCCACGTGGTTACGGAGATCTACTCTAGGTATTTGGCGCAGGCGAAATAGCCCTTGTTTTCCACAACGCCCCGATTTCTGACGACAGCGGTGTACTTGACGACCCATTGGGGCTCGATCTCGCCTTCCTTACGTTCTGCCAAGTCCGAGCCTTCATTTCTCTTCCTCTTGTGACCAGCCTGGAGATTCGAAATTGGTTGGCCAAGAATGTCTGCACCGCCTTCATCCAGCAGCTCCCTCAGAGTTCCTCGCGATAGGATGTTGACAATGTCGTTGTGTACCAGTAGCTCAATCTTCTTCTCCTTTGCCAGAGCTGTTAGCGGTTTCGGCACGCTACAGCAGTCACGCAGACTGATCTGATCTACAGCAGGCTGGATCTTGACCTTTTCGAGGAAAGGAGCCAGCCTCTCGGCGCCAAACTCGGAAACACCCAGTCTAAGCACGAGACCCTCCTCTTTCAGCTTCTCTGCCAATCCCCATGTCTTCACTTGGCTTTCCACAGGCTCCGGCTCGGCCTGGCGAGGCCCTCGGCTCTTGATTTTATCGGGACATGCTTCGGTCTCCTCGTCAAAGTAGACTTCGGGGAACTGTAGAATGAGAAGGTCGATGTTGGGCATGTGCAATTCCTTGAGCACAAGGTCGACAGCCTCGCGAAGATGATCTTCTCTGGCCGACATGTCTTCAGCAGGGAGAAAGAAGATCTTGACGGTGATGTCGTATTGCTCCCTTTCCTCGGTCAAGGCGCTCTCGGTAAAGTCCAGCTTGGGTACGTATAGCGTCTTGGAGTCTTTCGAGTTCGAGGTCCAGGTTGCGTATGGAAGGTCTGCTGTAGATCCTTGGCTAGGTTTGAGAGCGGCGTGCTCCCGCGCATCTTCGAAACTGAAGCGAAGACTAGACTTGAGTTCGGCATTGGACTTGTCGTGACCTAGGAAGCCCTGTGGCATGAGGTTGCTGTATGATGTGAGCCAGGCGCGCGCAACAGTCGATTGGTATGGCTGACCCTGTGGAAAGTATCATTTTTTCCATGATAAATACGAGGTGGGGTGATTGGCAAGGAAATGTAGGCGGCTTAGAGGAAGTGTATGGTGATGTATGCGCGCAGTGAGAATATGAGAATATATGAGCAAGAATTAAGAGTGACCGGCAAATGCTAGCCTTAAAAAAAAGCGATGGAAACAAATTGCGATATGTACAAATGTGGTGTTTGGGGGTCCAATTATTTAGGCGTTGGTAATCAGTAATTCATAGTTGACGTTCATGTCCGTCAGTCATCAACGACGGGACGCCAAGCTCGAGATGTCATGTTGGAAGTTGATCTGCTCCCTCCATCACAGCTCCACAACCATCATTTTCGTCTTCCGACAAGAAACAAGCAAGATGGCCGTCCGGTAGGATAAAATCTGCGCTTAGTCACTTGAGTATGACTGACTTGACCCTAGCTACTTGATCCTGCTCTCCAGGCAGGGCAAAGTCGTAAGCCACTCCCCCATGTTTATGCCCCCCTCTGTCCATTGACTCACCATACCAACCAGCGCCTTGCCAAATGGTTCATTACGCTTTCGCCCAAGGACAAAGCCAAGATCATCAAGGACGTCTCTCAGCTAGTCCTCGCTCGTCGCACACGCATGTGCAACTTTCTTGAATACAAAGGTCAGCCCTTGGTACCCCACTGCCCTACCAATCCCGACGCTAAGACCTTGATGCGCAGACACAAAAGTTGTCTATCGCCGCTACGCTTCGCTCTTCTTCATCGCCGGCTGCGACTCCACAGACAACGAACTCATCACCCTTGAGGTCGTGCATCGCTATGTCGAGCAGATGGATAAATATTATGGCAACGTGTGCGAGCTAGACATCATCTTCAACTTTCAAAAGGCCTACTTCATCCTTGACGAGCTGCTGCTTGCTGGTGAGATGCAAGAAAGTAGTAAGAAGAGCGTACTGAGATGCATCGGCCAGCAAGACAGCCTCGAAGACCTGGAGGTAAGACTCATTTTCCTCTTTCTTATGCTGTCATGCCTCCCTTCAAGCTGCGCCTCTTTGACGCGCTTTTGTTCACCACACTGCTCTTTCATCTTCCCTCACTTCTCTCATCCCTGCTCCTTGGCGCGTATCCACCTTAACTTTACTGATTGTCTTCCTTGTCTCAGGTTGAAGATGACGCCGTCACCAAAATCATGTAGTGGACTGTTCCCATCATACCCATCACATGCCGCCAACACGTACCTGTACTGGCACATGTCGATGTAAACATATATACACAGGACTCTTTCTGGATGGTCTGTTTGTACACATTCCACGTACTAACGCGACATCTCCGGTAACAGGTCACTGAACAAGAAGCCGCTGCTCTCAAAGACGCCCTTCGCAGTTCTGGATCCATCTAAATCGAGCGACACTGGGCAACATGAATTGGCGTTACAACACAGGGAGGAGTTTGAGGAGTAATGACCATATTCGGGAAATGATACCAAAAGGTCGAGCATTTCAGTGTGCATAGCAATGAGTGTCCCTAGCGTTTAGGCAGGGCTTCCAGGTCTTTGACCTGCTACTCAAAATGAATACATCCATGATGCCGCATTTTTTTTTTTTACAAGGCTCTCTGGTGTGAAACTACCTATGATCTCTGCTCTCTTCTGTTCTCCATTACCAATTTTCCATTTCCTTGATCTAACATAGCAGGTGCTTCTTCGGCCAATACTTGCATACCTCACCACTGAGACTGAGAACGTTGCGCCAAGCCTGCTAGCGGTTCTGTCGCAGCACACCTCAGGCCAGAGAGGAGACAACCACGTGGAGTCGATCGAGATCATGCTTTGGGGCTACACGTGTCTCATAGACACGACATGATTCAAGAAGTACGCATTGAAATGTTACAAGGAGCTCTCAGGGCGGACGAACACAGAACCGAGACAAGACCATGTGCGAAGCTGATTGGCTGAAGCGTTGTCTCAAGCCACTCTCTCCACAAGCCGCAACCGCCAACCCGTGCACCTCCGATACCAGCTAATAACAGCAACACACCCTATCGCCAACATCACCCCAAAACACCAGACATCCTTATCACACATATTATTCTGGTCTCCTTGCTATTGCATTACATTGACTAGGCGCTCGACGTCTGATACGCAATTAGGCTCTCTGCTCGGATATTCCACTTTGGTATATCCATTACACATCAGGCTTATCGGCAACCGGCAGACGTCATCACCCCTACTGCGCACCACCCAGACCGCATCAGTCACGCGCAAACACCGCAAACGCAATCGTATAATCTCGCGAAGCTTTGCTGTATCACTTCAGGGAGCTCGACCAATCCCAACCTCTCTCATCAGTGACCCGCGCGACAACATACCGCCATATCAACAAAGCCACCTTACTCACGTAGTGAGTCATTCAATTCGACAAGATGAAGGTATGCAATTGTCCATTCATTCGGTGCCATTGCCCATTTCTGACTGCTTTCTCAGTTTGTACCCCTTCGCGATTTCGAGACCATCACTGAGGCACTCAACTTCTCCACCTCGGACTGCCATGTCATAGGAAGCTGCGACCTCTACACCACCAAGGCAGCTGGCAGCGACAAGAAGCTTTACAAGACCATCGACAAATCGCTAGAATCGCAACATGAGAGCTTGGTACGATTGTCCGCTTCTCTCTCACCGCCACAACTCCCACAAGACACAAAGCGACGTAAGCCGTCAGTGGTGATGCCTGAAATCGACCTTTCACGCGACAGCCCCTTTGGTCCTCTCAGCCAAATCAGCGCCAGACGAACTTTTGCCTACCTGATAGCCACACTCAATGCCACACACCCCGACTACGACTTCTCCAACATTCTGCGCCCTTCAGACTTTCACAGGCTCACGGGCACGACGATCAAGCGCATTGTGGATAGTACACTCATGAACATGCGGCCCAGGCGCATGAGCAATCTCCTTACGCCTCCTTCACGTACCCAACTAATAACCTCCAAATCGCCCGGTGTCGTTGCACCACCTCAGGACTCAGTGTGGAACGAGAGCATGTGGGGAATGATCGACCAAGAGATGGATCTGAGGCATTGCGAGAAATACAGTTGGGAGCCCGAGGACGATCCGTTCGAGGCCGAGAGCGCACTCTGGACACAGCACTACTTCTTCTTCAACAAGGAGAAGAAAAGAGTATGCTACTTGAACTTCCGTGCATTTAGCGTTCTCTCACATTCGCCTGTCAATGGCATGGCTTTTGGTGGTCGTGGGCAACCAATCCCGATGTCGATCAACGACGTGACTGTAGGAGAGGGTGCCGGCAAGAGAGCGCAATATTGGCTCGGTCATAGTGTGGGCGATGACGGCGCCGATGGATGGTCAGAAGACGAGGACAACAACATGGTGATTGAGGAGGAAGATGAGGACAAGGTGGATATGGAGGATGATGAGGAATACATATCGACTCTCGACGACGTGCGCGACCATCTCGAGGATGGCTATTACTCTTACGACACCGATGTGAACGACTCGGGAATCTCGGGCTGGAACACTACTCGTCGCAAGAGTGTGCTGAGAGGCTCAAGCGAGGGCCCAGCAGATGCCATGGAGATTTGATTCGTCTATGCTTCACCTCTTCACGTTGCTGAACACTGGAGAGGAAGCGACGTTTGGGGGAGATATGAAGGAGGTTTTCTCTTCGTGTGAATAATTACCTAGGTTTGACAATTTTTGGGCGGCATGGGAATGGCGTTCTGGGTTCGAGCCAGGGAGCAATGGAGCGATACCAGGATTGATTCTCGTTTTATGTCTGGTTGCTTGATTGCTACTTGTGTCGTGTGTTTTCCTTTACTTATGCTCTGTCAGAATTCGCTGATTATGCAAACAAATATCCAATCTTTTGAGGTGCCACATGTAGACGTGTGGAGGAATGCCATGATTGGCGGAACAAGCCAACCATCGGCAATTGCGGTAGTCAGCAGTGTACATCTACATATTAGGTATTGATAACATCTTGAAAGTCAATGATATCCCGTACATTTCCAAGGACTTGCTCCTTTCTCCTCCAGGACCTCCAATAAGTCCATACATGAACCGGGAAAAGACTCCGAGTGTCTGCCTGTCTGCCAGCCTGGGTTTGTCGGGCATGTAAGCTCATCTCCGCCCATCATCGATATCTTGATGTACTTGTTTACCCCGAAAACAAATTATCGTACGAGCTAGCGCAGCCGTCCACGCCCTCACCACATCAAAAGAAACAAACCCAACACCAGCACCACTCCTCCACTCGACTTGTGAAAAATGCAAACAATAAACCCAGAGGACCCGTCATCCACATATACCGTCCTAGTGACTGGCGCAAACAGGTAAGTCCACTCCAACCAGAGCCCTTTCGTCCCAACCGCTATACCTCAGCATAACTGGAGTTTTGTTCAATGTATAGCCTACTCACACGCAGCCAGTGGTCTCGGCTACGCGACATGCTGCCGCCTAATCGACGAATTCCTTTACACGCGCCCACAATCCCAACATCTAGATCTGCTAATCACGACGCGCGACCAGCAAAAAAGCTCCACCACCATCAAGCGGCTGCGCCAACATGTGCAAAAAACCATTCGGGATGCGGATACAAAGACGATGGGGATGGTGAATTTGTTGGAGTCTCGGGTAAGGATCGAGGGGGAGTTGCTGGATCTGTGCTCGCTGGTTTCGGTGATGGCGTTGGCGAGGAGATTGGTGGATAGGGGAAGGCGGATCGATGTGTTGGTGCTTAATGCCGGGATTGGGGGGTGGAGGGGTCTGCATTGGGGGAGGGCGGTTTGGACGGTCTTGACGGATTGGGTCAATGCTACTACTTATCCGACTTATAAGTTGGGGTACACGGGGAATGTGACGAGGAGGCAGGTAGATGGTGAGGATGGGGAGGGGGAAGAGAAGCAGGAGCCTGTGCTGGGAGAGACTTTCACGGCCAATGTGTTTGGGCATTATTTGCTCGCTCATTTGCTCGTGCCTGTTATGGTGGCGCAGAAGGGCGCTGAACACGGACGTATCATTTGGGTCTCGAGTCTGGAAGCCTATGCCCATTGCTTCAGCCTGGACGATCTGCAGGGCCTCAAGACAGACGCCTCATACGAGTCCTCGAAGCGCCTGACCGATCTGCTGGTCCTGACGTCGGAATTGCCCTCGACAAAACCTTACACCGCGACTTACCTCTCCACCTCGCACGATGCCACCATCCCGACTCCAATCGTCACCGACCCCCTCCCACCGAAAATGTATCTCGCTCACCCAGGCATCTGCGGCACCAGCATAGCGAACCTCAACCCGTTAATGGATATATGCATGCACATCGCCTTCTACATCTCCCGCTTCCTCGGCTCGCCCTGGCACACCATCAGCGCCTACCTAGGCGCCTGTGCACCGGTCTGGCTCGCCCTGACCCCGGTCTCCGAACTCGATTCGCTCGAGGCCTCGCCGCGCTCGGGCGTCTCGAAAAAGGGGAAATGGGGAAGCAGTGCTGATTTTTCGGGCGCCGAGAGCGTGAGGCGCACTGAAGTCGAGGGATGGGGTTGGAGTGGAATGGTCGGGGAGAAGGCTGATGGGCGCATGAAGAGTAAGCGGGGGAGGTGGAGCGGGATGAAGGATGTTAGTGATGAGGCTAGAGTCGAGTTTGAGGAGGCGGGTAGGAAGGTGTGGGCTGAGATGGAGGAGTTGAGGAGGGAGTGGGAGGGGTTTTTGGAGAACTGCTGAGTGGTAGGAGGACGGTTAGATGTTACTGTTGATATTTCGTTGTGTACTTCAGCATTAGAGTCTGTTGCCAATGAGAACATCGTCCAGGCAGGACTGTATTGTCGTGTCATTCATACGCGCAGCATACATCATGACTGAAGAAGACGGATGAGACCTATGCTGGTAAGCTCAAAACATCAAACCATTCTTCCACCTTCACACATTTGATCTACGAAATGCTCATGATTCCCAAGGTGAGATTATAGTGGTAAAACGTGGAAATGCATCGACTGATTAGAGTACAATTGAATACAAAGCATGTCTTTCCGAGCGGTTCAGGGTGTGCAGTCGAGTGCATTAGTCCCGTCAGTGGCGTGCATATTCGGATGGCGCAGCTTGTGTTCAGGCGTGATGCTGACCTTGTGAATGCGGGTTTTACATGTTGCAGAGGCAGGCGCAGCAGATGCGACTATGATTTTTGCCACTGGTTGCCTTGCGGTCGCCGTGCTTTGCCTCATGGTCGCAGTTTCCTGTGTTAAAGCGCCTTAAAGCGCAAATGTGGCGTAGCTGAAGGCGAAGCATATTGGGGGCCAAAAACGAGGCTCAACGAAGCCGGTTGGCCACGGGTGCTTCGTCGCGGACGCTCAGCGATATAAGACCCCGCTCCTTCCGCTTATTGCTCGACCGGTCAACGTCCTATTGTCGTGATTGGGTATAGATGGTGAGCTATGATTCGCTCGCTTGTTAGTTGTAGTCCGTAGTGCCTGTCAAGTGTCATCAACATGTTCATGTCCTTGTGCTACCAGCTTGTCGACGACACTTTCTCCCAAACCATGCCTCGACGACTCCGCCTCCCTATGGCTGCCTGGCGTCACTTTCGATTAGTATTGTGACGTCTTTTCATGAATAATGAATGCTTTACATAGCCCTCCACGGGCCCTCCTTTGCCATTGTCTACTAGACACTATCTTCGTTTCAAGCTTTGATAATCATGGCCGTTCAAAGTATCTCTTCCCAACTGACACGAGCGTCTGGTGTCGCTTTCCCTTCTGATACTAAAATGGTGCCTGCTGGGAATGATAGTCCAATGAGCTTGTATGCTGCATTTCGACTAGCTTATCTTGTAAACTCGTTTCGTAGAAGGATCAAGACGCGTGTTCATTCTCACGGTCCAAGGAAAATCGCGGCAGTCCAAGACGAGCTCCGCCATATTTATGAAAGACAAGCGTTCGAAGAGATCGACAGATACCTTGGCCGGAGTGCTTACCGTGAAGGCAAAAGTCGTGCAAAGACCAGAACACCATCACTAGGTAGACACTCTGAAGCAGTACGGAGACTTGCCGATGTCCATGCTGAAGAACTCCCAAATAGCGTCCGTGATACGAGGTTAATCAGGAGGTACGTGGTGCCCCAAAAAAGTCTAGAGGCATTTCACTCACATGTCCATAGCACGCTTGATCGGCTCGATGCCAACTTGCCTTCCAAAGGCTATTCGCTCTCAGAAGTGGCTGCTGACGATAAACTGCTATTCGAAAGAAGACAAAAAGTGGACTTCAAGCAGCATACCACAAGGGAATTGATCAATGATCTCACCTTGATTGAGTATCTGCTCGATTCAGTTCGGCCTGCTTACCAGTGGTTGCATGGCTTCAACAGGCCTGACAACGAAGATCAGATCATCGAACCTCCAAAGAGCTTTGAGGATGAGATCTTCCTTGCCAACCTCGAGTACATGCTCCTCTGCTTACAAGGCCAAGTCTTGTACACCTTGTTCATCGGACACACCTCTGCAGAGATACTAAGGCACGTCATTGAGTGTCAGAAGGAACAAGATCGAAATGACAAGCATTGGTTCTTCGAATTTCCGGACGCCAGGCGTCCATTGAGCACCACTTGGCCATGGAGTATACGACCCTCGCTAGCTGTGATCTGGGGTGTTTGCTGGATGTTTTACGATCGTGATGCGGTTGATTGGGACAATGATGGGAACATGCGCAACACGACGACAGGGGAGGTCCTTCTTACAAGAGAAGAACTGTGTGAAATCCCGCCGTCGTACTCGTACCTGTTTACTGGTAAGCTGAACTTTTCTGGTTTCCGACTCCTCCGCTGTCTTTGTCGCCCCCTCATCAAGACCATCCTAGGTCCGGCTTTGAACGAAGAAGCGCGTCTTCGGGAAATAGATTGTTAAAAAGAGTAAGTCCTGTATATGCTGACATATTATTGCTTACAGCGGCGGCGGGAACTGAGCCACCGCCTCAGCAAGGGTTGGCGTGGACCAATCGCCGAGCCCGCGCCGAGGCGTCGCCACGTACTTTAAATAGTAAGTTTTACCGAGGCCGCCCCTATGCTAAGGCACCCCTCCATTACAAAATTTGTCTAAGCGTTGAATCTTGGGCTTGCATATGCGTCTTCCGATTTGGCTGCCTGACGTACTCATATATCCCTAGGTACCGGAAACGCGTCAGTCACAGCTCGGCAGAATCTGCAACATCTGCAGCAGTCATATCTGGACGGGTCTCCTGCCTTTGCACTGCCTGGGACATACGACGTGGATCGCCACAGTCATGCTTTTGCCAGCACACGTCAGGTAGCAACTGCAGCACAAGACGACTTTACCTGTGAGTTTTGCTTTGCTGGCAACGGGCAAGCAGCTGCCTTGCCACGACGGCAATATTCCGACTTAGAGTTTGCTCCCTATTACCCGTCATCAGTACCTCCAATAAGTGTCTATCAACCTCCTCAAGCTCTACATCAAGGCAATTTGGATTGGCAAAACCCTCGGCCATCTTTTTCACACAGTCAGAACAACATGAGTTCTCAAACTGCTGTTCCTCTACCAGTTTCTGGAACGCCAGAGCACGCCAGGCAGCTTTCCAGCGTGCCACAGAATGAACCTGAGCGACAAACTCAGCGTTCCAGATCAGTATCCAGCACTTCCAAAGAGCTCTTGGATTTAGAGGAGACTATAAAAAGTCCTTTCCAAAGCCCCGCCCAAAGCCGTGCTGGAAGCCCAGCAAGAAGCGCTGACGATGCCCCCGAAAGGCATTCTGGAGGCGAAGATACTGCAAGTCCGCTTCCTCAACGCGACAAGCCTCGGAGTCAACCAACCATCAAGGACGGCAAATACCTGTGTACCGTATGCAACATCAAGCCCTTTGATCGTCGTTGTGAGTGGAAGTAAGTTCTATCACCCATCACGACCCGTTTTAAACACTTGCTTACAGAACATTTCACAGCAAGCACATGGACAAGCATGATAGACCATACATTTGCAAAAAGCCAGAATGCTCGAGCTTGCAAGGTTTCACGTACTCGGGCGGTCTCCTTCGGCATCAGCGTGAGGTGCATGGTCTGCATGGAGGAGCTAAATTAAAGCTCTTCTGTCACATGGATGGATGCAAGCGACGGACGCAGAACCCTTTCACCCGCAGAGAGAACCTGGCCGAGCATCTCAGACGAGTACATAAACTAAACACGCCAGAACCTACTTCACCACCCACTAACGGCGCTACATCGCCAGACGTCGACCAAGCAACACAAGACACTTATTCTCAGGTCGTGCGTGACTCACAGCCTGTCAATGGCTTTCGCTCCATCAACGACGTCCAGGCCGTGCATGCGCCTGATCACTTGACAGAAACTCGACTAATCAAAACGGAAAGGTCCGATTCTCATGCGACCGTCGAATCCACGGCCAGCAAGAAGCGGAAGCGTGACATTCCCGAGGATGCAAATCCCAAAGCAGAGTCAGAGCTGACGAGAGATGGTACCGATGGTCATTGGAAGGATGAAGTCAAACGCCTCAAATTAGAGAATGAGCAGCTAAGGCAGGCACAAGAAGAAGCGAAGCGTGTCCAGGAAGAATCTGCACGGGCTCTGGAGAGCCACAAGACAGCAACAGAGGAAGAACTGGCACGTTTGAGGAAGCAGGTAAATGAACTTGTGAGTGCGACTAAGGCTGGTGGATTGTAGTCCTTTTGCACTTTGGCTTACTTTGTCTTTCTTTACAGCGCGGCGCACTGATGTTTCAGACGGTGGAGAGACTTGTTTCAGACTGATACCCCTCATGTTAACTTTTCTTTCTTTGTAAAACTTTTTCAACAGGGGACGGTTGTTGTGGCAAGCTAGGAGACTCGAGTGATCTGGAAAGTAACTCAACTTTCTTCTACAGGGATGTACCAAGCGAAGGAAGGACCTTCGGAATACGGGACGATGAATATGTATTTTAGTGCTGATGCAAGGCGATGGTTCTCCCGACCACAGAATGGAGACCAGTATCAAATACTTGACAACACTTCATGTGATCTAGCATTGGTCAAATCAGCTCCGTCCTTACAAGGTGTCGACTCCGCAAGAACGAGCGACTAGACGTCTGAGCACTGAGCTGTCAGTACGCGGCTTGCTGTACCTGCCTTAGCTTCGCATTCGGATCATGTGAAGGGGCCACCCGCGCTATGCACGTGTGCCTGACTTCTGTTGCTACTGCATGTGTCGTTGCTTTACTTGCTACAAACATTGTTGTTTCGGGTCAACCACAGCTCGACCATGACGAGTCCCCCAGCCACTGCTTACTTTTGCGATTAGCGGAAGCATAAGAATACTTAAAGTCATGTCTTCAGATGTCGAACGGTACCAATTATGCTGCTGAGGCTAATTATATCATCTGGCGTTCACGCTGTTTGTTCGTTTTCGGAAAGAATTCACTCTATGATAATATGCATATCGCTGGTATTCGTACTTGATGCCTGATTTGATATCAAGACTGGGATTAAGGTTGCAAGCCAACAGCCGCATCACATCAGCTTCCGCGGAGGAGGGTCCAGCAGAGCGTCACGCGTCCTCAAGTAAGGTGACCATGGATGATGCACTCTATACGGGGTGCTGATCAAGCATTGTCGGGCCTTGATGCCTGATTTGGGCTTTTCAATGCAAGGCCACAAATTGGCGCTGGCAGCTGCATGACTTGAGTTACACGATCATCTCGTGGACTCCCGAACCTACACGAATCTCTCAATGCCAGAATTTACCGGTGTCCTCGATGGTTTTGCTATCCATGACCTTCCACGGCTCGAGGCGGCTTCCTCCGTCTTCACCATCTGCGGATTGTCATGAGACTCGGGGTCCAGTCCTGTGCGTGCATACCCTGAATGCGAAAGTGAGACCACGATTCCGTGTTCCTTTGGATCCATGTTCATGCTGTTGCCAATGAAGTCGACCGGGGCTTTCGAGGCGCGATATGCATAGATCCCCCGGAGCTATGGTCGGCAATAGCTCCGATCCTGGAGGACACAATGCCAACGCGAGCATGCTGCGTTTCGAGCAGATTGGGCAGAAGTGCCTGAGAAGTTCAAACGCGGTCGTCTCAAAGAGCTTTGTCAGGCCATCCTTTGATACTGTCTTGAATGTGTCCTGCTTGTGAACATCATTGTTATAGCAACGTTAAGAGTAGATCGACTGGTTTTCCGGCGAGTACAGAGGCGAAGGCCTGGATTGAATCCTCCGATCGTACATCTAGCTTGGCTTCGTGGCAAGGCGGACTTCTCAGCTCGCCACTGATTATGTAGTCGGTCGGGTACACCTGATAGGTCGCGTACACCTGATAACCCTGTACTAATAGTGAGCTGCTATAACGCCCGTTTCTCGCTTCGGAGAGAAGCCCACCTCCTTGATCAGGATGTGCGCAAACGCATTTTCGATTCCTGAGTTACAGCCATTTACGACAGCGGTCTGCTTTTTGACTTTTACTACTTTGATCTTACAGTCTCAAGGTCCGTTGTTGGGTCGCTAGATATTTCTATCTTATGTGCATGAGTACTTACCGTCGTATGATAGCTTGTGTGGCTCGAGTTGTCATGACGTTGATGTGTCCTCCTCTTCCAGATCCTTGGGTGCAGACACTTTGCACGTGACAGCCTAATTAAACCGTCACTGGTCAGTATCATCCCTGCATTGATCTGCAGGTACAACAACAGTCAAGAAACTCCTCGGAGTCAAGTCTGCAGGTGGTGCCTGGAATATCCGCAGGTGGCGTCCCTCGCTTGCTGTCTTCATTCTTTCGTCTGCAACAATCCGGAGTTCCGCCTAAGCATCCTTGTCCAGAACAGTTCTGTACTCAGGTACTGCATCGCTAAGACTCATTCAGATGCGAATTCGCAACATCACCCTGAACCTCTAATCATGCATATTGTACTCGCACATGAAGGCATTTCGGGTCCTCATATCTCTGTGCTAGACATTGCTCTAGGCAGTGCTCTAGGCAGAAGCGATGAGTTACTGCCAGTACACTGGTGTAGGCATTTAACATTTCTTTTGACACAACAGTGGAGAAATCGCCTTCGATGCAAGCCACAACTTTGTCGACACATGCACCGAAAAGGTTTTCAACTTTGGATCAGTAAGGATAAGGAAGAGGGGTGATTGTCAACTGTGACTGGCACAAAAGCAATTCTCAGCTGGCCTCTGACGCCCCATCCTCTTTGTCCCCACAGCCTGAAAGTCGGTCTCGTCGTTTCACATCTCGACTACTCTCGAGCTAGGAGCGCCTCACCCAGAGAATCATCATTAGGCTTGACTTGTCGAACTTGGTGGGTGTCAACAAAGCCGTCAAACCACAATTGGAATACATGTCCAATTCAATCCCATCTAAAACAGGCACGTAAGCAGTTCTTGGGCATGCCATGGACCTAGCATTCTTTTCTTGGTGATGCTTGTGAGGATAAGTAACTGGATGCACAGATGCCTACTTGTGATATCTGCAGTTCCAGCTCAGCTTTCGAAGTGATCAACCTCTTCGGTAATCAAGCGTCTAAAGTTGCTCCCCGGTAGATGGCGTCGGAGCGTTAATACACGGCTCGAATTTCGGGAACGACGGGTGAAAAAGCTAAAGGCTTTTAAAGCCTGTACCCCTGGTCTACTTACCCTACCTTAAAGCCTATAAGCTGCTATCATGAAGCAAAGCTAAGCGATCACATCCTCATTTTTGATCTCCCTAAACGCCCGGTTGTGTTACAAGAGACGCTTTGTTTGGCCAAGTCTCAATGATTTACTTTTCATCTCTCCTTTGTCGCCAATTTTATGCTATGACGAGCAGCCAATTGAATGCGAGATAGGCAGTCTCTGCTGTAAGTTATCACGGCCGAGCGCCAGCTGCGCCGAACTTCCAGTGCCTCCTCTTCGGCTCTCCAGAGGACGGCAAACCGGTGGGTACCTTTCGAATGGCGCTCTGGACTCCTGCAATCTTTGCGACTTAGGACGTATACATCCTTGCACATTCTCAACGGTGTTAAAGTGAAAATGTCCCTGTCCAGAGCATATTTAATCCCTTTTGACCCCAATTTCTTGATTGAGCCAACCACGACTTTGATCTTTTCCTTCTTTACGCTCACAGGTCTGCAACCTTCAATTTTCTATCCACGCTCCTTTTGGATAGTCATTCATTCTTTGGTTCAACCTGTAGTCACTCATTATTAAGGATTTGATATCCTCCCCATACCTTCATTGTTTTGAAGATATACTTTCCAAGATGTACTCTTCTAGCACTGTCGCTGTTGGCCTGGTTGCCGCGCTTGCTGCACCTGCTGCTGCATTTTTCCGTATTCCCTGCCCAGGTCGTCTGATTGACGAGCGTGCGGACCCTGTCATCTTCCCTGGTGTTGTCTCTCCGCATGTCCACACTATTGCTGGAGGCAATGGTTTTGGTTTTGAGATGACCTATGAGCAAACTCAGACTTCAACCTGCTCTTCTTGTCCTATCACGCAAGATCTTTCCAACTACTGGACCCCCAAGCTCTTCTACCAGTACGAGAATGGTTCTTTCGAGATGGTTCCTCAAGTCGGAGATGGAAACGGTGTACAAGCAGGCATGAACGTCTACTACCTTCAGCGTGGAGGCCCAAACAACGATGCCCTCAAAGCATTCCCAGAGGGCTTCCGAATGGTTGCCGGTGACCCTTTCAAGCGCAATTCCACCAGTGACTTCGCTTCTCAGGCCATCAGCTTCGTCTGTCTGGATTATTCAACTACCTCTCCCCAGACCGCCGGTATGCCAACTACCAACTGCCCTGATGGCCTGCGTGCTCAGGTCTTCTTCCCCTCTTGCTGGGATGGTGTCAACCTCGACTCCGCTGACCACAAGTCACACATGGCTTATCCTGCCAACGACTCCTACGACAACGGTCCCTGCCCGGCCTCACACCCTGTCCACTTGATTTCTTTATTCTTCGAGGTCCTTTACAACACCAATGACTTTGCCGACATGTGGTACGGAGATGGCCAGCCTTTCGTATTCGCCATGGGTGACCCTACCGGATACGGGTTCCATGGTGACTTCATCAACGGCTGGAACGTTCCTGTTCTTCAAGAGGCTGTCAACACATGCACCAACGATAGTGGTCTCATCACCGACTGCGACGTCTTCGACTTCTTCACTACTGAGCAGAGCCAGGCATGTATTATTCCTCCTTCGATCGAGGAAACCATCACTGGTGTCCTTCCCGCGCTTCCTGGCTGCAACCCTGTCACTGACGGTCCCGGAGAGGCTACTGCAGTCACCTGCAGTACCCCTGCCGTCGGACCATACACCCAGTACTTTACTGATGTCACCGGTTCCCTCGGCTATGAGTACATTGGCTGTGGCACCGACAGCGTCAGCAGTCGCACTTTGTCTGCAGCTCGCGAGTCCCTCGGCACCATGGATGTCAAGACTTGTGTCAGCTACTGCTCCGGCAAAGGCTACACCTACGCTGGTCTAGAGTACTCTTCCCAATGCTACTGTGGCAACACTCTGCCCACTGCTGACGCCCCTACCGCTGGCGTTCTCGGCAACTGCTTCTCCACCTGCAGCGGCAACAGCAGCGAGTACTGCGGTGGAGCAAACGCCCTCTCTCTGTACAAGAAGTGTGCAAGCGGTAGCAGCTGCACAAACCTCGTGTACACTGCTCCCTACGACACCAGTGCTTCCAGCTCTTCCAGTGCCGCTGTTTCTTCCTCTACCATCAAGACCTCTTCCTCTTCAGCCACAATCAAGACCTCTTCTACTTCTACTTCCACTCACTCTTCCTCCACGTCCAAGTCTTCCTCTACCACCAAGACCTCTTCCGCAACCACCGTATCTACCTCCAAGGCATCTACCACCAAGGCATCCACCGCCACAAGCTCGACCAAGACCTCCACATCCGCGACCTCCACCCTCGGCGCAGCCCGCAAGGCCCACCAGCACAACAACAGGTGGTCTCACCGCCAACGAGCCTACATCCGCGAAGCCGAAAAGGAGCACGCCATCGCCGAGAGAGAAGAAGCCGCCGTCAAGGCCAAGCTCGCCTCGCTCTAGGCACCGCGACCTCCCACGCATCGCGCGTCCGTGGTGAGAAGAGGTTTGCAAAGCATACGTGAAGGCTGATGGATGAGATTTGTTCGCTTCTGTTCTACCACCAATTTTGACAATTTTTTTTTTTTTTTGCTTTCCTTCTTCGTTTCTTATAAAAACATCTGATCGAAGAAAACGCGGCGCGTTAGATTGGTCTTGGACGTTTTTCGTGTGGGATATCATGATTTGGGATTTTCACCATGAGGTTGCATGGCGGAATATCCGTATATATGTACGTACGAAATTTGGGATGTAGATATGGGAGGCTTTTGTAGAGACGAAATCATGATTGGATTGGGTTGACGGGAGATTTGGAGAGGTTAGATGAAAATGTTCAATGACATCGCGGTCGCTGCGTACAATCTGCCTGCCTGATATATGCATAACTCGTGAAAAGCAATATTGAACACAAGATAACCAGATCACACCATGCAGTCTATCCGGTGAAAACTCCTAAACATGCAGTAATGAGACGTAAGTCCCAGATACATCAGATCTCGAAATTTTCGATCCAGTGTCGAATGACAATCTTGCCCTCTGAGAAGCCCTTTCGCTGACTTCGAACGATTATAGCCGCATGCGAGTGCCTGACCTTGGTGATATGGACAGGATACTTCTCAAAACCCACACCATCCAAGCCTTCAATCATCTCGAATTGTTCAGTCGTGAGGGCTAGCGTCGGGAATTTCTCTTGACCCTTGACCGACGACTTGACGAGATTCGTATGGCTGGTGGCCTCGCTCTTTGTCGACGATGCACTGTCGATCTCCGGTGGTGGAGAAGGAAGATATTCTTCATTTTGAGATGTCTGTAGGTGCTCGTATGCTCGGTCGCCCATGTGCCTGACCTCCTCGATCAGAGGGATGCGGTATCTTTCTATGCCGAAACCGCCTTGTCCTGCTTCGTGTAATCGTACACGTTGAGATGAACGTATGGTCTGGTAGCCGGCGTTGACGAGGAAAAGAACACTTCCAATGGGGACAAGGATGATGAACAGAAGAGCCAGGGGCGCTGTTGATAATGCGTAGCGGCTGGTTAGGCGTATTCTTTCTAGCACGCCTACTGGTTGATATGGTTTTGGACGGACAGGCTCATCGGGCCGCAGGAGGACACCCTCATAGCCCGGAAGAGGCTGGAGATGGACTGCGTCTAGGTCGACATAGGGATCTTTGCTGGATATACCAGTGGTATAGTATACGGCGCTTCGGTCGTTTATAATATTACAGTATAATGTTCTGTGCTTGAATTGGGCGAGAGCGCGGATAAAAATACTATTCGGATCGGCCATGACGGCAAGAAGAGGCCGGGCTGTATCTCGGAAGGCATCGACGGTGAAGAGTTGACGGCCTGACATGCTGAGTGTACGGGCGCCTAGTACGTTCCACAAATATGAATGAATGCCCATGGAGGGGGTTCTTACGCCTAGATGTGGAGATGCGAAAGTGGTGAAGTTCTACAAGCAGATAAGCGGCGCAACAATGTGCATTGCGCTGAAAGGACACGTACCACCGGTTGTATCTTTTCGAATAGATCATTCGAATGTAGTAGGCCTACAGCATACCGTGCTACCAATCCACCCAAGGAGTAGCCTATGACGCTGAGTTTCTTGACGTTGATACCACTGCTTTCCAACTCTTCAATCTTGCCCTCAATCTCATTTGCTATTCTTTCTCCTCCAAGTTCGATGCCATCATATGTGTAAGAATTCGCATTGCTCTTGGCTACCAGGACGTGCAGTTCAGGGTGGCCCTCCCGGAGAGATTTCGCCAGGCAGGAAAGGTGGGATGGATTGCCCCATAGTCTATCAACTCAACGTGTAAGCAATATTCTCGGTAGTAATGTCGATTAAAGCAAGGTTGGAAGAGGCTCTGCAGTATCCAAACGAGAATAAATATGTTGAGCTGCCTTACCCATGCACAAGGACGCAGAGATGGTCTCCTGTTTCTGCCATCTTTTCGCCAATAATTTCGATCCTTCAAATACGAGTATATGATTACGTGCTTCTGTAAGTACATAGAATTATAAATAGGGAAGCATTATAATACTTTTCTGTCGCACTGGGAAGGAGTAAATAAGGTAAGTAGGCATTGACTTGAATCGCCGCTAATGACGTCTCGTCGGCGTTCGGGTTTAGAGATCTCCCCGGCACGGACAAACATTCTTCGAACCTACTCGTACCTTACCAAGGGATGACCGCAACAACGTGCCCTGCCTTGCAAGCGTTGTGATCAAGAATCTAGACTTCGCGCAGCTAGTGTGAGATACACTTTACTGCTATTCAGTAGACGCGATTGCAGAAGTCCACAATTGTGCAGAACGTTCCAAGGAGCATCATCACCCTGAAGATACCTTGGCTTCAGGCCAACACTGCGCTTTCCCATCATTGGCCAATACTAGCCAAAATATGAGTAGTACGACCTAGAAATTCCTCTGTCAAACCCTTACTCTCGTACAGTACGATCTCCTCTGAAACTGCCACTAATGCATCAAGCTCACACATTAGGCAAGTCGTTTTGGCACTAAGTGGCACAGCGCTGGCCTCAATCTTCATTCACTATTGCCCTTGCATCTGAGGAAGAAGATCAGTAACAATCTTCGTCTGATTGCTATATTGGACTTCAAACTTCTGCTTCCCTGCACTCCACCTACTCCTGTTCTGAAGCCATGTTCTCCACAACGGGCCTCTTCAGAAACATCCAATGCCCCGAAGGAGAAAAATGTACAATTCTGAATTGCATGTTCTCCCATGAACTGCGGCCCAAAGCGGGAACGCTTGCTACTGCCGCCTCATCCATCGAGAACACGGTAGTGGACGAGCAGGAGGGTCAGCGTAAGCGAAGAAGGCTCGATGATGGCCTTGGGAAGCAGCAACCAACTCCAAAGGTGAAGCCCGCATCCTTCACAGGTCCTTCTTCGGCAATACTGGGCCAACCAAAGTCTCAAGTCAAGCCTCCAAGTACCCTTCAGAAGCCCGTCACTCCCCATCCGTTGCAGAAAGGCCTCAAAGCCAGCGCCCCGAAGCCCTCTGTCCCAGGCTCGGCCAAGCCAGAAGTCAAGGAATCACTGAATCCTCGCAAGATAGCTCGAGATCCGGCTGGTCATGCAAAGCGTACTCTCTTCCTCAAGTACATCCATGCTGAAATGCAGCGTTTGAATGAAGATGTCAAGAAAAGTAGCAATCCGGATAAAGGAGCACTCACTCTCTCCACCAATGAACTTGTCAAGGCCGCTCTGGACGAAGAAGAACAAATTGCCTGCGGAAATTCAAACGTTTACCCTAACATGATCAAGAACCGCATTGCAGCTTACAAGAAGATGAAGCTCGATGATTGGATCAAGCATGTCAAGTCGACTTTCGGGAAAGCAAATAAGCCTGAACCAGCAGCTGGCAAACACAAGCCTCTGGATACTGGCCTGCCACTAGACCATGAACAACTCTTCCTTGCCTACATGCTCTCAGATCTAGGCCCTCTAGCCAAATTTGATTACGTACCTACACCTCCGACAGTGGAGGAAATGACCGAAGCAGAGGCTGCAGTTGCGGCCTCACTCAATTATGAAGTGTGTGATCGCTGCAAATCCAGGTTCAGAATCTTCCCAGATCGCCGAGAGGAAGATGGTGCCCTCACCACGAACGGTCCCTGCGTATATCACTGGGCGAGACCAATGTATTCAAAACGTGAAAAGACTGACACCATCAAGGGGAGCCGAGATACGGTTTATGGCTGCTGTCTTGAGCCGTTAGGCACGAAAGGATGCACCGAGGTTGCAACCCATGTCTTCAAGATTAGCAATCCTGCACGCCTGGCCTCGGTTCTGCCATTCATTACCACACCAGAGAATCCCAACCCTGCAAAGGGGCCGAAGGGCAAAACTCCATACGCAGTGACCTTTGATTGCGAGATGGGTTACACAGTCCGCGGTTTCGAGCTCATGCGTCTCACTGCCGCGACCTGGCCCGAAGGAGATCTTCTCATAGATGTCCTTGTCAGACCTCAAGGTGCAATCCTGGACTTCAACACCCGCTTCTCCGGTATCACCCCCGAAGCCTACAATTCTGCGAAGCCGTACGGCGCTTCAAAAGGACTCGATTCTCTTCTGCCACCCCCACCGCCAGGAAGCGAGGCTTCGATATCTGCGGCTGACGGTGCGAAAGCCTTGCCCATAGTCGACAGTCCAGCCGCTGCCCGCGACCTCTTATGCTCTTACATCACGCCCTCTACCCCGTTGATTGGCCACGCGTTGGAGAACGATCTCAACGTGGTCAGGCTTTGCCACCCTAGCATCATCGACACAGTACTGCTGTTCCCACATCCACGTGGCTTGCCAATCCGTTACGGACTCAAGGCACTGAACAAACAGCTTCTGGATCGGGACATCCAGATGGCTGGGGCAAGCGGCCACGACTCGCTCGAGGACGCACGTGCGACTGGCGAATTAGTTCGCTTCGCCGTAAAGAAGAAGTGGGAGGAAATGAAGAGAGAGGGATGGAAGATTGAGAAGGGCGCACTTATGCCACCACTGCCAGACTTGCCGCCTGAAGAAAACGTAGACGGGGGAAAGGTGTTAGGGGGTGGGGCAGTATTCAAAAGGCAGAGGATCCAAGTGCCCGATGGAAACGATGCCGACAACCTCGCCAAGAGACAAAGGCCTTGAGGACAAATTCTGCAGGGGCTTCGCCTCTCGGCTAGCTAATGTCTAATTATGATTATGAACTGACAAAAGCAATGACGACTATTTGCGTAGTCGAGGCGGTAGACATTGGTATCATGGGCTAGGGTATGCTATGCCCCAATGTGCAGATAAACAACATATCTCATATCCCCCTCATCGACTTCCATATATGTGCCCTGTGATTTCACCAGACGCACACCCCAGTCCAACACAAAATCGCCCGTCCAAGCCGGACTCGTCCAAATCGATCCAGGCAAGAACATTGCCGCCTTTTTCACGCGACCGAGATATTCCTCAGCATCCTCGTCCGCTACCTCATCGACCTCGACTTCGGCGCCTTCTTCTGGAAGCGGGCTGCCATATTCTGCCTCCAGGCTCCGCATCCAGTTGCTTAAGATACCGTTCTTATTCGCATCTGCTGCTGCCTTCGTCTTTTGGGAATGTAAGTATGCAAAACAAAGCAATATCGTCCACATGAATTCCTCTTGTTCCGTGCCGCGAAGCTTCCTGAGCTTGGTGGTGCCCGTACAGTATTTCACTCCCGACATGAACGCCTTGTGTGCATCGGGGGCTTCCCTTTGGATGACCTCAAGAGCGCCTTCTAGAGTCCATGTTGCGGATCTCCTGATCGGGTCTGTTGAAGGCTCTAGAATCAGCGATTTGAGGTAGGCGGCCATCCGCTCCTGAACCGCGTCAAGCACCTCCATTTGGCAATCCCGATATATCTTGGCATTGGCTTGCCGCGAATTTTGTGGCTCCTCTGGTAGTTCCGCGTCGGAATGTTCGAGTTTGTGGATTTTGGGAAGCATCGACATCAGAATGTAAAGGGCGATCCGGGGAAGGTATCTCTGCCCATATCCTCGCTTCAGGTAGTCCTCTGGATTGTCGATGGGTGACACTGGCACACCTCGCTCGAATTGCACGATATAGCAGAAAAGCTCAAGTAGAGGTTCGGGTATCGGTGCCCAAGCTCTGGTGAAGGCTCCGAACTCTGAGGTGTCTTCGGTATCATGAAGCTGCCAGCGTAATAAACGGAAAGTTGCGGCGTCCGAGTTCCATTCTCCGGTCGGTCTGAAGTAGTGGGGGTGAATCATTTGCAGCATACTCTGCAGAGGCTGAGGCGGTGGCTTCATTGATAACAGGATGCCGTCGTGGGGATTATCCTCCGCACAGAAGCCGTATCCCATGAGAAGTTCGTCGTTTCCTTTTGGTCCATAATTATTGAAAATCTCATCTCCCTTTGATACCCCTTCTCGTATTGAGAGGCTGAACTTGCCCGGATCGTAAGCCCAGTCAACTTTGGCATTTGGATTGTGGTTTCCGGCGTCCATTACGGGGAAGAGAACAGAGAAGGTTTGCCAGTCATCTGGGTAATTGTTCAGGTCCAAAAGCACAGCCTGTGGACCATCTGCAGTATGCTTATACGCTGTCCATTTTGAGCCGTCTTCTGGTCGTACGGTCTGTGGGTTGAAACTGCGTGACGTATATACAGTAGCAGCCCACTTGAAAAGCTCCCTATAACAGTGATTAGAATTATATGTTCTCGTTCCCCTCCCTGTCCGAGCCTTGTATTCTTCATCGTCATCCTTTGCGTTGTCCAAAGAGGCGGAAAGACTCACCTCATGCCAGCCCTCAGGATGTACCGCAAAGGCTTCAAACACTTCAACCGGCCATGAATGTATGTCCATGTTTAGACTTACCAAGTATAAGGCGCCACGTCTACATTTGCGGACTTCATTACTTCAATACCATCTTGCCAATACTTCCTCCAGGCTGCTTCTCTGGCAAGCGACGTCGGTTGAAGGTCGGTGCCCTCTAGCCACTTCCTATCATCATCATCGAACCATAAAGGAGTCTCGTAACCCTTCTCAGGAGCGGGCAGAGTCTCCAAATAAGGGCCCCAGAAAGAGGTCCCCCTGTTGATCCATTGCGCAACCAAATAGAAGAAAGTCAGAGCCTCTACTGTGAAGGACTTTGCATGGGTCCTGAAGACAGGGAATGCATCATCTACCTGAGCATTCAGATTCGAGATGGCTAAATGATGAGGAACCGTCAATATTCTCTCGCCGGCAGGCACTTCCGACAGTGTACGGAAGTGTGCGCCAAGCTGTTCATCATAAGAAATATGGACTGAAGGATGCAGGTATCCACCATTGTCCTTGAACCATTTCTCCAAAGCCATCATCTTGGTGGCGGCCATTTTGGCGACTTCGCTTGGACTCAAGACGGTCTGTCAATAGCGTCGTCGAGAATAGACACGAACTTTCGGATGGGGCTGGAAACAGCGACAGGTCGACAGGTCGAGGCTGTCCGGCTGATGTCATGCTTGGCATACAGAGTGAGGACCCCCAAGCTCCAGCTTCGAGGCTTGGAGTTCCTTGGGGGGCGTACGTTTGAGCCGCCCACGTCAAACTGCAATCAATCGAAGTTGCATAGCACACCGACGAAAGCCACGATATATAATAAGAAGATCTGTAGCCCCTCACCGACAACATATGCAGTAAGAATAACGAAGCTAAAGCCGTGGTTGTGGTGATCACGTCTTTTGGCGACAACTGTCAGTCAGCCTTCCTGCATTGTATAGCTTAGGTACTCTAGTCTCGCCAATGTTCGTTCCCCCATGTTTCTTGGTTGCTTACGTTGAATCGGCCCGCCATCAGAGATTATTATAACAACGTTGCTCCTTTATCGAAAGATCATTTGTTCTGCACCCCCTTCATACGACCATTGGCTCGCTTGAGTTATAACGAAACAGAAATGCCTCTGACAATTCTCACGGACGCCGACGTTCGCCGCGTGTTGCACAGTCTTACAAAGGACGATGTCTTGGATCTTCAACAATCTCTCGCCGACGCGTTACATCAGTATTCTACTGCCGGCGAAGAAGATCAGTGCTGCTCAGTTTACCAGCCTCAGAGGACTTCGATGAAACGATCAGATGGATCTACCACGTTGTTCATGCCTGCAATTAGCAATACTGGTTTGGGCGTCAAGATTATAACCCTTGAGGCACCCGACGAAGCAGCCACTGTGGCAGATCTGAAAAGACTGTCAATGTCGTCAGCCTCGAGCAGCAGTGCTGATCTGAAGCATTCACGAACTTCTTCTACCAGTTCTCATGTTGGAAAGTTCCAAGCTCCTTCATCGGTGAACAGCTCTTCGACCACTACATCCCGAGGATCAATCACGTTATTTGATGCTGTTGGTAATCCCAGCGCTCTCATAAATGCCGAGGAACTCACAGCATTCCGCACAGCACTGGCAAGCACTACGTTGATGAAGAAGCGCAAATCCGTCCATGATGTGACTGTTTTCGGAGCTGGAAAGCAAGCATATTGGCACATCCGGCTGGCCATGCTCCTTCGCGGTGACGATATCCATCACGTGAACGTCATCAACCGTTCTTTTGACCGAGCCAGGCAATTGCTTTATCGTCTTTACCATCCTTACCCGGAAGATCCAGATTACGAGAACCCAATCGGATACAAGTACAACAGCAAGACGAAAACAGCAATCATCACTCCAAGTTCGACCGAGTATCCCCGTTTGCTGAAGGAATATGTGCGAAATGCCAATGTCATCTTCTGCACGACACCTAGTACCCAGCCACTCTTTCCAGCCTCATATCTTTTGAATCCTGGTGGTAGGCAGAAAGGCCGATACATTGCTCTAGTCGGCTCATACAAGCCACACATGTTAGAAATGCACCCAGACGTCCTAAAGAGCGCCGTGGCGCCGCATCACGAGCACCGCCACTTTCACAAGCATCAAAGGGAAGGCGGTGCCGTCATCGTGGACAGTGTCGAGGCCTGTCTCCAAGAAGCAGGCGAGATCATTCAAGCCGGGCTACAACCAGATCAAGTGGTGGAACTGGGCGAGCTGGTCATGTTGAGAAAGGAGGCCGAGAAGCAAGGAAGGAAAAGCATCGATCTCGAGGGCGACCCCGAGGGTGTCAAGATTGCTGATTCAGGACTGAAGGAATGGCTGTTCAAGGGCAACGTCATTTACAAGAGCGTCGGTCTGGGACTCATGGACGTCGTCGTCGGAGACGGCCTGGTGCGATTGGCACGAGAAAGAGCAATCGGCACCCAGATTGATGACTTTTGAGCTACCCTCTCCTTCCAAGTCGTGTATTCATGTAATGAGAAATGTCACTCATCATGTACGAAACAAACTAACTTTTGAACCACCGTCTCCTTCCAAGTCGTCTATTCATGTAATGAAAATGTCATCCATCATATACGAATCAAACCATTTGATCCTCCGCACAAGGCAACGCTCCTTGAACCTCCCCTTATATCATTAACCTCCCCTCCCCTTCACTCATCCCTTCCAATCCCATACCATACAATACAATACCATAACCCAACCTCACCCATACTCCCAATAAAAGCGCCGTAGTCTAGAGTGAAGACGCTGCCCTCCCAATCTTCAGCACCCGCGAATGACCGCAAGAGGCAACTCCGCAAGAGACAGTTCACTAAGGTATCTCCAATGTGCAATAAGCAAATGTGCAATAAACAAAGGGTTCCAGACGGAATAAGCAGAGATACAGGGTTCGAGTCCTGGTCGTCGCAATCTTTTCTCTTTCTTTTCCCTAGGAGTCTTGGCTTGGCATTTTGGTCTTTCGCTTTTTGCTTAGAAAAGCTAGTCTGGTTGTCTGTCTTCTGGAGTCTTTTTTCTTCTTCTAAGGTCGTTTCGATGTCTTCTGTGGTCTTTAGTCTTTTTATCGGTCTTGCAAGAGACTGATTGGGTTTTGGCATTCTGTGGTCTCGTAGCGTTCTGGACTCGTGGCATTGTAGCAGGAAAAGTGGAGTAAGGCGATCAAAGGGACAAGAAACACAAAGGAAAGGAAATCAGAGGGAAGCACAAAAGAAAGGAAAGGAGAGAGTATCCTTGCAGAACTCGCTAGCTAGTTATTCATTCTTGCTTTACATGTATGCGATACACAGTTCAAGAAGGAGGAGAAGGGGGGGAGGAGGAGGGGGCGAAGGAGGAGGAGTATGGAGGGAAGGATGGAAAATACAAATATAAATATACATACAACAATACGACATACAATATAACATACATCTGTACGCGATATACATGATGGAAAGATGGAAAGACGTTCTTTCAACCTTGGACATATATACATATATACGTATGTTTGTGCATGAACGATTTTATCGGACCTGAAAGACTAGAGATTTAAGTCGAGAATAAACATTGACGAAACGAAAAAAAAAACATTAAAGTGGTGCAAGCGAATAAGCAAGCACAAGCAAGCACAAGCAAGCAGATAAAGCGTCCATCCCATCGTATAGAAACCGAAAGACCACAACCGTGAGTTTCTAGTCCCACTTTCATGCTTTCATGAACAGTAATTAGTAAGAAAGGGAAAACCATGCCACCATACTCTAGACATCTGCGAAGAAAAGGACATCGCTACTCAGAACCCGTGGATCTGTCCTCCCTCGTCCTCGGCGACCCTGGTCCACGATCAATTCGTACGGCTCAAAGCAAAAAGGAAAAGATACCTCCAACAGCGATCAAAGCGACGGAAGCCACATTACCGGTAGCAGCGGCGCCAGAACTGGTGCTGGAAGCCTTGGTATCAGACGTAGCGGTTGCAGTGCCCGTGGTGGAAGTAGAGACGGACTTAGTAGCCGTGGTCTTTCCAGAAGAAGAAGTTTCGGTCGCGGTGCTGCTGGTGGTGTAATCGGAGGCGCCGACGCCCGGACACGTCATGATACAGCTTGACATTTTCGTGTGTGCGGAGGAATCGTAGTTCAGATCCTTGGGGTAACTGGCCATGGCGCAGGTTCTTGCACATTCGTAGCTTGAGCAGGGGAGGTCGTCTGCAGGCCATAATGGGGTGCCGTTGAGGGAGTCCTCGTATGTCGACCAGTTGCCCGTTGCGCCGGTTAGGTTGAATGAGTTTGATAACGTGTAGCCTGTGGCCGAGGGGAACTCCTTTGTTGCGATGGAGTAGAATGTGCCATCGGGACCGAAGGCTGGGGGGATGTTCAATTGGAGGGTTGTTGTGTTGGTGGAGGTTGTGTTATATAGGTAGCCTGTGTGGAGATCCCGTCAGTAAAGCAAGTTCTTTCCTTTTTCCAGCTTGGCTTGGAATGACTTACAAGATGGCCCGCCGGTGTAGCCTGGTGGTGTGGTGTCCAAGTAGACACGATACGAGGTGTATGCTGAATCGGAATTGTTGGTTGTGACTGTAAGGGTAAAGTCCTCGCCGGCAGTGATGTCTGTAGGGACTGAGATGGATTCAAAAGCGGTAGCTGCAGTGGCTAGGCAGGCGGCAATGGCCAATTGAACCTTTGACATCATAGTGGTAGTAAAGTGTGTATGGATTATGAATTAGACAAAGGTGTAGTGGCTGTGTATACTGTATAGCCAGACCAGCAGAACAGAATAGGGAGCAAGAAACAAGCAATAAGGTTGTTGCTTCAGAAAGTGGGAACCGAGCCAAAGATATTGGATCGCAGATGTTCAATGGAGCCATGAAGTTACTGTACCCACTATATCAAAGGAACTAAACGCTGAACAGGCGCCATGGTCCATGTGGCTGACACGAAGTGAGAGCGCTGCACGTCATTCGAGCGTTAAGCGAAACCTACTTTATTTTGAAGCTAACGGAGACCGATACCGACATCGAAGCTTGCATATAGAGTAAGGGACTATTGGCGGCAATCCACAAAAACATAAGACGACTTACTAATTTTGACGCCCAGATCTAGAACGAACATCTCATCGTAGGAACGTATGAAAATAGTTTTGCTCTGACCAGTGATCGTGCAGTATTGTAACACTCGTGCTTTTCATCTTTCGGATACCCGTTTCATCATCTGAGATGTCCCCGTGACGTTGCGGTCCGAGTGTCCGACTAAAGTGAAACGGGGGTCAAACGTGTTATTGAGTCACGGTAGCGGTATGTACAATAGCAGGAAACCAGTCTCGGATGAAAGCCGATTCATGCCGTATGCTTGGACATTATTCTGGTCTGACTGGAAGCAGCGAAGGATTGAGAGTTCGTTCCCCAGATTGGTCGAGCCAGGATATGAACATGCTAAGGCGGAGATTATTGCGAAGCGCAGGGACCACATTAGAAGCATGGCATTGCATTATTATCGTAGTCAGAAACACTTGAATTCGCTCGATGCGGTGAGCTCCTTGTGCAATACCCGTATACTGTCTAGATCAATGCAGCCATCGGACACGTTCCAGAGCGCTGTACACATTTGTCGCGATACAGTCGTGCATGGCGAGACTGTTTCTCATGCAGCTCAACCATTTGCATATCGGGCTTATTAATAAGCTGCAATCTGACGAGTCCACTAGCTGCAGCCACTCGGTCCAGAAAACTCGCAGTTTGAAGCTGGCTTTCACTGCTTGTCGGCTTCTATCATTGTCAGACACAGCTAGCAGGGCTTGTATGGAACGCAACCAGTGCGCCTGCTTCTCTGCAGATCGACTTTCCAGGCCAATTCCCGTATCGAAACAGTATCGGCAGCCGACATTGAGAATCCTTCTTCTAGTATCTTGGGCATGTACAGCATGTCGAGGATGCCATCAAGATCTCATGTCGTCAGGCAATCTGCTTGGAGAGATTTTGACGTCTATCGTATTTAAGACATCAATCATGACATCTTGAGCTTTGAGCCTTTAAGAACGTATCCGCCGAGTACTTTGCCGACAGCATAACCAAGGTAGGCTCCGGTGATGATGGTGATGGGCCATTTCTGCCACTCTCGGTCCCTAGTGGAGTCAGTACAGGAAGAAAAGTGCGAACAGGTGGATGCGACATACCAGTCTAGGGGAATCGGAATAGCACCAACCCACGCGCCCACAAGCGCACCCAGGGCAGCACCGAAGACCTCATCAATAGGAGCATTTAAAGCAGCTACTTGGGTCCATTTGGGGCCATCGACACCGTGAACGTAGAATAGCGGAAGAGAAGTGAGTAGAGATATATGGACACCGCAAAGAACGGTCTGCAATTGATGTGTGGTGATTGGAGCACCAAAGAGAATCAGAGCGATTGTAGTAATAGGTGCGCCGAAGGTGACGGAAAGAATCAAAGAGAGAATGGCAGGCTGAGAGAGCAATCGTCAGTGGACGGTAAGATATTGCGCAGAGGATTGGAAGCACATACAACAAGCCTGAAACCAATACCGGGCTCGCTGCCGCCATGCGAAACCTTCTTCTTTTGACCATTTTTGGCCTTTGGGTGTAGCGAAGCGTGATTACTGCCCGGGATACACAAGCACATGTATAGGACCTGGAGAGCGGCGACGACAAGTGCAGTCCTGGGCAGAGTCTCGAGGGGGTTCTCCACAAGGGAATTGAATTGGAAATAGAAGACTCCGAGGATAAGCAGTGGATGGATATGGGTGTAGATTCTGGCCAGGCCGTCGTCGAGGACATCAACTGGGTAGCCAATGGCTCCATGGCCCTTGGTGCCTTTGCTGTCTGGCATGGTTTCAAGTATGTCGGATCAGTCGGAGGTCATTGAACGTGGGGAGCTGATTCTACAGAGACAAATGTTTGTGGAGGACTAGCTTTCGGATCCCGGCGAGGGCTGGTGCTAGGGCTGGCTTGCCGAAGGTACAAGGTTTCGTGAATACGGTACCTCACTGTATTGGTCGTGAAAAGACAAAGACAGAGTATAGATAGAGCGAGAATTCGTAACTGGTATAATGGAATCTTTAAATTCTTTCCATGAACTATATTCACTACTGGTAGGGTATCATTTAATGTAGCCACGATCGTCTTCTTTCCACAATTCCTCGGCATACAGAGGCGGCTTGAAGTGCTCGGACGCTATCGAGTTGAGCAAGCATGCCTTGTAATAACCATGTGCCTCACAACTGTTACATGACACGACGGAGCAGAATGGAGGTTGTACGCCGCAAGCCCAATCCACGGGGCAGTCAGCTAAACTCCGGGAGCTGGCTGAGCCGGTCTTTGCCTTTTCAATTGGCTTGGAAGAGGTTAGGCTCAGTCCGCGAGAGGCAGTGCTCTAGCATCTCCACTCGCGTTCTCTCCGGTCTCTCTAATACTGCACAGGCCTAGGCCCTAATGGTCCTTCGATGCCTGAGTTCAGATAGGACGACGGCAGAATGTTCAGCATATGTTTTAGCATATGTAGCAGCATAAGTTGTGTGCTGCATAGGCCATTGAGGCGCAGCTCAGAGGTAGTCCTTCTTTCTGCTCGTCCTGGTGTACTGGTTCATGTGCCACTCAACATCACCATCCTTGTTCTCGAGAGTGCCACCCCTGATCTCGAACAGCCTCATGGTCATCCTTGGGCCAACCTCGGCCAGCTCAACACTTTGGTGACCAGTTTTGACGAAGACGTGATGTCTAACCTCAATGCTGTCATCAATATTCTTGAAGGTGACGACTCTGCTACCGAGGTTGGTGCTGGGCTCGCGGGGTGGAAACAGGTGTTGCAGGATCTTGACTATCCGTTGGCCCAATTTTGTGGTGAAACCCTCAAAGATCAGGTGTGGGTAGCTCTCGCTGACTGTGCCACGGGAGGCGTTCGGGATGTCCTGTCTCAAAACGACGTTGTGCAGAGAGAAGCTTGCGGTGGGACCGTGGGGGAAGTGCGAGATGGTCATTGCAGTAGGTGTACCACGGTGCTCGTAGAGAAGGATGATGTCCGAGAGGCCCGAGGATTTGGCAGAACCAACGAGATTGGGCAAGATTAGATTACCTCTGTTGAGACGAACGGCACCGGGACAGAGAAGTCTGATTTCTTTGGAAAAGGAAGCCAAGCGGGTGGAAGGGTCTCTGGATGTGGTGACGAGGATACGAGGATCGACGACTCCAGACAGGTGCGAGTATTCATCATCCAATTCCAACTCTTCATCGACGGTGCGGTCGGCACGCGACTCGTCGAATTTGTAATCTTGGCGAAGAGACTTGTCGTTTGCGATGGAGGGATCCAGAGGTTTGCCAGAAGCGAGAGAGGCCTTGAGCTTGGCCCGCTTTTCTGCTATTTCTGCATCGCGAAGGGTGAGGGCTCGACGGTAGATGTAGTCGCGACGCTCGCGAGCCTGCCGACGGAGCATTGTGGCTATGAGGTGAGTGAGGAGGATGGTAACAAGTTTTGATTAGAGTTGGCTGGCGAAAGGGAAATAATAATCGATAATAATTCTGGCGGGCTTTGACCCAAGTTTGCACATGATTGCTCCGCTAGCGCCGAGTCTGCAGCAGCCAGCTTGAGCCTTGAATGAAGTGTGCATGTGCAAGCCAGAGATTCGCATCGCAACACAAGCCAAGTTCAGTAGGTCGTTCTTTGATAGACGTTTTGTCTGGTTCCTAGCCAGCAGGTGCCAGATTGCCGTTGTCTTTGATCGCCTGCACAGCTGTTCTAGGTCAGGCTGTGCAATTGTTGCACAATCACTGTCATTACTCATTCCACGCGCACTAGCAATTGGAACCCCGCGCCACACGAATACTGTAGCGGCATACGACGTACGTGAACCTCTTGCAAGCGAGCAAGCCCCGTGTAAATCATCAAATTGAGACGTTCGAGGAGACGTTCTTGAGTGATCGCTCTTCCACCCACGACCAGCCCAGGTCACGACAACATCCTGCCATGGAAGGCGCCTTCACCCACCTGGGCAATCATCTCATCTCCGACTCGGCTTCGGCCATCAACGCTGGAGACGATCTTTCGACCATCGACGCCGATGAGAGCGCCCTCGACCGCGAATATGGTCGTGGCAACCTGACCGGAGGCCCACGCAGACGCCGCAATGGAGACGATGACGAGACGGATGTCTACGACGACGATGACCTGGAGAGTCTGGCCAGTGCTGCTGTGAATGGCGCAAATGGACATGACGACCATGCGAAAGAGGAGAATGTCGAGCTGCCCGATCATGCTTGCGCGTACGTTTGTTATATTCAGCTTCGTTGCATGCACATTATGCACTATTCCCTGTTCCGTATTGACACTCCCCGGCCAGATACTGCGGCATCCACAACCCCAGCAGCGTTGTCAAGTGCCTTTCCTGCAACAAGTGGTTCTGCAGCGCCCGCGGTAACACTTCTTCTTCGCACATCATCAACCACCTGGTGAGAGCGCGCCACAAGGAAGTCCAACTCCACCCTTCCTCACCGCTCGGAGACACTGTGCTGGAATGCTACAACTGCGGAACCAAAAATGTCTTCCTCCTTGGTTTCATTCCCGCAAAGTCGGACACCGTTGTTGTCCTCCTCTGTCGCCAGCCCTGTGCTGCAATGCCCTCTTCCAAGGACATGAACTGGGACACATCCCGCTGGCAGCCACTCATCGAGGATCGCTCTTTTCTGACATGGCTCGTTTCTTCGCCGACAGACCAGGAGCAGATGCGTGCTCGTCACCTGCTCCCTCAGATGATTGCAAAGTTGGAGGAAATGTGGAAAGACAATGCCACCGCCACCATTGCCGATCTGGAAAAGGGTGCCGGTGTCGACGACGAGCCTGCCCCTGTGCTTCTTCGCTACGACGACGCCTACCAATACCAAAATGTTTTCGGTCCGCTCGTCAAGATAGAGGCCGACTATGACCGCAAGCTCAAGGAGGCCCAGTCACAGGATGGCCTGATCGTCCGGTGGGACTATGGCCTGAACAACAAGCACTTGGCCAGCTTCGTCCTGCCCAAGCTCGAACTCGGCGATGTCAAGCTTGCCGTTGGCGACGAGATGCGCCTGCGCTACACTGGAGAACTCCGCCCTCACTGGGAGGGCGTGGGTTATGTCATCAAGATACCCAATAACCAATCCGACGAAGTCAGTATCGAGCTGCGATCAAAGGGCGATCACAAGTCTGTGCCGACAGAGTGCACTCACAACTTCAGCGCCGATTATGTCTGGAAGGCCACCTCTTTCGACCGCATGCAGCACGCCATGAAGACGTTTGCCATTGACGAAATGAGTGTCTCGGGCTACATCTTCCACCGTCTCCTGGGCCACGAAGTCGCTGCTGCTCCTATGAAGACTCAGCTCCCTCGCAAGTTCAGCGTTCCCGGTCTCCCAGAGCTCAACGGCAGTCAAATCAATGCTGTCAAGAGTGTTCTCCAGAAGCCTCTCAGCTTGATCCAGGGCCCTCCTGGTACTGGTAAGACTGTCACCTCAGCCACCATCATCTACCATCTTGCTAGGATCAACGGTGGTCAGGTCCTGGTATGCGCTCCGTCCAACGTTGCAGTCGACCAGCTCTGTGAGCGAATCCACCGCACTGGCCTCAAAACCGTCCGTGTCACGGCAAAGTCTCGTGAGGATGTCGAGTCCCCTGTGGGCTTCCTATCCCTCCACGAGCAAGTCCGCATGAACGACACCAATGTCGAGCTTAACAAGCTTAACCAGCTGAAGTCCGAACTCGGTGAGCTTTCCAGCCAGGACGAAAAGAAGTACAAGCAGCTTGTCCGTAACGCCGAGCGTGAGATTCTGCAAAACGCCGATGTCATCTGCTGTACCTGCGTTGGTGCTGGTGACCCGCGTCTTGCCAAATTCAAGTTCCGTACTGTCCTCATTGATGAGTCTACTCAGTCTGCCGAGCCCGAATGTATGATCCCGCTCGTCCTCGGATGCAAGCAGGTTGTCCTGGTCGGCGATCACCAGCAGCTCGGTCCCGTCATCATGAACAAGAAGGCCGCCAAGGCAGGCTTGAACCAGTCCCTCTTCGAGCGTCTCGTTATCCTTGGATGCGCTCCTATCCGTCTTCAGGTCCAATACCGTATGCATCCCTGCTTGTCCGAGTTCCCCTCCAATATGTTCTACGAGGGCTCGCTCCAGAACGGTGTCACCATGCATCAGCGTCTGCGTAAGGAAGTCGACTTCCCCTGGCCTGTCTCGGATTCTCCCATGATGTTCTGGTCCAACCTGGGCAACGAGGAAATTTCTGCTTCTGGTACTTCCTATCTGAACCGTACCGAGGCTCAGAATGTTGAGAAGATCGTCACACGCTTCTTCAAGGCCGGCGTACAACCCCAAGACATTGGTATCATTACGCCATACGAAGGACAACGCTCTTACGTTGTCTCATCCATGCAGGCTTCTGGCACTTTCAAGAAGGAGCACTACAAGGAGATTGAGGTTGCCTCCGTCGACGCTTTCCAGGGTCGTGAGAAGGACTTTATCGTTCTCTCCTGCGTCCGTTCCAATGACCACCAAGGAATCGGTTTCTTGTCCGATCCTCGTCGCTTGAACGTTGCTCTCACTCGTGCCAAGTACGGTCTGGTCATCCTAGGTAACCCCAAGGTTCTCAGCAAGCACCCCTTGTGGCACTACCTTCTCTTGCACTTCAAGGAGCGTAACTGCTTGGTCGAGGGTCCTCTTACCAACCTTCAGGTCTCCCTTCTCCAATTCAGCCGCCCCAAGACTACCTACCGTGGGCCTCAACGCTACCAGATGGCTTACCAGCATGCCACCAGCATGGCCGCTGCCAGCAACCGCGAAGCCCGTCAGAACGGTCGCCCAAGAGGTCCTGAGGGCTACAATGACAACGGCTCCGTCGTCGGATACATCCCAGACGATGTCTCCTCTGTCCACTCGTCTGCTCTCGGTGGTGCAGCTCTGCCATCCAACTACCCACCTATGTTCCAGAGCTTCACTGACTCGTGGCCAACCCTTCCAGGTCGCAACGGAGCTCACGGCCCACCGGGCAAGCGGGACACGGCGGAGAGCATTGCTGGCGAGAGTGTAGCAGCTAGCGAAGTCACTGACATAACTACCACGACAGTCAATGGAGTCAATGGCAAGAGCGCCCCTGGCCAAGGTGGTGTCAGCCTTGCTGGCCTCAGCATCAACGACCTGGGCAAACAGGCCAGTCTCAGCCAGTCGGATCGTCTCAAGCGTTACGTCGAGGGCGGTGCTCCAAATGTTCGCGGCAGCAGTCGTCTGGATGACGATGACGCCAGGAGTATTAGTACTGCTTTCGCAAGTCAGGTCGGTTTGGGAGGATATGACTGATTGGCACAGTTCGATGAAACAAGAAATGGAACATCTGCCCAACCTTTTTCACATTAGATGGCACGAATTAAGGACGGAAACGGAACGAAGCGCAGGAGTCCTGCTCACAGCAGCCTGACCTCGGGTCTACTTCCGCCAGCAAAAAGCGCCACCGAATACTCGAGAGTGCGTGCAAATGCAAGCAGCCAGGGAAGAGATCTTCACCGCCGATGGAAGTTCACAACCGACCCTAGCCAGATCTAGCAACCTAACATGGGGCCCGAATCACTAGCGACCCAACTGTGCTCAGCAATCACCGCGCTTGTTGAGCTGTTATTCTGCGAAGGGGCTGACCTGACAATACTGCGCAAGGTCTCGGACCCTGTGCAGCAAAGGGCCCGGTTCGGTTCGCACAGGTGGTCTCGGAGGAATCATGGCTCGCATGAGCAGAAACGGCGAGAGAGTGGAAGTAGTTGCTAATTGGTCTTCTTTACACATGCTTGTTTTGACAGCTTTTCATCGTCGAGTCTGCACCGGGCCTGTTTTTCCTCTGTCCTTTTTTTTTTCTTCACACACAGATTCGCGTCTGTCTATCCGACCTTTTTCGGGATGACACGCTTGTGTGCGAGGGGAGATGGGACGGAGGCTTTTGGGGCCCAGTTCGAGACACGTGATGGGGCTTGTAGTTTAGCAGTATAGTTACAAATACAGAAAATTCGAAATCATATTGCCCACACGAAGATTCGCACGCGCAGGGTGTAGAGAAAGAGAAAGAGAGGACAGGATGACAGGACCAGATGTCCAAAGAAAGCAGGAAAAATAATGGATGGATAAGGTAGCCCTACATGCGTAGGTAGGTACATGTACATATATATCGGGGTAAGCCTACAGTAAGTACCTTGATGGACTGGACTGATTTGATTTGATTTGATTTTCTCAATTGGCTATGCGCGACATCCTAGTCGCATGAGCCCTAACGAACTGACGCTAGTCTATATCTGGTAATTATTGAAATCCTTGCTCCATTCTATAGTTTGAAATAGTGGTGGTGTCTTCTATAGGATAGTCTTATCCTACAGTATATTAGCTTTGTCTAGTGTTGTATAAGATTACTCCTTTTTCTTTTTTTTGTCTATCTCTGTCTCTTTTAAATTCCTCTCTATTTAAGAGTGCTAACTCCTCTATTATCTCTATTTTACTCTGCCTTTTAATATTATAATTAAATTGACTTAATTTAAATATAAATTAGATAGTTTCTCTAACTATGCTAATATTAAGCTTTTATTTCTTTATTAATTTATTTCTATATAGCTTGCTAATAAGAGTATATGCGTTTTTGCTTTTTACTATATATAATATATTATTACATTATAAGCTAAGCTTAGCTATAAGTATTTTATATTAATTTTTAAAATATAAATAAAGTATTAAATAATAGTAAATAGTCTTTAGACTTTAGACTTTATTTATATTAATCTATATTTATTATATTAATTTTATATAAGAAGCTATTAAAGCGTAAATAGCTTATAAAGAGTTATTTTAAGCTAATATTATTTTAATTAACTTATTAAATTATTTAAATATTAATTTAATTTTTTTAGAAAAGTAAAATAAAAGTTTATAAGCTGCTAGCTATATAGAATTTTTATATTCACGTTTTAATAAAATTTAAGTCTAAAAAGAAATATAATTTTATTTATAACTTATTAATTTTAAGTTAAAATAAAAGTGAAAAAAGAAAAAAGTTGCTTTTATATTTATTACTTTTATAAATATTATTTTAAAGCTTTTTATTATTATTTAAGCGCTAATTTATTAAATTAAATTAAAAATCTTATTTATACTATTATTAGCTTTATTTTTAATAAACTATATATATTATATTATAATTATATAGTTTATTTTTAATGCTATTATTATTAAATATAATTATTATATAGCTTTTAATATAATATTTTCTAGTTTTTTAAATTAGCTAGTATTTTTCTATTTTCTAAATTTCATTTTAATAAGATAATTTTTAAATTGAAGCTTTAAATTCAAAATTATATTAAGAATTTTTCTTTTATAAAAAGCTAAATAAAAATAAAATAAACGTATTAATAATTTTCTTTAAATTTTGAAAGAATTATATAAAAATTATTTTATTATTTTTATAACTCTATTATTTTTAGCTTATTAAAAAGCTTATAAAATTATTTTTCTATTAAGTATTATTATATTTTATTTAATAGAATTTAATAGAACTTATTAAAAATAATTATTAAGGAATCCTATATTGCCTTTTTTTATTATTAACTTCTTTTTTTATAAAAAATATATTAAAGAAAATATATAATATAAAAGCTAATATAGATCTTTATAAGAGATTTGCTTTTATTGATAAAGTTTTAGCTAATTTGTATATATTTACTATTATTATAATATTATAATTAAAAAGGAATGAATCAACTTATTTAATTACTTTTTATAAAATACTTTTTAAACGTAAATAGCTAAAAAAAAAAAAAAAAAAAAAAAAAAAACTAATTTAAATACTTTATTATAAGCTTTTTAAATATTAAAGCTAACAAATAAAAAGATCTTCTTTTATTATTATATTTTATAAATCTTTTTAGCTTTACTTTAAATTAAATAATTAATAAGAAATTAAAAGTTTTTATTTAATACAATAACTTATAAGCCTATATATCTTTAATACGCAATAGTCTAATTTTTTTAGTTTTTTTTAATAAGAGAATATATACTGTTTTTTATATTTAAAATAATATAAAGTATTAAATATTCTAGTAATTAGCTGTCTAATTAAGTCTTATATTTTTCTTTAAGCTATATTAAAAATATTATTAATTTTTAAAGCTTTAAATAGGCTTATTTGAAGTAAAGCTGCTTTGATTTTATTTAATATAATATTTAAATCTTTAAGTTAGCGTTAATTTCTTTACTAAAGTCTTTACATTATTTATCTAAAATTAATAGAAAGAAATTAGAGATTAAAATAGCTGCTTTTTTATAGTTATTTATGATTTCTATTTTTTATTCCCTTTTTTAAATAATTAAAGCTAAAATAATATTAAAAGCTAATAATTATAAATTTAAGTATTTAATAGCTTTTTATATATTATTAATTTAAGCTAAAAATTTATTTTAATAAAAGCGTTTTTACTTTAATAATTATACAAAATCTCTATTATATACTTTTGGCTTTATTTTTGCTTTTTACTTTATTAAAGCCTACTTCATAGAAATATATATTTTAATTCTTATATTAAATATATATATAAGTTTATAAGCTTATTGTTTCACTATGCTTTCATATATAGAAATAAATTTATAAAAAAATAATATTTATAAATACATTTTTAAATTATATTTTAAAAGTTCATTATTGTTATATTTACATTTTTATATATTTTAAGATTTTACGTTATAAGTGTTTATATTTTTATAATTTTAATAACTTTTATTTAATTAATTTTTTTAAAAAAAAAATTTATTAGCTTAATTTGCTAATTAATAAAATATAATTTGCATTAAATAATTTAAAGTTTAAAAAATTAAGAGACTAGTATAAAGTTTATAATTATTTTAGAATGTTTTTTTTAAATACATAATTATACTTTATAAAAATGCTAAAAAGATATTATATTTATATATTTATTAAAAGATAGATTTTCTTTTATTAAAGTATTATATTTAGAAAATATTATAACTGCTTTATATTAAATTATATTAATTAAAGTCTTTACTTATTATAGTAAAAAGAGTTTCTTGATACTTTTATTTTACTAAGCTAATAAAATAGCTAAATGCTAAAAGCTTAATTATAGCCCTTTTATATAGATTTTATTTTATATAAAAATACTAATTTTTATTTAAAATATATATTAATATAATAAAAAGAAATTTAGCTTTTATAATAATTATAATAATAATTATATTTAGCAAGTCTATTAATATTTATATTAAGAAAAAGAAATTTAAAACGCTTAATAAAGTAGTTTAACTTACTTTATTAAAAGCATTAATATTAAAAATGCTTAATTTAATAATAAAAAATACTAAGTAGTTTTTAAAAGAGTAGTTATTAAATATACTTAATTAAACTATTAACTATTTATTTATTTTTATTAAATATTTCTTGTAATAACTTTCTTATAATTACGCTAAAATATAATAATTTATTATTTATTATTTTTTATTCTTTTAAAAAAAAGACTTAGCTTCTTTTTATTATAAAGCTTATTAAGCTTTTTATAATAAATAAAGCAATTATTATCTTTAGCTATATAAAATCCTTTATATACTATATACATAAAATTAATAGCTTTATATTTATTTATTATATATAATTCTATATATTTATTATATTTTATTTTTTTAATACATTTTGCTATTTAATATCTATATTTATAATAATTAAAATATTATTATAATCAAATTATTTTCTAGTATTTACTAATAAAAGCAATTAAATTCTTTATTTTAATTAGTTTTCTAAAAAGAGCTTTTATAACATTATCTTTACTAATTAAATAAATAATTATAAATTATAAATATTTCTTTTTTTTAAAAATCTAATTTATTTATATAATTTTAATAAAGCTATTAGCAATATTAAATTTAGCTTTAAAAAATGATTTAATTTTCTATATTTTTAATATAAAAATAAAGTTTTTTTTAATATTATTTATTTTAATTAAAAACTAATCTTTACTTTTAGCTTTAGCGTTGATAAATATTTTATAGATTTATTTATTATTAAAATAAAAGTTTGTTATTTTATAATTATTTATTATAACAATTTTAATTATATATAGTCTAATTTAAATACTTTTAATAGTAAAATATTTAGTTTTTAATTAAGCTTTAATAGCTTTTTAAATATAAGCTTTTATAATAAATTCGTTTTTAAAAGCTTTAAATTATTTTATAAATATATATTTTAAATTTATAATAGCTTTTAAAAATTAATATAGCTTTTTTAAAGTTATTAATAATATTAAAATAAATATTTTTTATTAATATAGTTAAATTACAAAAAAGCTATTATATTAAAATTAGCTATAAAAATAGCTAAAAATTATTTAAAGTTTAAAATTTTTATTTTTAATTTATTAATATTAAAAGCTTAAATTTACTTTTTAAAAGCTATATTAGTACTTTTTAAAGCTTTTGTTTTAATTTATATTAAAAAGCTTATAATTTAAATTTAAAAGCGCTTTATTTTTATAATAAAAGCTAATTAGCTTAAAATTAATTAGCTTTATTTAAGCTAATATTACCTTTTCAATAAAGGTTTTAAACTTATAAAATTTATTATAAAATAAGTTAGTATTAAACTCTTAATTTTATTTAAATATACTATTATTTTAATAAGTTGATTATGCTCTTTTTTATATTACTAGGCTTGCTATTATACATATTAATAATAATAAAGTTGTTAACATTAGCATATTAAAGCAGGCAACAGTAAGGTTTAAGTAGCCAGTTAGGATACTTCCTATCGAATAGGGTCGGCAGGAGTGGTATCGCTCGATTCGCGCAATCGAGTATATGTAGCGGTCCCAGTTATTGGGCGAGTATCGATATAATAATATCGATGTACGTTTTTTGGACTGGACTGGACTGAGAGCGATAGTGATGGTGATAACGATGTGATCAAAGACAGGGTCGCCCGTTTGAGAATTTATGAAATCGATATCTGGACTCGACATTCGACAATCCACATTGCCGACTCAAACGACCATGGAAACTCAAGGAAGGACTCAAAAGACCACAGAATCTTAAGAAACAAGAGAGATAGATGCTTAAGAATGAAGAGAAGCTTGTATTATAACCCTCAAGAACTATCTAAGGGTATCGATGAGGAAAGAAAAAAAAAAAAGACCAAAACGTCCAACTTTGCTGCAAGTGGCCACCACGATAGCTTTTATTGTCTTCTTTCTTTCTTTCCGGGTGACTCTTGCCTTTTTCATTCTAAGCAAGTAGATGTAGAGAAGAAGAAAAAAGGGCAATCTACCGTATACTACACGCATGCCGAGGAATAAAAAGCCTTGCCCACGGATACCGAAATGTACGTGCCGCCCCGCCCTTGGTTTCGAGTAAAATTCAACCCAAAGAATGACTGTCATGCCACACCGTCGCCCTGTAAATCACGTACGCCGGAAACGCCTCTCATATGCAAAATGCGCTACAAGTACACGAGGCGATCAAGCAAAGTAACTCTTCCAGAGCACACCTTCCAGGTCTTCGAGTTGCTCGGGACTGAAGGCCTATACGATCGCTTGGTTAGCCATGGATGTCGACTTTGTCGAATGTGGAACGAAACTTACCTTGACATCAACATGCCAAGTATCCTGTCTGGTCTTCTTGAACTCGCTGAGGATAGCCTTGACACTCTTTCCTACCATGCCAGGATCGCTAGCGGCTCTTGTGGCCAGTGTAGCAAGCACTTCGGGCAACCACTCAGGCGGAGGACTGGTGTATGGGAACGCCTGAACCAAAGCACCCAAGCCAAGAGCACCAGCATGACGGTTCAGCGATAGCTTGTTCTGCTCCAGCGTAGGCGTGCTGACCCGGGGTTCAGTCAGTCGGGAACGTTTGGGCAGTGGATTGTCGGTAAGCAGCTTTGTAAAGTTTTTCTGAAGTTGCGAGACAGTGCGCTCGCGGAAGGCGATAGGTGAGCACCTGATCATACCGGAGATAGTCTGAGCTGCACCAGCACGAACTTCTATCTGCACATCGTGGAGCATACCAGTGACACAATCCAAAAGTTCCTGCGCCTGCGACTGCTTCATGAGGAAGAGGTGGCGGAAGAAAATCACCTGGATGTTGATCAAGACACGCAGACGCTGGTGCCAAGATGTGCTGGTCTTGCCAATTTGAATCAGGCTTTCGATGAAACCCTTGTCTTCTCCGGATCGGTGAGGAATATTTGGCAGATGGCGGAACACAAGATAGGCCAGAGCCTGTAATTCTGGGTCTTCCTTGATGTCCATCATATGGAGAAGCTGCTTCATCATCGGGTCGGGGAAGAATTTGGTTAATGAAGTACACTCGAAGCTGTTGAGAGTGGTCTCGAGCCAGAGCAGCACAGTTTTGCTGGCTTGCGTGTACGATGTCGGGGTCTGGACACCTGGTGGCCGCTCGATACGCCACTTCTCAAGACGCTCGAACACATCGGTGATGATTGCAGTAAACTCCTCCGTGGGCTGGTAAGGTTTCGTACCGATCGAAGAAGCCTCTTTCTGAGCGCCGAGCAGAGTCTTGACGTCTTTGTATGATTCGTGATACCTGGTCCTGAAAATGGTCGACAATGTCGTACCAATCTGCTCTCGCACGCCTTTGTAGGGATGATCGATATGTGTCAAGAAGTCCTCCACAATCGGTCTCTCCATCTGGAAATGCCAGCCCTGGTTGTTAATCACACTATGCAAGAGTTGAATCTTCGAGCTTTCTTTGAAGGCGGCATTGGTGTCCATGTCCAACCTAAATCCGGCGAGCCAATCTATGAGCGGCCAAGTCCGTCTTGGATCCTTCCCACTAATGACCAGGTTTAAGAAAGCAGACCAATATGAGAGGTTCTCCGGTGTAAGGCCCTCCTGGAAGATACGGCGTACAATAGGAAAGGCAAACTCCCACACCTGTTCTCTTACAGATGGTCTGAAGTCTTCCGCTGTGGTCATCAGAGCTCCAAGGATCTCAGCTGTCGCTCGATGCTGATGCCTATCACTGCCATCACCAAACGTCGCCTTGGTGAGGTCCTTGATATCATCAAAAGTCGCCGGTGTGAGGCCGTCAAAGACAAGATCGAAGGCAAAAGCAACCGTCATTGCGTTGGTCATCCTAAATCGGTCCCAATGCGAGTCCTTTGGCTCCTGCTTGGAGTAGGAGAAAAGAGTAGAGAACCAATGACGATCCAGCACTTTTCCGATCTTGGCACGCATGTCCTTTTCTACTTGGTCGTAGTTCAGTTCACCCATGCGTGTCTTGTAGACCTTCATAGTGTCGTTCCACACAAGCCACCCAGGGAAGTCGTTGTCGACGTAGTAGTCGGCTTCTGGCTTTGCAAAACTTTGCAAATGTCGCTGGGTCCAGGAAGGATCATCTCGCTCGGTAGGAACAGTCACGAGATCGGGAGGAAATTGTTTGTCCATCAAGTAGTTCTCATACTTGTGATTTGTCAGTGCTCTTGTCTGGATAAGGTTGAAAATTGCAAGGAGTGAGCCGAAGTAGAGTGTTCGCAGGGATGGATGAGGATCAATCGACCCCTTGACGATGAGATCGAGCATTCCATCAGAGGCAATGGTCTCATATCGATAGTCAAGGCTGACTACCATGAGGGCAATTCGACTGGCCTTCTTCCAGTGCGAGTCCTTGATCATCTTCACCAGCTCTGCTGCCAATTCTGCTTTCTTGCTCTCAATGACGGCTCGTCGCCTCTTGATGCGATCCTGCTTTGGTGACAAAAGTGACTTTGCCTCCTCTAGGGAAACAGCGACGCTGCGGTCGTTACTTGAGCGATTAGCTGGCCATATGTTATCGAGAGTCTTCTCGTCCAGCACTACCATGCGATCCAGGGCTTTGCACATGTCGGACATTTGAAAGCTGGCATTGCCAACAAGCTTTTGGATACTGGGTTTATCTGCTTCGGTCACCTTGATAAACAGTCGGATCAGTCTTGGAGTGAATTTCCAGTTGCGTCCAATAGGCTTGGCAAGACTGCCGAAGAGTAGCGAAAACACCGCTCCCTTGATACGAGGGAAATCGCCTTTGTCTACAGCATTTTCCAAAGCGTCCAGGAGAGGAGAAATGATAAGGGGCTTGGAACCAATGATGCACTTCACAGCTGCCTCTGATGCAGTCTGGGCTGTCCGTCGAATATCGGTGTAGACAGAGACGCTGGACTGCGCCAGATCTAACAAAAGCGTCTTATCAAGATCGGATGCTGCACGCGGCGACTCATTGTAGCGCAGTCGCTGGAAATGGTAGACATTTGCGCGCTTAACGAGTAAAGGTCGTGGGTATGCTTTGCGGGTCCCGCTGAATTTGAAAGGATGTATATCGGCGGCAAGCAGTCGCGTCAACCTGTCAAGGACATGTGCGGAGCGCTCGATACCGATATCGATGAACCATGAGCGGTAAGCCATATATAGGGCGTTGAAGGAGAGAACGTCGTCTTCCTGATTGTCGACCAAGAACTCATGAACACGGTGCAGGGTCTCACCTGCGAGACGGCGTAGCGTGTGGATGCGTTCGTACTGAGGGCTGTCCGGATCGAGTGGATAACCAGTAGGATAGTGGAAAGTCTTCCTGATCTTGTCATCTTCTGGCTCCGCCAATTCCTCTGCACTCTCCTGCTGCTCATTCTCTCGTGGAACCTGGCCATTGGCGTGAATATCTTGAAAGGTTACTGGGGTAACAGAGGCGTCATCTGAACGGAAGAAACACGAAACACCAGAGATCACCAACCGCAGCAGCACCAGATTACGAGATACTTCGTCGGACCACTCCTTGCCAGAACCATCCCTCTTCACCGGGGAGTCGTCGCCGGTGAGAGCCTTCAGAGATTCGATAGAGCGGCCACCTTGAGACTCGAAGATCTTTACGGCGAAGTCTATCTCGGCAGCACTCGGCACATGCCACTCAATATTGAGCGAATTCGGATCTGTATACTTGCCCCAGTCTTTTGGACCCAGACCCCGATCGAGATCACTCTTCTCGTATAGAGAGAGGTCAGTAGTGTACGTGACAGTGAGGTTAAGCAACAGATGATGCACAAAGTTCGAGACATGCACGAGCGGGATACCCTTACACTTGTCCTGCATGTAGCTGGCGATATCAAGGAGCTCATCCTGGAAGTCCAGCACGTCAGAACCAACATGCACCACACACATGCTCAAGAGACTGATGTTCCAGACAAGAGCACGGTCTCTCGGAAGAATTTCTGAGCCTGATGTTCTGCTCGAGCCGGCACCGTTTTCATCAATTTCGGTGCGAATGCTGGTGAGCAGATCTGGAAGCAGCAGTGACAAGGCCTTCTTCGGAGAGACTTTGACCAAAGCATTGCAGATGAAGGCCATAGCATCTCGAGCTTGGTGAACCACATGGTTGGTGATAAACTTTGCTACTTGCTGCAGGGCAATATCATAGAGCTCGGGAGATAGAGCAGCTAATAGCGGGGAGAATGCCGCTGGTAGGGTGTTTACCACATTCTCTTCGGGAGACCCACTCTTCACTCGGGATGCATCAGGGAGGTTCTGAAGCAGAGTAAAAACACGGCCCAGGAATGATATGAGGAACTCCGAAAAGCCGGCAGTGGAAGAGCGCAGAATCAACTCTTCCTCTGTGTCTGTGAGCTCAGATTCGTAATCGACACTGATGAGTGCGCCTTCTGTCTCAAAGCGCTCCACTTGTTGCGTGACCCATTGAGCTGCGGCAGCGGTGCCACCAGAAAGAATGGCATCCTCCTGACCATCCATGTCCTCATCACCGTCGCTTGCAGCGCGCTTTGATTTTGTCAAATCGTGTAAAGGGATGTTGTAGCAGACAGACTGAATGAATGCGAGGGAGTTCATGGTCTTGTCTAGATCATTGGCATCGATGCCTGGCAGCGAGAGGCCAAGCAGGGAGGTGAGGTGACACCTGTAGCCCTTGGTTCTTGCCATGATCTTGGACAACATCTGAAGTGCCCTAATGGATGAAATTGTCCTGTGCACTTCCACGAGGCCTTGCATTGCCGGGTATATGCGTTGCAGCGCACCGGGAAGGATCAAATTTGGTTCAAGGTAGGCCAGACTCTGCAACGTTGACAAAGAGTAGTTCACCGCGGTCCCACTTTTCGCGTAGATTCCCATGAAGACGACATCGCGCAGACAGAGGACGAAGCGCTTCCTCACGGCCTCGTTCAATCTTCTCTCAGGCGGCACCTCGTACTCACCAGTCTGTTCTCGGTTCCAACGCATGACGAAGAAGTCAGCAAGGTAGTAGACTAATTGCGAAAGGGATTTTGTCCATGCACCAGAATTAGACGGATGGTAGAAAGTCTCTATGCCTTGAATGAGACCCTCGAGGTGATGAAGGATTGACTTCTCCTTGGCTTCCACACATGCGGGGGAGAGAGACATGACGATCCAGCGAGCTATGCTGTGTGCGGTAGGATGCTTGCGCTGGTCTCTCTCGAGCAAGACCGAGAGTCCTGCGTTTGCATCAACATGGATGCTGTAGGGAGACGAGGACTGGCCGACTGGAATCTCGAGAAGTCTCAGAACTGAAGTAAATATCAACGAAGACTGGTCGGGTGTGAAAATGCCACTCTCGGTGAAAGGAATGTGTTCGGCACCCAGACAATCACGGGCGAGACGGGAGAATATATCAATGAAGCGCTGGTCAACAAGCATCGATCGACCAACAATGGACCAGAGGTGGAACAGAGTCGGCAGGTAATGTTGCGGCTGTAGCTCTGGTACGTCTGGCGGTGGAGGAGAGGTTGGAAAAGTCAGGTTGAGCACGGCAAGAACGACGAAGGCGTGCTCAGGGAAAGACATGCTGAAGAAGGGCAGGTACTCCTCAAGCATGGCAGGTATTTCTCTTGGATCGAAGAATAATTGCGCAAATGTGCAGATCTTGGTAAGGGTGCGGATGTTTCGTTTGCTCGAGAAGGTGTTCTGGGTTGCGAACTCGCTAGGAAGGACAAAGACTTTGAGTTCCTTGTATAGTGGTCGCCAGTCCAGAACGAGGTCCTTCACGGGTCGCAGGTAGTGCTTTCGTTTGGTCAAGACCATGAACATGCTGGCGAAGCGCTCAGCCACGGCATATTCCAGGCCCGGAGCGAGAGCAAGCTCGTAATAAAGCTTGACCAGCACCGTCCTCTGTTGCTTCGTGAGGTCGAACTTGAGCGACATCCATCCTCGAATCTCCCTCGTCCAATGCACCGCTCCAGGAACAAAGTCGCCAGCAGCCACAGCAACGTAGAGTTGTTTGATCATCTCATCCACATCTTGCTCCCTTTGCTCTCGTGACTCGGTCTGGTAAGGAAGATATTTGGTGTATGGGAAGACGCGAGGTCTGGTGCGGCCAAGTGGGCTGACTTGATCGTCATCTAGATCTGGGCCCTCGACTCCGCCGTTTTGTAGTATTGATCGAGAGGAGTCGCGACTGCTTGACCCATTGGTCGTCTCTGCCGGCCTCGATCCTTCTGGGACATGTCTGTAATCTGAGACCATGATGGGCGATTCAAGATATTATTATGTTGCCACGTGCGGTCATTGAAATCTGATGTGCAAAGTCGTGACGGGAAGACGTGAAAGGTTTGCTGAAAACGACGGTCAGCCACATGTAGTGTCGTCGACGATATGCAGGAAGGCTTCACGCAAGGCCCGAGGGTGAGCACACACTCACACAACACTGCAGCTGTACTACAAGCCGATCTCGTGGCACTCTTCAATCCGAAAAAGTGTCGTCGTGCTTGCAATTCCCCCACGGCTGTCAGGCTAGACACACAGTGTGAACAATATAGATCTGACCAAATAATCTGATTGCTTCGCAGGCAAAGGCAATGTTTCTTTAAACGCCGCGCTAGAGTAATCGATGGTGATGATGCGCTTCCCAGGAGCTTTGGCCACAACTCTGCTCGATTCCCCGGGTTGCCAAGATATAGATAAACTCGCGAACGCGTTAGAAGTCGACGCGATGTCTTTTTATGTTGTCGTAAAAAAAGGATGGCACGCGATATTTGATATCGAGGATTGATCTGTAAAGAAGCGATTGGGTATCTCTGCATAGGGACAGTACCAGTATTATATATTCCTGCAACGTTCAGGCAGGCACGGACGCGCAATACTATTACCAGAGGGCCACCGAATCACCCGGCAGCCTGCATACCTTAGCCTATTCGAGATCCTTCCCTTCCATCACTTCGGGTCCAGGTTCCTTGGTTCTCGCTGCTTGCTATTCTAAACAATGGGTTCTTATTACAATATCGACGCCATCCTAACCGATGCCCAGGTATGCTCATATAAGTTCCTATGGAATCAAGAAGCGCTTTTTGACCTAATAACAGAAAGTGCCATGTACATTCGAGTTGACTGTACCTGGTCTGGGATATCTCCAAGGCAATGCTGGTGAAGACGTATGGCTGCCCAATTGCCGTGAACTCGGAACATTTTTGACTGGTACCGCAGATGAAAGAAGGCACTAAAGTGGAGCTGCCACTTTGGTTAGGTGAGATGCTCGCTGTCAGGTAAGTCGTGGACCAGCCATTTCGTGAACATTCAGAGAACCTGACACATCGAAGTAACCCAGCCGGCTCGTCTTCACTCGCGACTTTGGACCTACCCGCGGCACTCTCTCATCGAGTCATGAATGCATTGAAGGCCGATCCGAAGACTGTGGATTTACGCGCTCAGGCACCGCATTTCTACAACATTGGAGCTCGTATGCTAGAATTGTTTGAAGAAGAGGACATGGTCGAAATCTTGACCGAAGTACGTGCTTGCTTTGCCACTTACCACGTTTGCGCTTTGCTGACAGCAAAATAGACGTTCAAACAACGAGCAGCCGAGATTGCGGATCAGGCGCATAATCCACGCAGTGCACTCGGGGAGGGTGCCGATTTTGCCAGAGGCCTTGATGAGAACGAACGGCAATGTGAGCTCACTCTCAAACTCTCGAGAGGAAGTCCAAATCGCTGACGATATGAAAAAGTGTTCAGAGCTGCTCACGATGACGCAAATGCCGTCAAGAAGTGGTTCGAACATGCTCACAAGTCCTGAGCCGTTTGACCGTGACTGAGAATCGTCCCTTCACACGCGGGCACAAATTCTGGGACATGGACTAGTGCAAGTCTCAACTGACAATCGTGTAAGCTCTTTTGAGCCACTTTGGAAGGAGGAAAAGTCAGTCTGAGTTCGACAGCGATTGCTCAAACGCCACACTTGCATACCAGACGGTAAAGTGAGACTGGAAAATATCGCTAGCAATCATCAGCGATGCGTCCGCATCGGGAACAAGCCTCCTGTATGGATTGACGACGACCGCCCGGAGCTGCCCTATCTGGGTGGCCTCATTACCGAATTGTACGCACAGCCACCGGCACTGAGAGGCTACTCTCACTACAGTATATCCACCTATTCCTGGATTGCCGCGGGCGACTACCTGGAAGTCATGCCCCTCTCTCGAAGTCAAGGCTAGGATTGTCCTGCCTTTCGGTTCCTCACATCATGTACGCCGTGCCTCTCTTTGCCTGGACCCAACTTCCACGGACGTTCCGTCCAGTGCTGGCTTTGCCATGCTAATAAGAACATGCCTCATATACACATCATCCTATGTCGAGACAAATACCTGGGGCTAGAGAAAACGAAGGCTTTGGCAGAACTAGATCGCAGCACTGATGTTATTTTGTCCAGAAGAACTCGTTGCAGAAGTGCTGTTTTCAGAGAAAGAGGATGATTATACCTAGCGTCTATTGTTACCAATTGACTTGTACCTACGAATCAAATTCAGCCTGTCTGGTAAATCTCTCTACCCTTTCCAGAGTATGGTATCCGTTCTGTCTACTTATCTTGTGTCGTGGGCTTGATCATGGTTTCATGCGTTCTGGTAAATGTGCTGCCTTATACAGAATCCTCTTGGCTATATCCTGCTACAACATACCTGTGCATTAATGATCAAGCATACGTGAGTGAAGAAGACACGAGCTTTCAGGCACAACGATTCCGCAAACAAGATGGGCATTACGAATTGCGCGACTTATCAAGATGGAATGCTCAAGTGCGTCAAATGACTTTTGTGTTTCGCGTCGGCACCGCTGCTCCTGTATAATAGAAGACTTGCTACATACCTATTGGGGCATGCTGATTGGGACGAAACAGGCTGGCGGCATCCGAGACTCACAGTATGGAGAATCGGACGTGTCGCGCACACATACGTGAGGCTACCTTAGTTACGAGTACTAGTTCCGCAGACATCATAGACTTCACAACGCAAGATCAACACAACACAGATCACAGAAGAGCACAACATGTTTTGGGCAACCCGATCGCTGATCGAAGAATCAAAGTCGGGTATCATTTAAAATCATGAGTAGCCTTGAGCCAAAGGCTTGGAGATGCCATTTGCCAGTACGAAAAGCTTTTCCTTCGCTGAACCGTTTTCTCAGATAACGCCAGGAAGCTTCACAACCAAACTGTCAATCAAGACGTTTAGATCTTGATGGCGGACTCGATAGCCTTGCGCTTCTTCTCCTGGCGGGCGTTGGCCTTGGCACCCATGATACCACCACCCCAGTGGCGCTTGGACTCCTCGGTCTTCTCGAGGTAGCCCTCCTTGACGGCGGAGACGAGCTTGGAAAGCTCAGAGCTGTCCTCGGAGCGGACCTCGGTGAGAGCGAGGACGGCGGCGGTCTGGCAGATAGGGTCAGTAAACGATGAGAGACAAGTCAAGGTGGCGTAGAACAAACCTTCTTGTGGACGACCGTGCCGAGACGGGCCTTGCCCTTCACGATGGCGTATGGGACACCCATCTTCTTGCAGAGAGCAGGAAGGAAGATGACGAGCTCGATGGGGTCAACATCGTTAGGGATGAGGACAAGAGAAGCCTTCTTGTTCTCAATGAGGCCAACAACGTGGTTGAGACCGTACTTGACGGCGTAAGGCTTGGAGGAGACGTCCTCCTTCTTCTTGCCGTCCTTGATAGCGGTGGCCTCCTTAGTCAGGCGCTCCTTCTTCTCGGCCTTGGTCTCAGGGCGGTACTTGTTGAGGAGCTTGAAGGCCTGGGCAGCAGTGTTGCGGTCAAGAACCTGCTGGAACTGGGCGATCGCTGGGGGAACCTTGAGGCGGAGGTTCAAGATCTTGCGCTGGCGCTGAAGGCGGACGTACTCGGGCCACTTCACCATACGGGAGAGGTTGCGACGGGGCTGGATGTCCTGGCCGATACCGAAGTTGCGGGAACGCTTCTCGATAAGAGGGTTCTGTTTAAAGTCAGCATCGTCTTAGCCAAGTTAGTCAGGAGGAATGTCAATCACGTACCTTAGGGGCCTTCTTGGAGTTGCCAGCCTTGCCCTGGGGGAAGGGGGCGGCGGCGGTCTTCTTTCCTGACTTTGGAGGCTAATCATTGAGAAAAACAATCAGCAAATGCTCATGCTTGATTGCTTTGTCTCTAAGGGCTGCGCTGAGTATTTCTACCGCAGACGCGAGCCCAAGCCATTGATCATTGCACATCCTCACGAGGAGAGATGGCTAAAAGTCTTGCTGCAATACAGGCATGCGAAATGCAATGCGCTACCATCGCGAGCACTCAATGCTGTTTCAACTGGCGATATGAGCTTACCATTTTGATTGACTTGAACGAAAGTCGGTTGTTGGCTATCTGTCGCTGGCTTGCAAGTCAAGAGCAAAGATTAAGCCAGTGTTGGAGTTTTCTTCTAAAATCTGCGGCCGTGCGTCACGTGAGAAATTGCGCTTTGAAATCTTGGCACTTGAGCTAGGACCATTCGAAGCACAGATGACCCGATCTTCCTCCGGCTGTCGCCCCCCGCCCCGCCTAGCGCTCGTAAAGGAATGGCGGCCGGGCAGCTCCTCCTTTGCTACATATACCTAGGTATCTTCCACACAACGAGCTGACATCCGCTATGTTCATGCAACACTTTCATATAAGCAGCCGATATGGGTTAACTCAATGTAATACTCATATGCTTCACGGACATAGTGCTTAGCTTCTCTTCGCATTGCTGACGGTAAAGCCGCACAATCGCACAATATTTCCGAGTAGGTTAAATCCGACCTAAATCCATTCGTTCAATGACGATAAAAGGTTACTGTGATCAGTTCAAGCTCGAATTTCTTTACATCCAATCCTCCTTTCCATCAATTTCACCTTCTTTGAATCAAGACATTGCCCTGCTCTACCCCAGAAGTCTACCATAAAGATGACCTCGACACAGAAGAGTGCCGTAAACGTCGTGTTCGGTGCCATAACAATTGGCAAGGAGGGTAACTTGATATGGGATGTGCTTGTGCTGTATGGAGTCTCACATCACGCAGGCGCTGAGCAATCCCGAGTACACGACCTAGCGACTGCATTATCGATATCTTCCAAAAGCATGGCCATAACGAAATCGATACTGCCAGAGCATACGGAGAGGGCTCGTCGGAGACCATGCTTGGTGAACTGGACTACAAGAAAAGAGGCATCATCATGGACACCAAGTTCTATCCCACTGTGGGGAAGTCTACACCGGGAAGCTGGAAGAAGGAATCGAAGCTTACACCAGAGGATTTGCGCGAGAACATTTCGGCTTCCATGAAGGAGCTCAAAACCGACAAGCTCGATATGTGGTACTTGCACGGTGTAAGAAATTCATTCCTCTAGATTGTCTGAGATATGATGACTGATGGAGCCTAGCCAGACAGAACAACTCCGTTGGAAGTCACGATGAAAGCAGTCAACGACCTTTATAAGGAGGGGCTTTTTGAGAGATTGGGAATCAGCAACTACATGGCTTGGGAAGTCAGCTCCATGGTGGAAATGTGCCGTGCAAATGGTTGGATCCAGCCCTCTGTCTACCAAGGTGTCTACAATGCTCTTCACCGTACCGTCGAAGCCGAGCTCTTCCCATGCCTTCGTCACTACGGAATGGCATTCTACGCATACAATCCGCTAGCTGGTGGCTATCTTACCTCACGCTATCATCGCGAAGACAATGACGGTTCAATCGACGCTGGTTCTCGATTTGATCCCAAACCTTGGCAAGGACAGATGTATAGGTCACGGTAACGCATCTCTGCCTCTATTATTGATGACTGACACTAACGGGGACTTACTGCAGTTATTGGCGAGATGAGTACTTCACAGCGCTCGATCGCCTGCGACCAGTAGCAAAGGAGCATGGCCTTACGGAAGCGGAATGTGCTTTGCGCTGGATGAATCACCATAGCCAGCTTAAGCGCGAGCATGGCGACGCGATTATCATTGGTGCTAGCTCTATACACCACATGGAAGCTAATATGGTTGACCTTGAGAAGGGACCATTACCCGACGATGTCTTGGGAGCGCTTGACCAAGGTTGGGAGGGATGCAAAGGTATCAGCATTCGCTATTGGCACTAGACCAACTCAATGTACGATGACAATGTGTGAAGCTTCAGTGAGATTTCTTCTTCTCAATTCTGCGCGTCAACTGCATATTTGTGAGCTTAATCTTGCCTATGAGGCATCATACCATGGTCCTGGCTCTCGGCTGTGACTCGTCGTCGCTGCGCTACAAGCTGTGGCGGTGACCCACTATTATGCCCCCAATGAGAACAACAGAAGCGAGCATGAGTGGAGGTATTGCAGATTCGCGAAATGGAAGATCTTGGGAAGAAACACGTCAATCCACGGCACGTGTTGACGTTGTCTGATGCGATTGAACAACGGCTTTGCGGGGAACAATCGGCAACCGAGCTTGCTGCATGAACGCCTTTGGATCGAATGTTTACCTGCCTAATATGGGATGAATGGTCGATATACTTTGCATAGATAGCAGGACTCAGCAATATGGATGCTGACCTGCATGAGGTACCGTCATCCATGTTGGCATGGGCCGGGTACAATGGGTCTTTAAAGAGACGAATCACCTCTCGATCAATCTTTGTTTTACAGATAGCGTTATTCCTTGGGTCTCTTATATCCTTCATTATGCTTTATAAGTCCTTCGCTTTTGGTGCATTGGCCGGTTGCGTCAGTGCTGTTGCGGTTGACAGAAGACAAGGCTCAGCCACGAGCTCGACCGCAAGCTCCGAAACCGTTCCTCTCTATTTCCAAGCAAGTCCTACTTACTTGGCTGGTCCAACATCTACGGGTGAGGCAGCATTCCTTGCACAAACAAACCCAGCACCATTCCCGGAGACCACCTATATCCCCAACACTCCTTTGGAGACCCAAGTGCCAATCGCTGGCAGAATCGGCAATGGAAACATCTTCCAGATGCATGGTCAATTGAGCCATTACTTCCCTAACCCGGACGGATTTGGCGTCGATGAGTACCCTTTACCAGCCGGAGCAGAGATTGTTCAGCTTAACATGCTTTCTCGTCACGGATCGCGCTATCCTACGACTGGTTCTGGGGCCTACAATTTCGGAATGAAGCACAAGAGTGCTACTGCCAACTACACTGGAGTGCTGTCTTTCCTCAACACATGGACCTACGAACTCGGTGCTGAGATCCTTGTCCCGATTGGCAAGCAGGAGCTTTTTGATTCGGGAGTCTTGCACCAGTATATGTACGGTCACCTGTATCCCAACAATGGCACCAAGATCGTGGCCCGTACGACAACCCAAAGCAGAATGCGCGAGTCTGCGGAGTACTTCTTAGCAGGCTTTTTCGGCCTTGCATGGACCAGTAATGCTACTCTCGAGTTTATCAACGAGAACACCACTGGAATCTGGAACAATACTTTGGCTGGATATGACAATTGCAACAACAGCAACGCCTATGTGAATGAAGGCGGTACCAACGCCACTAATCAATGGGCAAGCATTTACCTTGCCAACGCTACTTCCCGCTTTCACGCACTTGCCCCTGGCTTCAATTGGACTGTTACAGACTCGTATAATGCACAGTCTCTTTGCGCCTACGAGACTGTGGCTTTGGGTTACTCCGCCTTCTGCGGCCTGTTCACCTACGAGGAATGGGAAGGATATGAGTATTCTGTTGATATCAGCTTTGCCGGAAACAACGCCTTCCAGTCCCCCACTGGCCGTGCTGTCGGCATCGGTTATGTTCAGGAACTCCTCGCGCGTCTTACTAAGCACCCAATCACCAGCCCTCAGGGTAACCTTAATTTCACCTTGGACAACATGACCAGCACCTTCCCCCTCAACCAGAGCTTGTACTTTGACTTCTCCCACGACACCAATATCATGGGCATTTTGACTGCTATGGGCCTCACCCAATTCGATACCTACCTTCCTCCTACCGAAATCATTCCTCATTCCCTAGTCGTGTCTCATATGGAACCCTTCGGTGCCCGTCTTGATATTGAGGTTATCAACACCCCTCACCCGCTTAATGCCTCTAGAAACGCCACTAACCTTTACATCACTGGTATGTTCCTTGTCCTCTAATCCATTCCAGCACCCTAACTTCTAATCAGGCGAAGCAACCACCTATGTTCACCTCATCCTTAACCAGCGTACTATTCCACTGTATGAGTCTTACCCGACTTGCGGCGTACGTGACGATGGTTGGTGCACTCTGGACACTTTCATCGATGTTCTCAGCCAGCAATATGCCGAGTCCCAGTACAACTACTCCTGCAACGGCAACTACCCAGCCGTTCCCTACGGAACGCTCACCAACGGTGTTCCTCAGTCCGTCACCAATGAGACGTATGTTGCCTAAGCAGGCTGACAATGTCGAGTCATACCTTTCGCGGTTCTCCAATCTTACGCACCATATTTATGCCATTTTCAGCTGTCCCACGCAGCTTATCCAATGTAACGAATGTAATTAGTATATAAAGTCTTGTACATATTGGTGGTACATAATGGTGAAATATGCGAGTGTTATGAAGAATAAATTTGCACATCATATTCATCGCCATTAGCCATCCAAGCAAGTCTTATCACGAAAGAAGCATGTTGGCAGAAGGAGTATTTATACTAAACATGCTACGGCAAGAACAACGATTAGCCGGATTATGTTGGAAAGCAGGTCAACATGGTATTTCTGGGGCAACGAAGGTCGCGCTGGGCGATCGTATCGATTGTTGTCCATTAACTTTGGTTACCTCTTCTTGATTAGTGATACAGGTAACCTGGCTGAACTTCGAGAACAGTGTCGTTGTATGGGTTTGAGTTGTGCGATGTCTGTTGCTCGAGGATATTGAGTGGATGCTGAAGATCTTGTTCAGCTCCTGCTCACAGACTATCGAGCAGGCGGACTTCCCCACGGAAACCAATGTCAGTATCCAAGAACCAGGAATATTGCTGCTCAGTCTCTGCCATAAGCTAGTCGAGGGAAGTCGTTCCACTCGCCTTCCAACTCATTACGGCTGTAGCGGATGCTCGATTCCTCACGTCTTTCACCCTCGAACTCGATGTCGTCTCCGTTCATCAAGCCATAGAATACGCCACGCACCAATCCTTGCCCATCGAACTCAATTGAACCGTCACACCCGCGACCGAACCTGAGGCTGTTATCATAGGGATCTCTGGAACGCCAACCGAACGTAGTAACGTCGCTCTGGGCTACTGCGTTGACATCCGTGATGAGAATAAGACCAGTTCTGAATTCAAGCTCGAATTTGCCCCAAATCTGTCCCTTGGCGTTATCGACCAGGAGGATAAGGGAGAGACTGGTGTCTAGCGTGCATTGCTCTTCGATTCTTGGAGCACGGATGTCGTAGTATCCCGAGATTTGCATGGGTTGGCGGTGGTCGTAGTACTGGATGGGTTCGTCGTTGATTTCGTTCTTGATTTCCGATTCGTGCTTGACCTTTGGCTCTGACTTGACCTTTGGTGCTGGCTTCGGTTTCGGCTCCGGCTTGACCTTTGGTTCCAGCTTGACCTTGGGCTCTGGCTTGGCCTTTTGCTCTGGCTTCACTTTTGGCTCTGGCTTAACTTTAGGATCGGATGCCTTCTTGGCAGGAGCCTTTTCCTTCGCAGGCGCTTTCTCCTTCGTGGGAGCCGTTTCCTTCGCTAAAGCTTTCTGCTTTGCGGGAGCCTTCTCCTTGGTTACGCTCGGAGTAGCCTTCACTTTAGTAGCCGTCTTGGTGGTGGCTGGGGGTAGACTAGTAACATCATCGACCTGCTTCTGCTTCTTGCTTACTGGTTTCTTTACCGTAGATGATGAGGCCGGCACACTGTCAGACTGCTGTTCGAGGTCGAAGGTCATGTTTCCAACCTTGATGGTGACCTTGGTGTGATTTTGAGTCGCAGCGTCAACCTCGTCTTGTTTGCGTTTCTTTCCTTTTGGAGCAGCTTTGTCAGCAGTCGTTGTTGCTTGCTGCGTCTTGAGCAGGGTCTTTGCTTTACGACTGGCAGCTGCATACTCCTTCTTCATCTCGGACTCCATGCTGGCAATGTGGGTTGGCACAGAAAGTGACCCTTGATTGATGGCTTGCAAAAGACGCACTTTGGCCGTGTTTTTCTCTTTGGATCTAGGCAGACCGTAATGTAGAAGCTGAGCCTCATAGAAATGGCCAACCTGGTCCTTGGGAGCATTTCCATTGAGAAGGCTAGTAAGCTCGGGGATTGAGGCACGCGGATGCCGCTTCATCTCTCCAACATTGACGAAGAAGGCATCATGGTAGACGAACTCACCTCTGACTATTTCCGGTACACTCATGGCGATGGTCTCTTTGGCCGACTTCGTGCAAGAAGCGCATGAACAAGCCAATGGTCAGAGCCACAAGAGCGAGTGAAGCTGTCGCTGTCGATCATGCTGTTATCGATAACATTGAGGCTCAAACCACGTGCAGTCTTGCTTTCCTCACTTTGTATTCACATGATGATCTACTCAACCAGACACTCTTTCGACCGGCACCTTGATGCAAAGCTACGCGGCGACTATAGCATGCTTGTCAGATGAAGAATACAGCTCATGATACAAAAGCCACGTCACAATAATCCACAGGATTGGCTGTATGTTGTGGATCTCGGCCTGCCTTAAATAGTGTCAACCAATGACATGGTACAATATGCCAAATCTGATTCGAGAGGTCCGATCTGTGGATTACTACTGGTCACTGATGAGGTCGTCACGTCGCTGCAATAGTACATTGTGTGTTGCATGTGTGAAGGCGAAGCTTGCATGGCCGGAATGATACGAACATCCTTGGCGATCTTAAGATAACCGTTAGGGTTCGGGCGCAGCTCTCCGCCAACTTGAGGAAGGGCCTCAGTGGAACAAAAAATGCCTCCCGTCTCGGCTATGTATTCATACAGCTTACTTCATTCGTTTTGCGCTGCATTCTATATTTGATCTTTTGCACACATCCTTGCCGAGCACACGAACAATGATTTCTACTTCTCATTCGTCACGACCCATGCACCGCAGCGTCATTTTACCAAGCCTTCTTTCGTGATCGAAGCGAAGGAGTGGTGGCCAGATCTAGCGACAACGTCTGTCGTGTCATCCACCTGTGCACGTAAGGTTAGGCGTGGCTCGAGCTCGTGTCAGGATTCAGAAGTCAAGCCGGGACTCCGGCCGCACGATCGAACGGTATGTGCTGGATATATGGCAGGATACTGTGATACTTGTATAAAAGCTCGCTAGCACCGGAACCAAGAGAGAAGCTGTCTATTCATAGTCAACTCAAACCAGCGCTGCTGCAAGGGCATGCGCTGCTCGATGAGAATGAACGACCGCTGACAATGAACATCCCAGGTGTTATAACGTCTTGAGTCGGAAATCTTTGTGATTTTTACCGCATTGGTCAATGCCTTCATGCATGACGGAGTACGTCAAAAGCGGCACGCGCGATCGTTGAGGGGTGGCACACGCCTCCGTACATACGGCCCGCGGAAGAAGACAATATGCATGGTGAGAAAGGGCATTCAACCAGAACGAGAAACCGCCAGCGTCAGTCAAGCTATTCGAGTGAGGATTATATGCGTGTGAGGCTCTTTATGTACATGTCCGTAGGCTACAGTTTCCAGCTCCAATAAACATGGGCGTGGAATAAGGTAAGGTAGTGGTTCCGGTTCTCGCCCCGTGAACTCAGCCGTGGCGCGGACGTTTGGCGCCAAGACGCTCACTGCACATTCACAGCGCGTTATTCGTCAGCGGTGGGCCGCCAGACAGCCCATGAGGCTTAGCCCAATCCCCATTCATAAACAAGGTTCTCAGGAAGGTTTAGACCTGGAGTTGGCAAGCACATTTCCATCCAGTAGAGAAATACTTTAACTTCTTGCTTGACAGTGACTTCAATTGTTCTCTATCATTCGCTTCTTTCGTGAGATTCGTTCTTTTCGTATTTGCTCTTGAGACGTAGCGTATTAGACCGAGACCAGAATCATAGCGCGTTAGGGTTACTCGCGGGTGCCAACTTTACATCCGTCGTCTCACGGCTGACGTCCTTCTGGGCCATCTGGCCGTTACAGCCCTGTTCGTCCCCTCAACCTCGATATAGCGCTTCCATTCACACGATCTGACTTGCGTTCCGACCAGACTCCAACGACAAGTACACCGTCGACAGCAACGATGCCTTCGGTTCGATCGCTTCTGCTAGTGGGACTGCAATGCATGTACATTGCAGTTGCACAGAGCCAGCCGGAGCCTAGCGAGTCGAAGCTGGATTTCTCCGAATCAGTAGGCTTCAAGCAGCTTCTGGAAATCTTGCCTTCTGAATCTATCCATGCCGCACTTCAAGGACATCTCGGCCCCAAGTGGCAGGAGGGCATCTTCGAGGCCGACGATCACGCCATGGAGAAGATTCATGGCGAGAACCCAAACCTGGCCTCGAGACTGGTAGAGATCGCCAGACAAGACGTCGCTGTCAAGGCCGAGTTGAGGAAGAGACAGACCACCAACGGAACTGTGGCCTCGACAAGCAGTACTGACTCTTCGTCCGAGTCGGCTACCTCGACCGCTGCTATCATTGTGTCTGATTCCTCTACGACGGCCATTTCTCTATCGACCGAGTCGGCCTCTTCTACCAGTTCTGATGCCAGCACTTCCTCAGGTGAGAGCAGTAGCGTGTCTTCCCAATCCAGTTCGCCTGCCCCATCGAGTGCTGCGTCTGCTTCTACTGTATCCGCTACTGCCAGTTTGTCTTCCTCTGCTTCGTCCTCAGAAGAGTCAGCTTCGGCTGCAACTACCTCTTCTGCTGGACAGACTCCTAGTGATACTGCTTCTTCTGACGTGCCTTCTTCGTCCGATGCTTCTTCATCGTTGGGTGCTGTTTCTTCGGGATCTAGCTCATCATCTTTAGCATCATCGTCGGAAAACACATCTTCTGCGGCATCCTCGACCGCAGCATCGTCCTCTGCGCAGGCGTCCTCTATCTCTCCCATTACCGTTGGAATCACAACCAGCTCTGACGGAAGCATAATCGTATCATCGACCGTCATCTCTTCTGCCATCTCCGTACCTGTCTCCACCACCGCAATGAGCACGAACTCTGACGGCAAAACTACTACCAGCTCAGGTGCTGTCATCACCGCTGGAACCCTGTCCGGATCTTCCAGCACATCTTCGGCTGCCCCTTCATCTTCTTCAACTGAAGCCTCAGGCGTGATTGTCCCAATCGCTATCACTACCACCAACTCCAAAGGCAGCACTACAGTTCAGACAACATCTGCCTTGGTAGCATCTGCCTCAGTCAGCGTAGACGAGACCTTCACTACCACCAACTCGGCTGGCTCGACTATCACCACATCATCGCTCTTCCCAGGAGTTGTCATTACCACAACCGACGCTGCTGGTTCAGCAGTCACAACCACTTCACCGGTAGCTAATGTCAGGATTGGAAACGGCGGTTCTATCATCACCGAAGCCGCACTTCCAAGCTCTTCGGCCGCTTCTTCCAGCTCAAGCTCCTCCAGCCGCTCCTCCGGCTCAGCCATCACCACAACTGACAAATTTGGCCAAACCGTTGTCCTCTCCAACGCCTACTCCGGCGAGGTCATTACCGCCACCGATGCCAAGGGTAGCACTTTCATCACTACCTACACGCCCCTCGGTGCCGCTGTCAGCTCGCTGGTCCTAGAAACTGTAACAGCAGCGGATGGGGTCCAGAGCACTGTCACCTCTTTCGCCGTTATTGGCGGCCAAGTTACCGCAACCAGCACCGCCGCCGTGTCATCAAGCACGACTGCCCGCTCATCGCCTGGCCTGCAGACTGGAGCTGCCAGTGCAACCAGAGGTTACGCTAAGGAGGTCGTTGCACTTCTCGGTGGTGCGGTCGGTGTTGCTTACATGTTGTAAATTCGAGTACTCTTGTAGTACTTTCCTGTAAGGGCACCCGCGCATATCACGACTCAAGAGACACGAACAAAAATTGCTTGCATAGAAAAAAAAAACCAGAAAATTTTGATGGATGCGCAGAGGAGGCAGTTGTACATCCCAGCAGCGCGGACCGATTTGTATATTTGGCACACGATCACATGATCACGACTCTCCTTTATTTGTCGAGCAACGCATCTTTGCATAGCGGACTTTGAATTTTATAGCATGGCTGTGGCGTTTTGTTGTTTGGAAAGTCGAGGTATTGTGGATACTTGGTTCAGTATCTACATAAGCTATTTAGCATTAATGATACCAATTGCTTGAAGACTTTCAGCTCCTCGAAACCCCCTGTCCGACTTTGTCAGCTTCGATTGAATGCACGCTGAATGTCTCTGTGTATTGAGTCGTAAGGTATCGAGTGCCCAAATTTCCTCTCCTCAATTTTGGTGTCAAGATATGAAAAGTCAGGCCATCGACCTCACAGCTAGCTGTTCCTAGCAAACATTGCCAGAAACCACCACACCAGCGCCGTAACCTCAACGCCAGCTTCCTCCTCCACGACTCACCCCACAGGATAGACTCGACATCAAACGCCCGACCTGAGCGCCCCATCCAACCAAGCCACACCAGCAACAACCCCATCAACAATCCTGACCGCCCTCCCCTCCTCCTCCCCCAAAGCCTCCACACAAGCCTCCCTAACAATCTCATCCATCCCCGCCATACCCGCACACCCCAAACAGATGGCCCCGACATCCCCCTTCGCATCCCCCCCCGGCCTCCCCACCAACCGCTTAACAGCGTCCTTCATCCTGCGCCTGACTTCCGGCGCAGGCATATCATGCAATTCGACCGCACTCAACCCCGTCGTCTGCACGCCCGCAAACCTCGTCTGCGTCGCCCCGGCATCTCCGCCCAAATACGCTCGCACTGCGTCCGAGAGCAGGGTCTCCCAGACCTTTCCCGTGCTGACGACGCCGAAGCGCTGGGAGGGGTGGATGAGTTGGAGACTGGAAGAGAGGCTTGCTTCAAAGATGCCCGTGACGAGTTTGCGCGAGTTCGCGATTTCGGGGCGGGCTTTGAGGAGGGGCACGAGGGGGTGGTGGGAGTAGCAGCAGATGAGGAAGGCGTCGTGGGTGTGCAAGAGGGGGAGCAGGTGCGGGAGGCAGTGGGTTGCTGATTCTGCGGCGTCGTCTTCGTTGTTGATGCTTTTTGGGCCGGTGGGGGCTGTGAAGAAGTCGTGTTTGATCTTGTGTTCATTTGTTGGCTTTGATGTTTATTGTACACGACGAGGAATAGGTGGCACGTACTGATGCGGACTTCAATTTATCAACGAGCGGTTTTAGAGAGTCGGTCATGGAGGCTGTGGAGTTTGGATTTATGATCAAGACCGAGCGCGGCGGCCGCTCTATTGGTATTTCTGTCATCTTGATTGCTATTGGGAAATTTCTAAGAAATGCTGGAGAACAGGGATCGTTTTGTTTATAGCGAAAAACCACCGGGTCGCAGAATCTAACGTTGTCTGATGAAAAAGTTGGTAAATACGATCGAGTAACCTTTGGCCGCCTGAGGTCGGCGAGCCCCGCTCGTGATAACCTGCAAGGTTTGATCTTCTGGAAATACGTATTCTGGTCAGCGCCTCCTCAAGACTTCAGCGTCCATCTTAGAGACTTCTTATCTGCCTCTCGAGACTATCATGGTACAGGCGAGCGGAGCATATATTCATAATGAGAGCTGCTATGCTTTACAGAAGCCTAAGGCAGGTTGTCAGCTCTTATACCTATGACGTAACGAGTCAACCATCAAGGTGCATTTCTTCTAGCAAAAGTTCTTTTCCACTCCATGTACTAACCATTGGGACCGACCATCGAGGCTTAGAAAGCTTTATGTTCCAACTCATCCTCAATTGTCGAATTGAATGACAAGAGTCTCTATCGCGCAAGAATATGAGTATGGTCTGAACAGCAATCAGCCATCAGCCATGACGCATGCCAATAACTTGCGAGAAACAACATACCTGGAATAACAGTGCAAGTAAACATCAGCTTTGGAGGGATACTGGAATCAGATGTGCCATCGACCGCACTTTGGGTCGCTGCAAACATGTTTGCGCCTGCTCACACGAATCAGTCGCCAACGCTCCAATACAACCCTTCTGCTTCCTCATCCCACAGCTTTTCTCTTTTTTTTCCTCTTTTCAATTTCTGTTCTCCTTTCCAGAAAAGACCGCTCATCCTCCCCCTCCTAACCTCTCTCCACCCCTCCCCTCTCGAACAAAAAAACCACACCCTCACTGACCTGACATTCCTCTTCTTCCGCCCCAAAACATCCGTCGGCGGCCCATTATTATTATACGGCGTCCAAACAGCCACGAAATCAGAAATGGTCATTCCGGCAAAAGATCCCTGATCCGCGTATCCCGTGCTCTTGTAAGCCAGGTACGTGGCGATGGGAGAGATGCGCGTGTTGCGTACGAAACCGAGTGACCATTTCCAAAAGGCGCCGAGGTTGAAGATTGGGAGGGGCATTTCTTTGGGACACCTGTTGGAGGACGATCCGGATATCTGGGGTTGTCGGTGGAGGCGTTTGGTGATGTCTGGTAGGAATGGGTGAGGGAGGGGGGAGGCGCTGAACGAGATTATGAAGGGTGTGATGGCTTAGGTCTTCGGGGGTGCATGATGCGCTTGGGTCTGGTGAACGGGATGCATAGATACCTTTCTGGAAGGCGTGGCGAGGCATAGACGCGCGAGAGCTAGTCCTTCGCAGCTGCCATTGTTGATGGACTTGCGGTCAGCCTAGACCTTTGTTTATAATGAGTCTTGCTGTGAGGTGATTGAACATAAAGCACGGCCGCGAGTAAAAAACGCAGTGATTGGGAGGTCAGGACTGGAAGATTTGTTGTTGAAACGTCGTTAGATAGTCTCAAATTTGTGACGACTATACAATATGTTAGTGTCGTGATATCGTACATAGGGGTTGCAACTGAAAATGCAGTTTTGTCTTTCGAGTAGAGAAAACCCTTCTCGTGCCTGTTTTCCCTTTTCCATCCTGCGCCGTGCTGAAATGCCAAAAATACAAAGGATCGCTCGCAGAGCTTCTATCCATCTATGCGATAGTGGATGATCAATCTACCAGTGACAGATTCCTCCATCACTGTCATCCACGGACCAAACGCCTGCCAGACCAAGAACTTTAATGTCACCACTCCCTGCTTCTCCCACTTTACCCATTCTGACGCCGTCGTAACCTGGACCATTGTTCAACAGCCTTCTCGCCCAAGCATCGATAGCTGGCTCTCCAGTTTCATCTCTCGCCTGCTTGAGAAAGGGAATCAAGGCGGTACCACCAGTACCTCTGAGCCCCTTCTTCTCGCCATCGGCAGGCTTAGCGCTTGCAATGTTGACCTTTTCTCTTCTTGGCGTAGGCGAATGCGAGCGCGAATGCGATCGAGACTCCCGAGACTTGATAATGATGTATCGAGATACCATCTGGATGTGCTTGTCACGGAAGGTACGGAGCATGGCCAGACAGGCATCATAGGAAGTAGCCAAGCCACGATCGTGACGGTTTTGCGTGACAAAGTCGCGAATGTTTGAGATGGTGGAGACATGCTCGAGGAAGCGAGCATGAGGGCCGGGCATGTAAGTGCGCATGTCATGGATGAAGTTGCTCGAAGGACCTTGCACAGGGCCAGAACTAGCAGTAGTTCCGGTGGGGCGATGCTCGATTCCAAGAGCAAGATCGAAGAATTGGATGATAGAAGACTGGGCATTGCTGCCACCGCTGTACTGCACGTACTTATCATCGGCGCTGCCTGTGTCGAACAGAACACCCTGAGGAAGACCAGCCTCGGCCATGTTCTTACCGCCGGCAAGGAAGGGCCGGATTCGGTGCCAGAAGACGTGTGGGTCGCAGTTTTCATACATCCTGACCAACATCGCTCCAAGCTCGTCGAGGCGTTCTGCAAATGAACGCAAGCATTCCGTCACAGTGAGCTTGTCTCCGTGGCGTGCAGCTTCGATGGCGTGCAACATCAGCGGAATCATAGGGGCACCACGTGCTTCGATGGCTACCGAGACGAGGTAAAACCATGATTCATCCAGTGATCCCGTGAAAGTGGTAAGAGTGGCCAAATTCTCAAGTTGATCGATAGGCTCCTCATCAAACAACGGCCGGTAGTTCCAAAGAACGACACCTGCGTATGTAGCAACGGTAGGAAGTTCGAGCCGTTTGCATGTCTCCAGGAAGGGTATGGAGATACTTTGTGGGACGATGTCGAGAGGACGATCACCACCCCAGATGTAGGCGTGAGACATGAAAGCCAGTATCAGGTACGCTCTTCGCCATTCTGGAAGGGTACGTAACAGGTCCGTTGAGAGGACGGGCAGATCATCAACTACACCACGAAGTCGCTTGCTGAGGATCAAGCCTTGGAAATTACGCATAATGTTCTCCCATGGACGGTAGTAAGAGTCCGGGAGTGTCTCCAGAGGATACTCAGATGGGAGAAAACCATTGAGCTCCGAGACATCAAAGTCTTCCAGGCGAGGAATGGAGGGAATCATTTTGGGGTAGGATTGAGCGGCAGACCCGGAGCGCCACGGACTTTAATTCTATAACAGTTTGTTGGTGGTATATGTTTAGAAAATCTCACACCAACTCTTTCTCCTGCAATAGACTTTGGTTGAGTGTTGACTACTTATGTAGAATTGGGCGAATGGAGGAGTCGCGTGCTGCTTGTTGTGCTAATAAATATTCTGCGGATGATGGCGGGGTAATGGAGGGATGGAGGGGCGACAAAGTTGGGGGATCGCGGGAGGACGGGCGTCAGGAAGATGTTCAAGCCAGAAGAGGGGTAAGTTTTCAAGATGTTGTAGGCAATTGGGAGAGTGTGATTGAAGAAAGGAGGACTATGATTAAGGACGTCGAAGAGTCAATTATTTTGTTAAAGTAGTGGGGCGAAAGCCGGCTATTACTATAACGACTAATAACTCCGGACGGCAGCGGAATCGATATGACACCGCTCAAGGTGCAAAAGAGGGGTCGGCGAATGAGATGGTGGCAAGTGGATTGATTGACAACGAGGCCGAAGGCACGACAACAGGTGATTGCTGAGAAAGCATCTTGTGAAAAGTTGAAATTATCCGAAGCCGGTGTCGGGCGACGGGTATGAGACCGAGGTGACCCTGGGGCATTGGTGGTGTCATCGACACTCAAACTTGACTGACGTGGTCGACCGTGTATGTAGTCGGTGACTACAGCCGTCAAAACGTGGACATGCATCATCGTCAAGTGAAGTCACTTCACGCAATTGATATTCGATGAAATCTTGGACCCCATGTAAGATAGTTATCGCTGATAAGGACGACGAACCTGCATGCCATGCTTTTATCCTTGATCCATGCGACACATGCAAGATTCTATCAGATCCGTGCCGATCACTTCTTCTAGAATACCACACAAGCCGGCCGTTGAATGTCTATTTGCAAACGGCACTTTACACCCCTCGCACCTGCGAGGCTGAAAGTAGAATTCGTCACACGAGTACATTTTACATGATGATCCGACTTGTCCAACTTGTAAAAGACCATAAGTAAAGGGCGTTGTGATGGTGAAGAGGACCCTGCAGATGCTTCTCGTCCGTTCCTCGTCCGCTTCTCGTCCGAAAGCGGTATGAGGTACGTAGAGAGATGTCGTGATGCCTACTTCAGGTTTGGTAGAAGGCGGAGTCGTTGCTGAGCGCCCGGGAGGGCGTCCAGTAAACGTTGTCAAAAAGGATAAGGTCTCATACATACACATTTCTTCGAGCCAAGTTTGTCGTTCACTCACTAGACTTGAGTATGTGGCATCGTCACGCTCCATAAGGGGTGCAAACTCGAGGAAGCAGTGGTCTAATCAAATAAGTAACCCGATCATTTTCTACAAGCTCGCCTCCTGTTTGATTTATAACGACTGGTTCAGGCATCGAATGTGCGACGACATGTGGCTCACATGGGCAGAACGAGTTGGGCGTCGATGGTGTGAGTTCACAGAGTCAGAGAGGTGTTGCACAAGAAAGGTCGGCAAAATCGGATTCATGTGAGCCCGAATTCACGGGCCGAGACGCAAACCCACGGACGGGGTCTGATGACTTTCACATGTCACTCGTAACCCCTCCTTTCTGTGGTAATCTACCTTAGCTGATATACAATACATGTTTGTTCCAGGATTCTGACATCTTTAGGTTGGGTAGATCGTGTCTTCTGGCTCACGGTCACGGAAGGCCATCCCTCGATACGGTAATTAAGGTACAATTTCAGGAACATCGTGCGTCACTCGGCTTTCAGCGGAAGAATCACATCTGGTAGCCTGAAAGCAGTACAGACATCATTAAGGCTTCGCCCGCTCACGTTGTATGCTTTGCTAGGTCACTCGGTCGGTGGACAGCTGAAAGACAAACGCAATAAACCAACCATGCTTCCGGCAGACGCTGTCCCGGGAGCACCACCCACACCAAAAAGTCCTGCCAAACCCCCAGGCAACGGCATAAACGGCCATACCTCGCCCCAGATACCTACCAGACGCCAGTCGCTGGGCTTCTTACAAGAGGACTCCGTGTCGTCACCTACATCCTCCTCCTCGGCCAAGCGACAAAGCGGCGCATATCTACCGATTGATTCTCAACGAGCCCTTCCCGAAGAACTGATCTACCTCAATCACGCTACATGGTCAGATGAGAAAGAGAAGGTTCTACTCGGCCCCTTTGACTACATGGTTGGCCATCCCGGTAAAGACATCAGATCACAATGTATCGCGGCATTCAATGCCTGGTTGATGGTGCCAGAACAGAGTCTAAGCATCATAACCAAGGTGGTAGGCATGCTGCACACTGCTAGTCTCCTGATAGACGATGTCGAGGACTCTTCTGTTCTACGGCGAGGCGTACCCGTCGCCCACAACATCTTTGGCCATGCCCAGACCATCAATTCGGCCAACTATGTCTACTTTCTGGCCCTGCAGGAGCTGTTCAAACTCAACAATCCCGCTGCCATACAAATATACACCGAAGAACTGCTGAATCTACATCGTGGTCAAGGCATGGATCTTTTCTGGCGAGACACCTTGACTTGCCCATCGGAAGACGACTATCTGGAAATGGTCAGCAACAAGACCGGTGGCCTTTTCCGCTTGGCCATCAAGCTTATGCAAGCCGAGAGTACGAGCGGCATGGACTGCGTGCCCCTGGTCAATACCGTCGGTCTGCTCTTTCAGATCCTAGACGACTACAGAAACTTGTCAGACACCACATACACAGCGAACAAGGGGCTCTGCGAAGACCTGACAGAAGGCAAATTCTCCTTCCCAGTCATCCATAGCATTCGCACCGACCCGACCAACCTGGTGCTCATAAATATCCTCAAACAAAAAACAACCGACGACGAGGTCAAGAGGTACGCCATGTCGTATATGGAGAAGACGGGCAGCTTCTCGTACACGCGGAGGATATTGCGGGGATTGACCAAGAAGGCTTTGGCGCTGGTCGACGAGCTGGACGGTCATCAGGGCAAGGGCGACAAGATACGGGCCATATTGGAGATGATGAAGGTGGACAAGGGGCAGTCACATTATCGTCCAGCGACGAGCGGATGAATGGACGAGTGCAGGAGAACGAGAAATACCCAGAGATTCCAGATTTTCAGCAAGGCGTTTTCGGAGGAAGGTGTAAGTCAGTCTCGAAATATGGGGGAAATGTTGGATCGCTTTTTGTCTCCATTTTGTGATACCTTTGGCTTTCTTGACGAGATAGGGAGAGGTCAATGTACAGTCCTGTCCTTTTCATATGGCACGGGAAGAAGAGAAGTTTCGCCGAATTTGTCGAAAGCCTCTTTTTCGAGAACGCAGCGTACAAACAATTTTACTGATGATGATGATGATGATGATAATCCGTCGGTGCAAGACCAATCTCTCGATCCTATTTCTTCTTTTTTGTCCAAATTCAAACCCATTGAATACACGCTGGACCTGTATGGAAAATTCTTCGTCGCCTATCTTTCCCTTTCGGCCCTTGTAACACCAACAACGCCAGACTCATGCATAGCCCGAGTACCACACCAGCAGCTAAGAACGTACGTGAAACACAACGAAAAGGAAGAGTGAGTAGGGAAGCCCGAGCTCAACTTGAGCTCCGGCTCAGCGCCGCGCAGGACATCTAAACCTTGACGTGCTGGCCTTGCTTGACAACGAGCTTGTTCAGCTCCTTGTAAGCCTCGTCCCAGTCGGCGTCGACCTCCTCGCCGGCCTTGGGCTTGCCCCCGGCCTTGGGGGTGATCATGACGACGCTCGTCGGCCTCTTTGTGCTGCCGGCGGCGCCCAGCTCCGCTCTCGACGTGACGAAGACGTAGGGGATGTTGTGGTCTTCGCAGAGCACGGGGATGTGCGAGATGACGTCCATGGGGGAGATGTCGGCGGCCAGAACGACGATTCCGGTCGGGAGCGTGTTGGAGGGAGTGGTTGGGTTGCCGGCGGGGGTTTTGCGGACGGCCTTGACGACCTCCTTGACACCGCGCTTCAGGCACTTTTGCTTGGCGGCTGTGTTTGCGGTTTCGTTAGCGAATCTTGGTCATGGTGGTTCAATGGTCGAGGATGGGCTCGAGGGAGAATGCGACTTACCCTTCTTGACCGACTTGAGCACCTTCTTCCCGTTCTTGTCGTCGCAAAGTGGGTTGGCGAAGGGAACGAGGGCGGCAAGGGGTGCCTTGGTCTCGGCATCGCCATTCTCCATGTCGACATCAGAGGCGGCCTCCTCCTCGACCTTGGTCACGAGTGCGGCTGCTGCATCCTCGTTGACGCTGCTTTGGCGCTTTTCCTTCTTCTCCTTCTTGACGCCGTCGACCGACTTGCGCTTCTCCTTCTTCTCCTTCTTTTCTGAGCGGTCCTTGGCCATTTTTCGTGGTATCTGTGTGCGTGTGAGAGGTGTGGTGTTTGGTGATAGCGGATGTATCGAGCTTCTGCGCTTAATGGTCGATAATTTTTCTGACCAGACGTCGGCGCTGTCGGCCCGTTCAGATTGCCAAGACCCTAGCCGAGTGGACTGCGTGAACTCGAGGTCCTCCACTTGACTTGAACTTCCTTCGATTCCTAGGCCAAGGTGGTTTTGACTGAGCATTCACTACCTTAACCGCTGAGTATTGACTTAGTCTTGTGAGCATCATCACGTCTTGTAAGATCAATTGATTGTCAAGTATCCAACAGATCAGCACACAACAGCCCGTCTTACAGATCACTAACCGAAAGTGGCATTTCATGGATCACAAACGAGTAGATCTACCAAAATTGGAGAAACATTTTCGAAGTAGTTGTAATGTGAGAATACGGGTTGATAGGTCCTTGCTTGAATGATACGAAGCCACCTTCTGGTTGGTATATGCACTTCAAAGCTTCCTCGCCACGGACTTGGAGACATATGGACGCAAGTTAAGATAAACTTCTCACAATGCTTCAATTCAGAGTCTACAATTGTTCGTGCAAAGAAAAAGACTTTCTAACTATGCCAGACCACTTAGTCAGTGCCATGCACTGCTCAAATTGTTTAGCAAAGTTGTCATGGCCAGTTCATATTCTGTCTGCAAATCATCGCCCACTTGAAGAGAAAACATTCACCTTTCCTCCAAATCACGCCCTTGCACTTCCACGACCGAAATCTTGCCAACCTCTTCCGACCAGTAAAACATGATTACAATGCGCTTGAACAGCAGCTGTCGCTCCAAGCTCTTGACTTCGGTTCCAGACTTGATCACTTCATTCACCTCACAGCCCAATAATTGCTTCCAGGCATCATCAGAAAACACCAAATTACCAGCTCCGATACATCCTGTTTCGTCAACTAGCATCCCGACCTAAAGAATGTATCAGCCTTGTGTTTTTGATACCATTGTCTGGGCTTCACTTACAGCTTGTGGATTGAGTCGAAGCGAGACTGGTCTATCGCACTGCTTACAGCTAGCTCTTTCCGAGTTGTCGTATATAGGTACGCCACAGCTGCAAATATGACTTTAGCTGGTATACGACATAATGTCAGAGAACCGCCTCTTACCATTCGGCACACAGCAACATTTTCTTGCAATGGAGGGTCACAAATTTCAGCTCAAGTATGACCATACTGAGATAACCGTAGAAAGTATCTATTGCTCCCTCAGTGCCCCTACATGCGGATAGTGAAATAGGAACGACTGACCTTTTGGTGCCTCACGTACTTGTTCGTCGATATCTGCAAGAGTGTACAAGGCCCGAATCGGGGCATTCTTGAGCTCTTCTGCTCTTACTAAACACACAATTAGGGAAGATCATCGATATCCCAGCGCTGTACGTACCACCAGGAGGGAACGCTTGGTTGACATGCCTCTTCTTGGCCAGGCGTTCGGCGTATCTTCTGAGCCATGTCGCATCTGGGACATCAGGGTCGACCTCGACTAGCGATACCGCTGATAGGGAAAGCGAATTCTTTTGTACGGTGTTGTAGGTAGGGCTAGTGATGAGTAGTACCGACTTTGATGGCTCCCAAGCGGCTCCAGACGATGCTGTCATGTCCCACAATGATAGAGATGCTTCTTCCGAGTTATCGAACACCACGACATTGGTAACTTCAACCATGTTCCCGTCCTTCCTTGTCACTAAATATGCATCAGCGTTGGTCAAATGGTGGATCTGTGAAGTAAGGCTCCAGAACCCTTACCCTTCTTGCGAGCCCCAATACTCTTAACCACAACCATAATTTTTGCATCATCCACCTCCCAGCCACCATCTACATAGGCCTTCAATGTCATGAGAGATTGTATGTTCAGGGCAGTCTCGAAGCCTAGTGGCGCCCTGCATTGAGTAGGTTCGTCGTTTTCATCATGTGTTGAGAAATGACAGTACTGCTGACGCTCTGGGAACAAATCAATATGAATTGTTGGCAACGCTGTTGAGAAATTGTGCCGCTTCCCGCTCGAGATGTGCGTAGTCCAGACTGTGACTCGCTGTCCGAGCCGCAACTTGTATTCGTACTTTGAGTAGCAAAGTCTGACTGTGATAGTACCAGAATGATCCACAATAACGATCTTCATGCACCCTTTGGCAGTCCTAGGTAGTTTCTTCAAAGCGAAAGTGCTGAGGTTAGCAATTCGCCCCGTAAAGGTGACATAATCTTTGCCAGGTATCATATCACCAATGTCATGCTTTTGGTAGTCGGTGGCCGGACTCCAGGGGCCAGGTGGTGATGTTGAAAGGGCCTGATTGATTTCTGCTTCTGTAAAGCCATCTCCTTGCCTGGGTGAAGAGGAAGCCGGTGCAGATGATGATGTTGAAAAGTATGACTGTATTGAGCGATTCTGGGGCGCCATTAAGATCAAATATGCTTCTTGAAACTACAGTGGAGTGAATTGAGAAGGCGTAGGTCAAGGATGTTGAAAATGGCAGTCTCGGAGACGAATTTAAGCTTACTAGGTAGCCACTTGCTTCATCAGGAAGTCACGGCGCTTGCGCCCTCATGTCCTGCACCAGCACACATAGTTGAAAGATCAATACCGAAATGCTCCAAGGGTAGTGGCTGCACTGGAGAACGTTGCTTAGATAAATCTACTTACAGTCTATTCAAGGCACAATCGATGTGTGAAGAAACTCACCGTGACATGACATGTGCCACATCTCTTAGAATGCAACGTGTCTGCTCTCAATAGCCTGGCAAATGCCTCCTCTTTTAGTCAATGTTCCTGCTACTGCTCTTGCGCCCCCAAACCTCGTCCGCATCAGATTTGCCTTTAGTTTCTGGCACGCGCCAGACTACAAAGCCAAAGAAGAAGACGGCAAGTCCTGCAAACAGGAAGTAGACTTTGCCTTTTCCAAGTTTCTCATTGACAATGGGGAAGAACTGAGCTACAACAAATGTTGCAATCCAGTTCGCCGCCAGAGCCCAACTTTGCGCAGCACCAACGGCTTTTGTGTCAACGAGCTCCGAAGACAAGATGAAGGGAATTGGCCCGAGTCCAACTCCAAAAGAAGCGACAAACGTGAGTACCGAGACGGCAGACAAAACCTTGACACTTTTCATGATGCCAATACCGAGGAGCAGGGATGAGATGCCCATTCCTGCGATACTGGCCAATAGACAAGCTTTACGACCAAGCTTATCTGGAAGAGGCGCTGCCGCTGTAGTGATGACAATGTTCAAGGCAGCAACCGCCACGTTCAGTAAAGCAGCGTTAGCCTGGAGGAGATCGGACAGCAGTGAGACGCCATACATGACGATACTGTTGATGCCCAGCAATTGCTGTGCAACCATGACTCCAATCACAGCAAATACTGCAGGCCGTGAATCAGGGTGCATCAATACGGCCAGCACACCCATGGTCTCCCTGCCAACCTCTTCCGCGGCTTTCTTGATTTTCTGTGGGCGAGAGTCATCTGAAGGTGTTTCCGACTCGTTCGGATGACCATTCTCCATGCGGTCCTCATTGTGCAAGAGACTTTGCTCCTCGTCTTCGGCGTCCTGATGACTTTGAAGTCCCCAGCCTTTGACTTCCTCGTCCACGTTGGCGGCATGTCCACGGATCTTGCGAAGAATGTCCTTTGCCTGCCTCTCTTTGCCCTTGTCTGCCAGCCACTTCGGACTCTCTTGGCCACCAAGAGCGAGCCCCACTGCTTGAAGTATGCCTATCGCACCACCAACGGCAAGGATAATCCGCCATAGCTGGCCCTTGCTCAAGAAGTAGCCAAGCAGCTGAGCTACAAAGATGCCCACGTTGATCATGACCTGTGTGAAGGCGCCAAAGAATCCTTTCTCTTCTGGGGGAGCGATCTCTGAAATGTACAGAGGCACTGTGACCACAGCTGCTCCAGCACCCAATCCGCTTATCAGGCGACCCGTAGTCAAGATATGGATGTTTGCAGCGAACATTTCCAAGATTGGGCCAATAACGAACGGGATTGTGGTGAACAGCATGGCTTTATAGCGACCATAGCGAGCTGATACGGGACCCGAGGCCAGAGCTCCAATCAAACCGCCAAGGGTAAATATCGAGGATACCAACCCGAATTGGGCCGAGTTCATGGGGATGCATTGTGGAAGAGAGGGGACCAGACTGGATGAGATAGACTTTCTCTCGCAGGTTATTACTGCTTGTGGAGCATTGAGCTCAGCCTGGTTCCTCTGGTCAGATGTGTTCTATTGAATACTCGAGATATTTTATGAATATGCATACAAGATGAAAACCAAACAGTAATGGGCCTAGGGTGGAGACGAGAAGCAGTAAGATAAAGTAGACTGTGAGATCCTTGAACCAAGACCTTGGGTCCATGGTAAACGGGTACGTCTGAACTCTGGAAGAGCCCAATCACTTGGAGTGTTGCTGACGACTGACTAAGGTAGAGATACGTCTCTGAGCTACGTTCGGTATCCTTAGCAAAGTCGGGCCGGTTTCAAGGCAATATTGGCCAAGCTGCTTCACCCTCCCAACGCTGCGGAGTCGTGATACCGCGTACGAGTCTCTGAAAAGCAAAGAATGCTTTCTCTGCAATGATCTGAGCAGATCAGTTGTGTGGGACAACAGCCATTATAACGTCCTACCACACTCGCCTGGAGGTGACGTTGAACTGGCGGTGCTGGAATGCGGAGGTGAGCGCACGGCCGGGGCCGACAGTTGGGGGGATGGACCCTGCAGGCCTCAGGTTCGTTTCAGATTGTGAGAAATAACCTCAGGTATGGCCGCAGGTCTTGGCGTTCGTTCCCTCGACCGGCAACATTGATTATGCAATATCAACGTAAACAATTAAAGTGAGCACAAGGCCTTTCTGTTCATCCTTCTAGTGATTATACCCTGAATTGTGTTTTGTGTTATATCGAGATTCTTGCCAAGCTTCATCCATTTACCTGCACACGCGCTTCATGTGCGAATCTGACTCCGCGGAGCTGCATTAGGCATCCTTCCAACAACACGAAGTGACTTGAGTCCGGCTCCTGCTCTAGCAAACGCGCTGGACGGAGCAGATGATCCTGTTGAGGTTGTGAATAGTGTGGGGTCGGGAATAGGAATAAACATCATGCTCACATCTGCCGCTTCCTCGAAACCACCTTCGGCAGCAAACAGTACAGCTCCTCTCAGTGGTGCACCTAGCGTAAGAAATGTCAATACTGCATCGGCTACAGGAAGCACTTTTGGTGTAAAGAAGAACACCCAGACATCTTTTATCGGTACGTATTGACAAATGTTTGCCCCTTTGCATATTGTTCAAATGCCGTTTTGGCCACTCATACAGCTTGGTGGAACTTCCCCTCTTCAAGCCTGCCACCTGCCATCATATCATCATCATCATCACTAGACGAAGTGTCAACTTTGCCAAAACAAACTTATCTTGTTAACTTCGTCAACGTTCAGAGCCCGGGGAGACGCCAGGCGCGAGGATGTCTACATCAGCATACGGCAACCAACGGCATATTAATGATAATTACGATGTCGTCGGCTTCATCAGTAGTGGAACCTATGGCAGAGTTTACAAGGCTAAGAGTAAGGGTGGCAGAACCGCCCCACCTGTACTCAACCAGACGACCGGACGTATCATTGAAGCCTTCGCCATCAAGAAGTATGACTCGGGATGACCAATATCAACTAACATCAGTGCTGACGCCATATAGGTTCAAGCCTGACAAGGATGGCGAACTAAGTTATACTGGAATCTCCCAGTCTGCTATCAGAGAAATGGCGCTTTGCACTGAGCTGTCTCACGACAATGTCATCTCTCTGGTAGAGATCATTCTCGAGTCTAAATGCATATTCATGGTTTTCGAATACGCCGAACATGATCTACTCCAAATTATTCATTGGCATACTCAGCATCCTCGTACACCCATACCGGCACCAACGCTCCGCTCAATCATGTTTCAAGTACTTGATGGCCTCTTGTATCTACATCGCAATTGGGTCATGCACCGTGATCTCAAGCCTGCAAACATCATGGTTACTTCATCTGGCTCGGTCAAAATTGGTGACCTTGGCCTTGCCCGCTTGTTCTACAAGCCATTACAGACTTTGTTTGGCGGAGACAAGGTTGTAGTCACCATTTGGTACCGAGCACCAGAGTTACTCCTCGGAAGTAGACATTACACGCCGGCCATCGATACATGGGCTGTCGGGTGTATCTTCGCGGAGCTTATGAGCCTTCGGCCCATCTTTAAAGGAGAGGAAGCGAAGCAGGATTCTAAGAAGACTGTTCCTTTTCAACGTAACCAAATGGGCAAGATTGCCGAAGTACTTGGTGTACCACGAAAGGAAAACTGGCCACTGCTCTCGGTAATGCCCGAGTATCCACAGCTCAGCACACTTGCTGCTGGCAACCCAGCTGTGTCACGGCCAACTGGGCTAGACAAATGGTGGGAACAGGTCATCAGAAACAGCCACTACAGTACGGCCAATCTGCACCCACCCCACCGCGACGGATTGGACATGCTCAAGAAGTTGCTCGAGTATGATCCGCTCAAGAGGCTGAGTGCCGAACAAGCACTACAGCATCCGTACTTTGCCCATGACGAGGTTGGAAACCCTGCAGCACCACCGAAGAACTGCTTTGAAGGCATTGAAAACAGGTACCCACCTCGAAAGGTGAGCTCGGAGGATAATGACATCCGTACGGGCAGCTTGCCCGGCACCAAGAGGAATGGGTTGCCAGACGATTTGGCCTTATCTAGACCAGCAAAGAGGCTAAAAGAGGGATGAGTTCCGGGCCAGCCCTGAGCCTCAGCGGGCAGCCAGCTAGACGGAGCTGGTTACCATAAGGCCACTGAGCCATTGCCGCGAAGCCTTTGCCCCTTCCCACTCACATAATAGCTGCCCATTTGGTGGTCATCAACCCACTGTTGAACCCCGTAGTCACTGTCACATGCTGAAGGGAAGATGACTCGAACGCATCAGGGCATATTTGCTGACTGATTGTGATTGAAGGTGCGTAAAGGCGCAGGTCTTTAAGCCGATCGCGATCACTTTGAACCGTGGAGTCATGATTCGAGCTCAGGAGAGAGCGAAGCGGAGAAGGTTTGGGCGGATTAGCCTGCACACGAGCAGCCACGGAGAGATGGGTAACCGCTGGAAATATCTGCTAAGGAGGATGCGCTGCAAACAGTGCATGTGGGCGTACGAGAAGGCATGGAACATGCCCTGGAAGACGCTGGAGAGGATTATGAGACGGCTCGCTGCATTCGTGTACCGACTCTTTGTAGACATCGATTGAGGAATACGTTCAGAAAAGAAAGATTGATGGCAGCATGACGGTCAGCCCATCGAAAAGTACTGCCACTGCAACACAAGATAGCCATGTCGTGACATCGCGTCCAGAATCACGTCCAGAATCACTTTTGATAATTTGAGGCCTGATTTGCCTAGACTATGTCATTTCGAAAGAGGTTATTTTTCTGTACATCATATGCCACACATGTATAGATTTTCTCCTGTGTTGAAGAGATGTATAACTATGAGGTATATATCCCATCTTGTATCCCATCTTGTATCCTATCTTATCATCTTATTCTTTAGGCATTCCATTGTTCCAGTAACGTGGCCCAGTATCCCCGGGTGTTTGCAAGGACTATGTCGTGTCTGTCTATTCCAGGCACGATCTGACAAGTGAGTACCATAGTATGAGAATCCGGTCTTGGATTTTGATTGGATAGATTATTGAAGATGTGAATCGAATCGTATAGAGTAGATAAGGTACTCGAGTACAAGACCGGAACGTGGAGACGGCTGCGAGTGAGCACAGGGTACGTATCTACGTACCGAGTCCTCGGACCCGGGTAACGGCTCAAAGGCTGATAGCACAGTGGCGTCATTGCAAGCCCAGTCCGATAAGGTAGCAGAAGAGTGTTGGGGAGCCGTGAAACTATTCATTGAGAAAGGTAGAGCTCAGTGGCATTGAGTAGGGATAGCAGACTTACTGAGTCCACGCGGGCTACATGGTATACTTACAGTGACTAGATTCATAATGGCACAGAAGAATGATGTGAAAAGGTTTGTAGGCCGCATAGGCTCGAAAGCACTCGTTCTATATCTATCCTAACCCCTGTGCTTGTACTGCCTGGGCCAAGCAAAAGCCTCGTCGAGTGACGTCCAACATTCGCAGACTCCGTGTAATAGCAAACTATCTCCAATACGCCAATCGGGTCATTCCCTCATGAGAGGATTTAGGCGGTGGTGAAGGCCTTGAGACGCTTCTGTTGAGTATGGTCATCCTCGGAGGTCTCGACAACCTCGAGCTTGCCAGAGGCGACATCGTAAATGACACCGTGGAGCTCGAGGTTCCTCTCGTTCATGGCGTCGATGACGGTAGGGTTCATTCTGAGGACCTCCAGACTGCGAAGAATGTTGTATTGAGTCAATCTGAGACCCTTTTGCTTGTCGTCCATCTTCTCGAGCTCGTCCGAGTGCTCCATTCTGAGCTGTCTCATTGGCTGCAACCAGATGTCGAGGAGACCCAATCTGTTGTTGCCGAGGGCGGCACCGACACCACCGCAGCTGGTGTGGCCACACACGAGAATGTGCTCGACCTTGAGGTGCTTGACGGCGAACTCGATGACCGAGAGGGAGTTGATGTCGGTGGCGGTGACAATGTTGGCGATGTTGCGGTGGACAAAGACCTCGCCGGGCTTCAGACCCAGGATGGTCGTTTCAGGAATACGCGAGTCAGCGCAACCGATCCAGAGAATCTTTGGCGATTGGCCCTTAGCCGACCTCTCGAAGAATTCGGGCTCGGTCGAAGCTGTCGTCTCGCTCCATTTGGCGACGCGGTGAGAAAGGGTGTGGGCGAAGCCCTCTGTTAGAAGACATGTCAGTCTATGATTCACGCTGTGCAAAGCCGGCGGGGGTCACTATTACTGCCGAGCGAGATCGCGTCTTCAGACATAGCTTCAGATAGTCGCAAAGAGGTGTGGAATTTGTGTAGAGATAGGTGGGATCGAATACGCAGCAGCGACGTCAACTGTGCGGTGCGAAGAGTATGCGGACGTGGTAGGAGTGCGCGCATGTTATGCCGGACAAGGAAAGTCGAAGTAGCTTATGAACTCTTGACGTACCCTCTTCGGGGCTTTGGCTTTGAGCCTTCCCCATCATTCGACTGATAGTGGATTTTTGTGAAATGGAAAGTTTAAAGCTTTGTAACAGGGCAGGCAACTCCGGCTCAACGATTTATCGCAATATGGATATTCCATTCCCAACTGCAGGCCGTGCTGGCTATAAGTAGTCATCCTCGTGCGGCTTCGGAATACTTTCGGTCTGGCTGAGCTGGCCTTGTTCGATATCGAGGACAAAGCCACGGAAAAGCTTTAAGCCCGCCCTCTTACGCCGGCTTATTATCCTCAACTGGATGACCTTACCACACGTCTGGTTGAGTGGGTATGTGAGGTGATGACCTCTCGCTGCCGCCAGGCCCCGATGACCCTCATACCATTGCTTACCCGAGTTATTTCCATGTGTGAGACAACTTATGGCAAACCATCGGTGAACTGTTGCCTCTGCTTGCAAGTCCACCTTCGCCATGCCGCTATTTGATGACATTGACTAGATCATCTCAGTGCGCTCGCTACCCCTCGAGCATGGCTTGAGTCAAGTGCATCTGTAACAAGTGCCCTCGTTATGGCATGTATTGCAGCTCTTGTACTAGGTAGTCATGTATACCATGTGTGGCTCGGCTCGTCGTAGCGCTTCCAGAGCGCATAGCGGTCATCTGAAAGAAGCAGGCGTCGATTTATATAGCTACCGTACCTCCACCAATTTGAGCCTCCTGCTTCCTCTTTTACCCCTCCAAAAACCAGCCATACAGTCCCACTTTTATCAGCTGATACTTCCCGTGACCTCGTAAATCTTCTCAAAGCCAGACACCGATCAGAACAGCGGTCAAACTGGACAGGGTGATAACCACCGGCTCGGACATGAAGTCAAGTGTGTGCGCCCCCTCGGACGAGTGCTTCGGCTGTACTCTACTCCGGTTTACTATCGCTCATAACATAAATAGCATGGACTCACGTGTTGTACACGGCCGTTCCTTCAACCGTGACCTCGGAATCAGTGATTGCCTATCTGCATAATCATCAAGCTATCATTGGCCTCTCACCCTTGGTCACAAGCTCCAAGAGAGCAGCCACACAAAGAAGCGGCATTCAAGATGAATACAATGTCCACGAGGAAATCTCCGTGCTGCCAATGGGACTGTATAGGAAGACCATCAGCTTCAAAGCTATATTTGAAGACCGCGACACTGGTGTCTGGAGCAAGGTGTTCGCGCCTCTAGGCTTCGTTAGCGAGGCACTCTACACGGTCGAGAGGATCACAGCTGAGCTTGCGGCCGACGTTGTTGACGACATTGGGGCCAGGATAGAATCCGAATGGGTTCTGAAAGAAACAATTACTTCATCCTGCAACATTATCTTCAAGGCTTTCGTTGATGCCTCACTGGTACCAACGAGAAGAACAATGGCACAGAAGCTCATGGCGAAGCTGCAGAATGGGAACAAGCTGAGCGGTAATTGAGGTGATAACTTTTGTATGGTCAATGCTATGTACTCCCTTGCCCGACGTCGCGGCACCGAATGTTATTCTGTTTCGGTAGCATTCCAGCCCGCTGAGGGAAAAGAGAATATCAAGCGGTTCCATAGCTTCTGGTCTTGTCCGGTCTGAAGGAACGATGATGCTTCGAACGCTGTCTTGTCTGTCTCGGGCCATTTACCACTAAGACTGCAAGACATTGAATCCCAATGTGCAACAACCAAAAAAAAGCCTGAAAGTCATGCCGCATGCTAATTGGTATCTCCAAAGAAACTACTCGCTTCTGCCAGCTCTGGATCGCCAGCAGCAAAATCCCAACCTACGATGATCCTATTTTGGGAACAAGATATGATGCGCCTGCTGTCGAATTGAAGCTTGAAAACGCGGTTACTCTCCTCTCTGTTTTGATGCGCGTGTGTTCCGTGATGTAACGGACGGTGATGGTGAGGCACAGCTCCTGCAACCCCCAATGGCTGGTTTGCATGAGCTGCGACGTTCTGCGCTTGATTCTGTGCAGCAGCTACTGCTGTAAACACCTGGGCTTGCGTCTGGGCGTGCGCTTGATTACCGTTGGCCAAATTAGTCATGGGCAGCTGTCCGACCGTCAAAGGCTGAGCGACTCCTGGAGGCGCGGCGCCGTTGTTTACAACAACTTGTTGATGTGCTGGATGCAATTGCTGCACGGTGACGGCTGGTGCAACATGCCTTCTTCGTGGCCGGGTTTGCAAAACCTCGTCCTGGTGCAAGCGTCTACTGATGATCCACTTGCCATCAGCGTCCTTTCTCCAAATGATGACTGTCTCATCATAAGATCCGGACACTATCCGGCTCCAGACATTGCCTCCGCCACCAGGAGGAATCTTAGCACCGATGGCGCACACGTCATTCGGATCGCTGGACCCAGCATTACGAATACAACGGCGTCTCCGCTGGTCCATGGCCTGGCCATTTGACTGTGCAGCGTGGAACTTTTGATCAACAGCTCGGGCGGCAGCTTCGAGGTCTTGATCAGTGTCATGCAGATCACCAAAGCGTGCCTGGACAGTACGCACGAGATTGCTGTGCCCTTGTAGACAGGCAACCTCGGCAGAAGTGGCAGCGTCAAAGATTCGCACCGAGTTGTCGCTACTTCCACTCACGATCCTTCGGCCGTCGAATTGTACACATGCTATTCCCTTTGTGTGACCACCGTAGGTCCTGGTGCAGTGTCCAGTGTTGATATCCCAAGCCTTGATTGTGCGATCCCCAGACGCGGAAACGACCTGACCCTCGTAAACTTGGATAGCATTGACAGCAGCTCCATGACCCTCCAACGTAACCAATAGATTGTACTCCGGGATGGGATTCATGCCGCCTAATTCGAGTTGGCGGCGTGCCACTGCCGGAACAATGGGGTCGCTTGCAAAGACTTCGCTGCGGTTCCAGATCTTGATTGTCTTGTCCTTGGAGCATGTGATCAGATAACGATGATCGAAGCGCAGGTTCAGGACGGATTCGGAGTGGGCTTTGTCCATCTTGCGAATGATTTGGCCAGTGGAGAAGCGCCAGATGACGACGAAGGAGTCGCTACCTCCTGAAACGACAATGTCTTCGTTCTCACGTTCATCAAATTGTAAACACAATACCGAGGCCTTGTGGGCTCCAGACAGGACCCTTACACGGCGCTGAGTATCCAAGTCCCAAATGGCGATAGTCTTGTCCCTGCTACCACTCACAAGCCATTTCCTGGAATGTTGTATGCTGTAAACACACTCTTCGTGAGCTTCTTCGGGGTGATCGGGATGGGGTAGTTGGAAGGTGACATAACGGCCCTTGTGCCAATTATCCTCAAGCCTACGTCGCTGCTTGTAGAGCCACAGCCAATCTATTCGAGGATATTCAATGCTAGGGGTGAAAAGAGTGGGACGCAGTGGTGGGCACAGAGCTGCAGAGGCTGCCTGGACAGGTGATTCGAAGGGTGTGTCGTGGGCATCGTCTGCAACAGGCAGTCCATCTTCCTGCATGACAAGATCTTCGTCGGCTTCAGGAGTTCCATGTTGTTGACGCCAGCCTTCGACATTGGCATCAGGATAAGCGGCATTGGAGGGTGAAGGTGTGCCCATGGACTCTCTGGCTCGCTTGATGCCACTGCTTCTCTCGGGTTCGCCATCGCGCTTACGCCTGGGTGCTTTGGGAGAGGCTTGCCGCGACAGCGTCAGGCGACGACGGGCTTCTTGGCTCTCGGCTGCTCTGATCTCTCCCATACTTGCAGACCATCCTTCGCGATTGAACAAGACCCTCCACAGATTGCTATCGAGTGCTCTTTCTCTCCAGGATCTAGAGGATACGGCCGAGTTGAGCACATCGGCGGGTGAGAGGTGTAGGAATATGAGCGCGGTTATCTCTGGTGGCAAGATCATGACGGGATCTTTGTGGAGCAGTGGGTTGAGTCGATCGACTATGGTTGCAATGGACGAGATGCGAAGGGAACGAATGATTGCATAAGCAGCATCTGGTAAAATGTTAGACTGCGCATTCGTATAAAGGAATCAGAGGATTAGCTACCCGACTTCTCAGCTTCAGGAAGGCCCAGGAAGAGTGTTGCAGCGAGAGCAGCTCTCTCTTCGGCTGGCAGGCTGAGCAGCTGGCTGAGAACCGTCTGATTTGTTAGTTGGGATTTTTCAAGGTCCGTATCTGCGTCGAGATTCATATTTGCATCGCCGTCTGACACGCTTCTTGTCTCTGGTGTGCGAGGAGAGCCACCGGAGTAGCCCTCGTCAAGCCTGGACTCTGATCTGCGCATTGTCGCAGATAAAGGCGCAAGAGAATCAGTAATGTCTAGAGGGCTGTCGAGGCGGGCGGGAGAAAAGTCCATGTCTTTGGTTCACGGCGTAAGCATGTCATTGGCTGCGCTGTATAGTACAGGTAGCGAGTCAGTCGCCCAAGGGGTCGATGAACGTCTTTGTCTGTGGATTTTGCGATATCTAGGTGTAAGAGCTGGCTGGTTGCACACAGCACTCCACTAACAATTTGCGAGTGTGGTGTTTTTGGACAAGCCGAGCGATCGAGTCTATGATGCCCTGAGCGCGATACCCTTCACTTGGTGCTGATCGGCGACGCTGGCGCTGATAAGTGGAGCACGAGACAGAATATACAGGATCCCTTTCAGTGGTAGGCTGCAGTGATGCTCTGAAGGGAAAATTGGGCAATTGTCAGCCTCCAAACTTTGCGGACAATGGCTTTGTGACAATGTTGGTGGCGGCGTAGTGGTTTGAAGCAGAAGATGCGACAAGCCGATCACTGGGTCGGCGGCGTCGGGGTAGGCGGATGGAGAAGGTTGTTTTGATGTACCAGACATGTAGAGATGCTTGTTGCACACTTGTTGCTGCACGCCGCCCTCACTAGGACAAAAGCGTGAAAGCTTGGCTCAGCTTATGTCCGAAATGTCGACACATGTGCAGTTCAGCACAGAGTTCACCTGCAGTTACGAGAGTCCATAGACATGGACCGTGCGCACGCCGGGGTTTTGAAAGCAGGCCAAAGCACTCAAAGGGAGGCACGAGTGGCACGGAGGGAGAATAAGGGCCCAACTACTTGAAAGCAATCCGGGCTAAAGAGGAGGCGCGATCCACACAAAGGAAGGGTCAAGAAGGGTCCCGTTCAAGGTCTCATCTCTCGTAGTGGTACCAGTGCAATTATCACCTTACTCCTGCCTTCGCCTTGCTGCAGCGCTCCACCCGCTCTCTTTGCTGAACTGCCCTGCCCTGAACGTCAACGCACCTCAGCTGTACTCATATGTCCCTTCTGCTCGCTCCTTCCGTGCCGCCCATCTGCATCTGCATCTGCGCTTGCACTTGAATTGTGCAGAGGACCACTAAGCGCGCCGTCCTTGTGCGCACCCGCCAGTTCCCCAGCATTGATTGAAGTTGCCCACATTGCACCGAACATCGTCTCACCGCTCGACTCATTCCAGCGGATCGAGGCTTAAGTGTCGACCCTTGGACGGAGCCCTGTCGCTGCGCCTGGTCCTGGTCCAGCGACGATGCAAGTCGCCTCTCATGGGCCGCTGTCACGAGCATACACCACGCCTCATCCTGCCTCTGCCTACCCAAAGATGAACCCCTCCGCCTCGACAAATCCCCTCGTGCAATCCCAGGCCCACACTAGTTCAAGCTACTCGATCAAGTCAAACCCTTCCAACAGGTCCTCGGATACCACCCAGGGCACCTCTGCCTCCACATTGTTTCCCCCGCCGCTGCCCACTCCGACCTCCACTCCTGCCAATGGAGGTCCCGTAGAATCCAGCGGCAATGTTATGAACAAGGTTGCCGACAAGGAGACTTCGCTGTTCCAGATATGCATGACCTTGAGACAGCGCCTGCTGGCCGTTCCTGGTTTCGAGGCTTTCTTGCATGATCAAGAGGAGGCTGCCATTGAAGATGACGATGTCGACATAGTCACCTTGCTGTGGAGGACCTTTCGCAAAGGTCGCCCTCTTGTCGCCCTTTACGATACTTTGCGCCCTGATCAGCCCATCTCCGTCGACATTTCCAGATACAATCCAGAGAAACAGCCCAAAGCCCTCACTTCGAATTTCCTGCGCTATTGCATCCAGTACCTCGACTTCAACGTCGAGGATTGCTTCATCATCTATGACCTTTATGGCGACGATACTACCGGCTTCGTCAAGGTGAATTTGCCCTGCCCCTCTGAGAGAATTGCCCAAGCTCGCGCTAACCACATGCCATGTCAGGTCACGAAAATGGTGTCCAAATTATTAGACCTCATGGTGCAACAGGGAATCATCGAAGACAGCCGCCGCGATGATGCCGGCACCAGCGCTGCCACCAAGAGAAGTCAGCGCCAGCACATTGTCGACGAGCTTGTTACCACCGAGCGCACTTACGTCCAACACCTCGAACTCCTGCAGGCCTTCAAGCAGCTTTGCGAGAGCAAAGGTGTTATCACCGGAGATGTCAGCCATCGAATCTTTCATAATTTGGACTCGTTGCTCAACTTTCAGCGCCGTTTTCTGATTCGTGTCGAACAAATCAACGCCCAACCAGAGATGGAGCAAAATTGGGGCAAGATATTCATTACTTTCAGCGACTCTTTCATCGTCTATGAGCCCTACATTGCCAACCAGAAACTGTCCGAGGAGACGGTCGCAAAAGAATATAACAAGCTGAAGGAGGCAGGCGGGTCTACCGAGATGCGTCAAATGGTCGAGTCGCCAGCTTCCCTCGGCGGTTTCCTGATGAAGCCTTTCCAGAGACTGTCCAAGTATCCTTTACTGCTCAAGGTAGGTCCACATCGTCCTCGGCCAAGACTCAAACCAGCCAATGCTAATGCCACCAGGAACTGTACAAACATGGAGATTTCGATGAGGAGCGCAAGAAGGACTTGGAGCTGGGTAAGGACTGTGCCACCAATGTGCTCATGCGAACCAACACGGCAATCGAAAATGAAGACAAGTTAGAGGCTGTAGAAGAGCTCAAGGGACGCGTTGAAGATTGGAAGGGTCATAGAGTGGACGGTTTCGGCTCCTTACTATTGTTCGGCACCTACACCGTCCTCAAGAGTGACAGTGCTCCCGGAAAGGACCAAGAACGCGAGGTAGGCTTTCCTAAATCTGCTATCATTTTGAAGCCAGTTTTGGTTCAAACAGCTATTGACTGACCTGGTGCATTCAGTACCATATCTATTTCTTCGAGTCTATCCTTTTGTGTTGCAAAGACATTGACAGGAATAAACCCAAGAATAAAATGTCTTCGCGTCCTATGGTTGACAAGAAAGGCAAACCGAAGATGCAACTCAAGGGCCGCATCTTCATGCAAAATGTCACAGACATCATCAAGGCTTCCAAATCAGGTATGCCATGTTTGCGATGCGCTATTGACCCACGTCCTGAGGCTGATTGATCCAAGGTACATACACCTGTCAAATCTTCTGGAAAGGTGACCCGGGCATTGAGAACTTTACCATCCGATTCGCCTCAGAGGAAACCATGGGTAAGTGGTACTCGAAGTTATTGGAACAGAAGCAACTCTGGGATGGCGCTTCTCAGCCGCCTACTGAGCGCCGTGGTACCGGCACCTCCACTACCGAATTCACCTTCTTACAGGGTCAGCCAGCACCCGACAACCCGTATCGTCAAGAGGATGAAGAAGAGGAGGATGCTGCTCATGCCGCACCCTTCCCGGCATACTCGCCTCACTCCGAGTTCCCCGCCAGCCGTAACGGGTCCAGTACAAGCCTGAGATCAAGGTCCACTACTGGCGAGAGTGGCCCTCCGTCTGCAGGCATTCCCGGTCGAATGCCTCCTCCGAGACTCCCAGCTGGAAGTGTTTCACAAGTCCCTCTCACTGTCCGAACACAACAGTTACCAGGCTATATACCCTCTCCGGCAGAAAAATTCGCAGCAGAATCCTACTTTTCCCCAACAGTCATGGATTCGCCAATGTCATCACGGACCAGCTCATCATCTAGTCTGTACCCTTTCCCTCGCCAGATCGCACCGTCATCCTTGAACAGTCACTACGAGGAAGGCCATTCGAGGTATACTGCGCCTGTTATGAGTCGAAGCGCCTCCCGTGAGAACACGGCCTCCATGAACGCATATCCGGCCAATGCCAGAGGTCCCCCAAGGCCATCTTTCCCCGCTGGTGCAGGAATGCACAGCTCACAGCAAGTACCAACTATAAGAAACAGATCAGCAAGCAGTCCTGACATCAACGCGCAAAGGCGTGCGATGAACGCACCCAGACCACCCATGCCAGAAGGTCCGATACCATCCTATCCTGCTCAGTATATGCCTGGAGCAGTGCCGAGGAGCCAGAGCAATTCGCCCAGTATGCCAAACGGAGCAATGCCTCGTGTGGGAACATCGCCCAAGGTCCAGCGACAACAATCCTATCAGCATAACACGGAGCCACCACATTTTGGACACGATAACGGTCGGCCAGACTCCCGCCTTGCTCAAGTGAGAGATTCTAGGACCAACACGCCTACCCAGCAATCTCAAGCCTATGCCATGTCTCCGCCGCTGCCATCATCTACATCCTCCGATTCTCCTCAGCCTACGCAGCTCAAGGTCAAGGTCCACGCCACAGCTGCTGGCCAGGTTCTCACTCTCGTTGTGCCTCTCGGCATTTCTTATCAATCCCTCAAGGATCGCATAGACGCCAAGCTACAAAGAAGTACTAACATTAGCCTGAGTGATCGTACAGGCAACCAGGTGAAACTCAAGTATCTCGATGAAGATGACTTTGTCAGCATACAGAGCGATGAAGATGTTCAAAACGCCTTTGAAGCTTGGAAAGAGCAGCGCGGCGAGGGCATTGGTGGTATGGGTGAGATTGAGCTATTCTGCCAATAAAATCTGCAGATGGGACGCTGCTGCATTGTCGAGGAGTAAGGGCGTGTGGGACGTTTGGCAAATGTTGTGCGGCAGGCATCCGTACTTCTTCCAGCATCGTTTCTATCTCTGCCTGGCGCATCTGGGCGTATGGGAGAATAACGGCGTTATGAGAGTCCAGGCGATCAGGGACCTCGCACTGTTCATGGACATGCTTCCTTCACTACTGTTGCGTCTTTCTTTAGACGCGCTGGTTGTATGGGAGGCATGATGTTACGATGGCTTATGATGGATGACTTGTGTGAACGAACTCAGTTGAGTTCGCATTTTTATCGCATGGAAAGACGGATATAATTCGGGCGCTATCTGCTGAGGCCACTATATATCCAGACCTACGTAACTTCAGATCGAGTGATATTTCTGAATGAAGCGAAACCTTTATATCGGTTCCAATGCAAATCTATCCCTTGATCGATATTTAATCATGGATGCATCTGTTCATAGGCGTGTGATTCTCGGATGTCAGGCCCCGCCTCGGCCTCTTTTGTGCCTCGGTCAGTGGAAACATGATCATTGAGGCATGTGAAACCACGATGAACTTGATACAGCCCTTGTTCCAACACCAAACTCTCTTGATATAAACATATCTGTCCAATCTAACTATCTATCCACGGCCATGACCAAGTCGCAGACGCTATTCACCCTGCCGATTGGAGATGCGGGTCGAGTCGTGTGCTTCAGCCCCGCCGAGCGGGTGTACGTGCTCGAGTTCATCAGTCCTCCGGACAACAGACTCACAACTGTACGTGACGTGATGTCTCTATATCTCTGATTCCCAGCCAAACCCTTCAGATTAGCTTGAATCTCTTATTTAGGTCTTGGATTTCCCCTGTCATACCATTATATGAAGACACTCCTCGTGCAATCTGGGCGACCCTGTCCTTGAAATCATCTATACTCATCTCGTAGTCGTTCGTTTCAGACAGCACTGATGAATCCCAGGCCTTCTGTCAAGCCCTCCTCACCGCGCTAGATATCATCGAGCTCCGCTATCCCCACGGCGTCCTGATCACGACATCCGGAATCAGCAAATTCTACTCCAACGGACTCGATCTCGAGCACGCGAGTTTCACGCCCGGTTTCTGGAGCGAAAGTCTCTATGCTCTGTGGCGAAGATTGTTGATGTGAGTACTGCACCACAGTGACGGGATAAGCAAGGCGTGAGCAAAACGCTGACAGACGGAAACTTGTAGCTATCCTATGCCGACGATCGCTTTGCTCAATGGTCACGCTTTCGCGGGCGCGCTTATGCTGGCCATGCACCATGATTACCGCGTCATGAATCCGTCGCGCGGATACCTCTGTCTTAATGAAGTCGAGTTGGGTGTCCCGCTTAAACCGGCCATGAGCTCGGTGTTCAGACAGAAATGTAGTGCGCAGACGTACAGGGCATTGGTGCTCGCGGCGAGGAGATACAAGGTGTGTTCGCCTTATCCCAGGCGACTTTAACCCGAAGAAGATACTGATGTAGGTTAGGCCCCGGAGGCACTCAAGGAGGGCATCATAGACGGCATGGGCGGTTTGGAGGAAACATTGACGCTGGTTCGGGAGCTCAAACTCGTGAATAAAGCGGACAAGGGCGTCTATGGACATCTCAAGCGAGAGATGTGGAGGGAATCGCTGCAGTACTTGGAAGGCCATGGTGAAGAAGAAACCAAACATGCCCATGCAGCACTCGCTCTGAACAAGGAACAGGCGAAGCGAGAACGCAAAGTGCAAGACTGGGAAGCCAGAAACTCGAAATTGTGATTATCAGGAAAGCTATGTACAATCGTAAAACCACATTGGGATTGCATGAAGCATAATGGCATAATGTAAACTCGGGATCGAGAAAAGAAGTTCTCCATTCAACGCCACGCCAGGGGGTATTTCTTCAACTCCCAACACCAAGACCGAGAAGCACCAACAAAGCAACATTCATGACGACGATAACGCCCCATATCAATATGGCGACGGTAGCGGTAAACCATCCATTCCCCATTTCAACGCATTCGGTTCCATCTCGTCCATTAGGTGGTATAGTCATGTACCTGTGACGACAGGTGAAGTATATCAGGGGCGCGCTGACAAAAGGCAAAATAACAGAAAGCGCGACCTGCGAGGCGTCGAGAGCAGTGGAGAGGCCCTCTCTGCCCACTGCGCCTGCGATAATGATAGATGGTACGATGGAGACAGAACGGGTCATGAAGCGGCGAACCCAAGGTTTAACAGACCAGGTCAACTGGCCTTCGCTTAGCATCTGACCAGCGATGGTGCATACGATTCCAGCCGAAATGCCCGAGAGCAGCAAGGCCAAGGCAAATATGGTGCCGGCGACGGGGGCCAATGTTTTGGAGAGAAGGGTGTGGATGCTGAAGAGATCGCCACTTACGGCATCCGCGTTATCTGAGAGAGAGGCACCGGCAACGATGAGAATGGCGCTGTTGACGAAGAGTGCAAAGGTGAAGAGTGAAATGGCGAGCTCCACTACCGAGTATTTCATACAGGACCGGACGGCGGAGACAGAGGGTCGATACTTTTGTTCATTGCCATCATCGTCTTCTGGAACTGTGATGTTGTTGTTCTTTTCGTCGAAATCTCTGAGCCTGGATTGCACGATTCCGGATCCCAGGTAAAGTGAATGCGGCATCACTGTTGCACCTAGGATACCGCAGGACTGGTACAGACCTTTCGATTCCACCAGTGCTTTGGATGGTAGATAGCCACGAAAAACTTCGCCCACACTCGTGTTCTGAATGAGGGACAACTGGAAGCAAAAGCAAACGACGACTCCCAGCACGAGGACCGCTACGAACATCTCAAAGACGCGCAGGCCTCTCATGCTGCCCGACGGCCTGTAGAATATAAGGAGGAAAAGGACGTCCACAATGGAGATTGCGCAGCCAGCAACAAGGGGAATATGAAAAAGCAGGTTGAGTGCAATGGCAGTACCGATAACTTCAGCGATATCAGTCTACAAGATGTTAGTCAAGGTCAATACGGCAGGACTGGTACTTGGACCCAAATACCGCTATGATGGCAGCCTCTCCAAACACGTAGAGTACGTAGTTGAGCCACTTTGGACACTCAGCCTTGATCATCTCGGCTAAATTTAGTCCTGTGACAGAGCCCAGCTTGATGCATAAAGATTGCAGGTAGATGGCGAAGACATTGGATACCAGGACCATGACGAGCAGCTTAAAGCGGTACTCTGCTCCCGCGGAAACGTCGGTAGCGTAGTTGCCAGGATCAATGTAGGCGACGCTCACCATTAATCCAGGACCAACAAATCTGGAAAACTTGGCCAGCACTTGGACAGCATGTTGGAACATGCCCCTATTCATCCCGGCTGGGGAACCAGCGGGTGTAGGGGAATTGATTTGGTGAATAGCTGAGGAAGAGATGGGTTCATCGCCAGCAGCAACGCAGCCCATTCTTGTATTGGTATTCTTGCCCCCTCCATCCGCGGCAACATGTTCAATATCATGTCCATTGTGCTCCTCAACATCACCAGCTGTTGTGCTGACGATTTTTCCCTTGCCCTCCACAGAGACTAATTCAAACGGAGCTTGAAGAACGCTATCAAGTCCTTCAGGATCTGTCCTGTGTAGCCTGTGTTGTCTTGAATTTACAATGCCATTGAGATCGCTTCGGGTAGTCAGATCGCCAGACAATTCGTGGGGAGATTGATTCCAGTCGGGGTGCTCCTCGATGAGAACATCATCGTTCCAGCTGGGTTTGTTCATGTTCCTTCTTGATGTGAAGTATTACTCTTAATCGCACCCTCTCGAGAACCAAGAGAAAGGAAAAAGAGCAGGGCGGCAGTAGGAATTAACGCTCGTGTGATCATACGTCGTGATGTTTAAACAAATTCATGACGGTCTGATTTCGGAAGGATCCGGCCAAGACTGCTTCGCAAGCCTGCTGACTCCGGTCCATTTTCGAAGCTCCTTTACCGCGCAGCGGCGCGGTCTCGACCACGCGGTCCCAGATCGATGTCTCGGCCCTCCTACCAAAGCTATGTTCATTGGCCACACTGGCATTCAATGAGCCTCCGTCTCAAATGCCCAACTTGAAAAGTCTGAGAGACAAAACTACCGAACATGGTATGGCCAAATTTGGAGATTTCCAAATCAGCCACATACTCACGTCTTGGGTGAGATCCGGCTTTGAGATCCTTGTTCTCGATTCCAATAATAATTCACTTCTTACCAAAACTGGGCGATCAGCAAAATCTTAAGTGCATGTAACAATTCAGGCGGCTGCTGAGACCGACCAGAAATGGCATGCAGTACGTGTAACGTGCCTAAGGTACATTCTCACGATTACCGTGTTACACAAGATATTGCTCGTACCGTGAAACCATGACCATACATATCTTGCGTCACAACGCGAATAATAAGACGTTGAGGTTTATGGAAGGTTAGATAATCACCAAGTTGGCAAGGTATGCTACAGTTCTGTTCGCTTCGTCAAGCTGAGTTTGGAGGCAAACCGTGAATGCTTCCAGAACCTCCATTCGAAACGGGTCGTACTTGACGCTTTGGGATGCTTCGCATCCCTGAGAACATCTCGGCCGTTGCTGAACTGGCCGAGAACTTCTGAAAGGGAATGCGGCATGAACTGGTTCCGCTAAAGTCCTGTGGAGGCAATCTGGCGACTGGACAGTGCTTCTGCGAACGCTCTGAGTACCACATGTGTAGTCGCTTGACCATCATGCTCGTACACACAGACATGAGTTATGAGCATTAGCAATTCGACGGTATTATGAGACGAAAAGGTACAGCGCCTCCTGGGGGACGTCGACCGTTTTGTGACGCTCATGTAGCCATCGCGGTAAATGCGCGCTATCCCTTCCAAGGGGTATGCAATCCAGAGATACCTGCCCAAAAAGGCGTATGGACGTTCCATTTTGCCTTTCAACGTTGACTCCTGCCCAGCTTTGTACAATAAGGTACGAGTAGTTACGCGCAGGAGAGCCTTGCAGTAGTGGAGAACTGGAATCGAGAGAGCGGCAGAAAGCTGCCGATCGGCCGCTGGGCTTCTGTCTCCCATGCGACACACTCACACTATTGGACCAACATCGCTCTCAGACCACGCCTTATGGGCGATCATAGCTGGCGGCATGCGTTTCAGCAGGTTGAAACAACACATAATCTGCAAGAAAGGTTTAGGATGATGAGTGGGTAGTATTATTGCAGCGCCTGCGACCACGCACGCAGATGCTTGTGCTTTACGATTCGCGCGATTATAGCCTATCGTTGTACATTCTGACGCCAGCCATGAGATCCAGAAACGGCGACATTCAGGGTCACTTCCTCCATCGCTGTGCCTTGCCTGCCTGTCTGCCAGGGGGAAATAAGTATCATCTGCTTCGCTGCTGGTCACGATGCCTTTCATTTCATTCCATCAATACAACCAACGGTCGACTAGCCCACCAGCACACTCTTTTACCTTTTCGTCACGAGCGTTAGGACAACAACGCCTCTCGACTGCACTTAGCCTCTTGTGACCACACCCTCTCTCGATTGTACCAGCAACTACGGTCCCGTTTCCTTCAACGGTTCTGTCCTGCCACATTTGAACTGTCCGCCGGTCGGAAAGGCTTCATTTAATATTACTTCATCTATCTGCTCCCATATAGAGAAAGTGTCCTTCTGCTTCATACTCTCACTCTCACAAATATCTGTCTCTGCATCATACTGGTACAATAGTACACGGTCGAGCTCGGTCTATCCAGAAATTCTTGAGCAGCGTCACGAAAAGACTATTGTCCGGCTACCTTCTCCTTATTGTCGACTGGATTCTGCATTTCACCACAATCATTTCAACTTTCCTATTGTCATAACGATTATACAATAGAGTCATCTGCCTTGGATTATTTAATCTTGCCATAACAATTGAGCATCACATCAACTCAAACATTTATCACGGAACATTCTACTACACAACCACAACACATTCAAAATGAACTACTCAATGGCAATCCCCGAGCAAAACGCAGAGGCTCTTAGCCACTTCATCTACCTTCCCGTCTCAAAAGACATGATCGCTTATCTTGCAGCCAAAGCATCAGAGGTCATTCGTTGTGATCCCGTACCATCATCCCTCCCAACACCACCAGCTTCTCCCGACGACTCAGCCAAGCAGATCCACGAAGCACCCCTACCGTCTGTCGAGCAATTCATCACATCCCTTGTCGAGAGGTCCTCGGTACAGGTCCCTACTCTTATGACCTCTCTGGTCTACCTTGAACGTCTGCAACAACGTCTTCCTGGTCAGGCAAAGGGCATGCGATGCACAACTCACCGTATCTTCTTGGCTGCTCTGATCCTCGCCGCAAAGAACCTCAACGACTCGTCCCCCAAGAACAAGCACTGGGCTAGGTACACTGCCGTCAAGGGTTTTGAAGGGTTCGGCTTCAGTCTGGTCGAGGTCAACCTTATGGAGAAGCAACTTCTTGGCCTTCTGAGCTGGGACCTCACTGTCCGGGAGGAGGATCTTTACCGCACCCTTGAGCCATTCCTTGCACCTATCCGATCATGGCAAGTCCGTCAAGCCGAGAAGGCAAAGCTCGCACAGCGCCGCGAAGAGCAACTCATCCAACAACGTCACCTCGAGATTGCCGAGCACATGCGAAGAAGGTCAAGAATGGACCTCCGTACCCAAAGCTATCTGTCCACTGGATCTTCAAGAACACCATCCTTGTCTCCTCCTACAAGCCGCAGCCGATCGGTTGCCTCCAGTGTATCTGCAGGCACCTCGCCCATCTCCATTGCCTCTTCCATCGATGCCGCTTATGAAGACGTTTCTGTCCGCGTGCAGCGTTACGACAGCTGCGATCGCGTTCCTACACTCGCTGATCTTCACCAATCGAAGGGTCACGACCTTGCTCTCGACCCTTACGAGCAGCCCTCAGCAAAGAAGCTCAAGACTAGCAACATCTTCACTCGCTTCCTTTCAAACACCTCTGGTGTCGCCCACTAAGCGTGCCTGGATTGTGCAGTTGAGGGGGAGGGGACGAGTTAATGGCAGAGGATTCAATTTCAACAATTCTGGCACACTTTTGTCAACCAGAGGCACGCTTTGCAGGATCGAGGCAAGCCAACCACTTTATTATTCTTGAAACGTTATACCATTGCGACGGCGTTTAGGACTTGATTATACAACACCCTCGCTACTGATCAGCATCACACAGTATACGAATACTGTGATGAATGACTTAACGAAAACAGCGGAGGACAGAAGAATTACCGTAGATAGCTTAGCTAGTACAAAAAATACCGAAGCAGAAATGCCAATTTAGGCCATCCAGGCCAGCCCCATCACTTACCAACTTTTCCACTCTACCTGTCATTTGAAACACATGTGCCTGACGAACATGGCGGGTCTCGAATCTCCCGACCGTTACCGTCAGCTCTCAAGTCCAGCCCTCTCACGGGCAACAGCCACAAATCACCCGAAAGATGACCAAACGGTGCTATTGGGAGGGCGAACAAAACGGTCCGCTGATCTCCTAATCTTCCATGACTCCAGCCAGCCTCAAATGTCATGGACGCCCCTGCCCAGACCTGACCTGACAAATTCCCATGGCGGTTTTGTTGCCGCGTACATCGTCATTTCCTCGTAGATGATCGATCACGAATGCCTTTGCGTCGTAAGTGCTGTGGGTTGGTACGCTCGTTGATGGTGGGAGATTGGATATAAGCAAGACATGTGGAAATAGGTGTGGAAATAGATAGGGATGAATTGTGCAAGTGCCGGAGCATGTTTGATGGTGTACGTAGTGTATTGCTTGATTGCTGTGGTTGTCTCTTTGGCTTTTCTTAGGAGTGTGAGGTGGTCATGGAAGAGTCCTTGGCGTCATTGGACGTTTCATGGACGTTTGTATCGGACCTTCATGACGGTGGAAGGAAATAGGTAAGGTATCTTTGTGAGAGTATCGAACTCATCAAGTACAAGGAGCTGATGATTGTGTTGCCTGAATTATAGGCCTAAACTGATCCCTGACCTTCTCACTGATATAGAAATATTACTATACATTATCGGCAGTCCTATAGTAAGGTAGTACCTTACCTTACTTGGTGGTATACGAATCCATCACAGGAATGCTTAGAGTGAAGTGAACGTGCCAAGACCAAGCATGAATCATGCATGCCTCGGCCTTTGAAGATCACCGCCACAGTCGTGACAAGAGAATTGCCCGATTGCTTAATGGACAGAAATTCTTAATGCTGTATAAGTTAGTTACATTTGCACACTACCCGAAAACCTGAAACATACCTTATTTACTTTTATCAATCATCGGGCTCCGAAAGTGCACATGAAACATAACAACAGGATATCAAAGTCACTACTGCAACACCGACCTTCAAACCTTGCCTCCAAGGCTTGCTCTGCCTTTTGTCAAACCTAAAGTCATATTATTGCACTTCTACTTGTAGTACAAAGACAGTCGGGATGGCACCACATCTTTGCTCCGCGTGCAATACTGCCCGAGCGCAGATTCTGCGTCCCAAGAATCATGACCGGTTATGCGCACCCTGCTTCACCTCCGTATTCGAGGAGGAAGTAGCACACACAGTGGAATCCACGTCGCTGTTCCACCCAGGCGAAAGAGTCGCGATAGGAGCCAGTGGAGGCAAAGACTCGTGCGTGCTAGCCGCAGTCCTGAAAACGCTAAACGAACGCCGCAACTGGAAACTGGATCTCGTATTACTCTCGGTGGATGAGGGCATCCAGGGATACCGGGACCACAGTCTGGATGCCGTGAGGCGGAACGCAGAAGAGTTGGGCTTGCCTTTGCACATTGTCAGTTACGAGGAGCTGTACGGATGGAGTATGGATCAGGTGGTGGCGCAGATTGGCAAGAAGGGAAATTGCACGTATTGTGGTGTCTTCAGGCGACAGGCTCTGGACAGAGGGTCTGCGCAGCTGGGGGTCAAGCATGTGGTGACTGGACACAATGCCGACGATGTGGCCGAGACTGTTCTTATGAATTTGCTCAGAGGCGATCTGCCTAGGCTGAGCAGAGCGACGAGTATTGTCACAAGCACACCTGCTGCTGCCACGGACAAGCCGCTGAAGCAAGAACACGATACTGGTGAGGGAGAGGTGGGCAAGAACGATGTCAAGAGGTCGAAGCCTCTGATGTATGCCTATGAGAAGGAGATTGTGCTCTACGCCCACCACAAGAAACTGGACTATTTCTCCACGGAGTGCATTTATTCGCCCGAAGCCTTTCGCGGCAGTGCCCGAACACTGATCAAGAACCTGGAGCGCATTCGGCCGGAGAGCATCGTCGACGTGGTCAAGAGTGGTATCGACATGGCCATGCTAGTTCCGGAAGGCGATGGAGGATGCAAGGGAGCATGTGGAAGTAAAGCACAGAAAAAGGCACCTGCCCAGAGGATACAACCTGACGAGGAGGATGACGGGAGTGGTGGCTGCGGCAGTGGCAACGGAAGAGGGTCGGGAGGCGAGATGGTAGACTATGAAAAGCAACTGCAGGAAAATGAGCGGGCGCAGGAGAATGGTGTTGAGATCGAGGTCAAACTTCCAGCGAAAGCAATCACTCAGGTGTCTGACGAACAGTCTACACAGTCGGTGCCTCTTCGACCGAGGAAGAAGATGAACGACAAGCGAAAGGGGGACCTGCCTCCTGCGAAACAGAAGCTTGGGCGCTGCGAGCGGTGCGGTTACATGTCTTCACAAGCAATTTGTAAGGCATGTGTACTACTGGAGGGACTCAACAAGGCTAGGCCTAGGACGTCTATTGCAGTGGACTGAAGACATCTACAAAAGCGCGAAGCCACTACCAAGGCGTGAAGCCACTACCAGCTCCGAGCAAACAACATGAGGCCCATCGAAGTCTCAGGTCGCAATACCATTTTCGAGTAAACAGCCCTCCGACATAGCCGCGACGTCACACAGTCGTATACTCTGCAAAGTGCACCGCTTGGCACAGGCTGGAGAAGGACAATGAAGAGTACAAGGTCTCCAATGTAGTCTGGCGGATATGCATCTGTCTCATTCTCCCAGCACATAGAAGTCGCGGACGCGGCGGGATGGGGTGTACATGTAGTACGCATATAGAGTAGTGTAGGTAGAGGACGGATCCGCCTCTTCGAAGTGCTCGAAAGTGGCGGTGGCTTAGGGTATCAAAGCAAGAATCGTGAAATCGTCAAGAGTGCTTGGTGCATTTGATCTAGCCAGCAGCCTCCTTGACCTTGTTTTGCTCTGGTGGCTCGTCGATGAATTGCGGCGGTGCGCTTGAATCCATCATGAAACCCGGCAAGGAATCTCCAGTCTCTCCCAGACCCTCGCCGAGGTCAACTTCCTCGCCCAAGGCCTCCAGTTCAGCATCGAGTTCGGCCTCGTCGACATCATCGGGGATGTCGTAGCTCCTGCTGATGCTTTCCTGGATCTCGTTGCCAATGTCCATGAGATCGGCCATCTCGTCCTGAAGCTTGTCGATCTGATCGATGTTGACCTTGCCGTACTGCTTCTTCAGCTCCTTGGTTGTGGTCTTCATGGCGTCGACAGTGGTCATGGTGTTGCGCAGGTTGTCCTGCATCATGCCGGCTTGTTCCATATTCCACGACTGACTCATGAGCTGATCCTTTTGGCTCTCGTACATACGACGGCGCTCAAGACATGCTTTGGCACGGGAGCGAATGGCATTCTTGCCTGGACCGTCGCGCATTCGGGATAGTTTCTGTTGGTAGGTGCCGAGTTCTCCATTTATCTTTGCGATTTGGACGTCGATGTTGTCCAGACGAGTTTGCACCTAGACGAGTCAGACTGATCTTAAGAAGATGACAGCAGAGCGCAAGGTACATTGCCGATGGCATCATTAAGACTGGGCTTGGGCACGTTGCTCTTGCCGCCAAACAGGCGATTCATCTTGTCTCTCTATTGTTGTGATGGTCGCGATTCGTGACACTTCAAGACAGTGACTGACTTGTTAGCTTATTGAGGCTCGTGACGTCGTTGGTGGACTGCGTATATTGCTGGTTATATTGCACATCAAGGTCAGGTACCTCAAGGTAGACAAAGAGTCGCGATCAGCAGGCAGCCAGCATTCATAGCATCGGACCAAGCAACGGAAGCAGTCACAGTGCAGGCACCGACGACGCCTCCGAGGCCAGCCCTGAAAGTCAAACAAGCGACGGATTGGCAATTGCTGAATAGCACGTGTGCACGGCCTCCCACCTGCGACGACATCGATACACGACGTCCACAACTGTACCTACCCTTGATGCACCCTGGAGCGCATCCCTAAACTCTACCTTAGCTATTCTGCTCGAAAAGCTTCCATATCCCTTCCATCCTGTCGCCAGCCATCCCGTAGAGTCGCTTCTCGGCGCCGATTGCGCAACCCAAGACGTCAATCATCACTGCTGGCCTGTTTCGTATTTCGAAACCTCAGCCTGTCTCCGCTGCCGCTGCCGCTGCAGCTCCCTCACGTGCCCCCGATCCATGCTCGCGACTGCGACTTGATGAAATGTAAGCGTCCATTTACACGTTCAGAAAGCAGGCACAAACTTGGCATGTACACCCCGCTAATGCTGGGCTGTTTCCAGGATCTGATCCGAGTCGCTCATTACCGTGCGCTCTATTTGTCTCAAGAGGTCCTTACGGTAGTCTACCCGTGGAATGCCAGTATACACCCGGCCACGCTACAACATTGAAAGTCATCGCATACTTAATTTGCACTTTCTCGCCCTGGAGTCCGGAGTCACCTAACCAGCCATCATGTTTTGGCGTTTTGGCGGCTATGCCAACATCTCTTCCATTGATTCTATCCTTGACAAACCAGATGTCACGCTCGAGGAACTGCTGGACGAGAGCGACCTCATTCAAGAGCTGAAGCAACAGAATTCAAAGCTCATCGAGTTTTTGAGAGAGGAGCCCATCCTGCACAAGCTGCTCCAATATGTCGTTGCAGACAAAGCCCCAGAAGGCCCACGGCCCACACATCAGGAGGATATTGGAGAGAAACCTACCGCCATCAGTTTCTTCAAATCGGCCAAATCTCGTTCGCGATCAACTTCGGCCAAGAAGTCTTCCATGCCTGATGACGACGACGACGACGAAGACAAGAACGAGGCTCAGCGCAAAAAGTATGCATACGTCGCATGCGAGGTTCTGTCCTCCGAGGTCTGGTCCATCACCGAGGCACTTGTCGAGTACCAGGACCTTCTCCGCGCATTCTGGGATTATATGAAGCGCCCCGCGCCTTTAGATGCTCTGCAGGCTGGATATTTCACAAAGGTCAATGAGGCACTGTTTGACAAGAAGACGGACGACATGCTTGTCTTTTTCAAATCTCTGGATAACATTGTTCCCCGTATGCTTCAACATGTCGAGTGTCCAATGATTATGGACCTGCTCCTGAAGATTGTCACACTTGAGAAGCATGAGGGAGGTATGGGTGTTGTTGATTGGCTGCAAGCCCAGGACTTGATTCCGATATTACTGTCCTATCTCTCGTCCGACTATAGCTTGGCCACTCAGACCGCTGCTGGAGACTTCCTCAAGGCCATCATCACCATCTCGGCCAACGCAACAACCCAGGACCAGACTGTCATTGGTCCCAATGAGCTTACCAGGCAGCTGGTCTCTGAGCCGTGCATCAGCACACTGATTCGAGATATGCTCCAGGGTGGCAACCCTTTGACAGTGGGCGTTGGAATTGTCATCGAGGTCATTCGCAAAAACAACTCGGACTACGACCTCGACAACCAAGTTGGTCCAGAGCCAAAGACTTCCGATCCCATCTATTTGGGCACCCTCTTGCGCAAATTCGCCCACCACGTTCCCGATTTCATGACACTTGTACGAAGCCCATCCGCGAAGAAGCCAGATCTCAAAGCCGCTTTTGGCTCACGCATTGAACCACTCGGTTTCGACCGATTCAAGACATGTGAGCTGATGGCAGAACTACTCCATTGCAGTAACATGGGTCTATTGAACGAGCGTGGAGCAGAAGCTGAGGTCAAGCAGAGGGATGCGGAAAGAGAAAGACTCAAGGCTGAGGGCAAACTTACGGCCGAGCAGACGCCGAATACACTACAAGAGCAATTTCCAAGCAGTGTCGACAGCCATGGCTTTCACCATGCAGAGCGGCCAGAAGACGATCTTAGTGGCTCCCCTGAAGAGATCAAGAGGCTGGAAGTGCAGAATGCTTCTGACGAAGACGGATATGAAAAGGTCGCAGTCCCCGGGACTGAAACACTACCGGATGAACCTGCCTTTGATGACCTCAATGAGACAGGCCTTGATGAGACAGGCCTTGCTCCACTCACGAAATCTGTTGACCCTTCCAGCATTCACCACGTGCCTGAGGATGCCGCGGGACCTCACACGCCGTCTGGCCAAGAGCATCCCCTCGACATGTCAGAAACGAGTCCAGAAAACCCTGCATCTCCGATGGATGTTGGACACCAAGTCAGCGAGCTGCATCTTGACAGCCCTGAACAAGCAGATGAACCTTCCTCAGAGGGTAAGCGTCGCGTTTCCTTGTTGACACAACAGCTGCAGCAACAGATTCAAGAGTCTGAGCTCAACCACTTTTCAGATCAAACCCGAGCGCCCGAAACGTCCGGACAGGATGTTGAGATGCCTCCAGAGCATTCGGAAGATAAGCCTGCGCCCTTGTTCGCCAGCATGAGCAGCCCTACAAAACACAGCGAACAAGAGTCAACTTCCTCACAGATCGAAGACGACACAGACTCACCAAGTCAAAGCACTGCTACATTGCAGCCCAACCATCCACTCCTGGCTAGCGCAGCTGACGAGCAGCATGCCTGGGAAGCCGATATTGACGGTTCTCCTGTCGTAGGAGACCTGCTCAAGATCATGTTCGTCGAACATCAAGTTGTACCAACTATCCTCGTATGTACCCATCGCCTCGTCAAGCAGTCTATCATTCGTTCTAAGTTTACCTTTTCTAGGACTTTTTCTTCCGATTTCCCTGGAACAACTTTCTCCATAACGTTGTTTATGACGTCGTTCAGCAAGTCTTTAATGGTAGCTTTGAGCGAGGCTACAACCGGACCTTGGCTATTGACTTGTTCTGCCAGTCTGGAAATACCGAGCTGACCTCGACTGCCGATGTCACTCAACGCATATTGGATGGTCAGGCTGCCTCAGACAAGTCTCAACAGGAAAAGGGCATGCGTCTCGGTTATATGGGCCACCTGACGCTCATTGCAGAAGAAGTTCTGAAGCTGCATGATCGCCAACCTCCCGAGCTCCTCGGCGAGCAGATCATGGAGCGCATCAACCGCGAGGATTGGGTGCACTACTTGGAAGGCATTCTCAGCGAAACCAGAGATAGAGACAACGCCGTATTAGGTGGCGTGAAGCCCGAGAATGCAATTGGTGCTCGACAAATGGGTATCGGCGCAAATCTCGGCGGATTCACATCCAGCATCGGTAACAACCCAAACGCCCTCCTAGACGCTGGGTTAGTCGGCGTGCCAGCAGACAGCATGGCAATGCAAGAATCCGGCGACGGCAGCGGCTACAGCATCAGCGGCGGGAACGGCGGTGGCCTGCTGAGCGGATTCGGTAACGGTGATGATGACGAGGACATGGATGACGGCATGGAGGGACAGGGCGAACGAAGGGAGAAGGCTGTCAGCGACGATGAGCAGGTCGGTGAACTCTCGTTTGACGATGTCGATATCAATTTCCGATAATGCATACGCGCGGTGCTTTTTTCTCTTTTTGTTTGAACCTTTTCTTTCGGTTCTTTTATAACTGTTGTACACCAATACTCGAGAAGAGAAGGGAGCAGAACAATGGCGTAACAATGTGCATTTCACGCATTCTTCAAGCCCGGGGAAATGGGACTTGAAATGACGAAAGGAGTGGGCATAAAGAATCGAAGCACGGAATGGCGTACTGATTCACCTTACCCCCAACGCTTGTCCTTTTTCTTTGCTTGTATTCATGCAGGTCTTTAGGTTATACAGGACTTGTTGCTCTCTTATTATTTTCTTGTTGCGTTCTATGCCCTACATCCATTCCATTCTCTTCTTTCCGCCAAAGAAATAACCTCCCCCGACTGCTTGCTCTCTCTTCTATACTGTACCGCAACTTGCCCGCGTCACGTCCTGCAGACCCACGAAACATGCACATTGCCACAAGCACACACGCACACACACACACAGGTACGAAAGCCACATGCCACAAAACACCCGTACTAATCTAACTTCGTGTCACACAGGTCCCATCGATATCGCCCGTCGCTCACGCCCCAGCACCTCTGGCCATCCCCCCTTCCCGCGCCCGAGCGCGTCTGGCCGAACGTCTAGCAGCCAAGAAGAGGGAAGCCACGTCCGCAGAACGAGAAGCCCACGCCGACCCCGATGCCGACGACCCAACGGCACTGGAAACGGCATCAGAGATATCAACAGAACGACCATCCGATCTCCCCTCAGCACACCAATCAGCAAGCAGCGAAGACAGAGAAGGACAAGTAAAAGGACTGCAAGCGTCAGGCATACGCTTGCGAGGAAGCGCGCACCTAGCCTTCAGAGCAATGCACGCCGCACAAAGCCATTTCGACGGCGGCCTATCCTCCTCGGACTCGGGCTCCGACTCGGCATCCACATCATCCCATGGCTCCGATCACGAGGACGGCGCTGTCGACGCTGACGAAGTCGCCCAAGAAGAAATCTCAGCCGTTCGCAGAAACAGTATCGATCAAGGCGAGGACACGGAAGCCCTGCACGGTCTACCCCGCCCTCGCAGACGGCCTAGCACAACTGAAGCTAAGAAACGAATCTCGCTCGACGACGACGACGACGATGTCGATTTCTCGCTCGCCCCGCTCTCGCTGTCGAGGACGGGGTCTGCGGGCTCGGCCGGCTCGGCAGGCTCTGTGGGCTCCATGGAATCGGCATCACGATCGCCAGTGCAGTCAAGAGACCAAACCCGACGACGAAGAGCGGAAGAAGCATCACCATTCGCCGATCCCGTCGAGTTCAGCAATGGAGGCAGTGGCCATGGCAGTGGTAGTGAGGAGAGCTCGTCGGACGATAGCGACGAGGGGGATATTGTTGAGATAAAGCCGCGGAGAACGAGTTGAGAGAGTGAGCACAATGTACGTCTACTGTGGTCTTTCTTGGCGGCTGGGAGTAGGGGGGGGGAGGGGGTTTGCATGATATGAGAGCAAAGTGCATGGATGGTGCAGATTGTGAGGACTCGAGCCAGGATGATGAATGTCTGTCGCATTTGGATTTGCGGATTGGTACATGAGGTCTTAAGAAGCCAATGCGGTGGATTCGGTGGCATGATTCACTTTTACCAAGAGCTGGGAAGAAAGGTAGTGAGGTAAGGTAGGTAAGGTGGTCAATTGTTGGCATTTTAAGGTAGCTAAAGCATCGGTAACGAATGAAGTGCCCAACCAGAAGGACAGCAAGAACCAGGCGCAATGATCTTGAATTTCGAGGTTGCTGATCTCAAAACTGGTGGTATAGTTGGAGATTTCTCATGTGAGTGTACTCGAGTCAACGATAATAAGAAGGGAAAGGGGAATGCGGATACGTGAATAATGCCTCGAGTGGGAAGGGTAAAGGACAAAGGACAAAGGACAAAAACGACCCCCAAGACACTTTTGGGAACTTTGAATCATTCCGCAACAAGAAACTCCTATGCATGACGTTTCTATTTTTCTCGAATCTTTCGACTTAGCTTCCCCTCTTTCATCTGCATCTTTCTTTCCCTACATGTACTGTTTGCGCAGACGACGTCACTTTTCATGAATCGCGACTCGTTGGGCTGTCGTCGTTTCTGCTGTTTCTGTCTGTTGGGGTCATTTGTCGTTGCGCTATTCCCGCGAGTCATTTTATTGCAATGTACAGTACGATAGAACCAGCCAGTGCAATACATCATCGAAACTTCCATCGATTGGTCTGTCTATCCGTTTAGCTGAAATCAAAGAGGGGCGTTGGGTACAAGTAGACAAGAAAGTGACGTTGCGCCTGTGAGCATCACTGGTCGATCGCTCTAAAAGTTGCCAGCGAAACCCTGAGCGGCGGCGGGAAGAGTTTACTCCATTTCGAGTGAGCTGGGAGTGACGCAGGTATCGGCGGCGGGGCGGGTGCAGAGGTGATCTGTGCGTCGTGAAGGGTATCAATCGAGATGGTGTTACGACACTTTGTGCAAGGCGAGTTTGATGTAGAGCAGTGGACACGCAAACGATTATCACAGCATGTTATCGTGGTCGGCCTTTCATGATATAGACAAGGTAGTCATCTTCGGCACTTGGAGAGATGGCTTATCTTGGGCTTGGTCTGATGGGGCTCGGCATATGGAAGTGCCGAAAGTTTAAAAAAGGTGACAGCTATTAACGAGGAGGCGTGCATGACGCTGCTGCCCCGGAATTGAAGTGATGAGAATGATATTTCCATGTGAGAAGCTTTCTAGCATTTACTGTGCTGTTCATTCCAGTTTTCTATCCTCGGTGCAATGCAATCGAATGATGAGTCGATCGACGGAGTACTTTTTTTTTCGTTCCACCTTTCCGGATGGCAGGACTGTGCAATCCTTCCCATGCAAATGCAAAAACTAAGGAAAAGGATAGTCAGGAGTGCTTTGACCCGAAGAGTGTGCTCTGAAACGAGCGAGACCCAAGGTGACATTGCATGTCCTGACCATTGACCTCAGGCTGTGAGATCGGGTATATGTGAATTTGAAGCGACAGTGTCTGACATGACAAACTCCGTTCCTGTGCTCCGAATGAATTTGTTCCTGCTGATGTAAGACCTATTGCTCGCCTTTGTTCGGCTGGTCCTTTGTGGTATCGTAATTTGAGACTATTTTTCCCATGATGGTATATAACGCCGTTCGCTTGTGCAGAAATCCAAAAGAGTTGTCTTGTCATCATGTAGTACTGATGGCAGGGGCGCACTGTGATGACTTGAGGCCCTCTGCGTGACGAAGAGCCTCCTGCTCGATGAGCTTCTCGACCAGTTCCTTATGGCGGTCAGCCAAGTTGTTCTGGCCAGAAGCTAGAGCACCCGCTACTAGGTAGCCGCCGGGACCCTCCAGTTCAAGAGGTGTGACTGGGCCAGGACTACCCAAGGGCTCCAAACGTGGACTGGCAGGCTTCTCGCGAGTAGCCACAAAGCCCGTGTTGGCGGCGATTGTCTCTTTTTGGAAAAGGTAGAGCTGCTTCTGGGCCTCGCTATACAGTCGCTGTTGTTGCAAAGGCGAGACGCAATTCTGTGGACTATTCATTCCCGTAGAAGGCGTGGTAGAGGCAGACGAGTGTTGAGAGGGAAAGTTGGCTGGGTGGAAGCGAGGCAGGGAAGGTAGCTTCATAGAGCTGGTCTGGTGGCGGCGTTGGGTGTTGCCTGGTGCAGCTGTTCGTGCGTGCTGATGCAGAGCACCTCCGAGTGACTCGTATCTGGGCTCGTAGCGAGGCGAAAGAGGAGATGTTGGCCTCAGTGCAGGGGATGGGCGTGGCGAAGGCATTTTGGAGCTGGAAAGAGGAGAGTGGGGACGGCGAACCGGTGGAATAGCTCGTGAGGAAGCCGTGATGGGCGAAGGAACGGAGGTTAACCTCTCTGACGGGATCTTGTTGTTTTGTGTGTGAGCCTGGGAAGGAAAGAGTGGAAGATTCGGTCAAGGGTAGGTAGAGTACGGTAACAAATAATTGGTTCTGTAGATCTCGGAGTACGGGAGTGCAACCGCTATGTTTATTAGTCTACGTGGGGAGGAGTGAGTCAGGTCGTTAATGTGGGCCGTGTAACTTCATTTATGGTCCGACTGTTCTACCCTGGCCAAGACATTTCCAACTAAAGGCCACAGACGGCATCCCGCGCGGCCCTGCATTCGTCTGCAACATGCCCCTCACCCTACATCATGAAGTTCTGTGGTTCAGCCCACTCATTAGCTCGCGGAAGAGGCTTGATAATCGAGGGAATCGAGGGTAGCCGCACGCGAAGTCCCGACTCCCGACCCTGTGCCACTCTCTCGTCATTACCACTCGCATAATGCATATTATACTTTCTAACGCTTACTCACGGCACGTGGAGGCTCGTTCCATCGATTGCCCTTGCATAAACAGCTCCGTGGAGGCGTAGAGTATTGGCAAGCACAGAAGTCTCCTATTGAGTTGTTGACCTTTGGCGCGATGGAGGTAGCAGCGCTGACTACTGTGACCCTAGCTAAATACTATCAGACAAACGACAGCAATGGTCTAACCGGTGACCCTTCCCCTCGGTGACGGGTACCGGCAGCAATTCGCATTCGCACCTGTACTCCATCGCATCATCATCCTTCAAAACACCCGCTAGTCTCTGAATGGATGGCAGTCTAGGATTATTCCAACGCCATCCCGCTTGCCATACGCCAATGAACCATGAGTAGCTGCTACCGCATCGTCGTTCAGATCACGTGAGTCCTATACTCAGTCACGAGGCGTTTTTCTTGCCTACTTCGACAGAGTTTACACATACGACACCCATGTTCCGTTATGATGTACTCGTAGGTAGGTACTTTATGTGAATAATTGGTCACACTCTTAGCGTCGGTCCTTCGTTCGTAAAATCCGTGCAAGGTAAATGAGCGCTTATTGCAAAGTGAAGCAATCGCAGCCGGCACCGACGCGGACACAGTTCACCAGACCTTTGCAATCGCGTCCGTTACTGGTACGATGATCTATTTTTTGGTGTGGTTTGCCTATCTACCTTATTAAGGTGCCAAGGGTGTGAGGATCACTTGGCGTGAGCAGCGTATCGCGTTTCGTACTGCTCGCCGGAGAGCTCGGAGCTCGTCGCACCCCGAGTCGCTCTTTTCAGAAGACACGGACCCAGATCGCCGATCTCAAGTGCCAGCCATTGGCATGCGACAGAGCGAAAACAAACTTATGATAGGGGAAAATGCTTGAGGATTATATTAGCGCACACATCATCTCGTTTGGGCAGCGTTGCCAGTATCAATATGCACATCGCGGTAAGAAGGCCTCGCGGATATTATATTGTTGTTTCTAAACCACACGTCCTTGGAATGTTGAAAGAAGTCGGCCTGTGCAGCAAGGGGGCGGTTTGGCTTTCACACGCCTGTTGGAGATCCATGTTCCTTCGGAGACAAGCATAGTCTCAAGTCTGTTACACTTCGAGAAGGAATGTGGACCACTTGATTTCTATGTCAGTGTCAGTAGTCACGGCCCGGAAAGCCGTTGCTGCCGGTGTCAGATCACTGTCATGGTCCGTATCTACTCGTACCTTATCCTCAGCCCCAATGCCTCCCTGCTTCGAGAACAAAGACGAGAGTTCTGAAGGGACCACCCAGACTTCAGGGGTGGCGGTCTTGACACATATCTCGAAGACTCGAACTAACAAGGTAAGGTAAGCTGCCTGGCTGATTCTTGGCAGACTAGTTAAGACATCTTGCATGAACAATCTGACAGCATGAAGTGATCGAGGGAAGGCACAGCAAAATATGGTTTGAAACGGGCTGCCTGCCTGATGCTAAGGTGAGATCTGGAACCATGCAGCATGCATGCACTACGCACAGGCAGCTGAGATAGCCAACCGAGTGAGTGAAGTGATCCTGTGATCTTGGCCCTGCATAGTGCTCAGAGCAATATAATATCACGCACCTCAAATCATGTTCTTCAGCCCTCACCTTAACGCAGATTCAAGCCGGGATGCAGTCTTGGATGCAGTAAGACGACCAGAGCTTACCATATCAAACGCCAGGTCTGTCGTCTCCATCGGCATTTGATGAGTGTATACAAATGCCTTTCATAAGCCACTTGAAGGGATCATCGACTACGTAGGTAGAAAGCAGAAGACCCTTGAAAATACAGTTCAATAGAACGAGACTTGTATGAGTTCTAGAGTGGCTATAGCGGCTAGGTATCCCGCACACGACTGCATGAATGACCCCTTGTGCATATCACTTTCAAGTAAGGTACTCGTAACCACGCTAAATGTTCAATCATGAATACTCATACAGACAGACCATGTATACCCTATGGACATAGCACGCGCCGTGCATGTACAAGCTATGACTGCGCAAGCTGAGACTTCTACAAGCGAAGTATAGCAAACAAGACTATATCCAGAAGCACATGACTCGTTGCATATGAACTTCCCTATCACTCATGTACCCCAACGACACAGATGTGCTCGATAGATTAAGCCAAGACAGTGGAGGCCCTCCAATATTCGAAACAGACATACCCAGCTAGCGCAGCAGAAAAGCAAAAAGGGACAACTCGATTGGACGAAAGCGAACACATTCGTCCTCAAAAAAAAAGCCACAAAGACCAACAGCAATAAGCCCGCACATATCTTATCCTCTACTCAGCTTATGCCATGCAAAAGCCCCAAGCGAGAGGCAATATAGAGAAACGGCAACGAGGGAGAGATAAAAAGTGGCGTAAGAAAGCAATAAAACAATAATCAATCTATACAAAGGTACGAGTACATTCAGACGGATCCGTCATCTGAAGGCGAATGTCACGCAGGGCACTTATGCGAGAGCAATATAAAAGGGAATATATGGGGGAATTGGGGTGGGGTGGAGCTAGAGGAGGCATCTCCGATTCCCTTGGGTGCGGACCTTGGGGTAAGTAAGGTATGTACTGTGTTTACGCATGTAGCCGACGGCCATCAACGATGGCTTGCAGATGTCTGGCTATGCTTGGAGCAATATAGCGTGACACAAGCTGGAGGGACGTTCAAGGTCACACTCACGATGAATCTCGAAATCATCCAATGCAACATGAGGTTGTTGAGAAATTGCGTGACTTGATAGACTGCCACTTTTCGCAATGGTGCAGATCTGTTGCTACGGAGATAAGGTCGTGTGGAAGATATGGGATGAGGAGTTGGTTTCCGTATTCGGATGAAAGACGAAGCCTTGAGACAATGGACTGCTACTTTTCGCAAATGGTGCAGATCTGTTGCTACCGAAATAAGGTCGTGTGAGAGATGTGGCGATGGGGAATTGTTTTCCATATTCGGATGAAAGATGAAGCCTTGAAACAACAGACAATTGCTTTTGTAAATGATGGAGAGCATTGGGTAGGTGCCGTCTTTCGATGTTGGTGTTGAGTCGAATCTTGGGTTCACTGTGTAGCTGGCAATCTTGATTGGCCGAGACATCGACCATGAATTCATGCAGTGTTGCGTAAGGTGGAAAACATCGGAATGTTGCATCTTTCGATATTTTCATTATCAGAATTTGGTATGTTGGGCTCACGAAATCTAGGACGAGTCGCATGCGAGTCGGGTCATGATAATCGATCTAGGTCAAAAGGTTCAACAAGTCTTTTGCGGGTATTGTTACATTGGAGCTATTGGTTTATCTGCCGTACAATGCATTCTAGAAAGAAGCCAGGACGCCACAGAGTAGTCTACTCTGCATCGGCGAACTCGGCACGACCAGGCTTGGAGTTGAGGTATTCATTCCTGTTGTAGTAAATTAGTAATGTCAACAGATTTACTCTGACTGTGCCAGAAAGGCCTCAAGGAGCAAGGCCGGTATATGCATACCTCTCGGTTGCCCAGTGCATGAGCTCGTAGGCGCTGAGGATGGGTATGGCCCAGAAGAGGATTTGGCCTCTGGTTCTTCGGAAGACGTTGAAGATAGCGGCATGTGCGGTACCAGCGAGAGGGCGCTGGCGGTTGTGAGAGATACCGTAGGTGATGATGCCCTTTTGTGGAGGAGAGCCTGTGGACTCGGTGGTTAGATGTGTGATGTGATGTTTCTCTCAACAGTAAGGACTCGATGGGAGGGGAGACGGAGGGCGCATCCGGAATGTTTGCGGCAGGCATCGGTGCAATGGAGTCTTACCAAGGCTACCCCACCAGCCCATGTATCTGTGAGGACAACAAGTCAGCAATTGGGTCTTCTCGCAGCGCAGACATTGGCGCGGTTGTGGTTGTTTCGGGATGGCGATTGAAAGTTGAGAGATTTCTCAGGACGGGCTCCAGGTCGGGACACGTACTGGCCAGGCTTCTTTGCTCCGCCGCCACCCATTTTGGATAATTACAGTTGGAGATTGGGTAAGTGGTCGAGAGAGAGAGGTTGAGTGCGACTTGCGGTGCTGTATTGCTTCAACTCACGGCCGCTTTCGAGATTGAAGACGGTCACGGTCACGGTCGTCGGCGCTCGGTGGTTTGGTCAGCGGCGTCAAGGCTTGTGATTGGGCAGAATCCATTGCGGAAGGCGGACGTCGGGACCTTCCGTTAGAAGCATCAAGAGCATCACCACTGAACACTCTCTCTCGCCTTTGGAGCTTCATACAGCAATCAAAAGCAGCAAAGGCGTATCATCACACAACATGGCTGCCGCAAACGCCCTCGGAACGATTTACAAGTGGGCAGTGCCTGCCGCAATCGGCCTTTCATTCGCAAATTCGTCCATCTACGATGTCAAGGGTGGTACTCGCGCCGTCATCTTCGATCGTCTCTCTGGTGTCAAGGACCAAGTGATGAGTGAGGGAACTCACTTCCTCATCCCATGGCTTCAGAAGAGCATCATCTATGACGTGCGAACCAGACCCAGGAACATCAGCACCACGACGGGATCCAAGGATTTGCAGATGGTCAGCTTGACTCTGCGAGTGCTGCACCGTCCCGAGGTCAAGGCTCTACCAAAGATCTACCAGGTGAGTTGAAGATTGTCGCCACGCTGTTGGCATGCAGTTTCTAACACATAACAATAGAACCTCGGCCAAGACTACGATGAGCGTGTCCTCCCCTCGATCGGAAACGAAGTGCTCAAGGCCATCGTCGCCCAGTTCGACGCCGCAGAGCTCATCACTCAGCGTGAGGCCGTGTCGAACCGCATCCGCGAGGACCTCCTCCGTCGCGCATCAGAGTTCAACATTGCGCTCGAGGACGTTTCTATCACGCACATGACTTTCGGCAAGGAATTCACAAAGGCCGTCGAGGAGAAGCAGATTGCTCAGCAAGAGGCCGAGCGCGCGAGATTCATCGTTGAAAAGGCAGAACAAGAGAGGCAGGCAAATGTCATCCGCGCAGAGGGTGAGGCAGAGGCAGCAGACACCATCAGCAAGGCTGTGGCCAAGAGTGGCGACGGTCTCGTGCAGATCCGCAGAATCGAGACGCAAAAGGAAATCGCCCAGATGATGTCCAACAACCCCAACGTCACCTACCTACCCGGCGGTGGACACGGAGAGGGCAAGACCGGCGGTGGTGGCGGAAACTTCCTTCTCGGACTCCGATCATAAGTCAGCGAGCGCGAGCGTGTAACATGATATTGGGATCTACTGGCGTTTCGAGCGGTGCTGTACTGTACAGGTCACGGGCATCAAACTTTTCGGCAGCATAGCATGGTATGGAAAACCTCGTCTTCTTTTGTATATTATTCCCCTCGTCCAAGTCTTTGCATGTCATGACAAGGCCGTGCTATGAAAACCAAGACTGCATAAACATAGTAAATATAAGTCTATCACTTGGGCTGCCATCTCTCGGTCTCGGTGTAGAATCGTATCAGGGCTTCTGCGGCCACACGATCGCCTTGTCTAAAGAGTTGAGCAATGTCAATGTTGAGTGGTGAGTCGGGCTCGGCCGAAGTCAACAGCTGCTGGACCGAGTTTAGAGTCGAGGCAATAGTATAGGCAGGCGACCAAGCGGTCTTGAGCAGATCGAGACATATCTCTCCAGTCTTGAAGTGTACGTTTGGGTGGCAGATGGGGGTGACGAAGCGGATGGTAGGAGGTGAATTGGGGTAGGCGTCTGGAATCTGAATATCAAGCTGCCACAGTCCACCTACGACATGTTGAGTTGATTTGTACCGAGTACAGCATATGACTGTCCTGACCTTCGTAGGCGGTGCCTTGTACACCTTTCATTACGCCGGTCCAGTGCATGAGGTCGTCATCGTTGATCGGGGCCAAGTGGACGAGTGCCTCGCTTGGCCCCCTCTCGTAATTCGAAAGCTCTTTGAGTATTCTCTTTGCGCTTGTATGAGCTTTGCCAGCCATTCTCGCTATCGCTTGTCTTTCGTCTGGTATTGGTATCTTGTTTCTATAAGCTTCGGGTAAGGTATACTCGTACATGCATCCGTGTCATGCTATGAGTAGCTTAGCCTCGGTGGTGAGCTAAGATGCCGAACAGACGAACATCTGGGGAAGGTCGGAGCTTGGCATTCATGTGAAACGTCATTTTCTCTTTTGGATTTACGATTTATTGTTTGTCCGACGAGCATTTCCCACCATACCAAGACAATGACTATTCCCACGGCACAGCTATCTCAATTACATCGAGCTGATGGCTCTGCGACCTATACGTCCGGAGGATACACGGTGATTGGTGCTGTGAACGGACCTATCGAGGTGCAAAGAAGAGATGAACTTCCAGAGGAGGCTGCCATTGAGGTCAATATACGCCCGGCTGTTGGTGTAGGAAGTGAGAATGTCAGAAAATCACATAAAACACGGCGTATGCTGATTTGGTTGCGCAGGTCCGAAAGAACGCCATCTGGAGTCCATCATACATTCGACTCTTCGACATGTCATCCTCACTCGCAACCACCCTCGTACTCTGATTCAAGTGACACTTCAGGTCGTCAACACCCCAATCGACGAGTCACTGCTGACTTCATCATTTGTAAATCATCAATACTTCACTGTCATCAATACATCACATGAGCAAATCTAACCACATACTACCTACAGGCTTTGTCCATCCTCCCCGCTCTCCTCCAAGCATCCATCCTGTCTCTCCTCTCTGCCTCAATCCCGCTCTCTGAAACTTTCAACACCGCCGCAGCAGCCGTACTTCCCTCCAACAATCTCATCTTGGACCCCACGCCCAAGCAACTCACTCAAGCATCATCCATTCACGTCTTGGCCTTCTCCTCTCATGGCGACCTCATCCTGAACGAAAGCGAAGGCACTTTCGACATTCCCACTTGGGAAAAGGCATACGACGAGGTGAAAAAGGCTTGCTGTAAGCCTGACGAGGGAGATACGGATGAGGATCGCCAACCCCCAAACATGCAGACCTTTGTCGAGCGTGTCATTGAGGCCAAGGTCGACGGAGAGAGAGGCTGGAAGCATGGATGAAGCAACAATCGTCCAAAAGGAATTTGAGTCTCAGCGCTTCACTGACTTCCTGGACCAGATGCCAGAGCACATGAGGGGCATGGAATTTGTGAATTGAATGGCTGGAGGACGTGCAACGGCTTGGACTCGCCTTGGCGTAAATCTCTTCACGACTCGACTATGGCCAATTGTACAGTGCCCTTTGTACGGCCTCATGCCAGTATAAGGCATGGTTCTGCTGCTTTTCAATGAAGGCAATGTCCGCCGTTGAAGACCTCTGGGCATCCGGGCGCCGGTCCAGACCAGTCAGTGGACACTGGTCAGCAAGCATTGCAGTGTGCCATATCCAGCCCACGTGCCTGCGAGTAGTATCGCATAACAAGTCGAGCACACCACAGCAACGGCAGCAGTAGCAGTAGCAGTAGCATCAGATGAGCCTGTATGAACAAGCCATGGCCACGGATACCATGCGCCCATGCTTACCACCCTACATAGCCATTTCAACAAGACAAAATGCAACAAAGTCCCATCCTGACCAACCCGATCCTACACATGCCATACCTCAGTGTACACTGCTCTCGCCTCTTGTCGTTCAGACTCAAGCCACCTCAGCTGTCACATTCGACAATCTATACTCTACCCCTTCAAGACTCCAACCCGCTGCCCCTTCCTCCTCTCTGCCCCCACCACCTCGTCTCGTATAACCCTCCTTATTACATCAACTTCGAGCTCCAGCAGCAATCGACTCATCGTAGACTCGAAAAGCTCACGACTCGATATACTGAAAGCTCGAACATGGCCCATTTTAGATCCTGACAAACTGAAAGAACAAGGGTCGCCCGTGTCCCCACTTGGTTGAAATGATAGAATGTTTTTTTTACGTAGAAATGAAAGACTTCGTAAGAAAAGGCTTTATAACAAAAGGTTTTACAATGAAAGGAACAAGTAGTGAAGTGAATAAACCAAGTAGACCAAGTCCGAAGGTACGATGACGAAAACAAAAGCAAGAATGAAAGGCATGAGATAGAAATGAAAGAGCGAAATGGAATTGAAGGAGTGAACTAGAAATGGAAGAATTAAAGAGACTTAAGTGTATGACTAGATTCAGAGACACTTAGATGACTAGAAATCAAGAAAATTTTGTGACTAGAATCAGGAGAAACTTGTATGACTAGAAATCAAGAGAAACCTGTATGACTTGAATCAAATGCAAGAGAACTCGGTGATAGAGAATCAAGAGACACTTATGACTAGAAATCAAGTGAGGCTTAATAAAAAAAAAAAAATCAAGAGTTCTCGACTCCAGCATTATACAAAACAACGATGGATGAATGCTCACTCATCAACCTACATACCCACTCAGGTATCAGTCATGCAAAATAGGTTAGATGGTGGGTATCTTGTATAGACTAGACAAAAAGCAGCGAGACGAATGAACTGCATAAGACAGACGGTCGATTCTTGTCGATTCTTTCTTTCGTACATAGGTCATAAGTATAAAGATTCGAGTCAAAGAGTCGAAAGAAGGGGGGTATCCACATCCACGCATCATCCACATGCAGTACATGCAAGAAACTGCTGGCTCGAGAATCGCCAATGGAGGGAAAAAGGCAAACATGCAGAAGCGAAAAGCAGGGCCCAAGCGCATTTTGCTGCGAATGCAGAAGAAAAGGCATGAACGGAACAAGGAAGCTACCTCAGCTCCTCCCTTTGCTCTTATCATGCAGTACCCTTCCCAGACTCCTGAGCGTATCGATGACATCCACATTCCCACCGTGGGCCCCGTTACTCCTCTCACGCAGTTTCCGGTCGCGCTCCTCCAGCTTCTGCGCGCCGGATGCCAGGATCCTGTCTGCCACACGCTCGGCCGTTTGCCGGTATTGCTCCATCCTATGCGTGCTGTCGGCAAATTGATCGATCTTGAATTCGAGCGTCTGCGCTATTGAGCTGATCCGCTGCTGCGCTGCTGTCACTGTGTCGATAGTTGTGGAAGGCTGCGCTGCTTGCGGTGTATGGTTGTCGTCCTCGGATTTTGTGGAAAGATTTGATAGAAGTGTATTCAGGATGTCTGATTGCGAGGGGTCTAGGAGGGACGCGTCGATGGCTGATGGATCCAAATTTATCGAGGCGGTTGGGTATCTTTCTGCAGTGTTGTTGCCTGTCGGTGGGACTAGACTGTCCCAACTCCGTTTTTCTTCTTGTAGACTGAAACACACTGTCAGATTCTCGATCGAAATAGGGTTCGCCATGTCACGTACCGAGCCAGTTCGGCTTCTAGTTGGTGCAGCTTTTCGGTGTTTTGTAGGTTTCGCGGATTGGGCTTCTTCACCAAGACAGCCGGAGCAGTGTCTTCTCTGTCGAACCAAGAGCTTAATTCACTCTTGGTCCCGAACTCGTTCAATAGCTCTTCTTGGATCACTCGAGCTGCGGATGATATCAGTAGGCAAAAGATGAAGAGAAATGCCGTTTTTGTCGCTCACCTGCATGCATTGCGGCAGTCTCAGCAGCGTCCATCTGGCCTCCAGAGGGCTTTTCAGGCAGGGCTCGAGTTCCACACCAAGTAAGTAGTTGTCGCATCCTCTTGGGCTCGACAAGATCCTGAGAAATGTGCTTGTATAGTTCCTGCGTCTCGACCTCGAAATGCGGCACCGCTGTGTGCGAAGAATACTCGTCAGCTAAGTTCTCCACCAAATCTGCATCACATTGAAAACGCGTCTCCACTAAATCTTCCTGCACCTCTCCCATACGGTCGCCAGTGTTACGAGAATGGGCGCCATATTCGACTTCGACGTTGAGGTCGGAGTCTGTTGGACACGGACAAAGGGTTAGGGTGAAGCGGCGCAAGAAGAGAGCGACCAGTGATAGGAAACAGGGCAAAGTTTCGTACGTACCATGTGAAGCACCAGAATCTATCAGCGAAGATGCACGTCTCCCACGCATGCCAGAAGAAGATCGTCTAGAGTTTTCAGCACTATTCTTCCGCATCTCCTTGTTCCGGCGTATTATGGGGGTATCGGCGAAAGGTAAAGGAATTGTGAGCCTGCGCTTCGTCTCGACGTGCAAATCTTGCCCGTTCTTGGCCTGTTGAAGTTGCGGAGACTCCTCACGGTCCAATGGGGCGACTGGTTGCTTGGGTGTTGACAAATTGTCATTGGTCGGATCTGACGGAGCGGGGTTGCTCGTAACTTGGGTGGCATTAGGAGGCGGAGGGTTGTTGTCACCAGATAAGCGTTTCGAGCGCCTTTGGGGAGTTTTGGCCTGAAGCTTATTGGGTTCTGGAGATACTGGCAACGTCTTTCTCGGCTTCTTCTTTTGTCGCGTTACAGGTGCGGCCGGCTCAGTCGGTTCATCGTCTACTGGCGCCTGTTGTTCGGCTTCAGGTTCGGGTTGAGGCAGAGCATTCGTGGGAGGTGGTGGCTGTGCCTGTGCCTTTGTCTTTTTCGATCGTGTCCGTGAGAAAGAAAAGCCACCAACGTCTTCGTCGTATGCTATTCCATCAGATACGTCAGCCATGCCATTCTGATTCCACGTCTCTTCTTGCTGCTGTGTCCACTCTCCCAAGTCATATGAACACAGTTGCCTGCTACTCACATTTGCTCGCTCTTGTCGTTCGTGTGCTCGCAGGTCGTGTTCCCGTATTCCTTCCCGTATTCACAGCTTGTCCTGACGCGCTCTTGGTCGCGACTTCAGCCTTTGGCTTTTTGGTTGGCGGTACCTCGTCGTCGGCATCAAAGACATGACGCGTGCTCTTTCTCTTGTTGCCACCACTTTGCGCGCCGTTCATGCTCAAGGGATGTAGTGGTGATCGGGCGACAATGGCCGTCATTGACATGAGAGCGTGATGTCCCCTATTAGCTGTGGGTGCGCGTCGGTCCTTCGGTCGTCGGTGGTCGGGGATGGTGGTATCAAATGTCGGTCGGCGAGCGATTTCGTGAGGCTCAATTCATTACTTTGCTGAGTGAGGGAGAGTTCGGGATTAAAATAATGCGCGCCTGTGGTTTGATATCGTCGTATATATCCTTGTCTCTGTCGTCGTCGGGGCTGTTTGGTTCGCGGGGGATGTCATCTTCTCCAACCAACCGAAAGTAAACATTGGAAAATGGCTTGGCGCGAATCCTCGCGTCACGTGCACACATCAAGGTAATTAACACACTTATCACTTATGCTCGTCTCACTATTAGGTGCTACAAGAACTCCATTGCGTCGTTGCTCATCCCTCTATATTCTATCCACAACTCCCACACACACACACACCCTCTTGCCATGAGCCTTGCCTACAACAAGCTCTACTGCATGTTGGCCGCCTCTGGCATGTCTCTGCTCGGCGCAAAACTACCCTCGATTCTGCGCTTCGCATCTTGCTTTTCTGCCATGGATGGGTTCTCTTTACGCATGTCAGGCGTGTGCGGTGCATGGTCTGGACTATGCCCAATTGACATTCCAACTCGGATCTGTCCATCGTTTGTCAGCCACTTCGCATTTCAGTCATCGTCCTTACACCATCTTATTACCAATGTCTCCAATGCTCCGTTCGAGTTATCTACCATGTCCGAGTCAAACACCATCTTGCCAGGCTCAAAGAGCAAGAGCAGCGTACTGCCACCTGTGTCTCTGTTAGTCGCTGCTCTCAGCCTCGTGGCCCTCCAACCATTGAGCTTACCAAACTTGAAGTAGCCGAGTTCCTCCGCCCGAGCCACCTTGTCCCCTGCGTTCCTCGTGATCACTGTGCTTCCGACCATCATCGCACCTACGCAGATGACCATGACGCGACCGTGCTTGACACTGTCGATTGGCACCACAACTTTGGTATTCTCGCCATACACGTCGAGAGCACTGCGAATCGCCATTGGATTGACAGTGTAGTACTCACCTTCAATGACTTTAGGCTCGCCCATGACTCCGTCCACTGGAATGTGGAATCGATGGTAGTCCTGCGGTGCCAGTCTGAAGATACCAAGACTACCGTTCACGTATCGCTTGGCATCTTCGGGATATGCATTGCCAAGAAGTCGTTCGACTGAGAATTCACGTCCCTTGACCCAGATGCGCTGTGCGTCCTCGAGTCGGTTGAACACTACCGACCTGCAGTCGGCTGGCGATGTGATGACATCCGGCCGCTCCGGTGCAGAGCAGGGCCTTGCCGTAGGCTTCAATTGTCGGTAGAAGAACTCGTTGAACGTCTTGAACTCGGAGATCGGACGAAGAACTTCACTCATGTCGAGCTGGTGGAAGTTGACGAATCCAGTGATCTGTGCAGCCGATGCCGGATCGTCATACTTGCGCCCTTGCTTAAAGGAGAGCGAGCGTAGGAGTTTGCGAATTCTTTTCTTCTCCATGCTGTTGCTCTTGAGACCTTTGTACAGCAAGCGGATGCCAAGCCTGACATAGACACTCATCCTTTCCTCGTTGATCTGGCCTGTGATACGGTCTTGGACAAGAATATTTGCGCTATTCGCGCCTAGCTTGTAGCCGCCGTATCCGATCTTTGTGATGACCTTGCTATACCACTTTCTCTGCGCCTGACTGCTTGTCACAAATCCACCCATGACAATATTGTTGACTGCTCGCCAGTCTTGAGATGCGCAGGTAGCTACGTGCGTGATGATGTCGGCTTCACTGTTCTTCTTGTCCAGGCGCGGTTGATGGCAGATTGGGCACTCGTGTATCTCAATCACATGCTCTTCGCCCTTCTCCTCGTCCGCAAGGTCATCCGAGGGGAGTTGCTCGCCTTCTTCACCTTCTTTCGATAGATCAGATATCTCCAGCGCGGGTACGATCGATGTCTCGGATTGATTGTTTAGTGGTGTGCCGTTGGGCGAGCTCAACTGTGATGGGGTGATACTGCCTGGACTGTCGTCACCATCACCATTCGCGGTCGTGAATTTGGAAGTCCAATTGTGTGGTAGATGGCCCCGAATCGTATCTCCAAGAGTCTTGGCCTGGTAGTGCTGCAGTCTATCCTCAAGACATATCACAGCCTGATCCATGGTCAAAATGTCCTCACCACCGTTGTCGTGGGCGAAACGAACAAAGAAGGAATTAATGGTCGACTCGTGTAAAGTGGATCCCAGCGTGTCCAGCATTGTTGTCAATTCTACCTTGTCGAGCTTGCCGCTATCATCTGCATCATAATGTTTGAGCATGGCTCGCCAGAACTGCTGCCGTAGGGCCTGGTAGGGCATATATTTGGCCAGAACGTGAAGCGTGGGGTTGTGCTTGTCTTCCCATCTCTCTTTGTGCTTCAGCGTCAATGGTATGGCATAATAGCGGAGATCTGGATCCTCGGCTTCGTCGCTGGTTGGCTGAAGGGTGGGAATAGGTCTGTCTTGCGGATTGCTGGTAGTCCTGGACGGTAGCTGATAATGCAGATCATCCATGTTCAGCGAATCACCGGATGTCTCAGATTTCAAAGGAGGTCTGGGCGCAGGTAAGCTGGTGGTAGAATTCGAGGTTGTCCGCGAGAGTCTATTCAGGTTGGTCGACGACGTGTTACGTGAAGAGCGCATGTTGTTCGTAGAGGTCGATCGGGATGATGACAACTTGAATCGGGATCTTCGGTATTCTGGCACTGGCGATGTACCGGCCTCGGGAGGGTCGGGACAATTGTACAAGCCCGTATCAGGATCTGCCTCTGGCTGAACGGCCACGGCTGTCTGAAGAGCAAAATTGGCAGTGCCAACGAAGTCGTTGCCAGAAAGCTTGTCCCTGTCAACGACGGTGAAATTGAGTGAATAGTTGGTCTCATGGCGGAGCACTTGGAAGACCAGCTTCTCCTCGAAAACAGGGTTGAGGTTGTGCCTCACGACACGGGTTCGATATGTCTTCTTACCAAGCGACGTGACAACGAAAGGATCCATGTCGAAGGAAGTACGGGTCACTGTGGAGAAGTCAGTAGTTGTTTGCAAAGCAGTACCAGCACACTCTTACCGTTGCGCTCGGGGGAAGATCTGTGATTCTTTGGATCTCGAGGAACAAGACACCAGCGATGTCACTGAGGCCGTTGAATTCATAGGCTTTGAGCTTCGTCTTGCGTTTTAGACGGGCTAACCTATGACGCTTTTTCCTCTTTGCAATCTGTTCCGGCCTCCTCTCGCTCTCGTCGGATGGGTCCTGATCATCGTCGTCGTCTTCCTCATCGTCCAAATCTTGGGTTATGGTACGATTGAGATCGTCCAGGTCATCGTCGGCTTCTGTTGGCTCGAGAGCAACGATGCCGTAGAACTTCTGGAGGATCTGCTGCGGGGTGGCTGTCGAGTTTATAGGGTCGAAGATGGAGAAGCGCAACAGAATCTCACCCGATGCAGCGCTCTTTTTCTTGCCCGTCTTCTTGGAATGGAGCTTGTACCACTGCGGCTGCGGTAGGCAGTCAGTCGGTGCAGCTCAAGCACGTGGGTGGATGGGGGCTTGCCTCCTGAACAATCTGGCCACTGGCAAATATATCCTCAATGGCGACATCAAACTCTCCCATATAGTCCTTGCCAAATCGGTCCTTGTCCCAGCATACAGCCTCGAGTAAGAGGCTGTCAACGCCAACAACGGGCAGATCGAAGGTCTGATTCCATTCCGGATTGAGTGTCTTGGGTACGACAGACGTGGCTTGTCGAGAATCGCCGATTGTGATGACCAGATACTGTCGTCAATGTCAGTACCTCTCGCTCTTCGCAGCATACATGGTGGTGGGAACGTACTGGGTCGCTAGTGCCACTCTTATCCTTGGGTGCGAGGTTGCGGCCCTATGAAAACGCCGAGGTCAGCTTCAGCCATGCTTGTCGAACGTATATATGGGTGACAAGGCCATGTACCTTGATCACCTCGACTCTCAACACGAGGTTCATGCCCTTGTGATCGCCCTTCTCCATGGCCATTCGATTCGGACTGGTCGCTCTACTGGTAGCCTGACTTTGGTTGAGCGAGGTGGAGGAGCCATTGTTATGTTTGAACCGCTGAATTGATAGGTGCTGTGTGATGCGGGGGCGAGGCATGATGCAGTGCTGATAGGTTAATCGTAGCGATGCCAAGGGCGTTCGCTGACAACTGAGGTGGCACTTATTGTAGTGGGTTGAAGCAGTGTCCAATGAAACTCCTCAGGAAATAATGTTGGATGGGCGTGCTGGACCGGCCAGCATTCGAGCCTGCTCGAGAAAGCTGGTATGCGGCAGATGGCAGATTGCGCAGGTGGTCGTTCTTTTAGATGGAAAAGGAGAGATACGTTGATGAATGCTGAAGTGGCCAATGTTCCACCATGTCTATAAACGTGCACGGTCAGAGTGCGGGGTGCTTGCTTTGTCCTAGCTCATCACAAATGCATGTGAGACAAAGACGAAGAAATAGGAGCAGGATTAATAGCCTTGATGTATGCAAGTGCAAGACGTGCCACTTGTCCTTCGAATTGATGATATAGAGACTCAGACGAATCAATATAATGCATCGTACTTGTTGCACTGTTCAGCATAGCCCGCCCGATTACGTTTACAACCAAGGCTGCCGTGACTGCCTCTATGCGGAGCCGCAAGCCTTGAAGCTTCAAACCCTAAAGTACCTACCTACCCGTGCTACCCATGCCACCACAGATTCGTAATACGAAGCTAAGGTATCTACCTTCATGCATATAAAATGTCCTGGTCGATTAATCCTTAATGTGTACCAACACAGAGCTCACTTGAACGATAGGTCATACTTCAAGGGTTTTGAAAAAAAAAAAAAGGTAAACATATATGTATGGACGGAAATGAATACTGCTTTATCGTGAACGTGACAAGAGCTCCCTATAAACTCCCCTTAGCGCCCTGCGCAGTACAGCCTAACAAGGATTAGTGAGCCGGTAAAGACTCCTGAGGTATCATATCCAAACTAGACACAAGTTTATGCGTTGACAGTGGTAGAGGTCGCCTCCTTGAGCAGAGAGAACTGTTCTGGCCAAATGAAGACCTTCTCTTCCCTTGGTGTCATAGCCGCGAACACTGGAACAGCGTTCTTGCTGGATGCTCTGCGCCACATATTCGCGCGAGGGTTGAAGTTGCTCGGCAACCCCTCGCCCTTGGTCTTCTCTTGGTCAATCTTGGCGATCTTGGTGAGTTCTTTCTGGATATCGCCAAAGGTGTCGAATGGAATATACGCGATCTTGTGTTCGATGCAGTATTCCTCCAATCGTAAGCCACGGCGTGCGAACAGGACATCGGAGTGACGAGCGGCTGGCAGGTCGGAGACACCATCACCAATGAAGACAATCATTGGGATCGTTCCGTCTTCACTTTCTAGCTTGGCAGCTTCCTTGTACTCGGCGAGCGAGAGAGACTTGTCGTGTCCCAACTCGTTATCGTGGCGCCAGACTGGCTTCCACGAAGTGCCATCCTCGGAAATATCGGCGTCGTTTGCAACAATGTCGATGTTGGAGGCAGCCTCTTCACCTAAGAAGTGGTCAAGGACACTTTTAAGCACCGGCTTCAATCCAGCGGAGATGACATTGAACGGAATATTGTTGTTCAGGCAGAACTTGTGGAAATCCTTGAAGTCAGGATCGATGTCCAGACCTTCCTTCAAAGCCTCGAATCCATCGTCGAAGGGGATGTCGAGAGAGCCCCACATCTCCTCAGAAACATCACGGAATGAACGCTCGCCCGTCTTGATCTGCTCGTCGAGGACCTCGCGTCTTTCTGATCCGCAGCCATGTGCGTTGAAGAGAATGTGGCCAGTATCTTGCATGAAGATAGTTCCATCGAAGTCTGAACAAGGATACGGTCAGTATAGATTCCCAGGACCAGGATCAATGTCAAGCAGAGATCGACTTTCTGCTCACTTGATCCCCACACCTCCGGTAACGTCATGTCGTACCTGAGAAGCAGATGATCTTTCGCTTGGTACCAAGCGAGGCGGTGGTATCGACAGGCATGGTTTGCTTGGAAACTTTGAGAGTGGACGTTTGTTGTGTATGTGCGGCAGGGGAGAAGATCGCGGAAAGAGACATGTTTATGAAGAGAGGCAAGCAGTGTTACTAAGACAAAAAAAAAGTGGACCAAGAGCGAAACTGTGGATACGATGAGGTTTACCACGAGGGACGTTCATTAGTGTAAAGACAGATGTTCAGGACTTTTAAGAATAGTAATGAGGCGGAAGGTCGCGTTACCGGCTTTTCGCCCACACATCAATATCAGTACTATGGTCTATGGGTTAGTGAAAATGACTATTCCTTATCTTGACAGTCAACATAGGGTTAGCTGTTGAGGCTCGCCTCCCACGTTCAATAAAGTGCGGCTCGTTGCTGTGTCATGGCAGCTAACTACTTTGTGATTGGGCAGGAAGACGAAGAAAACGCTAATTTACGTCGGTGGCGAGTTGGCGAGTTTAAGCCATGGAGAGGACCGGAGAGCGACTGGAGCCCCCGTTGAGTCGAAGAACTTGGTGGGGCACCCACCCGGGGGAGCTTGCACGGATCTAGGCACAGTATGTTGCGGCTGAGATCTAGGAGCCACAGAGCCGTGATCGAGATGCCCCGGTCGTTGCTCCGCGCAGAGATAGCATTGTGACCGAGTCGAGTTGTTGAATGTATTTTTTGTTCCATACAAGACCAGAATACTTTTATGTGGAACGCTGGTGTTGTGTATGTCCTGAATCTAGCCGCCTATACCGTATAATTTAAGTGCTTAAGGGGTTCTCTTCGCAGATCGCTTTAAGAACTGGCAATCGGTAGAATGCTCAACCAATCCGGGCATTTGGCCCTGGCGATCGCGAAAGAGAGGTTGGCATCTACAACGGCTGGAGAGATCGGTAGCAAGGTCAATCCTACCTTATTATTCAATAATGTCGGTCAAGCTCCTGCAGGTACGAGTACGTCACTGTAGCATTCAACGTGACTTTGACTTGAACATTCTTTTGGTCCATCACTCATTCCGATGCTAGGTTTATGTTTCAGTTCATGGTTGCTCTGTTCAATACATGATCGAAGTGACGAATGCACAGCTCTTACATATAACAGCTTCTTGCCATCAGATCAAGTCTATAGGCTGCCCCTTGCTACATGTCGTAAGCTTTTGATCACGCCTCAGAGGCAGCATCGTCGCTCTCCAGACAAAGCCTTTCTGCATGTGGTCCTTGGCTACCTTGCTGGGAGCACTACACAGCACCGACGCAAGATGGAGAATGAGAATAATTATAGCATTGTGGAATACACAAAGAGGCAAATAGGGAATCATGCTGTAAAAAGAGAAAAAAGGAAAGGGGGAAGATGGCGTCCTTTTGCCGACGCCGGCAATGCTAATTCCCAATGACTGGTTCCAACAGATGTGAATGAGCAAGACCGCCCCCAGCTATAGAACATCCTCCCCCAAAGGCGCCAACAGACTGACCCAGCTACCGATCATATATGATGGCGGTAGTCCCGCAGCTGGTGACTGCCTTTCGTTATGGAAATCGCATGTTCGGCCCCGTTTGTTTCCCCGTGAGCCGAAGATTTGGCTCCTCAAGCATGACGTCTCCAGGCCGAGCAGTGCGGAATTATTGATAGTGTTTTGTGCCTGCCCGCTCAGATTGGGCTCTTTCCCCTCGCAGCCTACTATTATATCAGACCGGCCAGCCGGAGGTTCTCCTGGATAATGATGTCTGTGATGCAACGTCAGAAGGAGAGTGACTTCGATTAGTGGTGGACAATAACTTACCATTGACAGCGGCCATAACGAAGCGAATTTGCATTGTGTCTGTTGCACAGGTGAAGTGTGTGTAGATTTGCTTGGTCTCGTGCTGGTTCAGGCTCACGAAACGGTTGAGAATGTAGTCGCAAGCAGCAGCATAGTCTGGGCCGCCCTCGTAGTCTGGGAAGTAGTTCTTCATTGGGCTGACTGGCAGCTTCTCCTTGAAGCGATCGATCTTGTTGAGGAAGAGAATGATGCTCGTTTTGACAAACCATCGGGAGTTGCAGATGCTGTCAAAGAGAGTCAAGGCTTCCTGCATACGGTTCACGGTCTCATCCTCGAAAAGAAGCTGGTCATATTCAGAGATGGCGACAAGGAAGAGGATGGTGGTGACGTTTTCGAAACAGTGAATCCACTTCTTGCGCTCGGATCGTTGTCCACCGACATCGAACATTCGGTAGGTGAGGTCGCCAATGATGAATGTGGTCTCGGTGATACCTGTAGTCTTTACTCTTGATCGAAGAACATCCTGGTCGTTGGGAATGTAGTCGGGCTGAGCAATGCGATCTATCGAGTCAAAGTAGCTAGAGGAGCAAGTGTCAGTATTTTCACCAGACTTTGGCGAGATCTGGACACTACTCACTATTTAGCGGAGTCGTTTAGTTGGTATTCCCTGGATCGTTGGAAGCATTGCTGGACACCGGCGTCCTTCCAAAGCGTACCAATGGCGTTTCCGACCTCTGGAGGCAGATTGTCGCCCTCAATCTGTGCAGGTTGCATGAAGATGGTCTGCACGTGGTACTCTGCTCTTTGATCGTCAAGAGGAAGCTCAAGAGACTCCATGGCCTCGAGAATAACGCGCATTGATTGCACTGTGTTGCTGAAGATGATCTCCTTGAAGGACTCTCGCTCGTCTCGCGAGTAGCCGCCCTCGTGGATGAGCTTCATCTGCTTGAGGATTGTAGACTTGCCGGACTCTCCGGCGCCTGTAACTGCTGTCAGCGACCGAGTGGTGGACACAAAGTGGGCGCGACGAGTTGCGCACCTAGAAGCAGCATCTTGATCTCGTTTCTTTGCATCAGGCGATCCTTCTTCAATTGATTCTCAATCTCCTCGTTCCTCTGCTTCCCCTCCTTGTCCTCGGTACTCATTCCGCAGCCCATTTTGGCGAATTAGAGACGTGTAGCGGATAGCCCGTGTGGTTTGTGAAGAGCCTATAGTGGTTAGCACGCGTCACGCGCCTATGTGTCGAGCATGTGTGTTTATTTGTGGACGGGCGCGAGTGTGTGCAATGCAGGTGATGGAGGGCAATGAAATGGAGCGGCAAAAAAGTCGAGTCGTAGACAGAGCAACGAACGGCGAGCGGTGAGTGTGCGTCGAGGGGGATACAAGAGAGTTTGCTGGTAGGTGGCAGCAGCGCGCCAGATGCATGAGTTCGCGACGTAAATGGACAGCGGCAGCCAGTGGCAGACAAGCAAACGCTAGACAGGGGATTGAAGGACGTCTACCTACCTTGATTTGCGACAGGTAATGTGCTATGCTACGAAAGGCAAAGCTGTGCGCCGCAGCTTGGTGTGAAGACACTCGAATGCGGCAAAATTGGAGATGTAAAGAGCGATGGCGAATGTGTATGTTCAAGGCTAAGACGTGGTGGTGGTGCAGGACCGAGGGAGCGGACGATAGAATGGGACGTTTGAAGAAGGTGCCGCGGTAGCGGAAGACCGAGAATGGTACAAGAAACGAAGTAGAAAGGTACAGCCGTCTGGTGTGTACGGGCGGCTGGAGTTGGATGCTGATGCAAGGAAGAACAGAATAGAGGCTGGTTCCCTCTGCTGCTGCAGTGTAACCACCAAAGACGTTCAGCCGGCGAAACGGGCTTGCTTGGTCCTTGACTCTCTCAAAAGGGGCTGCTTGCGCTGCTTGCCGAATTGTCCGACCGCCCTGGTTCAAACGCCAATGCGCACCCGCGGCGATCTCTCTTCACCCGCAAGACAATTATATCTAATTTGGCGCCGTGGTTTCTGAAAGATTTCGTCAATACTCACATCTTGCCCTGCTTAACAGCCTTCCGACGCAATCAATTGGCTACTGCATCCAAAAGGAATATGTCGATCCTTGAACCTCAGTTCCGCTCTCTGCCATTAGGAAACAGACTACGCTGTACCCTACACTGCACTGAATCGCGTTTGAAGTCTTCGAAAAAGTGGCTGCTCAATGTAATTTCTGAGCACGGCCTTGAAGTCCTCTGCCCTCCACAATCTAAGGTACCCTACTGGGCTGGGTCCGGCCGTAGGTGCGTGCCAGATCGGCCTGGTCTTTCTAGAAACAAGCAGCCGCAGCCCTCATTGGTCTCGGATTAGGGAGATTAATTAACATTATTAGCATTCATCCTGCTGACTAGCCCACAAATCTTGCTGCTCGAACAATCGAACCTTATTATTGCTCTGCTGAGCTCCTGGCAATACTGAAATACCTTAAGTACCGTATCGGCGAAGTTTTGAGACTCGCCGAGACCCTATCAGCGCTATGACTCGCGCACATTGCAATAGAGCGTCTACAGGAACGGGCCTTTTTGTTTGAAACCACCTATACTACCAACCTCTGCTGGTCACTTTTCATACAATGGCTTTTCCAGCCTACAAGCGATAACCAGAGATCATACAAGTGGGAGAAACACCTGGTCCCTGTTCTTCAACTTTCCATAGAGCGGACATGGTCATCGGAGATCAGTGAAGACTGTGTCAGATAGCGCTGCCGCTTTCGCTGTTTCAAGGCGCGGCTCAGCAGCTATACCAGCCTCTGTTGAAAGTAGAAATGAACCTTAAATTACGCTGATTCATCACGTGTTACCTTTTTTCGATTCCAAAAGCCTCCGAGCCGCGCCTCCAATTTGCAGCCAATGCTATGTAAATGATATGCACATGGCATTAGTAGATTGGCCATGAATCAGCAGACGCACTTTCGCTCAGAGAAAATGTGGCTTGCCTACTGACAACCATTTGAGGGAGACACCGATCATTTCTTCGGCCTGTTGACCTATCTGGAGACAGAAGTTCCTGTCACACGACACCGAACAGTTACTTAAAGACATGGTCCGAAGGAAGTCTGCCCATGAGGCATTATACTTTGACAGTAATATCTAGTATGGCTGATGTGTTTGAGCCGGATATGCGTACATAAGGGGTATCTTGGAAGGGAAAACAAAATGTGAGCAAGAACTGGAAATGCGAATAACGTCTTGAATGTCGTGGAACTTTTGAACGAGATGCAGCTGGAACGCACTGCTCATCCTCACATCATCATGAGTCTTGTTGTTCTTCGCTCCATTCTTGTCGAAGGAGCCAGGCCACTTCCTACACGGCCTTCTTGCCTGTGGAGCTTCCTGAACGCATGCTGCTCGCAGTAGACCGAACCGCCGATCTCGAAGTAGTCATCGCTGAGAACTCTGCGGCAGTCTTGACAGGTAAAGCATTTGGTGTGGAACTTCTGTTGTTGCTGAGTCTCCAAATAAGGCCCTTCGATGCCGCAATCGCACTTTGCGCAGAGCGAGTTATTGAGCTTGTGGTAGTGCTGCTCGCAATATGGATCGTTGTTGATTACATAAAAGTCGGCAGTTGCGAATGGTGATTGGCATGTCTTGCAAACGAAGCCTAAAAATCTTAGTATGTCGATACATCACGCTGCATTCACGAGTACCTACATTGTCTGTGGTAGCGACCTGTTAACCGACCATCTGCGGCTTTGACGGACTTCCCAGTGATCGGCTCTTCGCACCCTCTACAGTGGTGCTTCGTTGCAGTACCTGGGCGCTTGCCCGGGGCTTTACTTGTGGGTGGTCTGGTTAGAGTGTTGTTACGAGTCTTTGTGGTCGTAAGCCCCAGCGATGGCGGAAGGCCGCTGGGGGGTACGGGAAACTGATGTGGCAGTCGTCTCGCAAAGCTTTGCGACGATGGCACCACAGGCGATTCGGGAGGCTCCGGATGCTGAGTAGTGGAAGCGAAGTTGAGAGAGGGTAACGCTGGAGATGCTGGAGTAGTCGCTGCCTTGGGCTCGTCTGCTCTCAGACGTGACTGGCTCGACTTTGTCCTGATTTGCAGATTTGGAATTACCATAGATGGGTCTTCTTCTCTGGAAATTTCTTCCATGGCGGATGATAGCATAGATACGCTTGATGCCGCGGATATGGGTGGACTCAAATCGGACCTGGAGCTGCTGGCTGCATAACTCCGTGTAGAAGACGTGGAAGAAGCCGAATTCGAAGGGGCGTGGATGGTTTGCTGCTGTGAGTGGGCCTGTAACGTGGAAAGAGGGGGCATTGGAGGGACACCCGAGTCACTGAATCCCATGCCGCTCGCATTTGGCAGGAAGGTGGGAGTGCTGGCAGAAGGGCCTGTAAGCGTGGGCCGCCTAGCACGCATTCCCGGCTCTGACGGTCGTCTAGGTAGCGAGGAGTTCAAAGGGACTGCCGTGGGATTTGGGAGTGTATTCGATCGTGCTTCCGGCCGTAGTGCCTGACCTGTGCCTGCTGCTATCATCGTGGACGCATCAGCCTCGTTCTTGAGCATGGCTAGGAATCCGTCCAAAGGCTCTGGTCTGACGGGGCGCTGAGGCACCGGACGGCCCTCTCTATTGGTAGGTGGTGGTACTGACACAAAAGAGACTGGTGGAGATTCCGGCTGTGAGGGATCGCTCCCCGGAGAAGTGGGCTGATGCATAGTCCGTGTTGATTCAGCCTCGACGAGCGTCGGTAGGGGTTCGCCAGCAGATCGAGGCGTCGGTGATCGGCTTGAGGAGCGTAATTCATCATTGCTAGCACGCCTTCTTGCGTCAAACGGCCCTGGGGCTATAGTATTCAGTCTCTCCATCACAGCTGCACCCCCTGAAGTTCGTGGACTCTTAGGACCAATATAGGGATCAGGCTCAGCATGCAATTCAGCGCCCAATCTGTCTGATCCGACCACTGGCGAATGTGTGTTTGTATTCTTTGCCCTCGAGACGGGTCGACTACCGGGGAAGGGCGGAAATGCGCAGTCAAGATTCGAAGACAACAGTGGTGACGGCGGCCTGTGGATCCTAGGTACTGGAGTCGTCATGCTACGCAGCATTGGGGATTTGAGAGGTTTACTGGCGCTGTGAGGAGCTGTGGCACTGGCAGATCTGATTGCTGAAGCCGGGTTATGGCCAGGGCTGAGCATGTCTCTTTGGATATACGGCTTGTCTACCGAATGTCAGTCTCTACTCATGAGCTATCAATGTTGCATGTGTACGCACTTGCAGCTGCAGAATCAATGCGGGGCGGAGCTGTCCTGGCTGGTTTGAATAGATTCCTGTCCGCACTGCTTGTACCCAGCCCGGATCCATAACCACCCAGAGAGCTAGTAGTACCCTCGCTTGGTACTTTTGATGTGTCCAATGATGTCGAGCCTAAGATGGCTGGCTTCTTGGTCGTTGTCGTCACCGGTCCACATACATGCTCGCCCATAGACGATATCTCGATTTCAACACCGCAAGTCGAGCACTTGATAGCCGGCAAGATACTCGTAGGCCTTAGGGTTTCCATGTTGGCCTACGAGACTGATGGTACAATGGTGTTATGTTATCCCCTCGATGTACGTCGCTCCACTGACGTCCCCAGAAATCTTTCTGCGGTAAACAAATAAGCGAGTCCAGTACTTGGGGATAAAGAAAGGAAACCCCACAAAACGATGGCGATGTCTAGAATTACAACAACGGCTCTAGTCGTGTTCGCTGAGCGAGGAGTGATCGCCGACCGTTAATTGTATCGCACTTTGCATGTGGCCCCTTGGTTCTAGTGGATACCTTACTCGTACAATAAGGACAGGAGAAGTCGCGAACGTGTGGAAGGATCGCGGCAGGCTTCGAAAACACATTAAAGAATATAGTGTAGTAGAATTATATGAGACAGCATAAGAATAATGAAAGAAAAACGCAATACCGCAAAGGAATGTAGGTCGCGAAGAGGGCAAAGAAGAGTGGTAGGACTGGATTGGGGACCAAGGACGTCTATCGCACTTTCACTCCATTGACTCTCGCAAATGGCCAAGCATTCAGGGTCATGGCTGCCGAGGACTGGTGCCAACGATTCTTGGTAAAGCGCCTCATTTCCCGCGAATTGTTTCATGGTCAAAGCTGAGCTTTGGTCCCTGTGATATGCCACAGTGGGCCAATCGTAGCTAAGACCCTTGAATATCTCCAGTATCATTACAACATCTCCTGATCAACGCTTTGTCGATCTTCAATGCTTCACATGCCACTTGCTCTTCTACATCACGCTCTAGTGTATCACCGCGCTCTATACATGTAGCGCTCGAAAGCAAAGCATCATTGCCGGCAAAGGATCTGTGATGTGATATCGGCAACCACGGCCGTTGACGCGATAAGTGACGGTCAACGGTCGAACGGTCTGAAGTATCACACAATGTACGAGCCTAGTGATCCCCAATAATAATCGTTATCAAATTACGCTTTGCATACTTGTACAGTGTAGCACCGGCAGCTCGGAAAGTAGTCATCTAGCGGATTTAGTCATCTCCGCTAGCAGAATTTCTTGTGAAGGGCCCCTTTGGTCGCCTCTTCTGTTCGATGACTTTGGTATCTCGTGCAGCTTGTGACCGTTTTATGAATGCATCATAGGTAGATGAGAAATGATCCAACCTTGGTAGAGAATTGAAAATGCCTTTCCCCAACCGCGCAGCTGTAGTCAAACTGCAGCAGGTTTTGTGAACCATAATATGATGCCAACAGTGCTACAGTACTACTGACGCAAACGCCTCCGTGCTCATGCTCGGGGCAAGGGGAACGACCGGGCGCTCCCTCTCACAGTAAGGCGGCTTCTTTGAAGATAAGGTAGTTAAGATAGATATATTAGCAGCAGTAAGGTTCTCGACGTCATGCCCCGGATACACTTCACGTTCCTGGTGGATGACTGCAACATGCCTTTGGCTTTCCTTGACAGTCGGGTACTTCTGTATCGAAGTGTTGAGTTAAAATGAACTGGCGGTGACTGTTTTGCCGACAAATCAACGTAAGGTATGTGAATTATCCGTAGTCCCACCGATAAAAATGGCTCATGGAAGTAGTAGTGCCAGTACTCGTAAAGGAGGACAATGCAGGCGCGCCCGAGGCTAAGGAAAATAAACCGGAGCACGGAACAGCGGAGATGCGGGTGACCCCATGGTACCAGTGCACAGATAATTGATGCAACATATATTTCAGAATCGCGTCCCAAGACGTGTTCGTTTTTGCTACTACCACCACTACCACAACATAAATATCCTATCCTCGTCTTTCGTGACTCGAAGGAATTCTAAAAGCCTACTACTAAAAACAAGGGTCACGTCAGACCCGTCGTCACGCTGTTTTCCAATCTTCTTAACTCGTAAGACTATGCTATGTTTCATATGGATCCTGCTCTTCGGAAGGCTGACCGTAACAGCGTTCACCACCCTTTCGCAGGCCGCCGCACTTCCCCAGCCGGAGGCGCGTCGGACAGTCCATACGTGAAATAAAAGACCCGTGTCCTTAGACGGGACCTATTTCAAACCAAAACATGGCGCCGCACGCGACCGGTGATGGTGGGCATAGTGATGGCTTGCAAGGGGGTGGAGCAAGGCATTCACTCTTCACTGTAAATTCACCCAATGTGGTCTACACTCAAGATGAAATCCGAAGCAAGTACAAGTACAGAACTACCGCTGTAACTGAGGGGGCAAATGGCCAATACGTTGCCACCCCGAAGGAAGTTCAGTATGATTTCAAAGTGGACCGAAACGTGGGAAAGGTTGGCATGATGCTCGTTGGGTGGGGAGGTTTGATAAATCCCAAGCATGTCAGGCCCGGCACAGTGCTAACGAGTTCAAGGAAACAATGGATCGACAGTCACCGCAGGAATCATTGCGAACCGTCGCGGTCTTACCTGGGATACACGTGAGGGAAAGCAAGCGGCTAACTACTACGGGTCTGTGGTGATGGCCTCAACAGTCAAGCTCGGCACGGATGCAAAGACTGGAAAGGAAATCAACATTCCGTTCCATGATCTGCTGCCAATGGTGCATCCCAATGACCTTGCCATTGGAGGCTGGGACATTAGCAGCATGGATATTGCTGCAGCTATGGGTCGGGCTCAGGTGCTCGAACCGTCTCTCAAGAGTCTCGTCCGCAAGGAAATGAGCCAAATGAAGCCTCTTCCCAGTATATATTACCCAGACTTCATTGCTGCCAACCAGGGTGACAGGGCCGACAACTGTATTGCCGGTTCCAAGGCGTCCATGGCTCACGTCGAACAGATCCGTATGGATATTCGGTATGGCTAGTATCTATATGCCAGAGAAAGTATACTCACGTTTATTGCAGCGACTTTAAGGCACACAATGGGCTGGACAAAGTCATTGTACAATGGACGGCAAACACGGAGCGATACGCAGAGATTATCTCAGGCGTCAACGACACTGCGGAGAACCTAATGAAAGCGATCGAGACTGGCCATGAAGAGGTATCACCATCAACCATTTTCGCCATTGCTTGTATTCTCGAGAATGCCCCTTTCATCAATGGCTCTCCTCAGAACACCTTTGTACCCGGTGCCATCGAATTCGCGGGGAAACACGGCGCGTTCATTGGTGGAGACGATTTCAAGTCAGGCCAAACCAAGATGAAATCTGCTCTTGTTGACTTCCTCATAAACGCAGGCATCAAGCTCACATCAATCTCGAGCTACAACCACCTCGGAAACAACGACGGAAAGAACTTGAGCTCTCAAAAGCAGTTCCGATCCAAGGAAATTTCCAAGTCGAATGTCGTGGATGATATGGTTGCTGCCAACACCGTCCTCTACAAGGAAGGCGAGCACCCTGATCACTGCGTTGTCATCAAGTATATGCCTGCTGTTGGCGACAACAAGAGAGCTCTTGACGAGTACTATGCAGAGATCTTCATGGGTGGGCACCAGACTATCAACCTGTTCAATGTTTGCGAGGATTCGCTTCTCGCCTCTCCACTCATCATTGACCTTGTGATCATTGCGGAGATGATGACTCGCATCCAGTGGCGCACAAGTAGCGAGGAAGCTGAGGCTGGAGAACCCGAGTACAAGGGTTTTCACAGCGTGCTGAGCGTTCTCAGCTACATGCTCAAGGTATGTTTTGATAATCACATCCAAGCATGGTGCATGACTGAAGAGCTCTAGGCACCTTTGACACCCCCGGGAACCCCAGTTGTGAACTCACTTGCAAAGCAGCGTAGCGCGCTCACCAACATCTTCAAGGCATGCGTAGGACTTGAGCCTGAGAACGATATGACCCTGGAGCACAAGATGTTCTGAGCTGGCTTTGATTTTGTCGTTCCTATTTTGCGTTGAGGCTCAACCCTGAAGCGGCCGTGTCCGTCAAGTGTATTCAACATGCACGTATGCGGTGGTCTTTCCAATTGCTCCATGATTTAAACTCTGACCATAGTCATTCCTTGAAATAAGAAGCTCGCAAGCCACTGACCATTTGGTCGAATTGCCATATACTCAGGCATGAAATTGGGGATGCAGATCCTGATTGATGTTGAAGACTTATTATCGAAAGTATCCCGCATAAGAATCATCTATTGAATTTAGCCTTGACACAACCGTTGAAGCAACACGTCAGTTGAGGATGTTATTTCAAAGGGTAGCTCTTTCCATGTATTGCAGATATCCTTGAGCGCATTTGTGTTGGCTCACATCTGTCAAGCTATTTACATAGCAACATTAAATGTAATCATTATAACTGCAGTATTTACGCTTGCATCAATCCTTTCACATACAGTTTATCACCAGAGCAGCTGAGCCTTACCTTTGGGCTAAGGGCCCCTTCTACGCATCACGCAAAGATGAGTACTAGAAATTCACCACAACGCCCCTCAAACATCGTCACGGCAACTGAGAGCCATGCTCAAGCTCTATCTGTCTCGACGCAACCCAATTTGGCCCGGAGCTCCGCAACCGGGTCCCTCAAATTTATCAAAGTGGGTGAACGGTATTCGAGCGGATACACAGAAGAACACGAGCGGCAACGCCAGCATAGGCCTCCCACTCCGACTCATTCGTTTGGCCCACCTCGAACGTGGCAAGTTGGTCCATATGTATCAGCCCAAGGAGAGCCTACTTCTTCATCTCAAGGGCAACCTTCCTCACTTTGGCGGCCAAAGGGACATTCTTCATGGCAATTGGACTACGAACAAGAAACACAGCCCCATACCTCGAAGCTTCAAACTAAGTTGAAGCATGATTCATGGTCGCCATCATTGCTCGGTGGTATCGGTATACGGATCGCAGGAGCAATATCTTCAATAAGATCGTCAAGTAGAGACGAAGTCAAGGGCTCAAGGCCTCCTATCGGCAGAAGCACATTCTCTCCTCTCATGACCAGCGATACGACATCCCCAAGGGTTGATGACAGAACGCAGGCCACACTCACAGCTCGGCAGTCCAGACTCCCACTGCCAACCAAGTTCAACGCCATGAAGGGTCGAGCTGTAAGTGGACATTCAACGAAGTCTGTAGCGGTAAGGATAGTGTCCAAACCACCTGGAAGTGATGCTATCCAGAGTTTTCCTCCGTTCATGATGACCGGAATACTTTTGAATCCTCATTTGATGAGACGCCGTGGCGCGATCGCTGCACACACCTCAGATTCAAACAATGACTTGACAGTAGGTGTTGAGTCTGGCACGCATAGCAAAGCCTCTGAACTGAGCGATCGAAAGAAAGGCAAGCAGAAAGTCCAGCCTACGCACAATGAGCGTCAAGACTCCGTATACCTATGGAACACGCAACTTGGTAATCCCATTCAGATCGATAGTCCAGCCAAGATAACATCATCTCTAATCAGTCAGGGACTGCGAGATCTCCATCGTCGGAGTATTCTTAGGGAGAAAGCCACACTCGCGACTGACTCTGTCGAAGCACCTCGAGCGCCGCTCACATCAAGACCAGTCTCATATTGTACGCCTGTAGTAGAGGAAGACTTGGACAACCGCGATACAACCCGACAGACCAGACGGGCAGAGTTTGATAGTGATTGGTACGATGAAGATGCGTCGGATGGCACTTCGGACGACGAAAACTCGCCTATCGACGACGACGGTCTTTCGAAGGGCTTCTGGGATGAGAACTTGACCCCGGGTGGTCCATCGTACATGAGGAAGCCAGACTCGAGACGGGAGTCGTAGGCGACAACGTACTCAGATATCGGCAGTGATGATGCAGACGACGACAATCTTGGGCCACATTCAGTAGCAGTCGAAGCCAAGAAGTCTCAAAAACGTGCCAATCGTCGAGCATCAGGATCGTACGATGGACTCGGAGTCGCTGATCCTCCAAGGTCAAGTGGTTGGCTTGACGCCCCCATCCCAGACGATCCTTTCAAGTTGTCGCCGGGTACTGTCGTCGGACATCTTGCAAAGGGTGTGACCTCTCCAACCGCATCTCAACGTCATTTCGTCCACCAACGTACTGCTATGCCATCCTCTGCCGTTGAACATGCTAAGCAAGTCCGGCACACACAGCTTAGCAACGCAAAACAAGACGAAGAGCGGGCTGATCGATTCAATGCACCACGCAGACAACAGGATGACGAGCATGTCAATGCCGGCTTCTACGATCAGATGCAATTCCCGAACGAACTACAAGTCAATACTCGAGACGAGTCTCCAGATCAACATCGGCCAGGGGATTGGAGAGGAGGTGACCGCATGGGTGCTGTTGGATTCGTGAAGCGAATACCAGGAGTGACGAAAGAATCCAAGTTGAAGAGCGAAACCTCAGATACACTGAGCGCATCAGGGAACAGAGCCAAGACGAAGAATGTCATCGCATCGAGAAATCTTAAGATCCCTGGAAAGAACACAAACCCAAAGAACATAAGCAAGCGGAAGGTCTCGACTTTAACAAGGTCTTCGGGCAAAAACTTTCAAAGAGTCGCTACCTCGAGTGGCACTAGCACCATCGAAAAGCTAGTGATTAAAAGACAACCGAAACACAAGGAGAACAGGCAGCCTGCCACAACCCAGTCACATCCCTTAGTTGCTAATCCTGATGAGCCCACCTCCATCAAACAGAAAGTGATCAGCAACACACAAGCCCGACGTGGACATACCAGTATTGGGAGCCCATTCGACGCACGTAATCTTGACCAAACGCGTCCTTATGATGATTCAGACGACGATAGTGGGCCACCGCGGCCAAGAGTCATCCACCCACCCAGGCGACTTCGTAGAGCACGAGAAAGTAAACAGCATGATCAAGAGAGTGGCTCGCAACGAAAGTGGCCGACCACGGACGCAGAACAACTTGACTTCATTGCGCAGGAAGCGCTTCAATCTAATCTTGCAGCAACGAGTCCGATCCGATGCTCAGTGCTGAAGATCGAAACTCACTCGAGGTCTGAGCCTTGTGCTGAAACAGCGGCCCCTGGTGTCTCGAGTGGCACACACACTCCAACTTCACAGTCGTATTTGCAGTCGAGAGTATTGTCGTCGTCACCTTGGCAGTATCCCGCAAGAAAGCTGTTCATCGAAGACAATACTACAGCACATTTGGCTAGTAACAATCCTTACAGACGGTTATGCGATGCCGTGCCAAATCGCAGGCAAAGCTACAACTATCCCACTGGGCACCGTCGGAGATATAGTGCTTTTGGTCAGACAGATGAGGATCGAAGAGCAGTTCTGGATGATTTGAGACTGGCAGATGATCCTCGGACTGGTTTTGGTACGCACCATCGACAACGACGGAACACTGCCATTCATTCGTCTATAGGGGGCTGGTACCGCATGACCATGGCCAACTTCGCACGTGAAGTAGTCTTCACTAACAGTTATGCAAATGATGAAAGCAACCCGTTCCATGAGATAGAGACTCCGTTGCAGTCGGGCGAGGAAGATCATCTCTCAACTGCCAGAGATGAGACATCAAGAGCAGAAGCGGACTCTCAAGCTGCTCTCGATCGAATTAATGCATGGGAATTAGAAGCAAGAGCCCAGCTTGACGATATCCACACTCTTGATAGTGGGTCATTATCTCACGCACCGTTTACCGAGAGGAGTGTCCAATGGAATTCTCTAAGCCCTGGATCTAGCAGGGGAGGTTTGAGGCATATCAGGCGTGTAAGGCAAGCCAGCAGAGGTACCTCTGCTCCCATTCGTCCTTGGGGTCCGTCCATGGTCGGCCTATCAGCAAATACCAGCCCAGCTGTTTCCATGTCAAACATCGCAGAGGACTTTATGAACTGTGAGCCTGACCCTCTCTCTGCGCAAGCTCGGACTGTGCAGACGCCTCCAGGGCTTCGAGGTGGCGGTGAAGAAACACCCTCTCCTTTGATGCAGACGCAACGATACAAGTCCATGGAGATACTCGACACGCAAGGAACCTCTTCCATGCGCGGATCATATTGTGCTTACGAGCCATTGTTGGAAGGGATGATAGACATCTGGAGCAGGTATGAAGACTACGGCTTTTGGAAATCAGATGGTGTAGGTACCCATACAGGAAGCTCGCGAGACATTTACGACCGGCGTGAAGTCATGCAAAGGCGCAGCAGTCCTTGTTACGATGACGACCCTTACACCGAGATCTCCCAAATGCCAAGCCCGGAAGGCATAGGCTCCTGCGCAATGGAGCAGCAGCAAGGCCTCAGATTTTCCATCCAAAAGTCCATATCATCACGGCGCCAGTCTCAGAGGTATAGATCTCCGACGCCAACGTTCAAAAGGAAATCAGGTCCTTACAGGCAGCGTTGGCAGTCATACCCATCAATGAGAGGCGGTGCTGAAAACTCGCCCGAAGGCTCGCCAGCACCGCAACGTGGTGGCACAGACAGTCCTTCATTTCAACAAGCTCAAAATGTTCAAGAAGAGCAAGCACGCTTAGGCGAAATACCAGACGATGCTCCTTCTGTGGTCTCGACGCAGCCTTTGAGTGATCCTACACAGTCGTGCAGGTCGTTTAGGCATGATGTGATCGGTTCTGCAGAACAAGTTCTCATTAGTGATCGCGAACAGATTGGACTGATCCCTCCAGCGCATCTTCCTGATATCGAGCCTTATGTCAGTCCGAGTGAGTGGTTGAATGGAGGCTCTGTGCCCGCCAGCTCACCCTCTCCTTTCCAGGGAAATAGAAGTTCTTCAGACACACCGCAGATTGGTGGTACAGACACGCACAATATGACCACTTCCGATGAAACTGCAGAGTCCGATTTGCGTCCATCGTCGAACAGCCCTCCTGCCGAACATCTTGACTCTCGGGACAGGCACGGTGAGCGCGACCAAGGCCACGAACCAAAGACCCCGCCTGAATCGGCAGTACCACAGCTTCCATTCACCACTGACAATCACCTAGCGAGCTCAGCTAGCTCCGGGCGAAGACACGGTAATGCCTCATCGCCCGAAGAAGACAGCCACGAGCCCGGGATGAACGACTTGGTTCTGCCAGATGCCACCGAACCACAACAAGTAGACGATGAATTGGACGAGCTTTATGACGATAGTCCTGAAGAAGCAGAGCGGTACCGGCGTGAAGCAGCGGCCAGACTCGCTCTCGCTGGCACGAGTCATCTGCAAAGCGCCGTTCTCACCAATGATGATTCTCCAATAGCACATCCCGCATTGGCGCATCGTGTCGTTTCACTGACGGATATACCACCACCTTGGTTCGAGCGTTTTGGACGCATTGAACGTGCTGGTTCTAGTTGTCTTTTGACACCGCAGAAGAGTGTTCTGACGGCCGGAGAGAAAGCCAGACGCTCTCCAGCGGCGACGCCCAAGAGGGTCACTACATCACCGGATGTTGCTGTATTTCGACCCGCATTGGAAGATACGCATAACGGAGGATTCATGGAGCAATACCCCAGAGAGCGTGCCAGACTCCGAAAAGGTAAAGTTGACCCGCCCATGGTGCCTCGAGGCCTATACCTGACCAAGGATGATTGGGAACTTGGCCGTCTGTATGGTCGGAACAGTGACGACTTGGACAGATACGTTCTCAAAGAAGCGCTGGGTCACGCTGATCCAGTGTCCGCTTCGAGAGCCGCTACCATTGTATCCGAGAATGCCTCGACCGAGATTTCTGAACATAACGAACAGCCTAGTGAATAGTATGCACCAAGGGCCAATCCCATCCGTCGAGACCCGGACAATGCATTTCTGAGGAGTGGTAAGATTAGGCCTGGGACTGAAAAGCTCTCAAAGTTTCCAATCGACACAAATTATCTCAGAAAAGCAGCGAGAAAGTTTTCTCCAAAGTCTACTACACGCGAGAAGGAACGTCAAGCAAGGCACTCGGAGATTGCAATCGCGGCTAGCAATGCTTCGCAAGATCACGGAGATAGCAAAACATTGTCGCCGGAAAAGGGCAGAAAGGGATCAGCCAGGACGTTGTCGGTTTCTCCAGCAGTAGACAAAATCGTCAACGTCGCCAAGGATGCCAAAGTCGCCCTCAAGGGACTGTTGAGCGCGAAGAAGCGAGCGTCATCAGCGGCCGGGCGACCGCCAGGGTTTACACTCGTCTCTAGAAGCTCAAGGCGTTCAACGTCAGCCCTTGAACCCTCCTCCATCGGCGCCGGACGTCTTGATGAGGACCTTCCATTGCCGCCTCCAAGATATGAAGCCGATACACCACCGCCTCCCGTTGAAGCGACAGAGCGGTTTGAACCGGTCCCAGCGCCAGCGCCATCTCAGCTACTCGTGGACCGACTACACCAGCGTGATAGTGTTGAAAAGCCCCACAATGATCCCCAATTTATGCGCAGAGTCAGGCGTCGTCAAGAGGAGACAAATAAGGTAGATGTAGATGAGGTCCCAGAGGTATATGACAGCCCAGGGCCAGACACCGCCAGCGCTGCGTACTTTCAAGATGTGTCTCTTTGGCTAAGGCAGCGCAATCAATACTTGGAGAATCGCAGGATGCTGAGCGACGATGGCTTGCGGGCCCGAAGTTACACCCATCATGATGTACAGGCATATGAACCTCGTGCCCCTGGTATAGATGAGTCTTACCAGGGCAAAGGGAAGGGACGGGCTACTCATGGCCCAGAAGCTCAAAAGGCTTATGTAGGCTTCGTTGATCGGCGGATCAAGGAGACGAGTGTTGATATTAGAGAATTGGGAGACGATGATTCCGACGACGAATATCCAGAGCTGCAGCAAGCACTGCTGGACTCGCGTCACGTCGGACCGGCTATGACTGGGGAAGCGAATGAAGGCAACAACGCAGGCCCATCACGACCAGCGACGATTCGTGGTGACACTTTCGCGCGATCTGCAAGCCAGGACAAAGCGAACGAGACAAAGATAGAAGCGGCAGAAAGAGGTATGTTTTTATCGTGAGGTAGGTGATGCCTTTCTGACCGATACAGAAGAGGAAGATAAGCACAAGCTAGACCTGAGAGGAGGCGGATTGGAAATGGAATCCGCTTTGGAACAGCCTTCGCGTTTATCCCTGGTAAAAAGTCCCAAGTATCGCCGTTTTCGTGAATCTAGCAGCGCGAAAGGTGCGTGCTCAACCCAGACTCTCGATTTGCGTCGTGTGAGATGGCGTTGATAAATATTCATAGCCGCGTCAACGGATGACAATCAGGCACCAGCTCGTTCTCATTTCCGACCACCGTCCAAGTTGAGACCAGGCTACCCCGAAACAGGTGACAGACGAATTGATGCTCTCTTATCTCTCACAAAACTGACATGCGCATCAGATGAGACATCAGTCAATAGAAGCTCGACAAACGCGCAAGCACAATCTTCAAACACCTTCTCCAAGCTCACAACAAACCAGGTCAAAATGGGCAGGAGAATGCGAATCAGGAAAGTAGCTATCCGTCCTTCATTAGCCAGAAGCACAGGTCCGCTGTTCGAGGCAGATCCTCCTCCAAGTCGAGACGATTATAGCTCGGACTTCGCATCAGACGACGGTGCAGTAGCCGAGGAAGATGAGGCACTCACATTACAGGCTCACGATGGCGCATCTGATGGGCTGCACGTAAGAAGTAGAACGCCAATGGAAACGCTCATAGACGACGTCGAAGACTATGCCAGCCAGCAAGAGCCACAAACAAATAACGCCACAATCAACAGCTACAGGCATCGCGTCCATAATTTTGGCTCGCTCTCCATGCTCCCTGTTTGGGACAGCAAGACTGGAGAAGCAGTGGTGCCTCTGGTAGACGGAAGCGGTCATGAGCGCGCTCGACGTCGAGGTTCTGAAGAAAGAAGTCAGGTTCAGCGAAAGGAGATAGGTGCTGAAGCAGACGGGAAACAAGCAGGTAAGGTACCTTACCTTCACCAGTCCTCATGGCTCTGTCGTCAGATTCGCGCCAAGTCCTTGGAAACCCCGCAACGCCTTCCGCGATTCACAGATTCGAATGATGAAACAAACTGACTCGGGTGGACCTCACAGCTGGAGAGCAACGATGCCAAGGCGCTTTTGAAGCGGAGATCGCAACCAAATGCGACTCTCCTGTCAACAGTGATTGCAGTCAAGATTTCAACAAGTGTGTCGAAAGTGGTCTTTCCACCAGGTTTAGCGTTGGAAATTCAGAGGGAAGGGCAGAATCCATTGAGCCAACTGCATGTTTTCCGGAAGCAGTAGCGACTGAGCAGCTGTCCTCAACTCCCGAATCTCCTCCTTCTCCATCGCTCTCGTCATCTGAATATCGCAACCAAGAAGATGGTCCCATCTTGACTAAAGACGCCGCTGGACCCGAGCCAAGCCCCCGTCGCAAATACAAGCCTAAAACGGTCGAGGAGCTTGTCAGAAACACCAAACATCCTCGCAAACTAATAAAGACAATGGCTGCGCCCAACGGCATGAACATGAACCCTGGCCCAGGCGCCCCTTACGCTCCAGGTGGAGGCATCTTTCCCAATGCTGGACACCACAACGATGTCCAACACATATGGAAGCTCGTCGAGGAGCTGAGTGGAGCGCTCCAAGCCAATCGCCAGCAATACGAAGAATTGCAAGAGAGTATCACAAGAGGACAGGTACGAAAATCAGGGCACTCGCTTGATGAAGAAGAAGAAGAAGAAGAAGAAGAAGAAGAAGAAGAAGAAGAAGAAGAAGAAGAAGAAGAAGAAGAACAAGACGACGATGATGAGGAGTGTCACATACAATCATTAGTGTGGAGTCTTACTTTTTGAGTAGCTTAGACCCCAAGCACAGGCGCAACAGCCGCAAGAGAATGGAATGGTAAATGGAGATAACGGTATGACACTCTCGTTTTTGGCTCAGGAAGCGTATTGAAGCTAGCTCTTGCTTTTACGAGACTCGGTCGCCTCTGCTGAAGTACACCTTTCACCTTTCTTTCAACTAACCCAACCCATAGCATCCCACTTGCCGTCTCCCGACCAACATGACCAACGACCCACCTCGGCCACCGAAAGCGCTACTCAGATCGCTCACCTGACCAACCAGCTCACTACAGCTCAATCCAGCATCTCCGATTTGACAACGCAATCCCATAACCAAGACAATCTTCTCACCACCTATGAAGCCTCTCTTCAAGAAATCACCGCCCGCCTTAGGCAGTACGCCTACGACCAACAAAGCCATACCATCTCACTACATGCCCACTACAATCGCCTTCTCGAGCAGTCACGCAACGAAACTGTACAGGCCCAGCTGGTGCATCAGGCATGGCAGGCTGGACTCGGCAGATTAGCTGAGGGAGTAAGAGAGGCCTACCAAGGCGTTGAAGAAAGTGCTGCCGGACCTAGACGCAAGATCGCTGCGCTTAAGAGCGAGAATCGTACCCTCAGGAAAATGGTTGGCTGGGAGGAGGCTGAGGATGACAGTAGTGGGGACGAGGACCTTGCTGACCATCTACCAGGCGCACTTCAGGAGAGGGGAAGGCCTGCTTTGGGACATTTGCAATGATAGAACAAGACAGACTCGGGCGCCGCGCTGCTGGTGTAAGATTGATGCGAGATTGCGTCGAAAGGAGACGAATGGCTTTGAGAAGTACCTGGGCACAGTCAGTACAGTGTCCTCAGCTCGTTACTGCATAGCATGGAAAGCATCACTTTGGAAGCATGGGAGGAACACGGCGTTCTTTTGGTCGTTGATTTCGGGGCAGGAGATATCCATGGAAGCGCATGCATGCATAGCCTGGGAAGCAAAGTGCTTATCTTTCCCTTCTGCAGGTCTAACACAATTCATTCTCTCTACATGCGATTTCCAGCCTACCCCTACCTATAGCCTTCATCAATTCTTGGCTTGGCATCGCTTGCCAGCAGAAGGCCGCCGCGATAGGATAGCAAGATATACGCATGCATGCAAGCTGAGAACCTGATACGTATAATGTCAGCTTACCGAGAGACGCGGAGAATGCGCCAATGATATTCCGGCAAACGGACACCAATTGACTCACAGTACATCTTAACTTTGACTCGCTGATGGGTCTCTGATGTCCAGCCTTGTTACGGGTCAGCTTACCAATTCGCCTGGTTAGATCCGTGAGCGATACTCTATATAAGCCGGACCATCTGAGAGTGATACCCCAGATTCAACACTCCTGTAGTTTCGATACCTCACCGCTCAAGTAAGACAAGAAACTCGACGCCACCATGTCCACAACCGCAAGCTGCTTCTGCGGTGCAGTCCAACTCGCCTTTGTAAGTAACCCACCTAACTTGCCGTAGAACAAAATCAATATCGCGAGACATTTATGTATCGCAATAACTCATCCAACCACGTCCACAGTCCCTCGAAGGTGACAATCTAGTCGACTCCTTCATCTGCAACTGCACAGATTGCCACAAGATAACCGCCTCAGCATTCGCCTCAAACTTCATCATCAAGGACGACACGCTCAGACACGTCAAGGGCGCCGACAAATTGACCAAGTACGCGCGCTCGGAGGACATCGCTACCGGCAACACAATGACGAATTATTTCTGCAAGGATTGTGGTACGCTGCTGTATAGAGTCAGTAGCGGGTTTCCTGGCAAGAGCATTCTGAGAATCGGCACTGTGGATGATTATGGGGTGCAGAGCACTAGGCTTAGGCCTAGGATTGAGCAGTTCACTAAGGATCGTGTTGACTGGTTGGGTGGTGGGGTTGGGGTTGAGCAGGTGGAGGGGAATTACTTTGTTAGTAAAGCGAATCTGTGAGGCAAGGGTTGGGTGGGAAAGAGATTATGTGGTATGAAATAATGTTTGCTTTCTGGTCTTCAGGGATGTTGGACTTGTCGATTGTTATACCCAGGTGTGTATAGACATATACGCTGGACACGATATGACGGCGAGTTACTGTGGACAGGGTGCCGTTCACATGACATCGAGGTTTGCCTAAGTTCTACTCATTTATGTGTCTTGTGACGACACAGTCATGTAATCGGGTACGGAAGCGTGTTGTCCAGGAGAGTTTATCCACCTATTATGATATAGATTCGATTGGCCTGTTTGCATTGTATAGTAGAAAGACCACAAGTTCTTCTAGAAGCACTCATTCGTTTATCACAAGATCTCTTGGCAGACCATCATCATGCATGTGATGACTGACGACACGCCGAGCCGAGATACTCGGAACTCCAGATCTACCTACATCCCATCCCCAGCTTTTGTGAACATCATGATCACAAGCAACAGGTCAGCTTCATAGAAACATATTTCTTACTTCTGCTCTCCGACTCTTTTAACTTTTACTTTACACTTCCTTTATACTTCATACCCAAGATTAAAGAATCTATCAACATGGCCAACCAAACAGGCAAAAACAGCTCCGGTATGCATTCACAGGCATTATTGCCTCCGTCACATCAAGTTCCCCTTTCTTACATTACACAGCACGAGATCGTCTTTCTCAGGTTTCCGACCATCTTCGATCCTCAGAGGCCGACTTGCCACCAAACAAAGACAACATTCTCCGCAAACATCCCGACGACATTGTAGTAACAGCCGCGCTACGTACTCCTCAAACCAAGGGTGGCAAGGGTGGCTTCAAAGACACAGCAGCAGCCGACCTCCTCCACGGCGCTTTCGTGTCTCTCATAGAGCGTAGCAAGATTGACCCTTCGCTTGTCGAGGACATTGCAGTCGGCTCAGTACTACCTCCCGGTGGAGGTGCCACTGAATTCAGAGCTGCCGCTCTTGCTGCTGGCTTCCCGGAGTCTACTGCTGTGCACAGTCTGAACAGACAATGCAGTAGTGGACTCCAGGCTTGCGTTGAGATTGCCAATGCCATCAAGGCTGGCACTATCGATATTGGTGTCGGTGCTGGTGTTGAGAGTATGAGCCAGAACTACGGGTACGTTCACACTTCCACACATTGCTTGCGTTATTTCTGGATCGCCATACAAAAGTCCACATCCTAATCATTCGTGCTAACCCGCTCCCAGACCCGGCGCCGTAAGCGAATTCTCGCCCCTCCTAGAAAACCACAAGGCCGCAGCCGATTGCAAAGTCCCTATGGGAGTCCTTTCAGAGAACATGGCCAAAGACCGCGGTGTCGCCCGCAAAGACCAAGACGAATTCGCCGCTCGTTCATACGCTAAAGCCCTCCAAGCACAAAAAGATGGTCTCTTTGACCAAGAAATCGCTCCCCTCAAAGTCAAGTGGACAGACCCCAAGACTGATGAGGAAAGGGAGATCACAGTGTCGAAGGACGACGGCGTACGTCCAGGCGTTACCGCTGAATCTCTAGCTAAGATTCGTCCTGCCTTTGCCAAAGACGGTTCCATTCACGGCGGCAATGCTTCTCAAATCTCCGACGGTGCAGCGGCAGTCCTTCTCATGAAGCGCAGCACAGCAGAGCGTCTCGGTCAAACCATTCTCGGCAAATATGTCGCTTCCTCAATAGTTGGTGTTGCCCCCCTTCTCATGGGTATCGGTCCATGGAAAGCAATTCCCGTGGCCTTGGAGAAAGCAGGCATCGCTGCCGACGATGTGGATATCTTCGAGATTAACGAGGCTTTTGCATCTCAATGTCTATGGTGTATCAAAGAGCTCAAGCTTGACGAGAAGAAGATCAATCCCAAGGGTGGAGCTATTGCCTTTGGACACCCACTCGGTGCTACAGGTGCCAGACAGGTGAGCACATTGCTCTATGAGCTGAAGAGGCAGAAACAGAAGATTGGAGTCACCAGTATGTGCGTGGGTACTGGTATGGGCATGGCTGCTGTTTGGGTGGCCGAGTAGAGTAGCCCGTGTATGACTAGAAATGCTATGGCATGCATGAGCACTTATGAACGGCTTGGATAAATGCCATATCTACATCGAAACAGTGAGACAACCGGGTATCTCAAGATGTCCAGCGCTCCTCAGCGCATTGTATTCTCCAGTCACATAGATATGCTACCACATCATGGTCTGGCGGGCAAGGCAACGGGTCGTACCACTGCGGTACCTGTTTGCTGGAAGAGGGAGCATGGGCATGGTTTGATATAGCCTAAGCGAGAACAGATTTAAGCCCGCTGTTTCCCCACTGAAGTTTCTCCGCCTGCTCCACAATAATATTCCCGTCATATTGTTTCTCCAGATACGTCACGCGACTAAAAGCTGTACCACTCTCCTCCAAAAGACTTTCAATTATTTGCAAGAGCTTACCAGCCCTGTCCTTCTAGCCATCAACTGCCAGATGGGACAGAAGTCCGCGGATGTGCTCAGTCCATTACATGGCTATGGAAATAGTCTTGGTTGTGGGATCGACTCTTCCTCCGCGGTCGGAACTCAATGCCAATGCAGATCACCTGAATCTACGGTCCTCTCGTCATCGTGCAATGCCGACCCCCCATCGTCACGCAGTGATACAGTCACCAATGTGTAGATCTTGCATGGCCCAGAAACCTTCTTTATCCACATCGACAAGTATCGGACCGACACATGCATCTCAGAGATCAATGGAAGAGATTGCGGCTCATGCCCAGCCTACCCCGCCGTTCATGTGGGTAGTAGCATCAAGAACTATTATAAGAGGGGCAAGTACGCTGCTATTTGTTGGTTGCCATCAAGCCTTTCTATTTCCATAGATACTAGTCATGCTGTCGCGAGCCATTCTTAGCAGTACTGTGCTGCTTGCAGGTAATGCCGCTGCCGCTAACTTCCTTTCCAATGGCCTTGCTGTCACTCCGCAAATGGGCTGGGTAAGTCTTTTCGTACAGTCGAAACTCTGCCTGCAATGCGGGCTGCATATTGCCTATTTCCCCTCGTGGGACAACCTGCATGCTGATTGCTATAAAGAACACCTGGAACACATTTGCTTGTGATGTAGACGAAGACCTCCTTCTAAGCACTGCTCGAACGCTGGTAGATCTTGGTTTTCGTGATGCTGGATATCACTACTTGGTCTTGGACGATTGCTGGTCCGATGGCCGTACCGCAAATGGTACACTACAGCCTGATGCTACCAAGTTTCCCAACGGCATGAAGTATATTGCAGACCATATCCACACTCTGGGCATGGGTTTTGGCATGTACTCTGATGCTGGAGCATATACTTGTGGCATGTATGCCGGAAGCTTGGGACACGAAACAACGGATGCAAAAACTTTCGCCAGCTGGGGTGTTGACTACCTAAAATACGACAACTGCTACAACCAAGGCCAGAGTGGGACTCCCCAAATTACATACGGCCGATACAAGACCATGAGTGATGCCCTCAATGCCACTGGCCGACCGATTCTTTACTCCATGTGTAATTGGGGTGAAGATGGCCCCTGGAACTGGGCGCAGTAAGTCGTGATTCTCGTTGAGATCATGAGGAAAGACTAACAACATCACCAGGACTATGGCCAACTCCTGGCGCATGTCAGGCGATATCTATGACTCCTTCAACACACCCGACATCCGTTGTCCTTGCACTGATGCCTACGACTGCCTTCTTCCAGGTTATCATTGCAGCGTGATGAACATCCTGAACAAGCAAGCTGCTTTCCCATCAAAGTCACAACCCGGCGCCTGGTCTGACCTAGACATGCTCGAAATTGGTAATGGTCGCATGAACGACGACGAATACAAGCTTCATATGACAATGTTAGTAGCTCAATGTACATACCCTAGTGTTTTCCTATGCTAACAACTCTCAAAGGTGGGCAGCGACCAAATCTCCCCTGATTATAGGTGCTGATGTCCGTTCCCTGGACGCCAACGCGTACTCTATTTATACCAACCCTGCCGTCCTGGCCATCAGTCAAGACCCGACCGGCTCGTCTATTGTGCGACACTGGCGCTATTTTGTCGACCCCGATGACAATGGCCAAGGTGAAATCTCCATGTGGTCCGGCACATTATCCCAAGGGGATTACATCCTCGTCCTACTGAATGCTGCAAACAGCAGCATGAGTATGAACGCGACCCTCGCCGATATATTCATCGACAATGGCGGCGCCAAATCAACAGAAGCCCAACAGTCCTGGGATCTTTACGACATTTGGGGAAACCGCATACCAAACTCCACTGCAAACCTGATTTTAGATTCCAACAGCACCATGGCTGCTATGAACATTACAAGCTATTATTGGAATGCCACGGAGACGAGTTTCGCGGACGGCATTGCAGCGAATAACTCGTTGCTCTTGGGGACCAAGGTGGGATCAGTGGCAGCCCTTGGAACTGTAATGGCAGATGTACCTAGGCATGGTGTTGTTGCTTATCGGATGAGGCCAAATGGCGCGCCTGCTACCCGTAAGAGGGATGAGTTGTAAGGGTCAATGTACGCAAAAGCCTTTGCACCTATGATAGTATAATATGATATGATCTGCTTGAGAAACGAAATGCTATCTCACATTCGAGATTGCTCTCCAAGACATGACTCTACCTGTCAAAGGATCTCAGACCCCCTTGTCCAATGCTGCAACTGTGCCTACCTTATTGAGATAACTCCGAATCGAGTTGATGAATCCCCCCCTGCTCGGGGGATCCGGAGGCCGGAGGCTCGGCGCCCAAAAAACGCCGACCTCGCCTTGTGACTTATTCCCCATACCACGAAACTTCTACTAGCTACTCGTAAACAAGAGCCTTTAATTTCCGACAAGCAAAGCGCGCGGGAAAAACAAAAAGCGGCATGGTAAGTACCTTAAGCAATTGAAAACACAACCGAGCAAAATCAGAAGGAAACCGGATTGGCTGAGATTTGTCGGCACACAAAAAGGTCCACGCAGACGCAGCGAATTTCGAGGCCGGCGTGACCAAGGCCGAGGCCTATGGGCAGGTCTTGGAGCAAGCACGTGCTCTATTTGGTGGACAGAGAAATTGGGTATGTACTTTACCTTATGCATGCGATTTTCAGTCTTGAGATTTGGATATCATACCTAGGATTCGGTGGCTGATGGGGATAGGTCTGGTATATATAATTTCCGCTGATACGGTACACAAGTGAGATGCGAGGACTAATGCTTTGCTCAGCAATCTCGCGAACGCGGCTTCGCTTCTCTGGCATGCGTTGCATGCTCTGCCTTCACCGTCAGATGCCGTGAATTGGGCTGGCTTTTACGTGCTGCATCCTTCTAGGCCTGGGCAGTTGCTTCTTGGCCCTTTTCAGGGGAAGGTGGCTTGTCAGAGTATTGCTTTCGGGAGGGGGGTTTGCGGTGCTGCGGCCAGGGAGGCCAGGACGATGCTTGTGCCTGATGTTGAGGTGTTTCCGGGTCATATTGCTTGTGATGGTGATTCGCAGAGTGAGATTGTCGTGCCCATTGTGCAGGGTGGGAAGGTATGTGAACCTGATACTGTTGGATGGCGAATGGATCGGACGGATTGTTGACCGACTTAGGTGGTTGCGATTATTGATATCGATTGCGCTGTGAAGAATGGATTTGATGGCGAGGATCAAACGGCTCTGGAGGAGATGGCGCGGCTTATTGCTGATTCATGTGATTTTTAGGATCAATGCTCCTGTCTGAGAAAGCATAGATCTATGAAAATGCCCCAGGCTAGGAACAGCAAAGGTGGGCAAGTGTGCCTGCGATACCTTCAACGAGTACCGCAGCTCAATCCACACCTTTCGAAAACCATGGAGAGCAAGCGAGCAAAAAACTCGAAGCCGAGAGTGGGATTGAATGATCAGCACTCGGAAGGCTACATTGACGGATTGAAGGAATCCACAGTCAAATCGGGCAAGCGGCCTAGAGAGCCAGGTTGGAGGACGCCAATTCTTGGGAGCGTACCATATACTCCAGACTATCAGGGCTAGAATGAGATAGATGTGGGTAGCGAGTAAGAAAGGAGTACCCGCATGCAGTCTTGGTGCGGCGCTCGGATTCTCAAATGTAGCGTCTCCCAGACAGAGAGCTCGAATGATACATATCTCCGCAATCGTTACTTCCTCGTTGATGAGCCCTTGACAGCATTATTTGTCGGGGTACCCACCCGAGAGGAATGTCATATGCTGCTCTTGTACAAGATTCGCGGTTACTAGGCCGGGGAGGACCGTATGATTAGCTTGTCATGAGACTTTCCAAACGACTTTCCTTCTGGACTTGTATGCCTTCATAATTTATACTGTTCGTTCAATACAGCAGTCTGGTGACACTATATGAAACCCTTACCGTCCTCCTTGAGATCAACATGATATCCTATAGTGATCACCGTGTGTAGCATTGCTGATCATGCGTTCATGATCTCGCGAATATGGGGGTCGAGTGAGCAAGCATTGTCCAATGCAACACTCTAGAGGCCTGTACTAAATTTTAGAACGATCATGTTCCGGAGACCAAAAAGGGCCTCGAGTCAGCACACAGATTCTTACGTTTCATGCGCGAGTCCAGTTCAGATGGTGGTCCCACAAAGGTTACGTAAAACTCCATTTCGCTTTAAGCTTACTGCCATCTTGACTCTCCTGCAGTCTTTCATTTTCTCCCTCATGACATCACCCTTATTCGGCACGATACCATGACCATAAAGATGCAGCACAAGGCTATGCTGGTGTTCGATCGTACAAGGTTGTCCGCTCGAGAGGCGTACGTTCAAGAGGTGGTGCTCGATAGACAAAAGAGGTAAGCCTGAGTTGAGCAGTATTTTCGAATCATCAGAACTTGGAAAAAAAGGCTTGTGGTTTCAATATTCAGAGCAGCTGCCATTTGTTTTTCTGCCTTTTTCAACAAGAGGCGTTTGCGACGAGCGATTCATGCCGCTACTGTCTGTTTCCTGTCTGTTTCCTTGCCATAACAGCCGGAGGCCTTACACCACTTCCTCGAAGCTGCAGAACCTTGTCGACCGCAACAGGCGATGGCCACTTGTATTTCTCGTTTGACAAGACCCAGTCTGGACGCAGCAGAGACTCGAATAGAACCCCACTTTCCCCGGTATAGGAAGGTGCGTCCGTTTCCATGGCTTCCACGTAGCGCTATCGGACCAGTTTCCCGCCTCCTTGCGGGGTAGGTCTTTCCCCCACTTTCTTCTAATAAAGTCCAAGTCTGGGAAAGATTTGAGAGTAAATACACCACTACCTTCACCTTACTACTCAATAACACATAGAGATCAAGATGCCCGCTCCTCCTTACCGCGCCGAGCACTTGGGCTCTCTTCTGCGCCCCCAATTCCTCCTTGACAAGCGCCATGCCGTAGACACGAAGCAAAGTGACAAGAGTGAACTTGGTCCCCTTGAGGACAAGGCCATTCTTCAAGCAATCTCCCTCCAGAAGGAATGCGGCTTCCACGCTCCGTCTGATGGCGAGTACCGCAGACACATGTTTTGGGGGAACTTCTTCCCTACCTTGAACGGATTCGAGGAAGTCTCCAACCCAGACCCAAAGATATTCAGACAGTACGCCCCAGATATTGCTGCTTTCTTGGAAGAGGAACATGTTCCTGGCGAGACTGTCATTTGCACGGGAAAGATCAGTCACACTGGCAAGAGTAGTTATATGAAGGAGTTGGAGTACATGAAGAGCCAGATTCCCGAAAGCGAATGGGGTAGCATCAAACTTACTCTCGCTGCTCCCAATTGGTAAGTACTACCTTGTAATTGAATAGAGAAGCCCAATGCTGACTAGTCATTCAAGGTACCATTTCAGGTATCTCGAAGGCCTTGCCTTCCCTAAGGAGGTCTATGCTAATGACGAGGAATACTTTGCCGATATTGCAAAGGCATACAGACAGGAGCTTCAGATCTTGTACGATGCCGGTCTGCGAAATGCACAGGTCGACGACCCCAACCTTGCCTGTACGCTCCCCGCGTGTCTTTATATCAGAGGAGTCAACCCACTAACCCGAAACCTCCTAGATTTCTGCTCCGAAGCCATGCTGGCCGGCTGGGCCAAAGACGACCGCAACACCAAGACAGCCGACGAAATGTTCGACGCTTACATAAAATTCTACAACCAATGCTTCAAGCGCCCCAGCGATTTCCACCTGGGCATCCACCTCTGCCGCGGCAACTTCGTCAACTCCCGCCACTTCTCCGAAGGTGGCTACGACCGCATCGCCACCAAACTCTTCACCAAACTCGACGTCTCGACCTTCTACCTCGAATACGACACCCCCCGCGCCGGCGGCTTCGAGCCCCTCAAGGCCCTCCCAACCGGCAAATCCGTCATCCTCGGCATCGTCACCAGCAAATTCCCCACCCTCGAAGACCACAAGGAATGCGTGGACCGCATCTATAAGGCCGCGGATTTCATCGCCCAGGGTCGTGGCGAGAGCAGAGAAGAGGCGCTCAAGAGCATCGGCGTCTCGCCTCAGTGCGGCTTCGCGTCTCATTCCGATGGCAACTTGCTTGGATGGGAGGACATGAAGAGGAAACTTTTGCTCGTTAGGGGTGTGGCCGATGAGATCTGGCCCGGTCAGGCATGATCACCTAAGGTACCTCACTGCGAAACCAGGAAATGGGGTGGACGCCTCTATCTTTGACGAAAAAGGCATGGCAGCGCTCGACACTTTCGGCATAGCTGCTATTCAGGGCCTTTTTCATGACTACGATGATGATGTGAATAGCAGGGGTAACCCCCGAAGCAAAAAGCTCGTTTTCCATCTTGACGACACGAATGTATCGTCTATGCGCTATGCTTTCCCTGTTGCACCGCGTGATACTAGCATCATGATTCAATCGAGTGGATTGTTCTGATATTGATATTGTACTTTTTATCGTAGATTCTTCTATATCGTGGTCGATACCACTCGTGCGCAGGAACGAAACATGTCAACACAGCGTGCTTAGCATGAAACATGTGCTCGAGAACGCCCATGACTTGCCACAGATGAGAGAAAAGGGGGCCAGCAAACCAGACGATCAAAGCACCGATATTTTAGAGCTGTAGTAAAGTGTGTTGCTTTGAATTTTCCAGGCCCATAGGCAAAAAAGAGGGGGCCGACCCGGCTATGCACAGACCAAAGATAATCTCATCTACTGTGTTCTAGAGCGTGCTTAGCACCGGAAACGAAGATAGGCCTTCCCTTGAGCTCGACGCAAATGCAGTTTTGATAAGCAAAGGATTCTCGTCTCTTCTTCTTCTTCTTCTTTTTCGACCTCAAGGAGAATTGCAGGGTGATCTTGCTCTTCCCAGCATCTCCAAGCCCAGGCCATCCCTTCCTTCGTTGACCGTAATCTCCTCGACAGCCTTGACGAGATCGTAAGTAATGCCCTCTCCTACAATGCTGTCTTTCTTGTAATCTTCGTGGTCGTGGACAAAGTGCCTGATCCACTTGGCTGCTGTCCATAGAGAGCCATTGGCACGGCCTCGGATGAGAGCGAGATACTTTGCAATCTCACATCTGGTCTCGACATCGACGTTCATGCTGTTGAGATAGCTTTCGACGAGAGGTATCAGTCCTGGGAAAGCACCTTGGCCGCTGCCGGAACCGTTAGCTTTGTGTTGGCCGTTGATGATTTCGTCGACGGTCATGAGTTCGTACTCGTCATCCACAGCAATCTGAGGCGTCTGGGGCCGACTCATGGGATTAGGGGTCGAAGTGCCCGAGCCGTTCGACCTCGGTTGTCTTGAAGCGAAGGGGTTCTTTCTGAAAAAGAACTTTTGAGTGTTGACAGCATCGCGGATGTGTGCCGTCTCCATGTTCTCCGTAGTGCGGGTAATGGGTATGTAAAAGTTGAGGTCGAAGCTGAGAATGGCCCTTGTGATCAGCACAAGGAAGACAGAGAAGGCAGCATTTTCAAAGTCAGTGATCTGGATCTCCATTGGGCGGAACTCGACTCTCCAGCCAATGTCGTTTCCTGGTGGTGGAGGCTTGAAGCGCATGTGTTGCCAATTGGTGGACTGCAAGTTCTCAAAGTGGTCGACCTTGTCAAGATCTAGTTCCTCAAGATCTTCGGCAAAGACGACAATGGGGTCTCGGATGAAGAGGTGGGCAAAGTGGGTGGCAAGTCGATCGTCCATACCGCCGTCCATGAGCTTCTGCTTCACGTCCTTGTCGATGACGAGGTTTGGATCAAGATAGTCCTTCCTCAAACGTGGGTCGTTTGCAATGTAGGTTGAATTGGAGGCGTATCGGGATTTGGGGATACGCCATCTGTTGTCCTTGAGAGGCTAGGTACTGTCAGCGTGAATGCATAAAAAAAGTCATCTGGCCTGGTCCTACCTTCTCTCCTAACTCTTCAGGTGTCCTGTCATCAACCGCGTTGCCGATTTGGTTCCACCTAACATCGGTGTCGGCGAGGAAGCCCTTGTAGACGGGGGTTGCTGCGGTCAAGGCAAGAAGTATAGGGCCAAGTGGGCTGAGCTGGTCGTACATCTTCCGTCCCTCGTCGATATTCTTTGCCTGGAAAGTGATCTGAAGACAGCAACTTCCCATACCAAAGGCCATGGCATCCATGTAGATGTGATTGTCTTTTGCTGCGCCATTTCGAACATCATCGTCTTCCGGCCAAGTGTGCAGATCATAGTCGACTGTAGGATCCTTGAAGGGCCAGATGGTCTTTTCATCCCTGAAAACAGGTACGTTGATTTCCACTTTTCTTCCTCTTCGTGATCTGATGTTTGCGGCCAGTGTTGGAAAGCGGATGTGGGGGTTGGCAATTTCGTCGGGTAAGAACTGGGATCGCAGCTTATCGCCATTCAATGGATAATCGGGCGTGATTGATCTGAGCTTCTGTCCCAGTCGAGGGAAAGTGGTAAGAGTGATGGGGAATTCACTAGACTCCATGTGCTCTTTTGCGATTACTCGCCTGTGCGTGTCAGGTCAGCCTCCCGACCAAACTCAGGCGCAAATCTACCTTACTCACCTCCACTTCATGTCCTTTTCCACTTCGAGCAAGTCCCTGAACTCGATACCCCAAGGCTTGCCCGGCGTCGTCTCGAGCATGAAGCGACCAAACTCGGGGTGGAAAACCGGGGCAGTCTTGCCCTTCCTGTTCAATCTCTCAGCCAATTGCCTGCAACCGCACGCATGCATTCTCTCCTACTTTGTCTCTCCGACTTGCAGATCCGGCACACCGCCACCTTGTGCGATGAGTTTCTCATCCCTGGCAAGAGCCTCGAGAATATCAGCTTGGCGTAACGAAAGCTTGACTTCGCGTTTCTGATCATCGTAGCAAACAACGAGATACTCGATCTGGCATCGTCAATGCATTGCATGCGCGGGGGACATGTCCTATTGGCGTGTGCCATAACATACCTCGTCGCCCCATAACAACGCATCACGCTCTTTCCCCTTGTTCCTTGCCCATATGGTCAATAATTGGGCAATGCCCCATTCTCTGACTTGATTCGCGGCCTTTTTGGCTTCGGGCCATGCAAGCGGTGTTCCGAGTGCTCTGTTCGCCGTGACCGCATCAGTGGAACTGTTTCACATGCGCTGCCTGCAGGGGTCTGATATTTGGAATCTTACAAGAGACCCATGGCTTCGCTGTGCTTGTGCTACGTGTTGGTGGAATGAATGCGCTCAGCCGAACCAGGTTCCTGCCGCGGCCCGATGGGACAGTTACTCAATTGACAGCTGACAGCAATCTCCGATTTGGATCGGCCGTGTATATCGATCTGGCCGGACGAGGCTTTGCGTCTGGGATACTACCGCATACTGGTCGCAGAAAGGCTAGGTGGGCGTTTCTGAATGTTTCTGAACTTTTCTGGTCGGAGACACCGCGCAGTCGCTCCTTCCGCCAGACGTGCTTTTACTTTCTGCTGACCAACAGACGAGTCAGGGATCCAAATATAACGAGGCGCTGGGTATGACGCATATAATGAGAGATAGTATTGCACGAGAACAGGCGCATGTTCACAATTCTGTATTGCAAAGCTGCCTTAGGCTTACAAATGTTTTCCCACCCCACATGTCGTGATGATGCATCCACGTCCGACAGCGGCCTAGCTTGCCCTTTGTGGGGAAAGTATCCGGAAAGACGTGCCTCGCTATCAGATTTTGACACATGTTTGCAGGTAATAATTGAGCAGACACGAAGAAACATCTCTATAATGAACAGAGACAGGATGTGAACTGCTGCTTCAAGTTTTCGTGAATAATACCAGTCGGATGACACATTCCTTCAAACGGACACATACAGTGTATAGAGCGTCAGATCGATGATGCAATCATGCAATCCAAGTCGCCCCGAAAAGCCAAGATGGGACGAATCGCGAACCACACGATTATCATGAGTTGTTCGGAAGTGTCGGATTATTGGCACAAACACTCTAACGACTTGGTCATTACCGCCTCTGTAATTCCGACACGTATTGGTCACTCCTAAGGAGCGTGACAATCGCTCCTCATATGCCGCGGCGTAACTTCCGAGCTTTCACGATATGGTCTCGTTCGACCAATAAAATCAGCTCCAAACGTCTATACCAGCATTAAAAGTGGGTGCTTTTCGCATGATTCACAGAAAGGATTCCGGAAGTAGGCGGACAATGGGGTTTAAATAACCTTTCTGATCTCATAATCATCTCTGTTTCCAAGATCCAAGATACTGTACTTAATAAGCGTTAAACATCCACGAGTCCATCTGCTTGACCACGTTTACTTGTGTGGCTTTCGCGTGCAAAACACTATCCTTGCAAAATGTCTGAGACACCCGAACCATTCGCTTGGGCCAATCGCTGTACAACTCATCTGATAGTTCAGCCGGCAGACCTACGCCTCAATCCGCCCGAGAGTTATCTGTTTATCCAAGATGGCCTCATCATTTCGTGTGGAGTGCTGTATGCCCTGTGCTATTTCTTTTACATGGCAAGGACATACAGAGACAAGACCGTCGCCGGGCCGGTTGAATTCACGTACGTGCCATCTTGATATTGAGCATCAAGCCAAGGGTCTTAAATCGGCATCCAGTCGGGACGTAGCAAGGCAATCGAAGCAAGATCAACAGTATGCCGTCCTTGCAGAACATTGCTCGGCACTCCGACCGAGCCTGTACCGAGCTTGTAGGGCGCTGCTCGCACAGAATTGCTTCGTAGGCCAGGTTACTTTGCGACTGACCTGCCGTTGAGACTCTTAATATGGTGTCATTCAGACATTCTTCTTTCAAGACTGCGACTGACCATCAACTCAAACAGCTGCGGAACCATGGCGTACGAGCTCTTCTACGCTTTCGCCACAACCTCGACCTCTTTCGAGGTGGCCAGCTTCCTGATCTGGTTCCTTCTGGACTTCACCTTCGCAACCATAGCCATCATATCAGCATATACCCCCGCTCGCAGGCCAGCAGTCATCAAAAGGATGGTTTGTGGCATCCTCTTGAGCCTCGTGATGTTACGTGTCCTGACTCACATGTTCCCCGACGAGCGGGAGCAAGTGACTGCATACTGGACTGGTCTGCTATTGCAGTTTCCTATAGGATGGGGAAGCTTGTACTTGCTGCTAAGGCATCGTAATACCAAAGGCCAATCATTGGAGATATGGTGGGTCACTCGCCATTTTGCGCTATAATAGCTTGCTGATATTTGGTTGTCCAGGCTCACTCGGTACCTAGGATGCTGGACCGCATATGGAGTCTTTGTATGGAGATATATAAATTTCCCGGAGAACTGGTCCTATGTTGGCTCGGTGTGGAGTGTAGGCATCATTGTTTTGACCATGATTCCGGAAACTGTGTTTCCATTCGTTTATATATGGGTCCATAAGGCGGAAAAGGCCAAAGTGGCATGAATGGCAATTGCGAAAGCAAAATGGCATGAATAGAGTCGTGGGAGCATATGAGAGACCCCTTCACTTGACGCTTGTCTAGAAAGTCCTGATAGCTTATTATCAGGTATAACAATGTAGCCCCCCTTCCCCGATCGCTGTGGCTAGCGCAAGAAGGCAGCAGATCGATCTGAGACCTGTTAAACGTTCTTCATTACATTATGTCGGTCAACAGCAAATACTGTACAGGCTGGTAGGTTTGGTTAGTGTGACCCGTGTGGAGAACCTATTCCTACATCTGCTTTGGCATGAACCTAATTTGGACTGGCAACTTCGCAGCAAACGCTCTAATCGTTAGTAAGTATGGAGAAGTAGGTATCCACACACAACGCATGACCCACTGGCTCAATCGGATGTGGATCTCCTGTATGCTTGTGGATCTTGCAACACAATACAATACTACCTGAGGCTATTGCCACCGACTCTTGTATGCTAGAGCATATATCGGACGCTGTGTCCTCAATCCGCGGCGATCAAAATCATGACATGAGCCGGAACTCGGTTGCTCCAGATTTCCGTTGGATCCGAGCGTACACTGCATAGCCTCTTCTGGGGCTTCCTCGCGTATACTTTCATCTTGACTTTTCGTGGTGTCAGAGTGATGCATCTCCCAGAACTAGGCTATCGTACTTTGTTCAAGCGCGCCGAGGACTTTTGCAAGGTAAACGTCCCATCCCATGCAGCCGATCTCGTTTATCGTATCGTACTACTCGTAAAGTACTCCGGATTGCGTAACCTCAAGTGGTGCTCGTATTTATGGGATTGATAATCGAAAGTAGCGCATCTATAAGCACCATTACGCGTTGTCCGTAACCTCGTATCCGACGCAGTGGGACCTAAATCTCATCGAAAATCTGTTCTCCAATCGTGTGCGAACAACATTGGTGCCATTAGGTGGGGACTTCCTAAAAAGAGGCATAACGTCTTCCTCGTGCTAGTAAGATTAATTGTACGGATCTGAGACCAGGGGCAGATCATGATGGCGTGCGTACCTCTCGTACTTGCTAGAGGTTAGAGATGTCGTTGTATGTAAATGTCTATCATTTCTGGTGTACGCATGTGTCCGACAGACATCTACCGGTACCCTGCCGGCTGGCTCGCACAGTACCCGTAGCGGAGCATTTGGCGGGAAAAAAGAAGCCGCTGCATGATCATCTTGTCCTGCATCCGTGGAGTCCGGCGTGTGTTTTGCTGGATCGACGCCTGAGCTGACCTGACACATGCATCACAAAGGAGCACAGGAGCGTCGACATAGCTTGCACGTCCCATCCTCACGGATCTTGGGTGTTTGAGATTCCCGAGGCGTATCGCGTATGATCGGAAGTGGCCGCCTAAGTTGGGATCCGATACCTGGATTGGTTCCAGATCTGAAATTAAGGCAAGCCTCGAAGCCTTCCATACTTCTTGCCGCGAGGGCGGTGAGGTCAGATGTATCTTGCTGATTTGCTCGCTGATCTGGGATTGCTGTTGCATGTATCTCGGCCTCGTTCAGACCAACAGCTGGTTGGGCAGCTGCAGGCTGACCTTTTTGTAGATTTTGATTGGATGAGGAAGGTGATTTGGAACGGCGAGGGGCAGATTGTTGCACGGACTCGTCGCAAGGAATTCAGGACGGATGCATAAAGGTGCATGCAGTGGTACAGCTGAACGGGCAATAAGCATAGATCTTGACAGGCGCCTTTGCTGTGTTGCAGTGTTGGTGGTTTCATTGTGGACCTGCGCAATGCTTCTGAAGTAACCTATTCTTGACCTTGATCGATGTGTCAAGAATACATGTGGTAAATATAGCTGTAGAGGCACAGAATCATTTTGCGCATATCGTGGTAGGTGATAGAGATTGGTAGACATATTGGAAAATCTGGTCTAGACTAGAACAAACAAAAACAACCGAAGTGCAAGCAGGCCCTCATAGACCGCATCAGCACATAAAATCCCATAATGGTGAATGGTAGGCAACAGGGAGACCTGAAAGTCTCAACCACAGCTCCAGCCTGCGGACATTGGTATCCTCCCAAACACCAAACAAACATATATTCCCCAATCATTCAAAACGCCCGCTCCTGTGCTCCCTCCCATGCTAATGTCGTCATGCAATGGCAAGCCTGATAGCCGCCAGAATGCGTGTTTTTCCGTGTCCCATCGTAAAATAACAGGTCTAATAACCTCGACCGCTAAATGGCGCCAATGAGGCCTCTGAAAAGGCCTCGGAATGATGAGAATGAGCCTCTGATAAGGCCTGCACGCTTGCTTTTGACGCCGGTAAAATAGAGCCTCCCTTTTTTTTTTTGTTTTGTCGAGTTTCTTGTGCTCTGTACAACCGGTCCTATGTAGAGAAATATGATGGAAATGAACGAGTGTTGAGTGCGTTTCGCACAGTTTCAAGGCAGTCTCAAGGCACGCGAACAAGTTGCGTTCGAGTCAGAAAGCAATCATTCAGACGTGTCTGAGGCTCCAGCTTTGGGACGCAGGTTTGAGCTTCCGATGGCAGCTTTTTGCGCGCCTTGTTTTCGAGTGAGCTTAGCGTAATCTGTAACATGTTGTCAGCACTGGGTTCGTGTAAGTGATTGTCAGGTTCATGATACTCACGAAGTCCGCAAGCGTTACAGAGTGTTCTCGCGCCATCAGGACCCCTCCGCCATTCCGGAGTTTCTGCACGCTGGCAGCTGTGGCAGCGTCCAGGTGGTGCAGCACGACCTCTACGCTTCTTTGCTTCGGGGCCTGCGAATCCACCCACTTTTGAGTCGTCAACTTGATGAACAGAGTCACGCTTGGTTTCGTCCTGGGCCTTGAATTGTTGCTCATGTGCTTGTTGATAGCAAGCAGCCTGTTGTGCAACAATGACTTCACGCATTCTGCCAAGAGAGTCAAGAGTGCCGCGTGACCTTGCCATCAAGTCGTCGATCTCATGGAGGCTCGGAAGAGTGCCAGAGACGGGACCAGACCTTTGAGTTTGATGCATTCGCGCACCAAGTTGCCTAGAGAAATCAAGCATGCAGGTGCTGCCCTCGTTGATCTCGTTCAGCGCAGCCTCGAAGTCATACATGTCGAGGTGACGCTTGACAGATTCACTGTAGATGGGACGATTAGGATCCATGATTGCAGGACGAGGTTCGGCGTGGGAAGGAGCTGGTTGGCTGACTGAGGGCTGGTAGACGGAGCTTGACGGGGGTGGAGGAGCTGCATATGGAGCAGGGGCGGCGTATGGGGGACGCTGGTAGGATGAATATCCGTGCGAGAACGGAGTGGGTGGTGGAGGCATCGAGCCTGGGTGTGCTGGCATACGTTCAGCCACTTGAGAGGGTTCCGGGGCGGCGTATGGCTGGTGGTAGGGCGCAGGATGGTGGTCTGCCGAGTAACCATTTCGTTGCGGAAGCACTGGCGGCGGCGGTGGTGGGGCACTGATATAAACCGGTCGCGATCTTTCATAGTGATCCTGTTGCATCCGAGGACTCATCTCCGGACGATATTGAGAGCCAGGACTGCGATGAGCTGGGGCATAACCAGTGGCTGGGATTGGCGGTGGTGGAGGCTCCATGGCAAAGGGTCTCCGGGAGACAGGTGGTGAGGGCGGTGCAGGTGCGGCATACGATGTCTGGGGAGCAACAGAGTAGGGTTGTGGTGGTTGCTGTTGTTGATGTTGCGACGTCGGCGGCGCAGGTGGTCCTGGGTATGAATGTGGCTGTTCAACACCTAGAGCCTCATGTATCGATGGCAAGCTTTGCTTCGTCTTCTCTTGATCGTCGCCTGATGACCGTCTCGCTTCCGGTGGAGTCCGGCTGCCATTCAAAGGTGCGGGGTGGCTATAAGGAGGTGGTGGACCGGTAGGGTATTGGTATGAAGGACTCGGCGCAGACGACGAAGCCATGCTGACTGGCGTCATGTTGGTGTTGCGACTTTGGTAATCCTGTTCGTCCCGTTTGAAATCACCAAAGAGTTTCAATGGGGGCAAAGAGGCCCTATGCGAAAATTGTTAGAAGGTGGAAAGAAAGTCGGTTTGCTATTCGTCGGAGTGTCCCAGGCCTACCTGTGCTCGCTCGAATCCATAATTTCCAAAATCTACAACCTCAGCCGATGATGATAATGATGATGATGATGATGATGATGATGCTGCTCCTTCTCAGGTCGATATGATGTCCTCTTCAGTAACCAGACAACAGTGCGGGACAATGAGCTTGGTATCGAAGCAGGCGGATCTGTCGAGTCGGACTCGAGCGCAGTATGGCGTAGGTGGATCGTGGAACAAAAAGCGATCTGGGGCGAGATAGGTACTTAGCGAGGTAGAGAGAGATGATTGCAAAAGGCCGGGGTGCAGCAGTTCCGTAAGACGACTTCTGAACGATCGAGATCAAGGGAAGTGAGTACGTTTAGGCGTGCAAGAGGACATTCGGCGCGGCAGGAACCAGAGCAAGTCATGAGTGGACACTTACTCGACCACTGTCGGCGAAAGCGCACGGGCGGAACGGGCGTCAGGTTTAACAGGGATCGATGGGCGGGTTGGCGTCAACCGTCTACTGTATATCGTGCCCGGACCATTGACAGGGTCTGCCGCTATTCGTGAGTATAAGAAGTAGATGGCCCCGTATCGAGCGTGTGATGGAAAGTTGTGCCCGTCGGGTCTGATGCGAGCGCAACGGCCACCGCGCACTATCGCTTTTTGCACCAACCGGCATGTAAAACACGTTCTTCGCTACATAGTCATATCTAGATCGCGAGTCTCCACACCCGCATCCAATCGCGTCCCGCAGCCTTCCTTGTCAGGCAAACTTTACACTCGGTCTACCTTTAAAGCTTGCCATGTGCTTTGAGATCATCAGAACACAGCCCGCTCAGTCTGGCGCCGAGACGCATTTCCTATGCCACAATATAAGACGACGAAGCCCTAAAGAAGAATATCGAACATGTGCTGCCGCGTGTATATTAGATCTCGATCCACTGACAGAAGAGGTTTAGGCCACGAGATTGCCAAGATACGCTAAACACGTTAATGCGTTCACTGACGTCCTCGTTTTCATGCAGGCGACTCTTTCCCGTGCCATCGTGGATGGATCGACAGATCTAAGAAAAAGTAGATTGAGATGACTTCCGGCTTACCAGCTACCAATGGTACGGTCAGAGAACGCCAGTTTTGACGCTCCGCTTGACTCCATCACAGATCATCGGCGAATTATCGCACAATGCCCTCGCATGAAGCCTGCTGATTTGCTGTCATGAGTGGGAGCTCTTTTCACCCGGTGCAACGGCGCACGATAGATCATGCAAACACTATCTGCAACTTGCTTCGCGCAGTTTCACACCCACGCCTCCTCTCGGACGCTTGCAGCTCTCCAAATAGCACCTATGCCAGATGAGGTCTGATCGGCGTAACTTACAAGCGAAGCAACACCGACTGGGAACGAACCAGGTTGTAGCGGGGAGGATTGCCAGTGCTGATGAAACCTGAGGGGAATGTCACTTCTTTTCAGGTAAGGCGTGGCTTTGGTCCACGTGTGTCTTGTGAGCTCGGGCGTCTTCCTCCCGCCTGTCGCCTCGGTTTACCGTTTTCGCAGGTCGCAAAGTTGACATTGATTGTAAGTATCGTGGTGGCGACGTGGTATGTCACTCATGTGAGAGCTTCTTCGTTGCCATTATGCAAAGGGAGTCCTGGTACCTCACTTCCACGATGAATAATGGACACTGCGTCTCCTGCGTCTGCTGTGTCCGCGCCACACGGCCTGTCAAAATCGATCGAATGGATCAAGGTTCCGACTTTATCGTGATCACGTCGGGTATCAAGATTCAGAGCGCCACCACCCGTTCGCAGAGACTAGCCATGCGATCTGCCGTTTGAGACTTCGTTCTTCTACCTACTCGTACTCGTATGAAAACCCTGTAGGCTGGCACTGACTACCAGGCAAAGAGCTGTCATCAGACCCAGGTGCCTTGACTTACTCGTGTTCTTGATCAATCACTGTCGATGCAGACAGCCGAAAGATGCAGATGATTGTGCATGAACTGTCCTCCCATACGCGATGCACTAACAATGCGTGTGATAGCCAAGCAATAACCCAAACCCGCGTGAGTACTACACGAATCATTATGATACTAATGTCGATGCGTGGATTCGACCATGGAACAGTCCGGCACGACTTGCTCATTTCGAGCTGTTACATTTCATGTGCCAACGCACTGAAGTTACATGTCTCACTATTTTGGTTTCTTCTTGCTGTGCGGACGGTCAAGTAGCGCCACACATGACATCCACAACTAAACCTGCATGAGGAGATGGGGCCATCCGGAACTTACCATGACGCCATCATCAACGGCTGGACCCTGAAGCAGTAATCTCACTCTAGCGCAATCGCCGTATATCGCTCGTGGCGGCTCCAGTAAACGTCCAATCCTAAGCGATCCACTCGGCATTTTTTGGCATCTGAGGGTCTAACGGCGTGTAATTTGATCCACGCGAACCCGACCGAGTCTAAAATTACCTGCCTAATGGTTTCTCCAAGACGCTGGTAGGCAATGACCATCCACGACCGAATCCGACGATATTGCTGGTCTACACGTGGACGCCACATAGCCCGAGACATCACTTTATCTATGCGACCGGATCCAGATTGACATTGGAATCGTCGTCCACCAAGATCTTCGAGCACGGGTGCGCGTGCTGATTGTTTCCTCAACTATATATTCGCGTGCTCAGTTCCGTTGACTTTCCACTCGCCGGCTCTGATCGCGATGTGCCGAGTTTCAAGGCGGTGGAGGCGTGCGCGGACCCGCAGACAAGCTCTACTAAGCATGTTACCTCCGCTTTCATAGGGTTTTCGCACTCTTGTCCGGTCGTAGTGTCACGAGTTGCGACGAAGTGATTCGTGGTTCATTTTGCGGTTGCATTATTCAGTCATTGCTTCGCGGTCATCATGAAGGACCGTCTCTAATCTGTATGCAATCTTGAAATTGAGAATCGTTATCAAAGCGACCGGAAGAGGATGTAGATCTTTTCATTTTTACAATGTTTATACTTCTGTCAAACCACTTGTTAGAGGGACGAGGCTGTGCTCGACTGCAAGTCGCTTCAAACTCGTACAATTAATCAATTGTGCCCTGAATCAGCTCGCTATGATTTGCTGCATCAGATGGCGACCCCTGGTTTTAGAAGATCTGCAAGACCCTGAATGTCTAGCGGGGATGCAACGGCTGCTTAACTGTTGGGCTGCCTCGGTCCCACGATAGCTTGCAACAATATCTGGTTCAGTGACCAGAAGTATGGAGTTCATCGCCCTAGATCGAGACATTCATCTTGCGATCCACTCCGCAGCTACCATAAGTGGTTGGCTATAGTGTCCTTGGAGGATACCCGTCTTACAGGATCACATGGCACTCGTATCTGGTATGATGCCGGTCGAACAAGTCATGGCAATGGGGGAGTCCTTGACTCACCGACTGGATCGTCTGAGACAACCTCTTCGTATGACAGTCCCTTAGACCCATTCAAAATACCACTTTCCAACCTTCTTCTTTCACCCAGCAGATTTATTATCGCACCGACCACTGTCGATCAATGCCCAGCTTCTTTCACAAGGAAAGTGTTTGTCGATCATAGTCGGTGACCGTTGGAATCTCCCTGAGCAAATTGTTTTAGTGGCATTGTTGATTTTGAGCTAGCACGAGTAATGGAGCTTCATTTGGGGATATCCCGGCGCCGAAGGTTATCAGATTGCAGATTGGATGTGGTTTCATTTGCGCACGCTTCCGATGATTGAGTGCGTACCTGAGACTTCGCCAGCACATAATTGTTCACTACCAAGGTTCCACTTACACATACTAAACCGTAAAAGATCCACACAATGGCATATGAGTGTTGATGTGGTGCGCTCTTTTGCATGTGTTTTAACTTCTGTTTACCAATGGGAAGAGTGATTTTCACAATCGAAGCCAAGGCTCTCGCTGAGGAAGATTTTGCAATCACTCTGGTCCAATCAACGCTGTCTATACGAGGAAACGCATAGTAGTCCAGCACAGCACCTGCTTGAGAGTCTAGACAGCCACTGCTCAGCGATGGGCCTTAGAGTTTTGATAAAGTACTGTTGCTAAGTCAAGGCTGACATGACTTGATTGCGAGGCGTCTATTCTGGACATTGTTCGTATCTCCAATATTCTGCCATTACCTCAATCTTTGTGCTGCCAAGGTCTTGCTTACCCGAGGGCCGCACACTTCCGTAGTAACCAGCGCTATACAAAGAGTTCAACAGGCGATGGAGTTGCACTTCAGACATGCTCTCCCTGCACTGACCAATGCTGAAGGATCTTACTCTGCTAGGGACCCATTTCGATGATAGGAAAAGAACATTCATACTGGCCATTTGTACATCTTGTCTCGCATGGCGTGGCACCGGCATCACAGGCCGAAAAACGTGGATTGTCTAGCGGACCCATCTTTACGTGGTAATTCTCGTCAGCGGACTACCTTTCACAAAAGTCTTATTCCCGAAAACAATGACCATTATTATGCTTGAAGCCTGCAAGGTTCGTTGTGCAACACTGCATTCCTACCCTGGCTCTCAAAGATACTGCCTTTGAAACACAAGCCTAAGTTAGTCTGTTTGACGGTACTCACGACGAAGCTGGTTTCGCAGCCTTTACTCCATCACACGAGCATCATATCGAGAGCTATGCACTTGAAGAGCTCTGAGATCAGTGCGGCAACAGCAATGCTGGGTCAGAAGCACTGGACAATCCCTGACTGGTAGACTCAATACGGGAACGCGTGGTCAGGTTCATCGCTCGGGCATCCTCCAATTGGTAGTCCGTATCCGGTCCGTCGCATGACTTTCCACTAAGAAGCTAATGGACTTCTTCGGCTATCGGCCCATCATACGAATCTGGTGGTTGTTCCAAACGCCCACAGCATGCCGCCGCTTATATCGCGCTGTGAAGGTCCTCCTGCTAGCGGTGTACATCGACGCCACCAAAACACATCTCACCAAGAAGCTAAGGGACTTTGGATTTTCCTAGCCTGTCGCCTAGGGGAAAATGTGTTGCTCGAAAAAGAACGCCCATACGATGCCAACGGCTGTTTCACTGCAGAATCTAGCTCGTAGTACTGTGCCCGCTCTACCATGTACATCAGAATGCCATATGAGGGAGCTTCCTGACCTGGTGACTTGAAGAGACTGGTTGGCTTGACCAAGAATGCTCGGGGCAACGTCTACAGCCAATTTCATGTTGTGGAGGCCCGGCAGTCAGTTGTTCGGCGACCATATCGCCGATTGAATTCCGATTGGAATCGACAGACTACGGGCCGACGAGCTGAGCCACTAAAAAACTGATCTGAAGATGCCCACAGTAATGGCTATTATAACGACCTGTCTGGGAGGGAACTCTCCGTCAGCTATGCGGTGCCAGGAATATTGTACCGATCTCTTTCGAGAGTCGATCGATGCACCTAAGGACTCCAGGAGTTCTGAGGCTAGCACTGCAACTACAGGCCTGGACTCCGTCGTTTCGTCGATCGATGTATGACGTCTCCAGCAGCTCACCAATTCGAATCTCGGCTCGATCAAAAGGGTTTCAAGTCTAACAAGCTGTGAAACTGCGGAGGTGCTAGGATCTTCCAGGTCAAAGTGCACGGCGCTGCGAAGGACGTTTTGTCCACTCAGATTCACAGGCCACCACAGAATCGAAAAGGCAAGTCAATGAAGCAGCCATGGATTATTGTAGACCATCTTGTCGTCGAACAAGGAGAGTGAATTTCGTCTTTCTACTTCAAGGTTGATTGACTGAGTGTACCCTTCTCATCGCCACAGTATAGCAGCGTATGTGAGATTGTGATTTACAGAGCGCGTCTCCAGTGGTCACCGTCGGAGTCACCGTCACCTGGACTGTTGCGCCTGTGTAGGGACTATATATCTGTCGTACGGGTAGTGAGCCGCCGTCGAGTGAGTCGCCGTCGAATCACCCCCGGCTCACCGTCCCCTGAGTTCTTGCTGCGCTGCCTAAGGCGCCCTACCCACCAGTGACCTTTTCTTGTTCTTTCTTTCTTTCTCACCTTGATCTTCTTCATACACACCGTATTCTCCTTCAGTAAGTCTTGCTTGTTCACGGGATCATCTCTAGGCCAGCCAGCGAGGAAGCCCAATATTACGACCCTCGCTGCAAGGCTAGGAACTGTAACTTGCCAATCCGCATTTCTCATTATAGTGACTGACACTTCCAGACGCTAGGCGAAGTCACAATCAATCGCTTCTCAAAGCCAGGGAACTTCTCTATGATCAGCTCACTCAGTATTCACTATAGCGGCTAACACCCTACACTACCTTAGGCAGGAGCTTTTCGACTATTTATCAGTAAGGTCTTCCCATACACGACAACTCACATAACCTAACAATCAACAGACAAGATGACCTCCTACGAGGTCAGAGACACCGGTAACAGAGGCCTGGGCATATTCGCCCTCGAAGACATACCTGCAGGAGCCCGCATGCTGGACGAGTCCCCTCTCATCATCATCCTAAGTGGAAAAGGCATGAGAAGCAACATCACACGCTTCTTCTTCGAGCTCAGCTCGGAAAACAAGACGACATTCCTAAGTCTCTGTCATCGAAACCTAGAAGACGAAAGCAACACCTCTGATGACTCCAACAACAACGCCAGCAACAACAACGCCAACGCAGCCAAAATCATCAACATCTTCGAAACCAACGCCCTCGGAATCGAAACCGGCACCACCGAACCATTCCGACTCGCCGCTCTCTGCCCACAGGCATCCCGTCTCAACCACTCCTGCACCCCCAACGTCTTCTGCGCCTTCACCGAGACCACAGAGAACCACACCGTCCACGCCATCCGCGCCATCAGGGCCGGAGAGGAACTCTGCAACTCTTACATCAACGGCAGCTACCTCACGACCTCGAAGCGGCAGTCAGAGTTGGCCAAATGGGCGTTCCGATGCGCTTGTCCCGCTTGTGACGGCGACGTCCGGATGAGCGATGAGCGCAGAGCCCGATTGGCGCATTTGCAGTCTGTGGCCCAAGAACCCAGGGAGCACATGAGGCGTGGAGATCTCACTCCGCAACTCGCACGGGAGTTTGTCGGTGTGCTTGAGGAAATGGTTGAGATTATGGAGACGGAGGGATTGGTTGGTGGGGAAATGGCTGATATGTGAGTTTTGTCTTTATCCCTTTTTCCCCTTCCGCTCCTTGTCTTCTCCCTCCTTTCCCTCCTTTCCCTTCTTGTTCCATTCTTTGACATGTCCAAAGCGCTGAAATCATGCCTTTCTTCTTCCTTTCTTTCGGATGTACTGACCTCTAGCAGATGCGGCGCGGCAGGCTACCTATCAGTATTATCAACTTTCGGCCCAACCGGCTGCTTCGACATGGCAAAGCGCAATCGGGGACTGGCGTTCATGAGGCAAAAAGTCCAGGTCCTCCGTCGCTGTTACGGAGGAGATAACCCCGTTGTCGAAAAAGCTGAGGCCAATTTCGAGAGACTGGCTGCTGAATTTCTCTTGGTGCCTGTCTGTGGCGGGTTGTGAATACCTGCGTGGATCTGCGTGGAAGAGGCATCATGTTGCATGGTGGCGGTTTATGACACACGATTGGTGGGCGGGGGCGGTGCTCTTCGCTGATGGCCTGCATGGCTATATCTTCATGCTTGCGGCTTGTACATTGGGTGGGTGTACCGCGGCATTCTACCCTTCTTTTTCTTTCTATTGCAGTCTCTAGGCTAGACGACTTCTCTGCAGGAAACAGATTAGGAAATTGAGGAATGGTGAAGCAGTCATGCATGAGGAGACGAAGGCAGAGAACAGCCACCTGAAACAGCCGAGCAGCAGACCCAAAGAAAGCCCTCACAAAGCCAGGGTGACCTGCTAAAAGCACTGTTAAAAGCAGTCGATGTCAAATCACAAAACCTTAATGCTCAATGAACAGATTTTCCTCATTCGTTCTGTGCTCATTTAATACTCCTAACAAGCTCCCTCAACTCCCCACCCTCAACCCACATTTCGCCGGCCCCAAGACCCCCACCCACACCCCATCCCTCCCCCACCTCCCCAATAACCCTCCCCGGCTTCCCACCAACAATACTCCCCGCAGGCACCACCATATTGGCCGGCACCACCGTATCCGGCAGGATCTTACAGTTTTCCTTGATGATGCAAAAGGGGCCGAGAACGGCATTGGCGCCAACATAGACATGAGAGCTGATCGCCACCGCCGAAATATGCGCATTTGGACCTACCAAACAGTGAGCCGAAAGCTGGACGGGATTCGAAGGAGAAAGCAGGGGTGAAGAAGGAAGTACCGATGAAAACGTTATCGCCTATGCGCATGGGGTAGTAACTCATTTGACCTCTGCTGATTCGCGCTGGAGGTCGGAGCGTGGTGCCTGTTGCCACGACCGAGTATCTGCGCACACATCAGTCAGTAACAGGGATCCCCAGGGTGGAATCTCTCCGTACCGGCCTATGCTTATCGCTGTTGTGGGCGCGGCATTCTGGCCCTCGCCGGATGAGCTGGAGAAGCGGTGCAGATCGCCTCGCATGTAGACGTCTGCCATGATGACTGTCCTGCCACCGAGCATGATGTTAGGTTTTCCTTCAATCTTGGCCTTGCGAGAGATTTTGTTTCCGGTGTCCTGTGGGTGGTGGATATCGATCAGTAAAGATGCGCGCGGCGGAACGTTTTGCCTCGAATTGCCATGATCATAAGGAATACAGAATAGATCATGTTGGCTTCCAAAGAAGAGACAGCACAGAGCACAGCGATCCCTCGAGAACTTTTTTTCAGGATGGTAGAAAGGAAACGGAGAGGAAAGACAAAAGCAAACCCACCGTCTCAATGTACTCTGATTTTGTAGGCTTGCGCGACATAGCCGCTGGTCGTGAAGACATGTTTGATCAAACTGCTGCCCCCGGTTTGCAGCTCGCTTTCACATCTACTACATTACTTGATTTTTGAGATTCTGGGTTCAACTCTGTTGCCGAAGGTCTGACGATGGAGGTAAAGCTCGCCAGTCGGTCAAGTCTGAAGGTGCTAATCTTGGCGCGTCGTGAAACTGACTCGCGTCGTCAATTTATCGCCAAAGCTGCACATTGCTATCACACCTAATGATCGACTGCTGTGCACTCCAGCTCGTGAGGGTACTGCTTGGAATCCTGTTTCACGAAGCTGAGGACCTTCTCCTTTATCATGAACAGGTGATAGCTTGGCTACTCAAAAAGTCCGGACCAGAGCTGGGCAGAATTCGAAGGAGTGTTCGTGGACGGTAAGGTAGATTTATTAGATATCTATGTATTCTATACGACATACTTGTGCCCAAAATGAAAACAAGCAATGGCAATACATTTGGCCTTTTGCAATATGAGAGACCTCTCCGCATCTTCTAGTCTTACATCTCCGTCTGTATCGGCACTTGCATCTTGATGTGCGCCTATGTTAGCCTCCCGCTGCTTGAGATCATGTCGTAAATCTGCCAGTGCCCGCAATTTGGTTGCCAACAAGACCAAGTCGTCGAGAATTAAGAGATCGGCACCTCTTTCAACGGCGTTGACCCAACCAACCACGTGCATCATAACCTCCTCGGAATCAGGACTGACTTGTGCGGGCGTGGTATCAACTTGCGATATCACCTTGTTGGAAAACACCGTTGCCTCTGCAACTCGCAACGCAAGCCTCGAAGAACAAATAGTCCGAGCATAGTCAAAGGCATTAGTGTCTCCTCTTCCTGCCGCGGCGCCGAAAGCGAGAAGCTCAGCACGGAGAAGTACGTGAGCATCAGGGCACATCTTCCAGGCTGTGAACAGCCAATGTATGATCTCCATAAGAAGGGAGCCCGGAGTTTGTGATTGCACTGAAAAGTCTCGAGGATGAGAAGAAGCATGCAAAGCATTTCGCTGCAGGTCTGAATGATTGACTGAGTCATGGCACGATGCTAATCCGTGAGTGGCCTGCCGTTCGTCTACTATAAAGCTCGATCTCGCTTTGCGTTTTCGTGTAGGCTGAAAGACTGGCGAGTCGGGCAGATGTTGCTCATATGCCGGGGTGGCTGGGCCAGAATATCTCTCTTCTTCCCTGTCTAGCAAAGTTGGAATCAGTCGTGGTGACTCTGCGATAAAACTAAGATCGTCCAAGGTTAGTGCACATGGAGGATCGCCGGAGTCGCTACGTGCAACAAGCAACGCTGGCGAAGGGTCGCGCAGAGCAGGGCTACTTTGCCGACTAGACTGAGGCTGTGGCAAAGGAAGACACGTCGCAGGCTCGTATGGCGGCGGAGGACTTGCATCACTAAGGACATCGGGTGCTTTGCCTGCTTTTTGCCTGTCCTTATGCAAGCCTTGGCAATGCCAAAGATTGAGCCCGCCTCCACGACCATACATGCGGTCGAGATCAATGGCAGGGGTCGTGAACCCATCTAATGTCTTGCAGATCTGTTGAAGTCCACGCTGAGCATACGAGTTGAAGTTGATGTATGCGTCGAATGATAGTGATTCGGAGAGCGACTTCAGGTTCGACAGCAGTTTCAAGGGAGTGCCTTTGACATTGCTTGGATAATTCTCCTTGGGCATGACCACGTTACTCGGTTGGCTCAAGGCGAATGGAATGTGGAGAAGTCTATTGGACTCGGCAAAAGGCACGTCCTTTAGCTGATCCACCAGCGTCTTCGAGACGTTGTCAGACGAAAGTGCAGGGAAAGCGGATGCGGCGTCTGCAATACTCAATGGCTCGGTGGGGACCACCAGGAACATGTCTCTGGGCTTGGTCTTTGAGGATGCACGCAGTGAAATGGGCAAATGCAGCATGATCAAAAGTTGACCCTTTTGTACATCGTGACCGATGGATATGGTGAAACGTGACTTGCGGTTGTGAGAAGAGAGTTGTCCAAGACATTGAGCATTTCCTGTGCTATCGTGCCAAACTACAAATGTATGCTTTCTCTTGACGATCCAGTCGAGCTTGGAGTCTACCAGTGCCAGACTCGGCCCGTCATCTTCCATGATACACGACGCGAACTGCTGAAATATGCTATGATCGAAGAAACCTAGATAGTAGAGTCAACTAGTAAGACAAGACTGTTTCTATACCTATACCCGACACCGCGGATGGACGATGTCGAAACCCGCCCGCCCAGGCTTTTACAAAGTCGCGTTTGAGAGCAGCCTTGACTCGAGGATCCAGACCAAGACAACAGTCGCACATCAAGCACCGGCACACGCTGGGACAGTCAGAACGGGACAAGGGTCACGCAGCTTGGGTCGGGTCAGGTCAGTGCTATGAAAGCAGCCTGAGCCAACACGCAAATCTGGGACTCCGGCGCGCGTCGAGTACGGTCACACAACGGGCTGGCTTTCGATGACAGACTATGCGGGCGGTATTGATGTTGACAAATTCGCCCAACGAAGAGCTGCGTTGGTGTTGTGATCTGATGCGAACGTGATCGGTGTGGTTGATGGATAAGCCAAAGGAGAGGCTGGAAGAGTTGAAGTCGTCGGTGTGGCTGGCGCGGTGGAGTCGTCCATCGTCTTCCCCAACATGCCAAGCCTCGGGGGTGCCACTAACCCCACCAGTGTAAGGTACCTTAACTACGGTACATCTTCTGCCCAATCCAAGTCGTCATTGATCCTCCTCATTCTTTTAGCATACTCCATAGTTGTATATGGGTATCAGCAATTATCTGAAGACGAGATTAAATCCATTGAGCCAACTCTAATCCCTTTTCTGAACTCAATGCCGCCAGAGTGAACGTGAAACCAACTCCTCGATGACTGTATCGATTGCGTATTTGGGACTCGGAATCCTGTCGAGATAGCATCTGTACGAAGTGAATCACCGGAAGAATAAATCACCTACTATATGCGCCTTTTTGTTTGCTCTCATACTGCCCGTTCTGCAACAATTGGCAATTGAGTGACTCGCCACCCCCACCTCATACTCTTACATCCGACTATGCGCAGGCCTCCCAGGATGGAGCAATACACTGAGAGACACAGCCTCCTAGAGAAGCGCCTCGATTTCTATCTGTCAGAAGCAGACACTTTACTAGAAAAGGGCCTTGGACCCCGCCCGTTAAGCAAAGATGGCGACGGCAAGAAACCCCTCTACAAACTCCAAGACTGGATGTCAACGCTTGACGATGGACTACCCCTCTCCGCCTTGTCAATTCCCGGCACCCACGACAGCTGTGCCTACACGACAACCTGGCCCTTCATCTCCACTCAGAACCTAGACTTGAAACAACAACTCTACGCCGGCATTCGCTACTTTGATTTCCGATGCGGGCTGATAAACGATGAATTGCAAATGGTCCACGGCAGGGCAACCCTGGGTCTCCCCCTCTCAGAAGTCCTATCTATCATCTACGATTGGCTGGCCAAACATCCATCCGAAGCCGTAGTAGTCCAGCTAAAACAAGATCGTAAATCCGAAAACTCAACCACCACATTCAGCAAAGCCGTCATGGCGATTATCGCCGAGAATCAGAAATACTGGCGTACCTTCTGCACCACCCCCCGCCTAGGCGAAGTCAGAGGCCGCATCCAACTCCTCCGCCGCTTCTCCGGTGACCGACTCAGGCGCTTCGGCCTCGACGTCACCCGCTGGCAGGACAACCCGGAGCGGCCTTTTACGATCTACAACTCGCACCCGCCGTCCATCCTCACAATCCAAGACCACTACACCAGCAACTCGCACCAAAGTCTGGCAGACCTGATCGCGAGCAAAGGCGGCGACATCTCCGCCATGCTCGCCGCCGCAGTCTCAGACTCCGATCCCTGGCATTGGTACATCAACTTCACATCCGCCTTTGAATTCAACTACGTCTATCAGATCAATCCTCGCCAGATCGCTCTGGGCGCCTACTCCTATTTCAGATGGGTCGATGGCATCAATATCCGTCTCTTCGGCAGTCTGAGAATGGAGCCCGGGAAGAAAAGACTCGGTGTCGTGGTCATGGATTTTCCGGAACTACCTGAGACTGAGCTGGTTGAATTGGTCGTCGATTCGAATTTTGAGTCTGCTGAGAAACCCCCTGAGATGGGGATGAGGAGGGGAGTGAGGGTTTTGCTTATTTGGGTGCTGCTTGCTTCTTTGCTGTGCTTTATGCTGGGTCAGTATTTTGTTTATGGTAGGAGGGTTTGCGATGTGGCTTCTTGGAGGAGCTTCTACGATACTTGTGTCGCTTAGCTCTTGCATGGTCTGGGCGATTCGTGAAGCTGTTGCTGGCTGCTGGTCGATCAGAAAGAGCCTATGCAGTTGCGGCAGGCTTGCAGAAGAATACGAGACATCACCGCCCAGCTGGACTGTAGGGATGAAGAAGTGCTGGAATGAGCAAACCGGAGAAGCATATGCTGAGTACAGCAGAGTTGTTAGCAGAGACTTGTGAACGGGGAAATATGAACATCTTGTACAGGCTATCAGGTGGAAACATGTTGTGGCAAACTCATGTACAAGAAGGACGAAGGGGCAGAGGCACATAGTTGGAAGGCATTTTTCATATTTTTGGTACGGATCTATGGTATGAAGGTCTCTCTGCATCGTTCAATACCTCTTGCGTCACGCTACCATGACTCTCTGGAGTCTCATGTTCTCAAGGGTGTGATCACATCCCCCCCTGTTTTCGTGAACAAGCTGCAGCAAGTCCTGAAGCCCTCTGTGTACCTCGTGCGGCCCTTCAAACGTTGCACATTCTGTGCAGACATCCACAAGGGCACGATCTTGCATATCATCGAGAGAGAGGCGTGTGAGTTCGAGTAGATTCTGACTCATCCATGGGAGTACTTTGGTCCAGTCAATGTCTAGTACGCCTTTGGTACCAGTGATCATTGTCGTAAGAAGAGAAAGGTGTTGCAACGTTCTCTTATGCTGTGCCAGGAGGCCCATGAAAGTTTTCTCCCGTATCGTTACGTCTGACAGATGCAATCGTCGTAATTTCTTGGTGCTGAACATAGAAGGCACGGCCAAGTCGTCGAAGTTGTACTCACCGAAACCAGTGAAATCGAGCCTGACTTTCTCAACGTTGATGGCGCTTTTGAAAAGTGACTTGTCAAGATCAAAAGAGAACCCCTCGGTGTCGTTGTCAAGGTCGGAACAAGTGGCCACGTCGATGACACGAACGTCGACAATGGCCTGTTCAGAGAGAGAATCAAGTGGTCCAGGTTCGATGCCTTTGCAGACATCAAAACAAAGCTTCACGGTGTCGACCTTGCATCCTGCTTTCGTAGCGGCATGTAAAAGCATTTCCAGCGAGGCTTTTGGCTCATCCCGATACTCGACGAATCTGGCGTTGGGTTCTGAAAATAGCATCTTGTGTCGGCGACGTACAAACTGGCCTGCACCTGAGAGCCACGTATCGCAGCCTTGGCAATGATATTCGTTGAAACCGGTCTCTTTAGGGTCCCAAGGTTCCCAAGTTTGATCACGTATCAAGATGTCTGGCCAGGTACCAACTGTGATCATGTCATGGTGATGGCTGATGTTTGTCATAGCCTGAGTCAAGAGTCTCAAAGCTTCTCCACCATGGTCCAGGATCTCCTGTTCGTCCAATATCTCGCGATGTTCACCGATGGCGGTTCTGTCAGATCGGTTTCCATGAAAGAGAATGAGGTCGGCTAATCCAGGTATTAAAAGTCGAGTTTGTCCCAGAATAACGGCGTGAACGTGGCAGCCGAAGACTGGATGCGCGGTAATGGCGACAAGTTCTTCTAAGCTATGGCGGGAGAATATGTGGCGGCGCTCTGAGAAGAAGCGTTTGGCAAAAGTCAACTCGGTGATGTTTGCCATGGTTTTGCAGGTCAGTCGAAGATTATACAGAGTCGATCTGCCTGCGTGGTGTCCGATGATTGCAACCATCTCGAATGGGAGACGGTCAAGTATGGAGACGGTACCATCCATGGTTGCAGGTTGAAGAAGGATTGACGACGAATGGATGACGGACATGTGCGAGATGGGTGTGTTGTCAAGGATGGAAGTGCGTTGAACTGACTTGTCGACAATGGAAAGTGAGTCTGCTTCACGTAGTGCGATGACAAAGGATGAAGATGCTTGGAGGTATGCGTGTCGAAATTGAAGTGGGTATTGAAGAGAGGGAAAGTGGGAGGATGTCTGCTTCGCTTGATCCCAGGACGTGGATGGTACTTGGAGGCATTCGATCACTTCACGTTGCTTCCTGTTTTGTGGGTGGGTACCTGCAGATCAGATTGCAAGTGACAAGCCTTGAATAGATTGTCGTACCTCTATACCTTGAATACGCACACAATGTCTACATACATAGCCTTCCCATCCTACCTATCTACGTTCCACTGTTGCACATTCATGGTGAAGGCGTTTCATGGTATGCAGGAGGCACGGATGGGGATGTTCTTATGCTAGGCGTCTTCTTCTCAATCACCCTCACGAAAATGTGATCTGCTATCAATAAACAGCCATGATAAAGATGCAGGCAGTCCAATTAAGGAACGCGATTTCTCACTCTGTGTTTTCATTGACTTGGATGTGCTCGAATAGAGAAGTCGAGTTTTAAGAGGATCGCGAGGTCAGGAAGCAAGGTAAGGTATGACGGAAAGGGATTGCCAAGACTCAAATCGGTCCCGAAGCCGACCGATATCTGCAACAAGCTTGATCACGCGGCATCTATTAATCATGCACGCTTTCACCGCAACCTCAGCATCGCAGCTCTGCTCGAGGACTACGACTAGGCATACCATGTTTTCATCACAGCTCGGTCGAGTGGCTCGCGCCAGCAGCAGCATACCACACCCGGCGGCTGTCCACCGTACAGCGACAGCATGCCTGGCCATCAACGCCACGCCAGCATCAATCCAACCCAAGCAGCGCCGCTATTCATCGTCAAAGGCCTCGTCTGCGCCCAACGGTAACAGCAATGGCGCAAAACCCTTGACAGATGCCTCCGAATCTGCATCAGGCAGCAAGAACAACAGCGGAAGGAGAAGCGGCGGCCGAAGAGCACGGGATGTGTCATACAAGCCCAAGAAGGCAGGGAACGGCCATGTCGACGGCGCTTTTGAGACCTTACCAAGGGTTGCTGGCACTGGACATTTGCACCCTCTCGGTATGCCCTTACCGCCATCATGGAACCGCAACGTCGATAAAAGCCACTAACCTACAGCCACAGACATCTCTCTCTCTTCCTTCTTCTCCCTCCACCGACCACTCAGCCTCACAACTCCCCTCCCTCCCACTACGACGCAAGAGTCCTTCGCCGCCATCTTCGATTCGAAACCAAAGCGCGCATCCAACAACCCCAACGATGTCATCTACACCCTCTCAAACACCATCGACACTCTTGACGACGCCCAGGACGCACAACAAGATACCACTGACCTTCACTGGCAAGTTGTGCAAGAATCGCCTTCCAACTCTGAAGGCATCAAGCACTTGGACGGCGCTCCCCGAGCAAAGACTATTGAAGAAATGGTCAGCCAGCTCAGGCCCTTCATGACTCCACCTCCACCTGCCGCCGCTCAAGGAATGGCCGCTTCACAAAAGAAGACAAAGAAGGCCGTCGCAACCGGATCGGCAGACTCGAAAAAGTCTTTCCAAACAACCATCACCGTGACCGAGAACACCGATGCCAGCGGAGTCAAGTTCTACACGGCCAACAGCACCCCCATGGTCCCTGTTCCCGATGCCAACCGTGCAACAATCCAAGATGCCCCTATGCAGCAGATTCAAAGACAGCCTTTTCTAGAACGTATGCACGAGAGGCAGATGGAGTACGAGGACTACCGGGCCGAGAGAGACGAGGAGAGGAGCATGCAGTTGATTTCCGTCAAGAGACAGAGGAAGTTGAAGATGAAGAAGCACAAGTACAAGAAGCTCATGAAGAGAACCAGAAACCTGAGGCGTAGATTGGACAGGAACTGAGCTTGACATATAATGTCCACCAGCCAATTCCCTACAATCGCTTGTCTGCTAGCCGCCGAGGAGTCTGGCCACCAGGCCGACTTGGTGAGAGGAAAGCCGGGGAGCAGCAAGTTGTGTCGAGGCGAGGAAATCACGCTTCATCATGGAGAAAGGCAGACGAGCGAACAGGCAACGGGTCAAGCCATGCATAGGTAGCAGCGTCAATCCTTCTAGCCTGACGTTTTCTCCTTTTCGCTTTCGGGCAGTCTATAGACTTATCAGCTACCTACCCCTAGACTATCAGCCAGTCTCGTCATGGCTATATATCCAATACCTTACTCCACCTTTTACCAAACAGCAAAGTTGCAAATTCACCATACCAACTACTCTACTCAAGTGCACTGAAGAATCGATATTGACAAGATTTGCTCATTCTCTCATGAAGATTCGTTCGATAGGGTGGGTAGATGCTACGCTATGCTATGCTTGACAGCCAAATAAAAGAAATGCTTGCTCTGCTTTGTGAAAAATGAAACATGACAAGAAATATGCTCGCTCGGCTTTCCTGTAATCGACTCTCCTGACACTCTTTTCCAAGACTCGTTCTCCATCCAGGGTCAGATTTCTCTTCATCTCTTGCCCTCCCCCCCCCCCCCTCTCTCTCTCTCTCTCGTCGACGCCGTCTCTAGAGGTTCTTTGCAACCTTCTTGGCGTGGAAGATTGCGCTTCTCTATGCTTGCGCGTTTTGCTGTATTTTGTGCTGTACCGCTTCTATGTCGTGTCGTAGATGCGAAAAGCATCATCGTGTTTGAAATGTGAATCTGTACCCGACCTCGTCCTTTATATCTCGTTGCCATCTCGACATGTATGGTGATATAGCCGGGCCGGGATCAAGAAAACATGTGCTTGAACTTTTCAATCTGCAACACGAAACACACGTCAGCATTTGCTCCACTTCACCACCACCACTCTCTCTCTCTCTCTCTCTCTCTCTCTCTCTCGCCATCGCCATCGAGCCATCGAAGCATAGCGCAACGCACTCACCTTAGTAGAAATATACTTCTCAACCTCCTTCCCCCTAACGCCCTTCTCGCCCCCACTCTGCCACGCAAGCGGCATCATCCCCACCCTCTCCTTAACCACAACCTCACGACCAGGCCCCTCAACCGCCCGCACCTTCTCCGGGTTATTCGTCAGCAACCTGATACCGCGTTCCCTTTCGCGCGTGCCCAGCGGCCCGCCCAGACCCAGATCAACCAGCATTGCGGTGGCGAGACCGTAGCTACGTGCGTCGGCGGGGTGGCGGAGGAGTAGGTTCGCTTGCAGCGTGTCGTGGCCTAGGTCTTGGAGGTTGTAGGCTTTGAGTTTGCTGAGGAGACCGATGCCGCGGCCTTCTTGGCGGAGATAGATGATCACGCCTGTTGGGGGTCAGTCAGTTGGGTGGGGAGGAGGAGGAGGGGGGGACTTACCTCCGTAGGGACTCAGACTCATGATTCTGGCTGCTTCGTCTAGTTGCTCGCCGCAGTCGCAGCGCGCCGACCATACCGTCTCGCCTGTGTAGCATTCGCTGTGGATGCGCACGTAGGGCGGCGCCTCGGTGGGATCGACGTCTTCGTTGTTCGCCTTGTCTTTGTCTTGCTCTTCCCCCTCGCTTCGTTGTGGCGCCTGCACAGGACTCATAGGCAGAGTCATGCCCCCCTGCGACAGCCCAGCACCAGCCTCCCGCTTCAGAGTCTCCAGTCTCGAACTCGTGCGCCCCGGGAACAAAGTGCCCACATACGCACCCCGGATCATCCTATCCTTTTCCGTCTCCCCCGGCCGCGGCGCATCAAGACTCTTGGACCGTATATACGGCCCGAACACGATGGCCAAATGCTCCTTGTTATCCACGGAGTTGTGGTAAAGGTGCAAGAACATTTCCTGGCCCGTCGTGGTCGGAATGCGAGCGCGCACTTCACACGTAACTTCAGGCAGCGGAGTCAAGGTCGGCGGGGCGGAAGCCGCATGCGCTGCCTCCCGCGCCTGCAATGCAGCGACATCTTCCTCGCTCAGAGATTCATGATCCGCTGTCTCCGGGCCTGAGGCGGTGTTGAGGGGATCGAGGGGCTCGATTGTCGAGAGTGGGGGGCTGACCAGAGGCGGCGGTTGTTGCGTTTTCGAAGTCGTGGGCCGCTGCGAATGTGCGATGGTTTCTCGTGGGTCTGAGGACGATGTCGTCGTTCCGTCGCTGATGAGATCGTATTCCGAGATTGCGTGGCTGGGCTTCCTGTTGAAATCCGGTCGTGGTGAGGCGTGTGCTGGGTATGGGGTGGCCATTTTTAATTCCCGTTTCAAACTCGACTAAATTGCGTCTCGACTGGAACCACAAATGAGACAGACGTATATACAGATAGACGAGAGGCTAAACAAGAAAACACGCAAATATGCAATTCAATTGGCTTGCGTCTGTTGGTTTGGTTTAGGCTTGGAAAGAAATGATGCAGTGTCTGTCATGACAGTAGTCACTGAACTCCACCTTTTACTTCTCTAGACTCTCTGTCAGCAAATGGATCTTTCTGGGCGAAAGTCGCAATCGATGTTGCAATCCCGCAACTCCGCTTTTAACAATGCCGAAATGTCCGACCCGCCGGCTTGAATCTTGGATTGCCGAAGTCGGCTGATAGAAGATCCCATTGGTCGACTTTTGTCATTAAAACATATTAATTTGGCACGAAGAGAGGGGTCGACGGGGTCTGACGGTCAGGCATTCTTCTTATCTGATCCGAGTGGACCTTATGTTTGTACTGGATTTGGGTCGACATGCTTGAGAAGAGGTAGAGTTTGAGCTTCATGACTACGAACGATACTAGCGATTCTTGACTCAGCCGGGTGCCTGCCTTTTCATACAAGTCATGGCTAGTGAGTGTGTCTATCTCGAGACAACACAATATTTATTCCGATTCCTCGAATGCAGCTCATGGTACATGTCGAGCCTGATGGTATGCAGGCGTTTCCCTTTTGTTGAATAAGACGGGAAGCAGATTCATACTTGAATTCTACGGACGCATGGATTTGACATGCATTACAAGCAGCGTGGAAAGTTATCTCAGAAAGACCAGTCTTGTCTGTTCCTGCTCGCCTCGAAACCGTATGTCGAAGAATCATTATTGGTCTAGCATCTATAATTTCAACATTGCAGATCATAACTCGGTTACGGCATGCCTGAAGTTGAACTTCTCTAAAACTTCCAGATGTAGACGGATGCTGGACCAACGATCAATAGACTCTTGTCTCGTTCACGCTATTCCTAAGAGCATCTGTATGTGAACGGCAGAAGTGCTTTTGATCGCCTGAGAGGGTACACGATTCAGCTGAATCTGAGACTGATGCAAGCCAACGGCACGAGTGGGCCATGTTGTGTACCTCGAGAAGACCTTGTAGTGAAGGCTTGCATCCTATGATCTAATCATAGCAATACTTCTATTTCAGGTCCAAATAGCACAGTCGTTGTCTTATAAGGCCTTTCGTATTTGACTCACATGTTGTGAACCACGAGTTTCCGATTCAGCACATACCCATCAGAACATCGTCTCCCGTGTCAATGGCCAAAGTTTAGTCGTGAAAAGTCGGGATGATATCTCTTATGGGCACTGCCTTTTCGTGCTAGACATATTCGTACCCTGCTCACCAGTCCGGCAGACCTTCTGAATTCAGTGACTAGAGCACTGACGGCGGCTCGTCCCATAGCCACCGCAGGGACTTCGGTGATATGTGGCTGATGATTAAGCTCATTTGGTAGAGTCATCCAAAGGTCGTGGTTGGTAAATGAGTGGGTGTCATGGTCATAAGGCCAGGCCCCGAGTCATCATCATCATCATAGAGAGGAAGGATATTCAGCCCTAAGTCATCATAAGGAGGATATTGTATTCGAGATCGCGAGTACGTGTCTAGTCTCAGCTCGAACACGGACAAGGTGATCTCACCTGAGCCTTCCCTGTGGTTGTAGCCAAGTAGTGGTAAATCGACCTGCATTGACAAGCTAGGAGACCATCTCCTGACAGTAGGTCGAAGACAGGTGCTCGTCGTGTTGACGTCTTTGCTCTTGTCAAGGCTGAAAGGTAATTACTTCGAGAATCAGAAACACTCGCGTATTTTTGTCTTATGACGCTTGCAATACGGCGTATCCGGTCTCGCTCATGTTTCTTTTTTTTTTTTTTTTTTTTTTTTTTTGAACACGTGAGGTAAAAAATCACTGCTGTTCTGCTACTTTCACCAGCATGTCGGGAGGCGTTTCCCACCGCCCTTCTTATGTAAAGTCGTTGGCAGATTGCTATTTCGGGTACAGTGCTGGCAAAGGAAAATGCATTTACCAAGTTTAGACAAAGATTTCCACAGTACATCTGTATTGCCCGCCCGGTAGTGTTGATCCTGTCATGATGTGTATGTGGTATCTGATATTGTTAATCAGAGGTTACAGGCGAAAGTGAGACAGTGACGATGCTGTGTGATGGGTACGGCCCATGATAAGGCTCGTGGCGAGGGCGGACCGCATGGTAGACCAGGGTGACGAGCTACTTGAAAGACAGCTCGGGCAGGAAGACTGAAGACTGCTTAGCACGCCGCGTCGGGCATGGATCCGGGATCCGAATTCGGAAAATGGAGTTTCCAATTGATTGCGAAGTTGAAGTGGAGCACAATGGAAGGGTGGAGCAGGATTCTAGTTTCCTTTGGTAGAAGATTGACGCGAAGATTGACGCAGGCTTGGCCGCATCGAAATGTTTCGGCTTCGTTGCACATGGGGAGTGGGTACGTACCTTACTCTTACAGCGGGGCGTGCACTTTTGGCATGGTGCAGTGTCCAAGCCGAGTGTCAATTCCGGTGATGAAGTGACGAGGTGACGGGAACAACATGCTGATGTGGTGTGGTAGGTACAAGTACCTTATCTGACGCGATTCAATAGACTCTTGGCCAGCAGACACCATGGCTTGCCTAGGAAGGCCGGCGGCTGGATGCCATGTGGATGAAATCTCCGAATGTTCAAAACCACGTTTTCTGCAAGATCACGACAGCGGGAGGGGCTTGGTCTAATTGGTGTCCAATGCCGAGGCGAGGTACAAAATAACAGGCTCACAAGACTACCTACGGTATGCAGGGGTCGCAAAGGCACCTCCAGGCCAGGCAGGCGTCTTCGAGCCCAAGCCCCGAGGTACAGAAGACTGGAAGACGGTTTATCAGAGCGAGATTTGAACCAACGTATACCATATTATGGACCTTCTAGCTGTTCGAGATTGAGATGGCATGTTGAAGATCTTTACCGGTGTCGGCAGGATGCATACACTGATCTCCCGCGTGGCAGGACTAAATAAGCCTAAGCGTGCAATAATGCATGCCCTGCGCAGAAGGTCCTATCAGCAGGGACAGGGATAGGGATCGTCGCACGCACATTCAGTCTATATAGCTTCTCATCGTATACTCGTACTGTAGGTGAATCATCACATGCTGTCGTCCTGTGTCTCGGGCAAGAGTTCAACGCATCAACGGCACCGTGCGTTTGAGTTATTATATTAGGCACAGGACGGGCACAAGGTTCCAGGCAGGTTGGACGGGAGCGGAACATTAATACCGCGCCAAGTGTGCCCCTTGGACCTTGCACAGCACGACCCTTGTACGGTAATAGTAAGGTAGGTGTAGCTAAACAAGCCTAGCATGTACTCGCAGCTGCAGACCCCACAATTGAAGATAGAGAAGAAGCGACGGATTTCTGTGGCCACGGCCGGCGCCCAGTCCACGTTCTTTGTCTAACCTCTCGAACTCTGCCCATCTTACCGCGGCTTCTCTCACACGATCTGCCATTAGAAAGTGGGAAGGAGATCATTGAGGGCATCACCGTCGGCGGAGCAATTGTGATCAGCAGTTGGTGTAATATCGCCAAGGCAGTGTCTGCTTCATACCTAACACCCACATTCCTGACCAGACATTCTCATCACGAAAGCCATTCTCAAGAAACTTTTGTACCTTGTAAAGCTGCTTTGACACGATCGTTTGGAAGAAAGGTCGTCATCAAGAACAACCATCACCACCACGCCCACTCACAACAACAACAACAACAATAACAACAATAACAACAACAACAACACCAACACAAACACAAACACAAACACCAAGACCAAGACCAACGGGTCAAGCTACGCAAATGGGCATCATGTGTTTTGGCAGCTCCAAACAGGACGATCCTGAGGCGCGGAAAAATGCAGAGATTGAGAAGCAGCTCAAGGCGGACCAGAAGAAGCAAGCTAGAGAGGTGAAGATGCTATTGCTTGGTATGCTGTCACAACCCAGTCATGCCAGTCATGCTCATGGCGGTTGAAGGAAAGGAAAACGAGTATGCTGACTGTCGATGAACAGGAGCCGGAGAGAGTGGAAAGTCGACGGTGCTCAAGCAGATGCGACTGATCCACACAAAGGGTTTCCCCACCCAAGAACGCAAGCAATGGAGAGTGACCATCTTTGGCAACCTGTTACACGCCTTCCAATGCATCCAAGGAGCCATGGAGGAGCACGACGTCCAATATGCCGACCCAACCAACATCAAATATATGGAGTTGATTTGCAAAGATCTCGAGATTGGCACTGAAGATTCAATGCCTTTGGACTGCATGCAGGCTTTCAAAGCACTATGGAACGATACCGGTGTGCAATCCGCCATTGCAAAGGGACACGAATATGCCCTGCACGACAACTTGGAATAGTAAGCCATTGCCATTGCCATATACCTACTAGTCAGAGTCTAGCTAACATGCCATCCAGCTACCTATCGGATATTGACCGCCTCTTCGCCAAAGACTACCTGCCTACAGACCAAGACGTTCTCCGCGCACGTCTGAGAACAACCGGTATCAGTGAGACCATCTTTGAAACGGGCAACCTCACATACAAGATGTTTGATGTCGGCGGACAAAGATCCGAGCGCAAGAAGTGGATCCACGTCTTTGACAATGTGCAAGTCGTTCTCTTCCTGGTCGCTGTTAGTGGTTTCGACCACGTCCTGGTTGAAGATAAGAATGGAGTGAGCCCTGTTTTAAACACCATCGACCGAAAGCACTCATGACTGACTACCCTTCGTCAGAACCAAATGCACGAGGCCTTGATGCTGTTCGAATCCATAGCCAACAGCAAATACTTTGAAAAGTCCGGCCTTGTCCTTTTCCTCAACAAGATCGACCTCTTTACAGAGAAAGTCTCTTCAGGACGCGCCGTGGTCCGCGATTTCTTCCCCGACTACGTAGGCGATGACAAGGATGTCAGCGCTGCTACAAAGTACTTTGCCGACAAGTTCAGAAACCTGGTCCGGGACCACAACAAGGAAGTTTACATCCACTACACCAACGCCACCGATACGAATCTGCTCGACAAGACCATGCGCAGTGTGCAAGATATGATCGTCCAGCGTAACTTGCATTCACTTATGCTGTGAGTGCGCACGCCCTGCCTGTGTGCTGCCTTTTTTTTTTTCCAGTTCAGTGCCTTTTATATACCCCCGACCCCCTCCTAACGCCTGACATCCGTCGCTCGTTACATTTCTTTACCACAGTGCTTATTTCCTTTCCTTGAACAGAACTTGAGTGGCGACTTTCGAGATTCGACAACCTACCGAGTTTTCCTTGCGTCAAACTTGCATTTTTGTTGGGCGCTCAGGGCGACACATGGAGCGAGCGAGCCTTTCTTTCACTTGTTTTTTCGGGCATATCAAGACAGGCGTTTGGTCGGAGGGGTCTACTACTTGCGTTTAATCCAGGCTTCAGGATATTGGTTGCCTCTGTTGGTAATTCCGCGATGGCACGTTGAGGACGAGGCGACAAAGAGGCGGAACAAGGCTGAAAAAGAAGCATTTCCCATCATGTTCATCTTACTGTCGGGCTAGAGGGAAAAGTCACCGCTTACGAATCTTTCTTTTCACGCTCATCTCCTTTTTTATTTTCTCCCTGTTTCGGGAGCAGATGTTCGCGGCGACGCAACCGGCCTCTGTAGGTATTCTTTTTGCATTCTACGAAAAGAGCGTGTCCTGTACCGATAATGGCTGCAAAGTCGAAAAATCAATAGAAATCGTCACTAGCCAAAGTTGGGGCTTTTTGTCGTCGAAAAAAAAGAACATGTCCCAATGTGTTTTGCGTAGTCTACTATTCACTCACTTCGTTTTCTAGATATGGCATTCTTTTGCAACAACGATTAGCCACCGCCATCTGATGGTAATTTATCCAGCATATGAGGTAGGTCCCTTGCTCTCTGTATCTTTCTTCTCTTTCTTCTTCTTGACTCTGGAAGTCCCTACGGGCCGAGACTTCCTGCAGCTCACATTTCCCTGCCTCTTCTTCCGTCTATCTCCTTACGCTTCTTCCGTCTATTTTGTTCTTTGTATGTTTTAGTCTCCACACCCCTTCTGTTCGATCCTCTTGCTTAGATCACGCAACGCTGTCGTCTTCCTCTGTCTAGCTGTTCATGCATCTTGGGACTGTCGTTCTTTTGACTTTTTCAACTCTTTCGGCCTTTTTAACTCTCTCGACTTTTTTTTTAACGCTTTTCAGTCTTCTTAGCGATTATACCTCCCTCCCTCCTTTGCCTGTTTGTCTTATTGTATCTCTTTTATAAGCGAAGAAAAGGCTCTCTTTAATAAGTTAAGAAAAGGCTCTCTTTATAAGCTAAGCTAAGATTTTCTTCGCTATTTACTCTGTCTGCTTTTTCTTTGCTACTCCTTTTGTTTGCTTCTTCTTATAACGTTTCGAGGCAGAGCTAAGAAGTCAAGGAGTCAAGGCAGAGTCAAGGTAGCGGAGAGGGGAGTCGTAAAGTCGAGGCAATGTTCCAAGAGTTGAGACAAAGTTAAGGCAAAGTTAAGGCAAAGTTAAGGCAAAGTTAAAGCAAAGTTAAAATAGTGGAGAAGTAGAGTCGAGATAATGGAGAAAAGTGTCAAAGTAGTAGAGGAGGGAGTGTTCGTATAGTATAAGAAGCGAATATTCGCATAGTATGAGGAAGAGGTGTTCGCATAATATGAGAAGGAATTGTTTGCATTGCATAAGAAGGGGTATCTGTATAGCATAAGAAAGGAATGTTCGCATAGCATACCTACGAATTATCCCTTTCCGCGACAGCCATTACAGTATGTTCTGTGTGACCGATATGCAGAGATGAGACAAGACGAGACGGGCCAGGCCGAAGAGAAGGGATGGGGATGACGATGGTGATGACAATCAGGAGGTGGATGGCGATGAGAACGAGGACGAGGACAAGGACAAGGACAAGGACAAGGACAGGGGAAACAGGGGATATGGAAAACGGACAAGAACGGAGAGATGCAAAGTGCGAAATGCGAAGTGCGAGATGCAAAGTGCTAGATGCAAGGTGCAAGATGCTTGCTATAGACACAGCTAGTTGCAATAGACAACAGCCAGTTGCTCTGCTATGCTCTGCTCCAGTTCAGCTAGATAGCCCACTGAACTGGGGTTCGCTACTGTATTTTAAACGAATGCTTGTTGCCCTATCATCCTCTTTCCTCTTCCCCATCTCTTCTTACTTTGTACCTTACTTTTCTCTTATCATGATAGCTTGGGTACACTGTAAGACCCTTACGCAGGAAAAGATTTTTTGCGTGGAAAGGGGTTCGGGATATTGGATCCTTACTCTTGCAGCAGATTGATATTCGTCTTTAGATTTTTCATGTGTTCGATACCCTGTTCGTCTTGTATAGCATCAAGGTCAGGTAGCTTATTATTTTTGGCTAGCTGGTACTTTATACTATCACTTGAGAACAGAACGGGAAGTCTAGATTAGTGGCTCCGAGAGACACGAGTGATATAGACTGAGTGTATAGTCATTCAAAAATCAAACATTAAGTATTTGTAATCGATAATATGTCTACGAATGGGATAAGCATCTTTCGCAAGACAAGGCGTGCTGAACGGCGCTCTGGTGAGTGTCCATCTTAGTAGTATGCAACTCAGGTTTATTTCTCCCCGTGGCTTACACAAGACCTCTAAGCAACGTAGACTCGAGACGCATTTAGCAGAAGAGGTCGACACCGAGCGTACCCCCGGGAGTGTAAGCGCAGATAGCCTTGCCCAGAGTATCATCAAGGTTGTTCTTATCGTTGGTTGCGGTATTGGCACAGAAGGGCACAGCATCAATAATGCCAAAAGCGAGAGTCTGATAGGTAAAAATTGTCAGCATAGTTCATCACCAAGGAATGTATTCTGCAGAACTCACATCGACGACTGATTCCAAGCTAAGAAGGACAGAGGCGATTGGACCGAGGAACACGCTTTCCAGCAGTCCGGACTTGCCAATCAAGAGACTCAGGAGGTTCTGGTGGACTATGACAAACTGCGTCATGGTTGATTAGCGCGCTTCTTAAATCATGGCTGAATGGTGGCTTACGTTGTGGAAGGCATCGCAGACGTCCTGCTCGGCGGTGGTGTCGGTGTATGCCGCCGTCCCGTCCATGGCGATGATATCGTTCTGAGCAGTCGTGATGATACCTTGGAAGCCATCGATGACTTGCTCGTAGGTAGTGGAACGTCTTCTAAGGCTATCGTTCGTGCTGAGGTTTCGTACGATGGTGGTGAGGTCAGTTGACTGTTGGGTGACTGGATTGAGCCCAATGTCAGCAGGGCTGTCTCGCGATGAGCGAGCGCTAAAGAGGAGTTGACGAACTGTTGTTGATGTTGGCAACCATAGCGGTCGAGCTCATAGAGCGGATTTGGAGCCCGGATGCGGGCTCACTGGTTGGCATCGCCATGGCGAGGCTGGAGAGAGCCAGCACTGAAAGCGTCTTGAGACCGTACATGATGTCGAGAGGGTTGCTTGAGATTGTAGCGGAAGTAGTGAGGAGAGGACTGGAATGATGAGATGAGATACTGATCTTAGAGGTGGAAATGTCCTTCCTTTATACCTCAAGAGTCACCCTCGCTGCGCCTGCTTGATGTTCAATGGCAATAGTAGAAGACCGATGCATCAAAAATCCAAGTCCGATGTCATAACGATCCGCATGGGTTTTCCTGGAAGAGGTGTTTGCACGAAAACGTCCTCATCTCGTATTAGTGGGCTCAAACTTAATATTCCAAGACGATCGATCTCGTGTCGGTGAGCTGTACAAATGGTCGTTCTCATATCATATCCCACCATTATATCACGAGTCTGATCTGTCTTCTCAGATATATTAGTGCAATACTCGTGACAGCGTATCCTCGAGAAGCATTTATTTAATGTAGCTGTTTGTGCTCGCAGGTGTTCACCTTGCATCCTCATCGCCTGGTGGTACTCGCAGATCCAGTCACATCGTCCTGTTCTAAAGTCTGGTCAGAGGCCTCCACAATTCCATCGCTTACAACGACTTTGTAGATCACTCATGACCTCCTGCTCTCAACAATCAATAGTGTCATGGTACTGGAACATTGTTCGGTCAGAGCGTATTGTCGGTACACGATATGAGGCAAATTATGATTAGGTTGTGGCTCGCTACGGTCCGCTCCTGCTCTAGTTCGAGTTGTCAAAACCTACTGTGGCTCTTGAATCAGGCAAGTTGCCTAAAACAGCAAACACACTGTCAAGGCTTGGGAGCGGATCTTCAGACACTTCGTGCCGCGCATAACGGCCTGTTCCAGGGGGCAATTGAGCCTATAGATAATGTGCAGAAGAGTATGCCTCAGCATCAAAAGCGTACCCTACAGATCAAGGCCGGTGAGAAAAGAGTACCAACGAATAAGGTATTTAAGCTTACACAATAGAGCTCAACGCTTGTCCACATGAGGACTAGCATGTCCTAGATGATTAAGGTACCACACGCTCTGCAGTGATTGATTATGCGCCAAGTCTTTAGTGTTCGATCGACATACCTTATGCGAGGACGATACTCGACCTGTTCTCTAAATGTGGAAGGAGTTGTTGGATATGACAAATCAAGCATTCATAATGAAACGCAAATACGTTGAAATGGTCAACCAAGACCAGTCAGGGCACGAGAAATGTCAGACTCTACTCTCTTTCTGTTATTTAGTCGATTAATTATGCGCAGGTAAACTCTAACCTCTATACTAATTTAATGAAAGGGGCCACACGTGTATGTTGATATGGCGCCAAGGGGGTATTGCTCGCAAGGAAAAATCAAACAAGACCGGGGCTGTTCGGAAACAACCCAGACAACGAAAGTCTGGCTAGCAGAAGCCTCGTATTAGATGGCCAAAGGAACGAAAAAACAACAAGAACAGCCGCTCGAACGCTTGTATCAAAAAGAAAGACATGTACAAATTTTGTGCTCCGTGTCACCTTCTTTCCTTCACTGCTTGCAGGTCTCAATCCGTGTCGGCGTACTAAGACATGTCCCCCTTCACAACTCAATTTTTGAACGCCAATGAAGAATTCTGATGGCTTTGATCGTCTAAATGCGCCCGCCTTCGACGATCTCGCGTCCGATCAGTTCCGGGAAACCCTGCTCACTCGTTCTCCTGCGCTCAAGAACCCATCGCCGTGCCCCAGCTGCATCTTTCTCTTGCACATACGCCACCGAGTCTGCTCCGCTGCTTATCCTCTTGTGGCCAGGATAACCTTTGGGAGATTGGACGGGAGAGTGCGTGTACGCTTTAACATTTCCATTCTCGTTGCCAGAGTGGGCGCTATGGGCAGAGACTGGTGTTTCAGAAAACCTGGGAGCAGGCGGGAAGCCTCCCATCTTCAGCGGTGAGCCGAGTGCGGCCTTGACTCCACTAGAATAGGAAGGTAGGATGATCGCTGCTGGGGGGGCTTTCCGAGCGGTTGCTGGAGTTTGTGGAACCGAGGGTAGGTCTGGAGGTGGAGAAGAAGGGCCTCGTGCATGTGGAGTGGTGGAAGTGGGTTTCCTAGGCGTGGCGGCATTGCTGCGGTCGATGTTATCGATGTCGTTATTATCATCGCCACCAGCGTCGAAGAAGGAAAAGGCTTGAGCTTCATTCGCTTGTGGAATCGGTGACAGCCGAGCTTCGGCAACAAAGTTTGGTGAAGAGGGCATGACCGGGCTGGAAGAGTAATTAGAAGGTTGAGAGCGCGGCTGCGAGTTGTTGCTATCCGTGCTGCGTTGCCAGGTCATCGGGACGCCTCCTATGCCTTGTTGGATGGGATTACTACGTGGCATGGGCATGAAAAAGCCTGTTCCTGGTACAGCGGCCGATCCGGGTGGATTTGGATGACCAGCTCCAAAGTGTTCCCCACTCGGCGAAGACATACTTGGACCAAAGTCGCTCATGATGCTACCATTACTGCCTGCGTAGGCATGTGCATGCATGCTCCTGCGAATGTCTGCAAGAGTCATGTTCTCGTCTTCCTGTGGAGCGACAAGTCGCGCAGTAGGACTAATACCGCGCTGTTGTGCGAGCACGCTCGTGGAGAGAGCTGGACTCGGCAGACCTTGTACACTTCCGGGGTAAGACATTGGAGACCATGGGCGGCCCATGCCACCCGGCCCAGCGATGAAGCTGTTGCGTGTGCTGAATTCGCTGCGTTCAGTGATGGGTGTCAAGTTGGGTTCCCGCAGACTCTTCTGTCGGTTAATTTCTATCCCTGGCTGGCCGAAGTAGCCACCGTTGATGTCTGCTTCCCCCTCGGCACTGCCTGGACGAGGTTTGGCGTAAAAGCCAAATTCTTGACTGTACAGCCCGCTGTCATCAGCCGAAAGAGCATCAGCATTGGCTTCTGCGATGAGATCGGCATCATCATAATCGTAATCATCATCGTCTTCATGCTGAGGAAAATGATATCCGAACTCGTCGCTGGGAACTTCAGTAGAGGGAAAAATATCATTCAACAGAGGGTTCTGATGAGCTTGGAATTCGAAATCGAATGCCGACAAAGAGGGACGGAACTCGTGTTGAGAAGCTGGTGCGTTCACAGGATTTACTTGACCGTCCAAAACTTGAGAGGACTCCAGTCTCTCACCTTCCGAACGCATTGAGATGGAAGTTGCGTTGCTGGTATGCCTGTCAAAACGACCTTCTGCCGCGGCTTTTTGGGCAGCCTCTGCCAGAGCGCTATGATAGGCCGACAGACTATTCTGTGCCTCAAAAGAAGATCGGCCATATTGACTGGGCGAATCATGTCGCAAAGGTTCAGCGACAGTCCTGTCGCCTTCTTCCGAATAAGGTGAATCTGAAGCGACTCGGCCGATAGTGGGATATCTGGAATCATGCATTTCAAAATCGAGGCCATTGAAGCTGTAAGTGTTTCTGTTGGAACTCTTGGCGCACTTGTGACGAGATGCGTTGCTTTCTCGGGAAGGCTCACGCTCGTGTTGAGGACCTTGTATCCTTTGCAGAAATGCGGGATTATCAAATCGGTGTTCAGTCAATGGTTGCGGCGAAGCGTGTGGATTTCTCAAAAAGTCGGGATCATCGAATTGGTCCTCATCAAAGACTTGTTGCGGAGCAGGCTTTTTGTCAAGGAAATCATGGTTGTCACGTCGAGTCTCGTCAAAGAGGTGTTGCGGAGCATTTGGTCTCTTCAAGAACGACGGATTGTCGAATTGATCTTCGTCAAAAATATTACCGTCTTTGTCACGAGGTCCATCGTGCAGGTTATCGTCATTATCGTAGTCAAGTGAATCAATTATGCCGTCGTCGAAGTAGAAAGAGTTGGGACTCATGGGACTCGCTGGCTTGGCAGGAATTTCGTCCGAAGCCAACTGGAAGGGCGGCGATCGCTGATATCGGGCTAGCGAGCCAAGAGGTTCAGCATTGATTTCGGCGTGATGAGCAGATGTGTCTGGCAATGATGCGTGGTGCGGTCGGGGTGAGCTTGGCGGACTTGGAGTCTTTGGCAGAGAGTTGGCCATGTCTTTGGTTGGATTGTGAGTGTTTTGGAAAACATTGTTGCCTCCAAGAATTTCAGGTTCATCAAAGCCCTCCATCTCATCATGGTCGTACATGGCATCTTCATCGAAGAATGCATCCTCGTCTCCGTCCATGTCACTGTCGGTCAGATGGAGCGGCTCATTCTGCTGAGCGGAATGGCGTTGCTTGTGCTTATCCTCAAGTAGCTTCTCTTCAGCCAGCGAATCCATACTCGCAATCTGGAAGCTGAAGCGAGAGGCACTGCTTGGAAGATGGCGAAGGGCACTGGATCTCCGACTAGATCTTCGACTGGAGCCTTGGTCGATGGCCGGCAACTGTCCTTCTGCCAAGTCTGGAGAATGATCTGGGGAAAGGTTTCGCATCGGTGGGCTTGACGATGGCACAGAAAGAAGACTTGGAGATTCGGATGGGAGGTGGGATTCCTTGGAGACAGGGCGTGAACTCACAGTGGGTGCAGTGTCCAAAGACTTGCGAGACTCGTCTGAAAACCTGAAGCCAAGACCATGTACGATCTCGGACGGAGCGGTTCCAGATGAGACAGAGACAGGATCACTAGACCTATTTGGCCGATCGAGGGCGGCATGAAGTTGCTGCTCGTCCAATTGCTGACTTCTCCTGCCAAAGGGTGGCAACGAGGGAGATTTCTCGTTCTGCCATGAGTTGCGTGCCAGAAAACTGCTGTTGGCCAGAGATTCGGCATTTATGGCAGAGCTCCGATGATCATCATCAATCGAAGAGGTATCGAAATTCTCGACGAAGATAGGACTATGGTGGCTCGAAGCCCTTCTGTGCTGAGCCCACTCATCCGACTCTTGCCTTGATGGACCTGGCGGTGATTGCTGAATAGGATCCAGGCGGGATCCATGGTGTGAGAAAGAGACATCGAGTGTTGGCGGTGAGCCGACAGCGTCATTGTAGGAGAGGTTCCGTCTGGGTTTAGGGGCACTGAAATCATGAACCTTGTTTCCCTTGATTCTCGGATCGTAGTCGTCAGGTAGATCCATGGGCGGCACGATCAGACTCTTTGACGACGACTTGTCGCTCAGCGTATCTACGGCTTGGCTTGAGCGTCTTCTCATGAGCAAGTTGACGGGGTTCAGCAGGTTGAGTCTCGTCCTAGATTTTGACGGCGGCGGGGCATCGCTTCGCTTCGGCTCGGGTTTGGAGCTGTGTTGCGGTACACCATTGAGAGTGCTCGTGGCAGCCAGAGGGCGATTTCCCGATCGAGGCTTCTCCCTGGCCATGGTGGAAGCATAAGGCACGCCCAAGGTGGCCGAGTTGGCTGAATTGGCCGAATTTGGCGACGCCGATTCGTTTGGAGATGAGGCCTTGAGATAGGCACCGTCGGGACTGGTGACAGATCTGCGAGTCAGTCTAGGTGGATGGCTGGCCGGTGTGATGTCGGAAGATGGTGAGGGCGACGACTGCACAAGAGAGAGCGAGGCTGTCGTTGCAGACGTCGATAGAAGTTGTGGTTGTAATGATTGATCGAAGGATAGTCTGCCCATCATCTTGTCCGTCTTGTCCATCTTGTCCATCTTCTCTTCTGCTGAACACTGTCCTTGTCCTTGTCCTTGGCCGTGGCCTTGCTCTTGCACCTGAACATCAGTGAGCGTATGCCGCGCTACTCTCGTCTCTGAATCGAGTTGCGAGGCCACGCGTGGTATCGGAGGTAAAATGGGTGGAAATTGGGAGACGGATGAGTGTGCACGTTGATGTCCTGAGTAAGAATGTGGATAAGAATGTGGATGTGATTGATCCCAGACCAACTGCTGATCTTCGGCCGGCGCGACCGAAGGGTTCTGCTGGTTGTGCGTGTGCGTGTGCGTGTGTGGAGACGGACTTTGCCAGGAATTCATCTTGCCCGAGTGCTGATGGTCGAAGTCATACGTCCAATTTGTCGGTGAAGCCATGACTGCTTTGCCAGCCGTCTTGCGCTGTCTTACGCTGTCTGCGCTGGCGGTACTTTCTTCGTACCTCGACTCTCAGAATCTAAGGTATCGCCAAAACAATCTTGGCACCTCTCGAGCACGACCGTCATGCAACAACCTAATCCTCCTCAGCGCTTTCAGCTCTCAAGTGATGCTGCTGGTGGTGCACCGCGATTAGCTGCATGTGCGTCGCTACGTCGTCGGGGCCGAATCCAAGCCAGACGTGAGAGGAATGCCGAGAGTAGTCGATGTTATTGGATCCAATGTTATTAGGACGAAGCTTTTATCCCTCCATGCTCTGCTTATCGATAATTCCTTAGCTTGTCAAATGCGACGCCCAAGACCGACGTATCGACACATGTACACCGTGTCAGACTACGAGTAGATAGATGGATAGAATGTACGAGTATCTTTGCGTCCTCGGCGGATATTCAAGGATGCCACCCCGGCCCCTTCGAGCACCAACCCTAAACTTTATGCCACAAAACGCACTTGTGATGCTTGTGCGTCCCGAGATCGTGCTACTCAACTCGTTACCTCGCTTTATCGCCTTCCACGTGCCGTTTCGCCATAACCGTTTATCGCGCAACGTCCAGATGACCTGTCACGAACATGTACTGCTAACTATCCGACACCTTCGACAGATGCAACAGATGCAACAGAGAGAAACCCTACAAGTAGACGTCAATGGGACAAGGCACGTACTGATCATCTTTAATTAGACTCTTCTGTGCTTCACGCCATCAGCCACTCCCGCGTAGATAATGGTCAAAGCTTTCTTTTCCAACCGTGAGCTCAACTTTTTGCAGATCATTGCCTCATCGCTCGACCTCATTGCCTGACTGTGGAGACGACCATCAATATTTCTTCGTACCCGAGACCGGAAAAGACCACATCTGATGAATCTGATAAAGTTGCCATTTCACGATCCTGAACTTTCCTTCGCGAAGGATAATCACAGTTCATATTCTTGCAGCTACTAACAGAGAACGAGATTTCATCTTCACCATGGCAGGTGTCGTGCGACTTCCCAACGGCCATAATCTCACCGTCACCCCAGTCTTTGGAGGTCTCTTTTTCAAGTCGATTGGTGTCACTTCCCAAGACAGTCCCTTTCCACCTGGATGGACAATCATTATCGAAACCGAGGACAACGAAGATGAGCATGGCAAACCACCTTATGCGGGCACCGATGGTCTCGGCACTTTCGATTCCACCCATGATGGTACTATAAGACGCAAACATCACGTTCACACTTTCCGGAAGCCTACCCTGCAGAACGACCAACTTTTCTTTTCTTCCATTTCTAACCCTGCAAGCAATGACTCTACCCCGAGTCGATTCCCTTCTTCATCCCCCACTCGTCAAATAGCAATGATGCTGTGGGCCACTCTGTACTGGTATTTCCATCAGCCGGAGCCAGATACCCGCATGCTCACCAAGGCATCCAAGAACACAGCAGAGGCCGGCCGACCCAGAGGACCGTGGCGAATTAACATCAAACGCGAAGGCATTTTCAAAGGCCGTCAATTGATGCAGAAACTTGAACACATGGGTCTGATCGCAACCGAGGAGACGAGCGTCGGCACCTCGCTTGACCCCAACACCCCAGAAGGCTGGTCGAACATGTTTGTGTCGCGCCAACACTTCTGGCAGCTGGACCCACGCACCTACCTCTTTACATTTGCTTCACAGATTGATTCGTCTGCCTCTTCGCCCCCAAGTTCTCCTGTGCTCGGGCACAGAGCTAGTGCCAGCATAGACAGTATCGTTAGCACCTCAACAGGTGCACACACGGGATTATGGCAACCACCTGGACAGTTCAAGTCTTCTTCGCATTTGCCTACTTTTTATCCTCCAGCTCCAGCACAGTACATTTTCACCAACAACATCCGTCATCCGCTTCGGCCAAAGCCACCAAGGCAGGGTGAGACCTTCTATACCCGTTACATTCCCAGTCTTGGTGAATATCTCTCCTTCCGCGTGGCAAGCTTATCGAAATTACCTGTCCAACATGTGGGACCTGTGGCTAAGAATCAACCACTAAATCTTACCCAAAGCGATCCAGAGCTCCTCAACAAGTGGATGAATGATCCTCGTGTTGCCTACTCTTGGGGTGAGGAAGGTCCACTGAGTCACCAAGAAGAGTTCCTGAAGACAAACCTCCAGAGCCGTTACGCTTTCCCAGTGATTGGCTGTTTCGACGGAAAGCCATTTGGCTACTTTGAAGTTTATTGGGTCAAAGAAGATGGATTAGGATTTCATCTTGGTGGTAATGTTGGTGATTGGGATAGAGGTGAGTTTGCTGGTACATCAAAGGAGTGGAAGCCTGTTTTAGCTGACATGGTGAAGGTATTCACGTGCTTGTTGGTGAGCAAGAATTTAGAGGACCTCATCGCATCAGGGTTTGGATGTCAGCATTGCTGCATGTCATCTTCTTGGCCGATTCCAGAACTATGACTGTCATGCTTGAACCAAGAAAGGACAATGAGAAGTGAGTATCTCCCTGTATAGCACACGACGATCAGGCAGGTATCCTAACAACACTTCAGGTTGAAGAAATATTGTGAAGAAGCCGGCTTCTTCAAAGAAAGAGAAGTCACTTTCCCGCACAAACAGAGCAACCTCATGAAGATTCACAGGGATACCTGGGAAGGCCCGGCACTCTGAAGAACCGAGATACCCAATACTGTATACATTTATGCTTATAGAAATGATTCATGGATAAGAGTCATAATCACCGATATTAAAAAGCGAGAGTATTGATTCGTAACGTGTCGTATTCAGCGGCTAATATTAGGAGCTGAAATACGCCGGCCGTAAGCCACTTTACCCAAACCGCGCAATCGGTACACCACCCGCATAAAAGTGTGCAGATGCCTCGAGTATTTCACAGTATCATTTTTGACCACTATTGAATGCTTGCTTCGCCTCATTGTCTCAGAATAAGCCACTGCTAATTCACCGCCAACCTACAATATCGACCCCACACCAAAGCAGCCAACATTAAATAACACCGCCTGCGCATACCCTTATAGCCGCCCAGGCTCAAGCGAGATCCGAATCAGTCGAGCCCAGTCCTTGTCACGAACAGGCCAGACGAGATGATAGGCCAAGAAAAATTGTCGTCCTTGACAAATCCTACAGCCAAGCATGTGGCCAAATAGGTATATATGTAGCAGCCGGACTGTTAGTGATTGCAAACATGATGCTAAGGTACGAGTCTCTACAGCTTCCGGCTGGGGATATAATATGTGGTGTACGTGCTTGTCTACCTTATGTACCTACATTGCTAGTACCAGACCCGGGTTTCGTCCTCATATTTGCTAGTCCTGAGGACTAAAGTTGTGATGACATTTCTTGGTAGATAGACTCTCCTCTCCTTGGACAAAGCGAACGCGATGCACGCGATGCAGATCAGAGAGTTACTAGTGGGTTTGTAGGTGGATTGGATGCGCTGCTGATTCATCTATAAGGTGAATTCGATATGTTGAGATATGTTGAGATAAGGTATGCTTAATTGACAACCAATGGCATAGAGCGCATCAATGCCATGGCAGTCATGACAGGTATGACGCCTTTATCTACTAGGAGAACGTCGACGGTAGTGGGAGGATGGCGGATGAATAGGTAGTCATTCACTGCGTTCACGTGAAGCCAGGTGGAGCGTTGGACAAAATTAGGTAGTGACCCTAAAATCCAGCAGGAATATCACAGCATTATCAAATGACGTGAAGAAGTCCTAAACGCTTAGACGGGCTAGGCATGTGGTAGCAACTCAACACCATGAGTGTATATATATCACTTCACGAGTGATCAACAAGCGTGATGCGCACAGGTGATCGTCCTTCTGCTTTCTGGGAAGCATTCAGCCTCAAAGCTGGCTGCCTGATTTTCACTGGATTCGACCACCGTGCCCACTGTGCCCAATGTGCCCACTACCTTATCTGCCCTGATTTATTTAAGTAGCTTTGCTCCGAAAATCTGAAGGTCCCGTCGCATCCTTAGCTTGGCACGAGATCTATCTTTCTCTTTCCCAATTCAGACCGCAGTTCATCCTAAAGGTGCACGTTGCCTTGGCATCTCACAATGTCTTTACCTTACCCAGACAGGTCTCCAGCCTGCCTTATTCATCGCCAAGTTATTTATTTTTGATCAGAAGGCTATTTTTAATGACTCGGAGTCACATGGGCGGTGGTGTGCAACCACTACCTCATGCCCCGCTCGCTGCATTTAAGGCGTTCTGTTCTGCTGGTGAGTGGGGGCGATATGGAGATGCAAGCCACCAATAAGGGAGGCTGCGACTTTAAGCCGGTAGAATACATGCCTGGTAGATTATATATATATATGGAAGGAAGTTCCTTGCGTTCGAAAGTATATCGACAATACCTTATACGATTGGCACCGAGACAGGCGAAAAAATGTCACATTCACAGAGCGAGGAAATGTCTAGAGCTGACGGGTCGGACTTGGAGGGACAAGCATTTCCTCAGCATATTCGTTTTGAGGATCCGCAAACACAAATACCACCGCCGAATAATCATCGGCCGTCGGTTTCTGGCGCTATAGGACCGTCTAAGCAGAGTGTCGCGCTCGAAAGCAAGGAAGTGATAAGTCTCAACCGACCGCCAACTTTCAACCATCAGAGAGCAAGCCGCTGCATCAGGACTGGATCTCCGTCGAAAGCCAGAAAGCCGGAGAATAATCTCCCCGTCCATACCACCGATATCGATGGCTCGCTGGAGGCAAATCAGAGAACCGGCATCGTGTACCTCGTCCTCGGTATATTCAACCGAGTCGATGGTCGCCCCGAAGAACGTCTCATCCACGTGGAGAACGAGGATGAGTTGTTCAGATCTATATTCCGTGGCATCATCCATCTGCGCGGTGTCTCTGGTTTCTTCTCGCTGAAAGACGTCAAGCAGTTTTCCATCTTCACCTGCAACGTCGAGAGTGGGGTGCATCGACGTATGAGACTGGACACGGAGTCCGAGGATGCCCTGCATCAGTTCTTTATGGCTTACGATAGCTGGTCTTCGTGGTCGGATTGGTTCGATATCGATCAGACCAATTCTAGAATCATCCGGCGCTTTTTCTTCTGGCGGAAAGAATCGTCGGCGCTTGAAGATCGCGCTGACACGGACTCGAGAACTCTGAATCTGGGATGGACGGAGTGGATTCACAGGGCCCTCAACAATGGTTCTTATCATGTTGATATTGCTATATCGCCCGTCGATGGCTCCTTGGCTTTCCCTCATGTTCACTCACACGGTAGTGCGAGCGGAATCATGACCGGGGATCCGAAGAGAAGCGCGAATGGTAGCGCGATCGGGAACGTAAATGGGAGTATGCCCTCCACGCATCCCTTGCGGCCTACATCCCAGATTGACGAAAAGCCCCATCCTGTGTATTCTCTAGAAGTGGTACTGGGCTGGTCACCTCGTCGTATCGGCGCCGTGGTGTTCGCACCCGTACTCATTTCCCTGATTGTCGGCTTGGTGTTGAATTCCAGGGATTGGGGTGACGGCGAAACAATCGAGATGAGTTGGGCCGTGGGGACTTATGTTGCTACGACCGGCGGTATCATTGCCGCTTTGATGGCTGTTGTCAGTGAGATACAGAAGCCTGCCGAGAGAATTACTTAGATGATTGATCGAATGAGTCCTTGAATGAAGTTATTGGGTGGTGAGCGTTTTAGCGGGCGGCGTTAGAGGAGTCATCTATTGCTCATGTCAGCTCTGAAAATAAGTATATATATATATCTCTTTGTTAACGAGCGGTTGAAGAGATTTTGTCGTTGTTCCCAGACAGTATACACTATCTATCTGACTGATTTCGTTGAAAGTACTGCAAATCTTCTCCGCGACCCCCGGGAGTGGTATCATTCAATGGTTGACAATAGCATCGCCTTGCTGGTTTAGTAAGGAAGTAGTGGATCTCCACCTTCATGATTGGAAAGGAAAGGCCGTCCTGTGGATCTTTCATGGTGTTCTGCAATGACAGAGATTGTCTGATCACCCCCGTTCCAGACTCATATGTGTGGCCAAGCGAGAAGACCGAACAGCTTGGACCAAAGAAGGTGAAGGTAAGGACAAGATGGTCGTCCCTTTTTTCGATCAGTGTTTTCAGCCGGCATCAAGATGTTTCTTTTCTTGCACCGAAAGTTGGCAAGTCTCCTCTTGACCGGTCTGCTTATCGCTCCGTATGTCGGTCGCAGATATGGCAATAATGTCCGAAAGCTGCTAGTCGTAGCCTTTCCAGAGACTGACATGCCTGGGAAGACATGAATGCGAGGAGTAGTACCAAGCGGCACTGACACTGGAGCTGCACCAACTCTGGCAGCATTTCCAAGAAGGAAACATCCAATCCCAATCATCTCAGTCCAACCAAAGAGACTCTCCTAGCCCCCAAAACACGTTTTTCGAATAAACGCAACAAGCGCAGCAACCTCCCTCCTCCCAGCCGGCACAAAATGACCCCCAGGATGCAGCACAACATTCCCCTCCCCACCCCTACAAAACCCCGCCAACCTCCTACACGCCCTCTCCTCCGTAACCGAATCCACCCTCCCAATAAAATGCAACGAGGGCGTCCCAATCCTCGGCTCAAGAAACCCCCTATAAAGGGCACTCGTAGGCGCAATACCAGAACAACAAACCGCGAACCTAAGCGGGGGCTGCAAGTTCCTAAAAGCCGCAGGGAAAGCAATACCCCCCTTCCGCTCCGCGACCACAAACGCCTCCTCCCTCCCCCCCTCAAGCAACGACGCAACCATAGCCGCCGCACCAGCACCCTGACTAAAACCCAACACCCCATCGAACGGCCCCTCCTCCCTCAACACTTCCGCCAGCGCCTCGAGCCCGGTTTCGAGGCCCCAGTACTCACACCCTACCTCCCGCATCCGCCACCAAGCGAAGGCCTCGCCGGTCACGAAATTCGAGTTCATGTCCACGACTTCATGGTTGGGTATATCGGCCGCGCTGACCGAGATTGGTCCGGTCGGGTAGACGAGATTCACGCCGTTTATCCCGTGACTGGCGCTTTCGAGGTCGCTGAAGGCGGCGTGTAAGGATTTTTCTAGACTGCGGGTTTTGGAGTGGAAGAGGCTGCCTGATTGGGTGAAACCTTTTGAGGGAGAGTTATGAGCTTTTTTTTTGGCTTTTGCTTTGAGTGAGGAGTGAGGGGTAGGGTACCGTGGAGCATGAGGAATTTTAGAGGGCGCGTAGGGGGTGTGTCTGTGGACATTGTGTGTGTTTGATCAAGGGAAGGGACAGTGTGTGGTTCATTTGGATTGAATGAATAATGTGCGGACGCTATGTGCATGGTTGAGCGACGGGATGGTTCGTCCGTGGAGCAAATCCGGGGTGCCCCACCCGCCTTTGATGAAATTAGTGAGACCTCGTGCATAAAGGTTTAACTGAGTTTGGTTGGTGAGATAACTGATCGTTTTGTTGAGGAGATCATGGAGGTTCACTTTGTTCAGGTCAGGATATGCAAGAATTATTCATGTCTTTCAGACTATGTACATGGATTCATTTCTATGGCATCGGATACACGTTTGGCTTGTTTACCTAGCAAGACTCCATGAGATGCATTCGCCTATGCTTGGAAGAGCAGTATAGTGCAAGAAAGAAGTGCTCCACGTCATGCATCTAGAGGAAAAGACAAAGCAAAGCAATGAATCTGATCAACCCCCAAGAAACGCCATGTCCGCACCCAGAGTCCCAAAAAGAATGTTTCCAAACCCGCGCATATGTGCTGTACGCCACATTCCAATCATCAGCTTGCCTGCCTGCTGGTCCATCCGTCCACGATTCTAGTCCGACGCCAACCCGAGAGATTTCAACTTCAAGCTGCAAAGGTAGGGCAGTCAGTAGCAAGATCATCGTCCTTCAAGGGCATAACCATCACCTGCGTCTCCCCTCCCGAGCGTTACCCTTCTGTTGCCAGCCTCGTGAATCATACCCATGAGTCTGCTCTTTTGCGCCTCTCTGCCAGCCCTTAGACTCAGATAAGTGCCCTCCAGGCCGACAATCTGCTCCTCAACAGTCAAAGTAGAGCTATCATTGGCTCGGACAAGCGGGGATACCAGCTTCTTACGCAAGATTTCCAGATTGCTCTTGAGCTGCATGAGGCGTCCGTTATGATCGACCAGTGTGACCTTGTTTTCAACAGTACGGCCACGGAGAGAAGAGAGGAGCTGTTTGTTCTTTTCGAATTTCTTGAGTCGCGAGGCGTTGGCACCTATGACACGGGCCCAAAGTGTGGCTAGCAATTCCGATTCTTCGCGTTCTTGAGCATCGGTTTCACGAATTACGGTTCTTTGCAGGTTCAGGAATTGACGATCTATGGCTTCGAAATGGGCGTAGAGCGAACCCGAAAGCGTGAGCTCGGTGTTTATGCTTTCTTCTAGCACGGCGAGGAATTCGTTAAAGGTGCGGTGAAGAGTGGCGCGTGTTGTCTGGGCCTTTGTGCGGCCAAAGAGCTCAGTTATGACTTTGCCAATCGGTGTTGGCTCGCCTGTGGAGACGTTTTCTAGAAGACCGACGCGGGAGAAAAGGGTGTGCAGATTGCTAAAGGCCAGGGAGAGGTGGGAGGGCGGAGCTTGCGAGGAGAGTTTTGTCAATTCGCGTTGAGCCCATTCCATGACTAGCAGGATACCGTCGATATCGCCATCAACTGAAGCGAAGAAGCGAGTCAACTCTTCAGCGAGTTGCTTTAGACTCTCACTCAGCTCGTCTAACTCGCGAACGATGATGGGACCCGAAGTCATGTTTGTGGAGCGAACGCTCTCGCCGAGATCCCAGACTGCAACACCGGTCTCACCCAGTTGGACGACTTGGTGGTGTCCATTTTCGCTGTAGTACATGAGAGGTTCCAAGTTTCTTGCCAAACCAGCTACTTTGACGAGATCTGGTTGAGGTTGTTGTGCTGGTTCGCGGAACAGAGCGCGGGCGATAGTGATGGCGAAAAGGGCGGTCATGAGCGAGACAAAGGTCGAGTAGCGTGATTTGGTGAGCGACTTGTATGTCTTACGGAAATAGCTAACCATGGCCTCGATGGGTTCTGTCCGGTGTTGAACGTCTGCGCGCACTGAAAAGCGAATGTCTATCAGTCTTATCAGTCACACCGTCATGCATGCGTCCACCTGGTTTTGGCACGTACAGTTGTCTGAGTTATTCCATCGTGTATCCTCTTCATTCGCATTTGCCGTCTCTTGACTATTAGGAGGCGTCATGTAGTCTGTCTTTGTTTGTGTTGCCCTCACAGCGGGACTGAGACTGGGCTCTTCACTTCTGCCCTTGAGGGGACTTTCAGGCAATGCGATGCGCGCGGCTCTACGGAGTTCGGCTTCATCGTCGTCCTCTTGTTCATCTTGTTCGAGGAGCGGCGTGGCTTCGCGACTTCGCGGTGGTGATCTGAGGCTGGATTGGTGGGCGTACCACCCTGTGCCGTGTTTGCGCCAGGGAGGCGGTGACCAGCCTTGATGCACGTCCTCTGAAAGGTCCGAATATACTGACGCGACGGGGCTATGGAACTTGAGACGAGGATTGGAGTTTATGTTGAGTAGCTCCGGAGAGAGGGCGCGCGATTCAAAGTCCTCCATCGATGCGTCAATCGAAGAGTACGAATCGTAGGTTTGCGTCGTGCTCATTCGCATGCTACGAGTATTGCGGGGTGTTATGGTCGTCTTGGCTTGTAGTGGTGGGTTGGGCAGCTATGACGAATGACGAAAGATGTGTGTTGTGGACGGATTGATTCAAGAAAGAGAAAGAGAGGAACGGATGAAAGAAACGTCGGGAAGCAATCAGTGGCTGCGATTTGGGTGCAAGCGCAGTCTGCGTCGCTGGTTGAAGTGTCTGTGGAAGCTATCTCGTGGTGAATGCACATGCGCGTAACGTGAATCGTCAATGAACACGCGCTCGGGGATCTGACACGGCTGCCTGAATGATGGTAGAGCGATAATGCGACTTCAATCGAGGTTTGCCGGTTTGAAGAAGGAGAGAGGAGAAATGCGACCGGACCTACCATAGAACCCCCTCTCGCTTCCCATGCGTATGGGTCGTCGAGATAGTCCCCCCAGCCACTCGTATTACCGTCCTTGACTGCGTCTAATGCAAGGTCTGGATGATCGACATGCGAAAGTCGTGTTAGACGCTGACTTTTGGCACGTGCTTCGCCCTCCCGCTTCTTTACCCTCAGCATCTGATGTAGAAAAGCTTGCGATTATTCTTATTTTGCTCAAGATACGTCTATGTCAATTTTGGGTCTACCGCGAGTAGGCCATACCACGAGTACGAAGGTACATTTGTTGGCGCATTCGATTCAGATTCTGACGGTGACCGCTGATCCGTCCTGGCCGTTCCGGGGGATCTCCCCGCCGTCTTTTCAACGGTCAAGCATTATCTCCACAACCTGTGTGAACTTTTGCGAAGCTCACGCACTTGGACATGCAAAGCACGATAAGATCGAGTATGGCGTGCGGGTGCAATGTGTCAAGATCCAGGCCTCCCCCAGCCACTTCATGTCTTCTTTTCCTTGACCGACCTCCACTCCATGCCCAGAGACCCCACAATCATCAAACTTGTCAGCGCAACGCTCAAGTAGAAGGTTTGTGTGATCGCCTTGTCGTACCCTAGCAGAGCTTCCTGCAGGTCACCGGCTGGGATCAAGGTCTTGATGTCTCTCCAGCCTATGCTCTCTAATGCACTGCCATCAATCTCTGGAGCATACTCCTTGAGATTGCTCACTAGCCGACGGCTAAAGACGCTTTGAGCGACGTTCACAAATAGTGCTGGACCAAAGTTTTGAGCAAACACGATGATGTTGAGACCCATGCTGACATCTGCATCTGAAAGCGTTGTCTGTACTGCAGCTTGTGGCGATTGGAAACCGATTCCTGCGCCTAGTCCGAACAGTACCTCGTAGACAAATAGGCGCCAGATGGACCCATCACCTTTGAGTGTCGTTAAGAGACCAGATGCAATCGGCATCATCACGCTCGCGACGAGCATGAACGGGACATAGAAGCCTACGAGTGAAACCGCTGATCCTGCAAATAACATTGAGAGGATGAAGCCTCCGAGCATAGGCATCATCATGAGTCCAGCCTTACCTGGCGACATTTGTTGGACGATCTGAAAGTAGGTTGGCAGCTGCTCGCGATATGTGAGCAAGAAATTCAGGTCTAGTATTAAGTGTCGCTTCAACACTTACGTAATACGTAACGAACGACATTCAATGCCGAGTTGGTGCAGAGACTAAACAAGAATCCAGCCAAAATACTTCTCTGTCGGAGAATCCTTGGGGGTAAGGTGGCGTTGTCCTGTCGCTTCCACTGGATCCATCCAAAGGCCACCAGCAGGCCACCAGAAACCAGGAAGAGCGTCACCACTCTAGCATTCGAATAGCCGTACTCAACAGCTCCGTATTCTAGCCCTATGAATAAGCATGTGACTGCAGGGAGAAAAACAGCAGTCCCGAGCGGGTCAAGCTGTTTGATCTTGTCTTTCCAGGGCAGGTCTGCATTAGTGGGCCTCGTAGGCGGATTCTGAAGGGAAATCATAAGGAGAATCAAAGCGACTCCTCCGAACGGTAGATTGATCAAGAAACACCATCGCCAGTTCAGGTTCTCGGTGATGAGACCTCCGATCAGTGGAGCAGCAACACTGGAGCAACCCTCAATCCCGGCAGCCAGTCCACCAATGGCTGGACGGTAGCGAAGTGGAAAACAAACTGTTAAGATTCTGGCAAGCTCAATGATTAGCGGAAAATGGCAGAAGCCCCAGCAAGATCGAAAGTCCCTGGCAGATGACAATACTCACTGAAAGACCCCAGCAAAAATGCCCGAGGCACCGACACCAGCAATGACCCTTCCTAGAATGAAAGCCACACTGTTGTGCAGAACCACAAACCGCACTTCCAATCTCGAAAATGAATAAGCTCGCCAAGAACACTCTTTTCAGAGGCAAAGTGCGGTACAATTTTCCAAACATGAACTGGAAACTGCAAATCGACAGCCTATACGCAGAAGAGTACCTATACAAAAAGATACAGAATGAGTTACGTGTATATCGTGGTGAACACGTTTCAGCTGGCTTGGCTCAGGGGAGATAGCCATGAAAAGTGTTAGGAATGAGGACTCAACTTACCATCCCACATCAGCAATACTCCCAAACGAGTCGGTGATTGCAGGAACAGCAGTGGCCAAAATCTGATTATCCAATTCTGTCAACAAAAGCGACGAACACGCGCTGACGAAGAGGATAATCAAAGCCAGCCCATGCGGATATCGATGCTCTTCCTGCTCCTCATTTTGGGTGTTTGGGAACCCTTCTTCTGTTTCTGTAACGTGTTGGATATGTGCAGGTTGCCACGGTCGTGGGAGTGAGATCGAATCCTCCTCGAATGCAGCACTCGAGTGAAGAGACCGGAGAGCGATGCTTTGAGCACCATCATTGAACTCAGTATCTACTACTGTCGCCATTGCGCTCATCATGTAGTAATGCCTAAATCCCCAAGTTCTCGAATCAAGCAAATCTCATGAAGCAGAAATTGAAATATCTTGTTAAAGGCAACAAAGCAGAAAATCTGGTCTAATGTACTACATATATATATATATATAAACTAGTTATCCGTGTCATCCTCTTCTTCCCACTAGGCAGCTAGATGGAATGCAAGATAACGACATCCCACAGGGCGTAACTCCGATGTCCTTTCTAACACTATCAGTCCAAAGGGCGTGCATGAATCCCGCTCCGCTCGATCAATTAGAGAACATGAACTCCGAATCCCGGATTTGATTCCGCAACAAGCTGTGCGCCACCTACACTCGACTACATTCTATTGCAAGGAAACAAAATAACAGTGACCTCGAATTTGTTTTCTTGTTGTCTGGCTATGATTCCTACTCTCCTACTTTCCTTGTTCTTCTTTTTTTGTTCTTTTCTCCTTTTCTTCTTTTCTCTCTTTCTTTCCCCTATGCTTTTCCTCTTTGATTTACAAGTATTTCTGATTTTTTCCTCTCGCTTTCCTTTTCTCTATTTCTCTCTATTTCTCCTTCTCTCTATTTCTTGTTTTCTCTTCCTCATATTTTTGTCATCTCTCTCTTTCTCACTTTTTCTCACTTTTTCTCACTTTTTCTCACTTTTTCTCGCTTTTTCTCGCTTTTTCTCTCTCTCTCTCTCTTCTCCTCCTCCAACATTAACAGCAAAAGAACCCCCCACATCATTAAGACCAAAAAAGCGACGACCACAACAACTCAACAGTCAACACGACTAAGCCATCTCCAACTGTTCGAGGGCCAATAAGAACGAATAAAAAAGTACTAGCGACGTATGGTACGCAAACCGAACACAAAATAGCCATAGATCGCGATCATCGAGTCCATTCTCCGCTATACACTCACTCACTCTTCTAGAAAACTGAAAAGGCCATTTTGCGTCAGGTACATGTCGGATAGATGACGACTGTTCAATTGACTGCTTGACTGACTGAATATACATGACTGAGAGGACATGACTAAGAGAACAAGTATTTTCCACAGCGCGATACAGGTCAGCAGAGTAAGGAGTCCAGTAGACAAGGCAAGTAAAAAATACGTTCTGCAGCAAAGAAGTACGTTCCACAGCAAGTAAGAAACATGTTCTACAGCAAAGTGAAAGATACAGCAGCAAAACAAGTAACCAAAAGTACTCTTACTCTTACTCTTACTCTTACTCGTACGAGTAGATTGATATTGCTCGTAGATGTCATGCGCATGACTGACAAAGTGCATGGCCACAGCTTCAGACGCAAACGTTTTAAGCTTATCCCTTCACCTTATTCCTTTACCTTATCCCTTACCTTATCCCTTACCTTATCCCTTTACCTTAAGCTTAAGCTAAGCATTTGGAATGCAACTGCACCTGTTACTCTGTGAGACGGAAAGGCCTTTGAAGTTTTTGAGGGTTTGAAGGCAATTGAGGCGATTCTGAGGGACCACGAGAAACGATATACCAGAAACGGGACATGCGATACAGGACACGAGAACCGGAAAACGTGATACAGGACACGGGATACAGGACACGGAATATGGGATACGGAATGCGTGATACGTGATACGTGATACAGGACACGAGAAATGGGAAACGAGATACGAGAGACGGGACGTGATACGTGACACAGCGAAACGTTATACAGCGAAACTTTATACAGCGAAAACGTGGTCACCGTTATATTGTAGCGTGGACGTATACCTAGAACGAGGTCGGGGAGGGGTACAAGTAAGACATGGCAAGAAATAAAGTAAGTTAAGGTTTGAATAAGACAAGCCACGATAGCGGCTCCGCGGGACGGGAAGATTGCTTGGGTGAGAAGTGAGGACCATTAGAACCGTGAGAACCGTGAGATATGTATACTGGTACACTGGTACAGTACAGAAGGTACCTTAATCATACGGGTCTCGGGGAACCGGGGTAGCCGGTATCGGGGATTGAGCCGTTGACCACTCGGCACCTTAAGGTAGCCTTGAAGTTCAAGGAGGGAGGTCCAAGTAGTCGAGTCGGTAGTGACGGGCGGATGGAACTCGGGATGATTGATTTGGAGACACGGGATAGCGCTGATTGATTTCAAAAGTATATGAGTGGGATATGGCGATATCAAAGATGACTGTTCTACTTGTGGTAGATAGATCTTGTGTCTCTGCAGGATGGACGACAGATTTCTTTGGGACTCGTGGAGAGAAAGGAGGAGGCAAGCATGTGGAGGGTAGGTATAAGGGAGCACTGCTGATTGTACAATCGAGGTGATCATGTTCGATAATGGAGTATCTATAGATTATGTATATTTTGTCGTAAACATCGTTATCGTTAAAAATGTGGTCGGAAAAGTCTGCTTTTTAGAGATGGAAAGTGTTACTTGTTCTTCCAACTCAAGAGGTCATGTGCGCTTCACCCTTCTCGGCTGCATCGATATGATCCCACTTCTCCATCTCCACAGCACTTTCAGGAGTTCCGCACCAAGAGTCTTCTGGAGGACTCTCTTCTTCTCCCCCGTCCCTTGTGCCATCCAATAAATCATCGTCCGAAAGGGCGATCAGATCCTTGCCATGTGTAAACGTGAACTTCGTCAACTTCTCTTTGCTTCCATTCTCGTTAAGCTCAATACTTTCTCCGGTGCTGGAAGCTTGCTCGATACTGCAGGACCTATGCCCCATTCCGGCTTTCCATTTCTGAACAAGCACCCTGTAAAGTGGTCTCAGTGCGGCCATGGCTAGGCAAACGATTCCAGTGCCAGTCTCCAGGACACAAGAGAACTGGACGCTCAATGAACGCGTCTGCATTGTTACTTGTCCGAAAGCGTTCGGCGCTGATTCTGGTACAGTGATCACAATGCGGGCAATAGACGCTACCGAACCGAGTGAGCCCAATAGGATGAGTGCACAGACGGATAGTTTAGTAGCCATGGGCATGACATATGTGTGAAGAGTCTGCTGAGACAACCTGCGTACAATGGGAGGTAAGATAACATGAGCAAAGTGATCATGGTTCTCCTTCTCGTAGGTAATCTAGTATCAAGCCGGCGGCATTGCAATCGCAATAATAATCAAGCACTTGCGACTCATCTCATTCACCACGTGGAGCTCCTCCCCAGCCAGTGTAATAGAGATGAACGGTCCGGCGGACTCTAGAACGTCTCTTCGTCTTGAGCCAACAGCTGGGCAGCGTTTTGAAGCCGGGGGGGTCCGATGTTAAGCTCAACGGCGAACTATCGAGAAACGGCTTCAATTTCAGGGTGATGACATTTCATTGTACTCGTACTCGTACAACTACCAAGAAAGAATTCGAAGTATTCCAAAACTTCTTCGACAAGATCGCTCCTGCCGCTTCGAGAAAACGTTTGATGGGAAACATGGTATGGCAGCACGTGGAGTATGGTTGACGCCACGTGAAAGGTAGGATCCAAGATGAGTGTCTCATGGAGTCAGAGTTCAAAGCATGCCGACAGAACGGTGGTATACAGGACAATCAAGCAAAGACGTTTCCTAGCTGAGGTCTTCCCTTACAAACGTTCCCTTCACCTAGGTCAGCAGGAAGGTACGTGAAGGTACGTACCTTAAGTGACCATTTAAAGCTTGGCGTAGCTTAACCACGTCGAATCACCCCGAGTCACCTCGAGTCAGCCCAAATCATGTCTGACAATTTAAAGGCTAGCAAGCAAAGACGTTCCCTGGCTGAGGGCCTGAGGCCTTCCAGATTACCTTAAGGTAGGTACGTACCTTAATTGAGCATCTGGAAGCTTGGCGTAGCTTGTCCACCTCACCTCAGCCAAGATCGTGTCTGACCACAATCTGACAAGCTAAAAATTGGCATGACCGCGGCGGTCAATCAAGCAAAGACGTTTCCTGGCTGAGGCCTTCCAGGTTAAGGTACGTAAGGTACCTTAAATGACCATCTGGAAGCTTGGCATAGCTTAACTACCTCGAGTCAGTCAAAGGTCTAGATTTTGTCCTTAGTGGACCAAGAAAGCTGTACCGTGTGAAGGATTGATATAATATTGCATGATTGTTAAACAATCATGCTGGTCGGCCAGAGATTTTAGCTGGTAGTCCGGACGTCTGACTCGTTAACAAATCCATGGCAGATCTGGCGGATAAGAAACTATTGAAGTCGAGATCCGATTCAACAAGATCGACTAAAACATGACAGGACGTATTATCGTTGATTCCGTGCGCTACGCTACGAGTACGCTTGCTATAAGTAAGGTATGATTTATTAAACGACGGCCGCGCCAATGCAACAGAAGAAAGTGACTGCTGACTGGTCATGGTTACAGAAAGCGGAAAAATCGGAGGCATGAATGCTAAGGTAAGCATCGCACGCACTCCATGGTATCAATCCCTTGCACGCCCAAAACATCAATAAAATGCCAGTGATCCTCTCCGTTTTGCGTCCCCGTTTCAAGCATCGAGACTCTCGGCGTGTTACCGACCCTGCCGGACTAAACAGTCTTCTTGCCTTCCTCGGGCTCATCCTCGACGTCATTTTCAACCTCGCCATCGACGTCAGCTTCTGTCATCTCCCATGCACTCTCTCCATCAACGAGATCGTCGCTACGCCTCCTTCTGCCCCTCTCCCTCATGGCACCTCTGATCCTTTTGCTGACCTCATCCATTGACTCCTTGCTGTTCATACTAGACATGGCCAAAGATTCTCCCATCATTTGTCCACTGCCTCGTCGGATTAGAGTACCATTACCATCCTTACTGCTACTGTCGCTGGGTGCTCGACTCCGGGACCGATTCGGCGTTCCTGGGCGCGTGGCGAATATGCCAATGCCACCAAGATTAGCGAATGACTCGTTACGAGGAAGGTGCGAGCTTCCAACACCGCTTCCACCCCCAATACCAGCTCCAGGAATGTTGCTGGTCTTCTTGAGGGCATCTGGTGGACTCGAAGGAGACAGGCCCAGACTGTTGGTCCAGCCGTAGCTTTCGGAGCGTTTTCCTGGTCCAGGTGTTTGAGGACGAGAGACTGACGGAGATAGAGGGTGAGTTGGATCTCCAAGGATACGTTGGTGATCAAAGTCAGGATACAGCTCCGGACCCAGCTCGTTGATGACGTCTGTGACTTGCTCAACAAGGCGCTGGCGTCTCTCTCGCAAATGAAACATGGTGTTGTGGCTTGTGGGGCCGAGAGCGAGTATCAGGGGACGGAGGGACTTGGCGATGTCCATGCCTACTTCGCCGAAACGCAAGGCCATGAAAGTTATGGCGGGGAAGAAGATATAGCCAAAGGCGACGATTGTCCATAAGGGCACGCTCTCTGGCATGTATCCTTGAACGCGATTGTGGTAAGTCCAGTAGGTCAGGATGACTGTGTACCATGTGTACAGGACTGGGGCCAAAGCCATCGAGACGAGTAGCTTCCATGTCGCCATGACATCTCTGCCCTGAATCTTGACTGTGCTGGCAGCCAGTGCTTCGCGCGATTTCTTGATACTGATGACCTTCCCAGCAATGAAGACAGGCGCAAATAGGACGAGACCTGGAAGCACTGCGGTGGTGAGGACAGCAAGTTTGCCGAGGCGGTAGAGTAAGGTGAAGACGACCTGAGGAATGCTGAAGCGAGCATAGCTGACTTGGTGATCGCGAATGTTGAGCATCATCAAAGCCTTGTTGTATGCAAGTATGGACTTTTTAAGACTAATGATTCGCGGGTCTTCTTTATAGGTGGTGTAGCCCTTGACCAGGCGTCTGTTAAGCTCAACGATCATGGGGAGGGGGAGCTTTTTGCCCTTGGGATTGTACAGGCGGCGAACGGCTTGGATGAGCTGAGATTGGTCAGTATGCAGATATATGTTAAGAAGAAACTAGCATATTACCATGAGTGTATCGTAATCTGGACTAGTGACAGTCACGGTGATGAGGCCTTGGTAAACAGTGTCCAGGACTTGAGCAACAGCCTCACGTCGGTGGCCGTTCTTGTACATTTCGACTGTCTCTGGGGCAATGTCGATAGGAGTGCCAAACTCGACGACGGCTCTCGATCGAAATTTGTGGGCGTGGAAATAGTTCATGCCACAAGGGACAATCTTGACGCCACAGTCGGGGTTTTCGGCCAGTGCACCAAGAGCCATGATAGCCACACCGGCTGCATTTCAGTTAGCAATAGACACACAAAGCCGGCTCTGAAGTAGGACTTGCCTTTCAAAGGCAGTAGTTCGGTACGATCGTGACTGCCACCCTCGGGGAAGATACCGATACAGCCATTGTCGTGCAGCTTTTTGAAGACTGCCTCGTAAACCTTTGACTGATCGACATGCGGCGCAACACTAAACTTGATTCCCTCGAACCCTTCTCTACACTTGTTTTCTGGCGCATCCTCTATGGCCGTCTTTGCATCCTTTCCGAACACGTCCTGGCCAGTAAGTTGTCTCAAAGCAGAGTTTCCCTTGAAAGGTTTCTTCAATCTAATCTGGTCCTTGGCCAGAATCTCCTTGATCTCGGCGTTCGCAGCTTCATTGTTCACCGTGGGCAGTACAAGCAGGCCTCCAATCGAGTACAATTTTTCGTTGGTAAAATCCACACCAGTGCCCTTGATGATGTCCGGAGCGCCCTCGGGATCGGGCAGATAGATTTTGCCCTCGGCAGCCGTCTTCTTGTCCAAAGCCCTACCTACAGGCACAGAGCCCACTGTTCTCGCACCCCATCCAATGAATGGCCTGTTCATGCTCTTTTCGGCAATCAGGAAACAGACACGACGCTTGCAGTCCTGGCGAAGCACGCGCATCAAGATCAGAGGGTCCACAAATTGATTCGCATGAGGGGCGGCGACGACGATGACGGGGCCTTGACGAGGCACTTTCCATGATGAGCGGGGATGTACTTCGCGGAAGAAGAGATCGATCAGCACACTGAAGGTCCAGAGCCAGGCATCATAAATGAAATCGGACCAGAAGGTGGATTTGGTTGCGGTGGGCGCCATGATGGCGAAACGTAAGTCGGTTGTATTTTTGATCCAGATGGCAGCGGGTCATGTAATTGCCAGGCAGTGTGTCAAGCTTGAATGTCTGAGGTAGGTATTCATGCGACCTTCCTGAGATTGCAATGTATGAGTGAAATGGCGGACCTCTCCCGGGCTGTTGATTGTTGAGAAAAAAGTAGCAGCCTGGCTATGGGAAGCGGTGGCCGCGAGGCCTTGTATTTCTGAGCTACAGATGATGCAACTACCAAAGACTAGCCGCGAGCCATATGTTTGGAAAAAAGACTGCTCCACTGCTCCACAATTGGACGAGGGCGGAACAAGCTAGAGCCGCTGCCGTCTCCCGCCCGGAATCCTACAGCCTACCTGACCTGAAGCGAGCCTGGGACGCAAGTCCTTGCACGATGAGTCCCCTGGGTCCCAATAAAGAGACCCGCGGAGAGGAGATATGACACCGATACTGTAAAGTCTCGGTTTCTTGCATATGCTGGGGTTCTCAACATGCAAACCATCAGATTTTCCAATTGTATCGATGAGACCGGTGGGACAAGCTCGAGTCTTCTTGGCGTCTAGCGGGGTTGATCCGAACCCTGGGCTGTGGAGAAAGCAGAGCCATGCGCGACATGTTCAGCTCAACAGTCCTGGCCTCAGATGCCTTCAGGTATAGGGACGCTTGTTAAATTGAAATGGTTGATTCGCTATATAATGTTTGACACCTAAGGAACTTCGGCAGTTTAGCTTAACACTATTAGAATGTGTCCCACCTGATTTCGAGGAAAATACACGAAAAAAGTTGTCCACCACTTGTGAGCTGCGTGACATGCTCTCGTGACCGCTTATAACCGGGGCATGTGGAACATGCTTGACCAGGTAAGGTAGCCTCTACTGCAAGGTCATCTGCAAACCCTCTTCAACTTCCTGACGCATAATCGAGAAAAAGTGTTCAGAAATGGGTCAAATCCATCATCCATCTACTCTTCCTGTTCATTTGTCTGTTCTGCGCTTAAAAGAGTCCGGGAGCATCGCCTGGTTGGCCAGCATCATCAGGGTAGACGTAGAAGGCCAGCGCAATGATTACATAAGTGCCCAGACACATGGCACCCTCCAGATAATTGCTCTTGCCGTCCTGAATGAGGTAGTTAACCACAAGCACACTGACGAAAAAGGTAACAGTCTCGAACAGCTGGAAGTGCAGAGTCATGGGCTGGCCAATGATCCATCCCAAGATGACAAGGAAAGGTGTAACGAAGAGAGCAATCTGCAGAGACGATCCAATGGCAACACCAATGGCCAAATCCATCTTGTTCTTGTATGCGACGACGCATGCGGTGACGTGCTCTGCTGCATTTCCAACAATGGGAAGAAGGATTAATCCGATGAAAGTCTTGGAGATGTGCGCCTCTTCGACAATAGCATCAATAGAGTCGACCAAGTACTCGGCGCAGACAGCAACACAAAGTGTGACAAGGACGAGGGCAATGGCGGCTGGAATGGGCGTGAGAATGTCTGGCTCCTTGGCATCTTCACCCTCAACTTCCTCCTCATCAAAGAGTTTGGTGTGCGTCTTTAGCTGGAAGAAAAGGTAGAGGCAGTACAGAATGAGCAAGATGATGGCAGTTCCGTGGGACAAAATGAGGATGTTATCATCAGTGGAGGATTTGGAATTGGCAAGTGCAGCGTAAAGGGTGGCTGGGATGATGAGCGAGGCTGAAGCGACCGCCATGAGGGAGGACATGGTCGATGCGACGGTTGTGTTGAACTCCTGCTCCAGACGGTTGTAGCCACCGGCAATAAAGCAACAGCCAAGGACGAGCAAGATGTTGGACAGAATGCTACCTAGCATACTGGCTTGGACGATACGGATTTCACCCTGGCGAAGAGCAACGATCGAGACCTGCGCGAGCTCCCTGTTAGCCTGAACGAGACTTGAAGTCGAGTGAACATACGATAAGTTCCACGGCATTTCCAAAGGTCGCGTTCATCAGACCGCCAATGGTCTGACCAAGCTTTACACTGAGCTCTTCGGTTGCGAAACTGAGCAATGATGCCAGAGGAATGATAGCCAGGAAATTGACAACGAACGTCGCCGTGGGGTTGACGTCGAGGATACCAAGCGCGATTCCTGCTGGGACAAAAACCAAGAGGAAATTGACATAATTGCTGATCAAGACAGCCCATGTGGTGCTGATGAAGCGCATGGGCAAGCGCACCCACTTTCTCTCATCATCATCGTACTTGTGTATGTGTGGCTTTGGCACCGAGCCGCTGAGGTTTCCGAGGGAGGCACTGGCCTGTGAGAACAGCGGGGTGCGTTCGTTGGAGCCGTTGCCGTTGCTCACTCTTCCCTCCTCTTGCTCCATTGTGTTTGTTCGCGAAGTCCAGTCGTCGGAGCGCCGACCTGTTTTGCTGAATTGAGTCCTGACTCTATCTGCGCACAATGTTAGAAAGGTAGTTCAGGATAGCTGTGAATTGCGCCGGGTTTATTGGATGAATCGAATGCTAAAGCGAATCCTAGTTTCAGAATCGCTTGGCAGAAATGACATAAATATAAAGGTAAGATACCTTAGGTAAGGTAGTGAAAGCACGTGATGGTAGCGAGATAGCTGGACGTGGAACAGGAAAGCCCGGTACTTACTCATGTTGAGGTAAGAAAGATCAAACCGAAAGGGTGTCGGAAACAGTCTTTACTGATTAAAAGTGCAATCGACCGGTCCTACGTAGGGCCAAGAGCTTTACGATGATGTTCGACCGTTCCGTGTCTTGGGACCCTGGGCGTCAAGATTAAGAGTATGCTTGACTTTGGATGGTCAGACTGAGGTGCTTATCTGGAGCGACAGTCAGGATACCAATGTTGGTGAACACCAAGCTGCAAGTCTGCAAAGACAGTAAGAGAGAGAGAAACCTGGTGGAGGCGCAGTCAGAGTTACCGCTATCCAAGCACGACAAGCTCGGCAGCGTCAGGAAAGCTACAGCTTTGCATGCATGAGAGCTCTGAACCAGACCAATGACGACAAGCTTTGTTGCACAGCCTCATCTTGAAGCGAGAACTAGTGGCCGATCTGGCTTGGCAGCCATTTATTAAGGTATTACAGATTCACACGTGGAATAATACTGTACGATGATCACGCCAGCAGAAGAGCGAGGTATCTGGCGGGGTGAGCATTCCTTCTTTCCGTGGTCTTCCGTAAAGAGATTATTGCATGGGAGACCACACGAGACAATATATCTCTCGCAAATCTACCTGGATGCGATACGAGTCTCGCTAGGTATGGCGCTAAACAAAATTCCTGAGCCTGCGTTGTCCGCTCCTTCATGCCAGCGCACTCTGATGGTGCGGACGTGATTTGACTCTCGATGATCTGTGGTTGAATCACAAATGCGCTTTGCTCTGACGTGTATAGTATCAATGCCCTTGACCGCCGCCAGATACAGCATGTACGTCTCAACGTTATCAGATTTTCTGTCACAGCGCGTGGATTTGAGGCTTAATCGCGCATGAGGTAGGCAACAAGACAACGTTGTGGGAGAGCATTGCGCCTGCCTTCTCTTAAGCAGGTCGAACCATAACGCACCATCTCCTTAGTACCAACATCAATTCTTGTTCGCCTCTTGTTATCGTGCGCGCTATTTATTCATTCCGTGCTCCTTGCTACTGCCAGCCTCGACACGAGATTGTTGCCTTTTTCTTTACATTTCACTACGATGACGGAGACGGCATCAGATGAGGACGTTACCAAGAACAAAAATCCTTCACTGACACATATCAACATATTTAAGCCGTATAGTACAAGCCAGGATGCCGTGCAGTATGGTAACTCGAGCTCTACTCGTGGGCGCCTCGACCCGCGTGCTCAGTCTACCTCTCAGCAATCATCAATACGCTCTCAGGCGACATCGATCAAGAATGGCAAGAGACCCGTCCGAGAGATCTCAATGAATCGAAGCACCAAACAAGACAAGCGAGGGCTTCAACAACAGGTATCTCAGTATGAAGATCAGCCGCGGCTGATGCCGGCCGTGTAGCACGCGCCGGGCCCTGCTCGCATCATCACTGAAGCCCATCGGGCTCCGGATGTACCAAACACTGCTATCGTGGACAATAGCGTAGTAGTCCAGCCGGGGAAGCAGCAGGCGAAAACTAGCAATTCGCTGACTATTCCTGTGCTGAATGCAGCCGGGGCGCGCAATGTTGGTAGCTCTGCCAATCTAGTGCCTACAATTACACTCGACAGATATGATCATGAACCTGCAGCTCACCAATCTGCGGCAGAATCAATGCTTCGCCCTTTGTCACCTATGCAACTCCCTTCGTCTGCTATTGGAAAGCGTGCCGGAGGAAGCATATCGCCATCCATCAATTCTGTCAGCAGCACCCACTCCGGGTACGTCTTGGAAGAGTTCGTGAATTCTCACTGGAATTGAACTAACCTTTTCGACTCATAGACGCCATGTTCAATTCGGTAACATTGTCTATGGAGCAAAAGCTCCGGTCTTCCCTACAAGTTCCAATGGCATGACTCTTGGCAATGTTTTGGGAGGCTGGACACTCCAAGAGATCGTAACGCTTGAAGAATTAGCGCTTACGACGGGCGATTGGTCTGAGAAGGCCGAGCGTCTTCCCGGACGCACCCCAAGGGCTTGCAGACTCAAGTAGGAAAGTGTTTGTGAGATTCTTCCCCAGCGAGTAGATATCTGGTCTCCCGAAGAAGAGAAAGTTATCAGAGACATCATACGTTCAGAGGATACATTGGATTGGAACTTTATCTCGAAGCACCTCCATGGGGAGATCGGGAAATCTTGTCGGACCAAATGGAAAGCAAGTAACAAAGGCCAATCAAAGCCTCCGGTGAGGTTTCCCAGGGTTCGCAAGCTTGGTTCAGTTCTCTCTCCCCTTACAGAAACCTCCGAAACCTCAGAAGGGAACCCACCCAACCACATCAGCTTTGATGGCCACAACTCCGACTCACTGACACCAGCTAGCATTTTTCGCCCGTACATGCATCACAGGGAACGGGCTGCTCTTGCAGAGGATGACACACTCTCATCTACGAATGCCATCATCTACAATCAATGGGCCGGCCTTGCAGAGAATGACAGTCTCACATCTAGGCGCTACTTATCCGCGCATGCTGGCAGTTTCCGAGCATCCGAATGTGGCACAGAAGGCATTGTACCGAATTCACCATTCATGCCAGAGGCTTCTCATACGGACCTGGATCCTCTGGACATCATGCGTGAGGGCAGGTACGTGCAGAAATGGTTCGGTGTATCACCTACCCATGGCTGACAGTCGTCAGCCTTGTCACTGCTCGCGGGGGGGCAGCAAAGCTCCATACCATGCCCACGCGCAAGCGTCGACTTGTCTCTGTGAGGTCCGCTCACAGTCTTCCTAATGCTACCAGCGTTTATAGCGGCCACAGCAAACGCAGTGTTCGTGGCTACCCTCCATCGTTGTGTGGTACAGAAGGAACGGTGGGAAATGCCAGTTTTATGCCTGAAGCATCTCATGCAGATCCAGACCCTGTATACCAGGGGCCGCCACAGCTACTCGAGGAACGTGTCCTCAAACCTCTTTGGCTTGACCCGTCGGATGATCCTGATGACGAATGGTGGGTACCCCGATGGACATTAAAGGATCGTCTGATTGCATGGCTGGTCTGGCTGCTCACTATGTTTGCTGTTCTCTCTGTCATCATTACTCTTGTTGTAAAACAAGAAAGGAGAAAGGTGGCACAAGATAACAGTCACGATGTACCTTGAACAGATGAACTTGGGAAAATTTTTATGCATCTTCATACTCAGAAGTATGCGAGTATTCCTCAATTTCCTCTGTTTATGACATTGACGTTCAGGTGTAAAGATACTTTCAGTGCTCTTATAAGATCGCTGAAGCCATTCTCCGACATAAAATGACAAATTAGAATAAGCTCGTGAATCATGGCATACCGTATCCGCTCATTACACATATCTGAACCCCTCAGCTCTCCTCCCGATGCCTTCTTCCTGGAACCCCTCGCTATGGCGTTTGCTGCGGCGGCGACGACAAGCATCAAGCAGAAGATGTGGAGACTGCGTTAAGAAAGTTCAGAGCATGATGATCAAGAAGGGCAAGAGATGGAGGTCAACCTTTCGTGAAAGCTTTTTGGTGTTCTGGGTCTTCCATTCCTCGCTTTTTGATGCGGAGGCTTCGTACATCGCTTGCTGCTCATCATCGAGGATTGCTGCTTGGTGGTTGTTGAGTGGTTTTCGATGTGCTCGGTGAGTTCATCCTTTCTGAAGTCTATAGCCATGTTGAATATATAGGGCCGGCACTAGGCTTTTGCCTTGAGCTATGGCCAGTACCAATGGCAGCAATATAATGGCAGCAATGGCAGGAACGGGAACAAGAAGATATAGAATGGCATTCGAGAAGTGATGTTTCTCAACGGAAAGATCACCGCATATCCCGCACACTGATGGTCCGTACAGAAGCATGCCCAGCATGTCCAAGAGATCTCCAAGTATACCAGCAACGTTGTACTTACCATATCAAGCCGTCCGACAGATAGCCTCCGGGGTACCCATGGGGAAACATCCCCACAAGACTCCACAAAGTGAACCTCTCTTGGCGCCGGACAAGTGCGGGCCAATATTACTATTATCCTCTTGGCTAAAAGTGTTCCTGCGAGGATGAGTGATCCTCGACACAACTAGGCTGATGTAAGTCCGCCAGGGTAGGATAAGGTATCTTAGTTGAACAGCCGGAAGTGACGAAAGAGGGCAGACGCCGGCGTCGGTCTTTGAGATAAACCGATCTCGCGGCAAGAAGGCCGTCTGATGCACAGTATCGACCCCTCATCGGATGTTGACATATGTACAGAATAGAAGACTTGCACATGTCTTTTAGCAGTAAATCTCCCTCTGGTGAATCGGTCTTGAACGGTCCCATTTCCCAGTCCACTTTTCAGATCTTCGGTGCACTTGGTCCATATACCGACGCTACTGAATGGCACCACTACACTACTTGATCTAAACAACACAATGAAGGTCCTCATCACAGGCGCAGGAGGCTTTGTAGGCCAGGTGCTAGCAGAACACCTTCTAAATGAATCCCACACTGTCACTCTCGTGGACATCTTCGAACCATCGGTCCCACCAAAAGCCGAAAAGAACAAGCAAAACGCTAAATGCATCAAAGCCGACCTCTACGAAGATGCCCAATCCGTTCTTTCCAAAGATCTAGACACGATCTTTGTCTTCCATGGCATCATGTCTGCAGGATCGGAAGCTGATTTCGATCTTGGGTACCGGGTGAATCTGCATAGTACCCTACGCCTGCTTGAAGCTATTCGCCACACTTGTCCACGCGTGCGGGTCATTTATGCGTCAAGCACTGCTATCTATGGCCAACCACTACCGGAGGCACCTTCGGAAGACACAGTGCCTACACCAGGTTCTTCATATGGCACTCAGAAAAGCATGATTGAGTATGCTATAAACGACTACACTCGCCGAGGACTGATCAATGGCTTCTCGCTTCGTTTCCCGACTATTTCAGTCAGACCCGGTAAGTCGACGCAAGCTGCTTCGTCGTGGATGTCTGGAATCATTCGGGAGCCGCTGCAAGGGAAGGAGAGTGTGTTACCATGCGACGACGATTTTCAAGCCTGGCTTTGCTCGCCGAGGACACTCGTCAATAACCTGAAGCATGCGCTCACGCTGGAGAGGGATTGTCTGCCTTTACATGTCAGGCAGGTGAATCTACCTGGTATCACTGCGAATGTAGCACAGATGCTGCAGGCGTTAGAGGAGGTCGGTGATAAGGAGGCCGTTGCGTTGGTCAAGAGAGAGCAGGCGTCTAAGGATATCAAAGACATGTTGGACAGTTGGCCCACTCGCTTCGACGTCAGCAAGGCAAAAAGTCTTGGGTTCAAGGCAGATTCGAGCTTTAAGCAAGCTGTGGAGGATTTTGCTGCTTCGTTGAAGGAGTAGGCGAAGCATGATTGGCTGGTGTCTTATGTAGTGATGACTGGACAACTCTTGATTAAGGTAGACTCAACAGCCTTTGGCAGAGTGCTTGTGCTCGTGATCTAACTTTAGGTGTTCATCAACTGTCATTCCAATTAATCTCGTCAAGTCATCTCGAGATTCAAAGCTTTTCATGGGACACCAGAACGAGAACGTGGCTAGCGTATTGTCCACAATGGTACTTTTGATGCATTCCTCATATACTAAAACATTATGTCTAAGCCTTTCCAGCACATCCCATGTTATCGATCCAGTACTCACATTGAGCCTGGATCAAAGAGGTTCCCTTCTCCAACAGCTCGGTCAATGGCACCTTGCCAGTATTTGCGTGGACATAGTCGAGGTAATCCGACAAGACCATCTTGTTGACATTGACACGAGTCACACCACGCTCGATACACTTGTTGAGGATCTCCGGGATGAACTCGTTGGTGCCGTGAAGGACAACTTGAACCTTGCCCTTTGACTTTTCGTGGATAGATGCGAGTCTGCAGATAGGTCAATTCACCAATCACCAGACGGAAGAGAGAGATGACTCACCTATCATAGTCGAGATGGATATTCTCAACACCGTGATAATCACCATGGACATTTCCAAAGGCAGGAGCCAAGAAGTCAATACCTGTGGCAATGAAATCATCCACCTCTTCGGCCGTCGTCATCATGCCCTCCAGCTCAGCCGTATCCTTGACACCATCCTCACCGCCCTCGATTCGTCCCGGCTCAGCCTCAGTAGCGATACCCCGACTATGACATAACTTAACCAACTCGGTTGTCTTGGCCAGGTTCTCCTCTTTCTCATAATGACTCATATCCACCATAATGCTGTCGAAAGCCGGCGAGCCATCCGCAGCCTTGATCAGAGACGCCTGCTCGATTACAGCAGGATCTTGGGCGTGGTCCATATGTACGGTGACAGGCACTTTGGCGGAGCGAACGGCGTAGGCGGCGAAATCGACTAACAATGGCGAGTATTTGAGGGCCCAGGGGAAGAGCAAGATCTGAAGAGGTGCTTTCTTTGCTTCTGCAGCGCGGATCGAGCCTATGATTGTTTCCATGTTGTAGGATACCACGCCTAGGACACCATATTTACCCTCTGCGGCTGCATTGAGCATCTTCACAGCGCGGTTGTCGGCGAGCTTTGCGAGAGTCATTTTGGTTGCGGATATTCTGGTGATTGCATGTGATGGGTATCAAGAGAGACCTGAGCTGGAAGACCGACAAACCGGATATCAAGAACAAGTGTTCAATAATGTAAACAGGACCTACAAGAGCCTAAATAAACCTACGGTACATTATATGGACGTCGATGTCATCGATGTTCGTTCTTCTCCCCGGGCCAGGACCCCGCAGTGACCCGCCGTGGTGGACTAAAGATAGGCCGAGCTTTGTACATAGCCTAATCTGGTTAATCTGGTGGAGCTCCACTGCACTTTTTGCTGCCTTACTTTTGAATCAACATAAGGTAAGTATGAGTAGGAAAGAATGAAATCTATTGACGAGGTCTAGTTCGGGTAAGCTGAGCGCGAAATATATATCACTCTTGACGTTAGCACTTGCGTTGCACGGAAGCAAATAGTTGGGAGGTCAGCTGGTATTGTTCGTTGCTAAAACAGACCAATACAGGAAATCGTTGCCATTGAGAGTGCTTAGTACAGCTTCTTAGACTTCCAAAGTCTACGAGATTCATGAATCAAAGGTTCTCTTCACACAGTATGTGTTGTCTTAAAGCAGAAGCAAACATAATGCCATGGGTACAGATATCTGACCCACACAATCACCGATCGAGTCACGCTCGCCTCCAGAACGGTCTCTTCTTACAATTTGGCTTACTCCTCTAACCATATCGCACTGGTAGCCATCATCAAAATGGTGGCTTACAGAAGGACATTCTTCTTCGAACAGCGGCTAAGGTTTGGAGTATGCATGGTGTGCTTCTCTAAGCGCTCAGTGGACCGCGCTTGCAGGTGTCACAATACACAGTCGGCATTTGATTGGTTGTTTCGGCTGCGACGTCTCACCACTTGCCTTGTCCAGCCTACCTTGCATGATCACCTTCTCATCTAGAAAGGACTTCTTGGTACCTACAGAAATAGAAACAGAAGACCTCCCTGCGCTTATTTAATTTTGCAGGCCAATCATAACAAGGCTGAGAGCGGGTTACTGCTGTTAATAGTGCCATCACGCAACCAGTCCGGCGTTCTACAAGCCAGTCTGGTGGTAATGTACCCTTTGATATCTCATGGACTACGCGCTCTCACGCGTTGCTAAGTCTTCCACCTCTGCAAGACCACCCATCCTTCCACACTTGCGGTCAATCGCTAGACGTAGGGTCCAGACCCTATTATGAGCCACCAACAAGATGGCTTTCCTCCTCCACCAACACCGACTGGGGCATCCTCTCAGCCTCGGCGGCAACATCTGGGACCTGCCCCCTTGATCACGACTATGTTTAACAGAACCCATGCGTATCAGCCAAATACCTCCCTGCCAGGCTCTGCCGTGAGCACCCCTCTCAGTCCTATGTTTTCTTCACCAGGTACCGGTCTGCCCAATGCCTCTGCTTCAATGACATCGAGAACGTATAATCCACGTCAATGGTCTGATTCTGGATATGCTGAAAGTTCGCGTGCTGCGTCTGGGGTGTCGTCTCGGGGAAGCACGAGAGAGGCCACTGGAATGGAAGGTAAGTGAATTTTGCAAAGTTCTCTCTACTCCAGTCTATAAATGCCTTTCTATTGCCATCATCGTGTGTGTGCTACAATATCTTGGAGTCTCTTTGCCCATTTTTGTGACTTTCACATAGCTTCAATGCCTTCTCCGCCACCACCATATACTCCTCCGACGCCAGCTAGCACTTTACGGCCACCGCGCCCTCCAGTCTTCTCTACCAATGATCACTATGCATCATCCCCACTGGTATCCAGCTTCTCATCAACAGCTCAAAGTAGTTCTCGCTCCTCTCCACAGATGCAAATGCATGCTCAGTTCCCACCACCACCAAATAAAGACAAATCGTCCATGCGGCCTGAGCGTGATTCTTCAAGGTCGAGATTTGGTCTTTCAGCACTGACAGCCATGGTCAAACGTCCAGACCTGACAGGCTCTCCCTCTCAGCCAAGTTCACCTATGTTCTTGCCAGTGGATGCCCCCACAATCCCACCGGCCGGTCGTAGAGCAATTTCTACTGGGGGCATGAGCCTTCCCAGCGCCTCTGGAAGCTACACGCAACTTGGCAGGAGAACGTCTCCAGAGTCGGCTGGCTGGGAACCTGGGATGCCACTGCCACCGCCGCCACCAGGTCCTCCGCCTCCTACTGCAGGCAGGTCTCAAAGCTTAAATCGATATGCTCAGCAAAGGTCAGCGGATGTACCTGTCATGCCAAGCGATACCGTCCGCCCGTCTGCGTCTCGGCAGGCTTCGCATACCAACACTCTAGGTTCAATACCACCAACTCCGTTGGGCTGGGTTGATGATGACCCGCTGCCACGTAATCAATCTACAACCACGCAAGCGGCCGATGTTCCCCAAATACGAACTGGTGCCAGTAACGAAGGGCCTCTAGCAGTGCCACTGACCAGACGACCCGCTCAAAAAGAGGCTAGTGCTGATGGCATACTGGAGAGAAGGTCCAAGAGCAAAGCAGGAAGAGACACTCCCTTGTGCGACGAGACGACTCAGCGGGATCCCCAGTCGATGTCCACTCAAACATCAACTTTCCGCAAGCCTGCCAACTTAGTCTTGTCATCTACAGATCCATTACTCCAACGCAGGCTCGCCGAGCGAGCTCACCCATCACCAGAATCTCTTCGTCGCCAAAATGCTGCCAATAGCACATCAGCACTCACGCCTCCCTACACGCCAAGTCCAGACCTTCATAGGAGCAATCCGAAACGGAATACCATCGATGACTCTACTAAAGCCGCACCGAAATCGAGTCAGGACAGTTTTTCTCAGGCTAGTCTAGAGAGATTTCATATGTTTATCCAGTTGGAAGCTTCCTCCCCTACGGACAAGGATCGTCTGGAGCTATTTGCGAACTTCATGGTACAGGAGTCACGGATACGAAGAGACCGATACGGTATTGCATTCAACTCTATGGCTGGCGAAATCATGGACTTGACAAGAGATATGTGGCGGCCTACTGGTTCCGCAAGTGCCTTGCTCGATGTTCGATCGATGAAGGAAGTGCTGCAAGAAACCTCTCGTCCATCGATATCTGCAGAAAATAGCCGCAGATCAATCAACAACCCGACAGACAGTTCATGCTCTTCAGCAACCGAGTTCACACCTGCTACGGATACGGAGTCTGTGTGTGGCAACAGCGAAAATGACGAGGATAGGCCGCCACTTACACCGTGGGGTGGTGACAGATTCCAGCCGTCTCTCTCGCCTATCAGGTCGGTACCCAGTATGGCTGTCAGTACTGTCCCTGACGACGAGGACTCGAGGGGTCGATCGGCTAGCCGCTGGTGGGAAGGGAGCGGCGAAGGATCATCCGGGCGAGGGGACCGCAAGCTTCAAATGACCAAGCAAGAGAGTAAGTACATGAGTCTGCATCCTACCGAGCTTGTCTTGCCAGCGCAACCATCTCCCAGTCATAGCACGCCTACACCCAACACAACGAAGACCGCCTTCAAGTATGAGTCGGACGAATATCCACCGGAAAAGTCGGGTTTCAATGAAGAAGAGTCAGCAAGCTACTGTCTCCCGGCTCAATCGCCCCCTGCGCCACCCCCAGCATTACCACGTGGAGGCAAGCAGCCAATGATACCGCCGCTTGATGTCTCGAGGCTTGTCACTCTGCCGCCTCCATATCCTCGCCATTATCCCGCACTCCACAACAATCATCCCACGCTGAGCAGTCTTCGATCGAAGCATCGAGAGATAGCAGAAGTAATCAGTTTGCGACAATCTCGGCCTCAGACGGACCATCTCTGGCAGACATCTGTTTATGTTGAGATGATCCAGATGTGCGAGTCTAGTATCACAGAGCTGGCTACGAAACTGGACGAGGCGACGGGCCCGCAACAGACTACAAGCGCACAAACTGAAGGTGACGAATGTCCCGAACTGCTCGAGCAGCTGACCCTCCTGAAGTGGATATTCGAAGCGAGAGAGCAGCTCGAAAAGCAAGACTTTGATGCGGCGATGCAGCAGATGAAAGCTCGTTCCCAAGCGTCTGTCGACCAATGGCAATCGGTTGGCAACTATCAGCAGCAAAGGGCAGAAAGCGAACGGTTCACCCATCAATTACAATTGAACCAGGTATACTATGGTGAGCAGGCGACCAAAAGATATGGCCAGCTCCTTGATATCGTGGAACGCCATGTCAACCGCGGGGTCGAAGTGCAGCTCTCTGCGTTCTGGGACATTGCGCCCGCACTGCTTGAGATAGTTCAAAAGATCCCAATTCAAGATGCCTACTCGCTTGCGAATTTCTATGTCTTGGTCCCTAGCAAGGAGTTTGCGGACAACCCGTCCTACCGCCGATTTCCATTGCAATATCTCTTGCAAACTTTGACACATGCTAAGAAGAGCGCGTATCAATTCATTGAGAGCCAGACCAACCTTCTATGCTTGCTGCACGAGGTCCGTACGGCGTCGATGTCAGCAGATATCAGACTGAGTGAAGTCAAGAGTATCATGAAAGGGGAGGATGCGGAGTGGGTGAGGCAAGAGATGGCGAGGTTACGACGGCAGAGGGAGGACGAGGAAACTGGAGTATTGAAGGAGAGGGTCGGGTGTCTGGAAGGGCAGTGGGAAAGTGCTTTGGGAGAGGAGATTGAGAAAGTTGTAGAGGCGGTCCAGAGGTTCCTGGAGGATCAAGGAGCTGGAGAAGAGGGCTCAGGAGCAGAATAGATTTATAGGTAGGAGCATGAATTGTTATCTTTCATAGTGATAGTGGCTGATGAGCGCGGGCTCGCTTCAAATTAGCAGTTGAGTCAGTGGCACTGTGACGGAGGCTCAACTGCTTCATGGAGAGACAGAGTGTGGACTTTATCAAGTGTATGGATGATGTTTTCTGAATGTAACACGTGGAAGTGATAATATTAATTGTTGATGGCCATGGTGAGCGAGACGAGACTGAGAAGTGGCCTTCTGATTGGTTGATGGCGGCCTTGGTATGTACTGCTCCTTGTACACTACGACTCCAGCCCCGATTCGATGTCTCTATCGTCAAGCGACATGAGGTTCATGCGCCGGAAAAGATGCTAGTGTTGTGGGCCGATGAAAGATAGATGAAGGGTTGCTCGTACGCACAAAGGAAATGAAAGTTATCACATGATTCTTGGCGGTGGATAGGTCATAGTGGTCCGAGCTCTGGGGCAGTTTGGGCGGATGATTTTTCTTTGAGCAGATTTTGGTTCTTTCACGCAAGTCACATCCACATCCCCTCAAGACACACACCCGCAGTGCTTTCTTGCACTCCCTCTTTCTTAAGACTCGTAACACCCCAAAAAAATTTAAAAAGAAAACCAGAAAAGCCCGTCACTTCATCAACAACTGTTGTTGAAAGTCTAGCACGCATACGAGTCGCTTCAACCTAACACATAAAAAAGGTGCGCACACGACGGACGCGTTGCTTATTGGCGGTTTTATCGTCAAAGCAATATCTCTTTTCAATCTCTGAGCTATAAGCTCGATTTATCCAAAATCACCACACGAACAGGCGGCAATCTGCACGACATTAGGAACAGTGGTCGCGATCAAGTTCTGAATCCTAGGCAGCTGTCGTGTGCTTTCCTCGGCTGCGTCGTTCCCATCACATTTCATCAGCCATCGCGCATTCTGCCCGCAAGCGCACATCTCACATCAGCTCTTTATTCGCGTAACCACTGACGCAGAATCCCACAGAAAATCCATATCTCAGTCAACATGTCTGACGCTCAAACCGCAACTTCCCCAGCTGCCGCTGCTGCGCAGCCAGTGTCTCCTCCTGCCGACATCAACGGTAGCATCCACGCAAGCTCCAACGAGGCGCCTGCTGCAACTTCGGCTCAGCACCAGAACTCTGCCTCGCTCTATGTTGGTGAGCTCGACCCCTCGGTCACCGAGGCCATGCTCTTCGAGCTCTTCTCGTCTATCGGTCAGGTCGCTTCGATCCGTGTCTGCCGTGATGCCGTCACCCGTCGTTCGCTCGGATACGCCTACGTCAACTACAACAGCTCTGACGACGGTGAGCGCGCTCTCGAAGAGCTCAACTACACTCTCATCAAGGGTAGACCTTGTCGCATCATGTGGTCCCAGCGTGACCCCGCCCTCCGCAAGACCGGCCAGGGCAACGTCTTCATCAAGAACCTGGACGCCGCCATCGACAACAAGGCTCTCCACGACACCTTTGCCGCATTCGGCAACATTCTCTCGTGCAAGGTGGCCGTCGACGAGCACGGAAACTCCAAGGGTTACGGATTCGTCCACTACGAGACTGCCGAGGCTGCCAATAGCGCCATCAAGAGCGTCAACGGCATGCTTCTGAACGAGAAGAAGGTCTTTGTCGGTCACCACATTCCCAAGAAGGACCGCATGAGCAAGTTCGAGGAGATGAAGGCCAACTTCACCAACATCTACGTTAAGAACATTGACACCGAGGCCACCGAGGACGAGTTCCGCGCCCTCTTCGAGAAGTACGGTGACATCACCTCCGCATCGCTCGCCCGCGACCAGGAGAACAAGAGCCGCGGTTTCGGTTTCGTCAACTACGCAAACCACGAGGACGCCTCCAAGGCCGTCGACGAGCTCAACGACCTCGACTTCAAGGGACAAAAGCTTTACGTAGGCCGCGCCCAGAAGAAGCACGAGCGCGAGGAGGAGCTCCGCAAGCAGTACGAGGCCGCCCGCCAGGAGAAGGTCTCCAAGTACCAGGGCGTCAACCTCTACGTCAAGAACTTGGCTGACGAGATTGACGACGAGGAGCTCCGCAACATCTTCGAGCCTTACGGACAAATCACGTCGGCCAAGGTCATGCGTGACACGCAGCCCGCCGATGCTCCTGCCAAGGAGGAGAAGAAGGAGGGTGAGGAGGCCGAGGAGAAGGCTGCCGAAGAGAAGTCGTCGGAAGAGAGCTCCGAGGAGAAGTCGGAGGAGAGCGTTGACGGCCTCACCAAGGAGATGGACAAGGTCAAGATTGGTGGTGAGCTCCGCATTCTCGGCAAGTCTAAGGGCTTTGGTTTCGTCTGCTTCAGCAACCCCGACGAGGCCACCAAGGCTGTCACCGAGCTCAACCAGAAGATGATCCACAACAAGCCCCTCTACGTCGCTCTCGCCCAGCGCAAGGACGTCCGCAAGAGCCAGCTCGAGGCCTCGATCCAGGCCCGCAACCAGGTGCGCATGCAGCAGCAGGCCGCTGCCTCTGGCGGTATTCCTCCTCAGTTCATGCAGCCCCAGATGTTCTTCGGTCCTGGTGGTCAGCCTATGCTCCCCGCCGGTGCTCGTGGTCAGATTCCCTTCCAGGGTGCTCCCGCCGGTCAGCGTTTCCCTCCCCAGGGTGGTCGTGGCACTCCTCAGCAGATGCCTCAGATGCCATACGGCGTCCCTCCCATGCAGGCCTTCCCTCCAGGTGCCTACGGTAACCCCCAGGCTTATGCTCAGATCATGCAGGCCGCTCAGGCCGCTGCCATGGGTGGACGTGGCGCTGGTCGCGGTGCCCCCATTCCCGGCATGATGCCTGGTATGCCACCAAACATGATGGGCCCCGGTGGTCCTCAGCGTGGCCAGAACTTCCCTCCATCCCGTGGCGGTATGCCTCCTCGTGGTGGTCAGATGGGTGCCTTCCCCCAGCAGCGTCCTGCTCAGCAGGCAGGTGTTGACATGAACGCCCTCAACGCTGCTCCCCCAGCCCAGCAGAAGCAGATGCTCGGTGAGGCTCTTTACCCCAAGATCCACGAGCAGCAGCCCGAACTTGCCGGCAAGATCACCGGTATGCTCCTTGAGATGGACAACGCCGAGCTCCTTGAGCTGTAAGTTTGATTCACACCATTCACATTGAACCAAATGCTAACAGACCAGCAGCACCAACGACGAGGCCGCTCTTCGTAACAAGGTCGACGAGGCCATGCGCGTCTACAACGAGTACGTCTCCACCGCCAAGCCAGAGGACGGCGCCGCTGCCACCAACGGCGAGAACGCTGCTCCTGCCGCTGAGGAGTCTGCCGAGAAGGCCGAGTAAGCCATTCGCTTGCTCGCTTGCTTGCCGGCCCAAGCCTTGCACGTACAACATTGTTTAATCGGCTCAGCAACACTCGCCTTCATCAAAAGTTTTCTGACCCTTTGACATGATTCTGGTCGACGCTCTCTTTTTGCGTCCACAAAATTGCTCGATACCCCCACCTTTTTATGACGACCGACTTTTTTCCCTTTTTACCTCTTATCCACCCGACTATCCCAATTGGCATCTCATCTGCCAAAACCGACACTGCGGAACTGTACAATTAGCTTCCTACTTTCTCTTCAAATCTTTCAGGAATGGAGGCTTTTTCTACATCACGGCGTCGGCGTTTTCGCGCTCCCGGTACAGGGTGCGGATGGGAAATCATGGAACGGATCATGAGGGACAGATTGGCTTTCTTCGATGAAATGCCTTTCCCACTCCTATATGCTTATGGAGGATATTGACGACCGGTATCTCTTCATCGTTGCAGAGCAGAGGATGCCATTATCAGAAGAGACATCCTTTTGCTTGAGACTAATTTTCTAGCTTTCCACAAGCACGATGGCATGCATGAACATGAGGCATGGATAGAAAGGAAAGCAGACAATGGAAGGTTCAGAATGATAACTGATGTGTAACTCTACCGTCTTTGTCCGATGCGAATGCAATCATTTCAAGTGACTGGTTTTTGTTATGATTGTCTCGTCCATGGTACCTGTAATGATTTTGTAAAGTGCTATTTCTAAATGCATGATCACAGGACAGCTGCAATCACTACCTACACTGTAGTTTATATCACACATTTCATATGGTTTCCCGCGCCTGGAGATTAGGTACAATCAATTGCACGCGCTCCGGTCCGTTCGCTGAGGGCGACCCTGTCTCGTTTGTACGCTATTTATCGATGCTCGAATATTCCCGCCGCCTTCTTTTCTCGGTAGACTGACTGACTGACGAAATTCAAGACGAAATACAAGAAATAGAAAAAAGAGCTGTTCGATGAACCGTGTGCTTCAACAATGCGATACAGGAGGTCCTTCCGTGTCTCAGACATGACGAGAGAGACATGACTAGAGACTGGAACATGGCATTGTTCAGATTACCTATTTCGAATTTGACACTGCAAGAGTACCTTCTCACTATCAGTTAATGATTAAAGTTAGGTTTCGGTAAGGTAAGGTAAGGTAAGGTTTCTATGCTGTTTGGAGTCTCCGAGAGTGACGGCGTATTGAGTACGTCCTGCTTCCTAAGAGCATGATGGCCATGCAGATTTTCTGGTAGGTCCTTGGTATTGTAGGTTTGGAGAGTCATAATTTCACGTCTCCTTGCATTACGTTTTCGGACAGTCACTTCAAGGTTCTTACTAGATAGACTTAACGGCGTGCGAACCTCGTGCATTAGTGGTAATCACCGGCATCGTCAGGGTACGAACTTAATGCTCATTCTAAAAGGTCATCCTAAGTATAGCTTCAAGTCAGAGAAGTCGGCAGACTTCAAGTGACACTAGCACTCGGCCTTCGTGAGACTCGTATCTCGCAACTCCTCGACCTTGTATCGAATCACCAATCATCTTCTTGGACGGCGATGACCTCCTTCTTTGCATTCAATCCATCCACCACGAGATCTACCTTGTCCTCGACCAGGTCATCAACGCCTTGTTCAGCGTCAATCTCGGCCTCAGCAGTCTTGTAAACCTTCCTAGTCCACTGTGTGTCGACAAGACTGCAATGAGCACCGCCCTGAATGCCGATGCCGAATTTCTCGGCTACAAGCCTCTTCAGTCCCGGGCCCTGAGAGCATTCTGGATATTCAGCTCGGAATCTAGAGAACTTCTGGGTGTCTCGCCTTCCCTTGACACCCAACTTTTGTCTTCGCTCGGAGGCGTCACCAACAACCAAGAGTCCCTTGTCTTCGTTCTCACCCGGGTGAGTGATTAGGATTCTGCCCCGGATCAAGGACAGGAGGGTCTGCTTGGCTACTGTGAATTCGGTCGCTCCGTTCTTGGGGTTGATATCGCGCCATTTGATGCCGCTATATCTTAGCTGTGTGTCGACTATGCGGATACCCTTATGATAGACAAACGTGTCGTCGATGACCTGTGGAGGTTCGTGGTCATTGATGAGGGTGAGCCGACCAAGTGGATTCCACCCCTCAGCTCTGACCATCTCCATGTCGAGGTAAAGCTTTGGAGTAACAAGCTCTCTTTGCGGCTTTGGTGGAGCGGTAAATTGGCGCGGTTGGTGACTCGCACCACCACGTTGAGAGAGACTTCCGGAATTGTTGCCGCGGCCGCGGGTACTGGTGCTACCACCACGGGCATTGGCATTGCGGACTGTCCCACCACGGGAGCCACCACCTTGGATGTTGGAGCTGCCACCACGACCATGTATAGCGCCGCTGCCTCGTCTGTCTCCTGTGGTGATCGGAGCAGTACTGTTGAAAGCAACTGGTGTCACAGCCTTCGAAGCAGGAGGCTGGGCAGGTGGTACAATAATCCTGAGTGTGCGGATCTTTGGGGCAGTAGACCTGGAAGGGGGCGCTAGAGTATGGTCAATCCCAGATGCGCAAATTATTTGTATGGCAATGGCCTCTGTGTGTACATACATTTATCTGCCTGCAGTTTGAGCGCATCAACCTCAGATATAAGAGCCAGAGTGTTATTGGTTGTAGGTGTTTCCTTCGTTGGTATATCTACGGAAGAGTTTATTACTGTGGAGGCATCGAAGGTGGTGTCACCAACAGCATGGTCCTCGGTGGGGGACGCCTCGATGGAAGATGCCTTGTCGAGGGGCTCCTTGACCGTGGGCTCATTAGCCGCACGAGCTTTGTCCGTGGATGAGGAAGGCCCTGATATGAGGTTAATTTACAAGATCGATCTTGTAGAGGTTATATTTGTGTACTCACCAGATGCGCCTGAATCCGAGGTTTGCTTATTCTTCCTTCCTCGAGCCATTTTAGATCTTCTTTTGATTATTGCTTATTGTGCAAGATCAAGGATGGATAAGAAGAGAGGTAGGAGGAAAGAGATCCTTTTATAATCATGGAAGATAGTGAATGAATGAGCCCAATCGTTCACCATTGGTGAATATATCATGCTATAGGGAGAAGGAATGAATCACTTCGACCACTAGATCCAAGGGAATGGAGATCCACTTCCAAAGACTGCTCGCGTGAATGAAAGTTCGCCAAATGTGGCACTTCTGAAGTCAAGGTCATTGAAATCAATCATGGTAGCGGCGTAGATTTTTGCTTGTTTGTAGGTGGCAGAATCGCTACACCATACAGCTTCTGTACGTCGTATGTCCTTATCTGTACCCTGAGGTTGAAGTAGGCTGAATGATAACCCTCGTGAGTCTGAATGGCAAACATGGAGTCGTGGGCGAAGTAGGAGTGGCAGCAGCCCTGCACTTCCTCTTCTTGTCGCTAGTCTTGGCCCTTCTGGTAGTTAGCTTTACATCAATCTTCACCAAATCAGCCTTGACCTACTCTGCGGTTGTGGTCTCAGAAGATAGAGTGGACACATCATTCATGTCCTTAAAGCTCCTTTAGCATGATTCAAACCACTGTCATCTTCATATATAGCTCATCAGTCGCTGGATCCTGGTTTGGTCGTGGACGATAGACAGTGTTGTGCGGGTGGTGACAGCCATAGAGGTGTGACCATGATTAGTAAGGTCGTCATGACCAGGAACAAGTATACTGTCACGAGTAGAAGAAGCGTAACCGGAGGTACAACGGTAATATCCGAGGAGTACACGCTGGATTACCATTAACATGAGTCTTGAATAGCAGGAAACGATTCGTAGTTAGTACGTATCATGTGCTTTCGTTCTGGGGCGATTTTGTCCGGGGACGAGTCACATGGACGTAGGACCTCATAGATGTGGGAAAGTGTAGGAATTGAGGCTTGCGAGGTTAGAATGAAGAGCAGGATGATTGGGACTATATGTATCCGAAAAGACATCTTGCGATGCTGTCTCTTCCAAATCAAGTGCTCGCTCAAAGGACCGTCACCATCATAGAAGAAGGGAAGATGATAAGGAAATGAAAAGAACCCATGCGGGCAGTTCGTCTAGTGCGGAAAGATGAAGGGTAAGATAAAGGAATAATTCTGCTGGGTTTACTACGGATTGCTCTACTGGTTTCAATCGTTGCTTGACCACAGGATATATCTCTTTATCCAAGAGCTAAACCTGACTTGCCTGGAGCAATCACGTTGTTCAGAGATATGTACGGCGATGACGATGTAATATCGACAAAGAACCTTGTTGTCAAGGAAATGGATGTGGTGAAAAGAGAATAGTGAAGCATCTCGTCTCGGCATCTCAGCTAGGAAAGAAGTTGAATTGCGGAGAGAGCGGAGGTGAGCACGGGCCAAGCGTTTCATGTCGCATTGCGTATTTCCGTTGCGTCTCACGTCCAGCTGGCCTCAGACTTGACAAGGTGGAAGCGATCTGTATACTCATTCGCCAACGATGGATGGGTTTACGGATTCGAGGCTTGACGAGGATGCCTTTGGCGAAGCTAAAACGTCCAACATAGTGAAGGCCTTTGATGCGTTTCGTAAATACCACTCTCGTTCATAATCAATGCCGCGCGTACTAATAATAGAAATGTAGCAAAGACGAAACCGTCATACCAACAAAAGACAACATCTGGTGGAGTGTGGACGGCATGGGTGATTGTGATTTCTCTGTTCCTTGCGAGTACAGAACTAAAGAGATGGTGGGTTGGAAATACGACACATGCCTTCAGTGTGGAGAAGGGGATCAGCCATGACTTGCAAATAAATATCGACATGGTGGTAGCCATGCGCTGCGAAGATATACACATCAACGTTCAAGATGCATCCGGAGACCGCATCCTTGCTGGACAAGCATTGACGAAACACCCTACAAGATGGTCGCAATGGGATAGTGCCAAGGGCACTCACGCTCTGGGTGGTAGCGAGCGCGAGAGAAGACAAATTGAGGGCGACAAAGGCAGCTCTTACCAAGAAGAGGATGTGCATGACTATCTCGGTGCTGCGAAGCGAAAGAGACAGTTCCCAAAGACGCCTAAGCTACCACGCAAATCTATGCCTGACAGCTGTAGGCTTTTTGGTATTCTGGAAGGTAACAAGGTGCAAGGTGATTTCCACATTACTGCCAGAGGCCACGGATATATGGAGTTTGGCCAACACTTGGACCACAAAGGTGAGTAACTACTTTTATTCTTGAAACGCCCTACAAATGCGTGTCTGACGAGCACTACAGCATTCAACTTCTCACACATCATAACGGAACTCTCCTTCGGTCCTTTCTACCCTGGTCTCTCTAACCCTCTTGATAAGACTCAGACCACTACCCCACTCAACTTTGAGAAGTTCCAGTATTACCTCTCCGTTGTTCCAACCATCTACACTACGGACGCCAAAGCTCTTGATCGCATCAACACCATTGTCTCTCCAAGCTCCTCGGACGAAGCAAACGAAAAGCATCCTTTAGGCGCGTGGAGCCGAAACACCATTTTCACCAACCAGTACGCCGTCACCGAGCAAAGTCATCCCGTCCCTGAGAACCAAGTACCTGGCATTTTCGTCAAGTACGACATTGAGCCTATAATGTTGACCATCGCCGAAGAGTGGGATGGCTTCTTGTCTCTCATCGTGAGACTTGTAAACGTGGTCAGTGGCGTCCTTGTCGCAGGAGGCTGGTGCTTCCAGATCTCCGAATGGGGCAAAGAGGTCTTTGGCAGGAGAAGGAGGAAAGCCATGTCCGAGGGTGTGCTCAATGGCAGGGCTTATGGTGAGGACAAGAAAGAGTCACCATTTGCGTAGAATTATCATGAAAACCATTTCTTTCTTCTCTTCCTTGTGACAACTGCACTTGCATCTCCCCCTATACACTTAGTACTGCTAATGATGACTGCTTTCGTCCTGATACAAAAGCTTTGTTGAGTTTCACCACACTGACTTCCTCATTCCATTCCCAATTAGATACTTTGATATTCTGGTAGACCAATATCGTTGGTTCCTACCGTCACGTAAGTGGCAGTGTGTGTTCTATGCACAAGTATATGTTATAATATCAAAGGTCAACAACTCCACGACTCTCTGACCCTTTGCCAGACTGAAAGAAAGTATGCATCTGATGGCCGGTCCTGCGATTGCTACAGTGTTCAGCTCCATTCGAAAGCAGAATCCGACTGAGTTCCTTGTTGTACTTTCCTTCTCTGCTTTCCTCTTCCAGACTCCATGCTTTGTGTGTCTTTTCTCCAAACTTCTGTCACAATGCAGTGGAAAGTATATATATTGCCACATCCCTCGCCAACGACATGTCGACAGATACCTCAGTATATCATAAGAATGTAGTCTTCTGTTCCTTCTCTCGAGCGTCTCGCAATGGCCCATCACAGTCTGCCGGAACGAAGCTATGGTAGAGCTAAATCTGACCATACCACGAAGAGAAAGGCCAGCACAATTAATTCTCCCTTCCTTAGCATCTCTTGAGGAAGACAACAATGACTCCGATCACGAAGAGCTGGCTCTGGAGCAGCCTAAACGACGCCGAGATCGTATCCAGGGACAAGACGTCGATCAACTCAAGGATCGTCCCGGCCACGAGTAGAGACGGAAAGCGTAAAAGCTGGTGAGTCTAGTGAATGCTTGCCAGGCTGATGTCGAGGCACCGATGCTAGCTCTGGAAACGCTTAGCTAACCATTAACAAGCATCAATCACTTAAACTGCGTCTATTCACTTACTAGCTCCATGAACTTATAGTGATTCACCAGCTACTGTTCACTAATGCGGTGGGTGGGTATAAAGGTTGTGGACGTCTTAGCTCTGTAAGATTTCTAATCCTTAGAGCACCATCTGGTCTTACAAGAAGTCCCCTGTACCACCACCCTTTCCGCAAAGCCGGTCTGTCATACCTACATATCTATACCAGGTGCAGTCGTTGCAGAGGATACTTGTATTATCATGGCTCCTGAAATGCGTCCTAACGACAATTCTTGCGCCTATATGGCCAACACCAGCTTCAGCGAGTTCGTCGAGCATGTTGAACGCCGCGGCGAAGGTGATGTTGTCTTGGGTCTCCATGCTCGAGGCGTAGGCAAGAGCGATGACCAAGGAAAGCTCAACAAAATCGGGCTCAACATGTGAGACACTCATTGTTCTTGCTGACCATCTGATACTGACTTGATCGCTAGGATTGAAACCTTCAGTCATGTAGTGGATACCCAGCCTTGGGGCAGGGAGTTGTACGGCATAACCTCTGGAAACAGTACGTACTCCCTCCACACCTGCGTTTCGATGCTCTTCATTACACATCCCCACTGACACTTCATTAGGTCTCAGAGGTTTCATGGCACGGTTCAATCTTGGAGGATTTGGACTGGCTGAAGAGCACAACGGAGGCAACGACGCCTTCTTCATCATGTCGATTATCATGCACATGTTGCATGACAAGGCCCCGAAGGGTTTCGAGCTGCGCGACTTGGACTTCAAAATCGTCACCCTCGACTTCGAAGGTGACAAGACCGAAGATGGGATCCCAGAAGTTGGTCTGACCGTCGTGGATACCCGCGATCTATGGCAGCTCCCGCCCGGGACCTGCTGGAGCGCTGTCAAGCGTTCTTACCACATGATCGCATCGGACCTTTTCGACTCGCATGACCGCGGCTTCTATAGGGCCAAAGATATCTCCTTTAAGAATCTTCCACGCATGAACTTTGTTCATGGTTCATCTGCTGGAAAGGCCAAGAGAACTGTCCGACGCTCCGTCACGCGATTCGACCAACAAGCCCGCGTGTACAAAGAGATGACGAGGACTTTCCGCCTTTCTGCCGACTCGGACCTAGACTACTCCAGTGCACAAATCAAGGACTGGATACTGTTACGTGGAGGTCTTGATTGTCGTCGCAACACCAAAGCAGTCGAACAGGGTATTTCTCTCCTTCAAGAACCCCTTGCGGCCAACGAGGCTGAGGCTTCTTCATCTGCTGCCTCCGTCAATACTTCCGGTAGCAGCGATAAGCTTCGCTCATCTGAGCCATCCCCAGAGCAGAGTACTGGCAGCAGTGCCTCGTCGGCCCATGCTAGCGGTGTGCAGGAGGAAAGTCACAGCACCCAAGTCGTCGAGCAGAAGCTGGAGAGTCTGATCATCGTTCCGGATGAAGAAGGTATCAGCCAGAAGGAAGACCGCTCGGGAGCTGATAATGTCAGAGAGAAAGCAGATGCAGAAATCCGACAAAATGAGAACCATTTGATGTACTGGAATTTGTCGGCTCTCGGCCCATCACAACATGATGGTTACTCATACCGTGATGCCCTTCAGCGCAACAGCGCTTCTCGGCGTGGTGGCACTCTTGAGCATGGTGGTACCTCTCAGCGTGGTGGTACCTCCCAACGCGGGTTCTTCCAGCAGCGTGGCGGCCCTCAGCAACGTGGTGGCCTTCAGCAACGTGGTGGTCCTCAACAACGTGGTGGTCCTCAACAACGTGGTGGCCTTCAGCAACACGATGGTGCTCCTACACGTGGCCGCCGTCGGCACCACCGTGGAGGTGCCTCACAGCGTGAGAATTAGGGCAAGAGCTCTCTCGTGACCATGGGGAATGAGACGAGGCGTTCATGGCTCTTCCTATCGTTGGTAGGCTTGCTTCTGTACCATTGCTCTCTGAAGCCCTTTGGCGCGCTCTGTATTCGGAACTAGAAGTCCAATGATGTTCAGGAGAAGGAGAATCTTAAAGTAGTTTCCATGCTGCAAATTGTTACCGTAGGGAAGCTCAGAACTCAGAAGTCTATAGCGTAAAGGAATTGATCTCTTGTCCTCAGCTTTCAGTGTGGTAGATAACTTTACCAATGCAGTCACGCTGTCCTCGTTGGTCTGTACTGCCAATCCAATCGTAACTTCAATAGTGACTTATCATTTTGGACACGATCCAAGTCTTATCGAGCCCGCCATACCACTTAGCATCCAAGTATTGTTTTTACAGAATTCCCCTGCTTGCTATCAATCACGTGGCGCAGCCTTTGTAATGTTGAGCTGTGGCAGGGTATTTTGCTTCTGACGCTCCGCATAACCCTTCAACTATCACGATTGAAGCACAAAGAACCATGACAAGATATTTGACGTGCCAATAAAGTAGACTGGACTAAAGGTAGTCTCGGAAGACAATATCTGTGTGAAGGAGAAATCGAAGATTGGTGGTGCTGGTCATGTTTGTCTCAGGCTGATGACGTAAGCTAAACAGTCCTCTTTGGACCTCATCCTTTGTCAATTTCTTCTCTTTCGCAGCATCACGATGACAAAAGGTACTAGCTACTGATTTCTGATCTATCTGAACAGAAGCAGAAGACTTGCTTGTGATGCTCTACTATTGGACAATGCTGCTATGTGTTCTGAATATAAGAATCGCTTGCTTGATTTCTTGAATGAACCCCAAGACCTCCTGAGGACTACATAATCTGCCCGGCGGACGCTGTTCATGGCACGTTTGCTTATTACATCACTTGCTTATGGATTGAGCCTTGGAGATGATATGTTGTACGCCACGATCTGGACATCGCGCCCTACTCTCTTTAGAGCGTAGCGGCCAGTAGATGAGGCTACCGAGCATATCCGCGCCCAGTCCTGACCCTTGATGGACTGGACTCTCATTGAGAAAACGCCGCTGTTTCTTCCTCTTATCCTTACCAGGTTCAATATGACCATATCATCCATGCTGGCAGCGCCTTTGCCTCATCACGGTTTGGATGTCAATGAGGTCGACCTCACTGCCAAATATGTAAGCTCCTTAGGCATAACTGCCAAACTCGACGATCCTAGGCCTCTGCTACAAGGACACGGCTAGCCTCTTGCTAGCTCTCGGTGCTCGAAAACTCATGGAGCTGTCAACAGCATCGGGAATTGTCTGGTGGACGTTACTTGCATCGTTCGATGATTTTCATTACATCCATCGCAGTTTCGATTCAAAACTTGTATCGTATGATCATCCGAAGACTTTTAATACGCCCAATTAGATCGTTCTCGAGGTAGCCAGACTGGACTAGTCACAAGAGGTCATTACATCGCTTTAACAATATCCAACATGGCTCCACGCGCCAAGTCAAAGCAGGCTACAGGACCCAGCAAACATAGTAAGCATTCAGGTGTAGTTCCGATATCATCAATCTCGGATTGTAATGAATCTGACTTCATACTAGCCCCACCATCATCTACGACCAATTGTCGTATAGTGATGGAGTCTGTAGTCGAGGAACCTACCGTTAGCGACACTACCTCAAGCTCCACGTTCAACACAGCTACGGCCGATGTACCAGATGAGGACATAATTATCGTCACAGTATCTACGACAGAAACTGGCAGGATCTATCGTGCCACAAGATTGGCCGCAGACCTTCCAGTGCTCAGGGGCTGGCTGTCCGCCAACAAATATATCATCATGGAAGACGGTGTCAGAGCGAGCGTGTAGAGGACAGTGATGAAGATGGACTTCCACTGAGGTTCACCACGGAAGGTTTCCTTCTGGTGCTTTTCTCCTAGTGATCCTCTATGTCAGTATGGAGCTCGCAAGTATGACCGAATGTATAATTTACTGGAACGGATCCATTCGCCTCCCCAATGTATACATATACGCTCCTCTTCCTCTAGACTCGATTTCCTTCGGTCTTTCCGACACCAGAGAGCCGCGCAATACCAAACGCAAGCATGGCAACATCCTTCTCTTACATGCCTAACACATCCATACACGAGTTTCTCTCTCGGCAGAGATTACTCGTGCCACTGTACCGAACTTTCACGTCCGTGAGAAGGGCAAGAATGACGACCAAGGAAATTTGGACAGGATGCGCATCAATATATATGAAAACGCCTGTGGATCATTCGTCATAAGAGCACTCCAGAACGAAATTGAGCACGCGCGTCAAGAAGGCCTTGAGAAGCGTCGAAACACTCTGGCCGCGAAGAAGGTGGCAGCCGAGCATATAAATAGAGTAAGAGCTCTCTCCAGGAAGCCTCGCCCTCAGAAGCCCAAGGCAGAGCCCAAGGCTGTAACCAGAAATTCTTCTAGAATCGCTGCTTGCGGCGAGAAATCACCACTGACCAAATCACCACTGGCCGTTCCGGCCTTACCTCCTAGCAAAGTAAACAAATGGAAGTCCGGAGCCAGCGAGAAACCACCATCAAGAATAGTCATCCTCAAGGTCCGCCAGTCCAGCGCAAAGTCCAGTCCTCTCCGTCGTTTTAGCACTCACTCTTTAGACTATAAAGTTGAATTGACTAATTGCATCAAGGAATAGGTCTCGCCTGAAATCACGGAATCACCTGAGGTCAAGGACATTTTTGAGGTCAAGCAATCGAATGAGATCATGGAATCGACCGAGCTCATAGATTCGGTCAAGTTCACTGCCATCTAGACTGCTTCCCCCATCGCATCTAATTATAGTCGCCTCACAAGCCAACCTGACCACCTCACAGCAGAAAGACCCAAAAAGCCTCAACGAATCAAATTCTCTAATCAGCGAAAACAATCAACAGAGCCGGATAACCGAAATTGGAGTCTGCGTCCTCGACTCTCAGGAGGCTCGAGTCTTGCCAGAGGCCACGACTGGCAAGGTGCTATACACAATTGTCATATGGTGGTCGTTAAACGCTTTGAAAGGAACAGTAAGCCTTCTGATTCGATATTTCAGCATACCTGCTAATTGATTATGTCTAGGGCTCTGCAGTCCCATCTGCTTGTAAGGTCCTGCGTCCTCGACTCTCATAATCTTCTTCCGTCTTTACCATACTACTTGTGAACCGCTTAGTGGATCTCCGCAAATACGTTCGTCGACGGGACGGCGTCTTTGAAGGTGCTTGTGATGGTGGGTCCCACTGGAACCTATTGCAGGAGAGTCGAGTGGTGAATGATGCGCTCTAGTGATTCCCGATATAGGTAATGAGCTTGCGATTGTGAACGAACATGCCGGCATTTCACTTACTCAGACGAAGTGATTTCGCGGATTCATTCACCTGTTCTGATGTATATAACTCCTGTGTGCCTCTGGAACTGTTTCGACACCTCAATCCATACCCTTGAAGCATTACTTCGTGCACTCTTCCTTTACAGGCAACATATACGAACGCAATGGCAGTCGCTACTGTTCCAACCCCTGTCTTGGCCCGGAACATGCCCAGTACGCCTCTTCTCGAGTTCTCTAACTCCATCAAGGAAGATCGTGTAGTTGCCTCGGATTCCACGCTCGCGGAAAAGGCAAGAACGACGACCAGGGCAAGTTGGACGGCATGGGGATCGACATGTAAGAAAGACCAGTGGAACAGCATGATTGACATGGAACTAACCCACGCTCTTCACAGATCTCGCTACTTCACCCACGCCGTAGATACTCAGGACTTCGCAAAGGAAGCATACGACTGGACTCAGAGTAACTGTAATAATACTCATTGACGACCACAACGAAGGCTACGCTGACCAAACATTCCTAGCTCTCGAGGACTTTGTCCACAATTTCGGTCTTGGCGAGTTTACTCTCCCTGAAGCTCACAATGCAGGCAATGATGCCTACGAAACCGGGCGCGCCGCCCTCTACATGCTGAGCGATGCTCAGGGCATTGACATCAAGTCGATGCTGGTCAAGTTCAACATCAAGTTTGTTGGCATCGATTTGTAAGTGCCCTCACCTCTGCATGCCCCTTGTATCAGCACAACTGAAGGTGAACCAGCGAGAACGATCAGGCGGGCGAGATTACCGAGATCGGAGTCAGTGTCGTGGACTCCCAGGATGTGCGTGCCTTGGCCCCTGAGACCCCCTGGACCGAGGCCATTCACGCTTACCACGCCGTCGTTGAAGAGCGCCTCAATGAAAATAACGGCTTCGCCCTCAGAAAGTGGTACCGTCCAAGCAAAGTTGACTGGCAGAATCTGCCGCGCTATAACTTCGTCCATGGTCCACACAGCGCTCAGAAGACGAACATCCGTCGACAAATCACGTATTTCGACGCCAAAGCCGGCCGTTCAGTTACCAGAAATAAGAACTTCCGCCTCTCAAGGGATACAGAGACTGTCCCTATGGCATACGCAAAGGACTGGGTTGTTGAGCGTGGCGGTTTCCACTTTCCAGGAGCTGCAGCTGGCTGGGAGCGGCACACAGACTGACTCAAGTCCCCGTGCTACCATCGAAGAGAGCCTCCAGAACCTGACTATCAGAGATAGAGGATAGGTGATCGGGGAAAGAGGTGTTTAATCCGATGAGAAGAGCAGGATCCGGCGCGCGCTCACTTGAGCTTTGTTTTTAGTACCAGCCTGATCCCTTTTTGCGGCAACACGTTCGATTTGTTTTGTTGGCTATCAGTAGATAGCATACTCTAGAGTCTGTCCACTTTCAAGGTACTATATTTTGTTGAAAAAGAGTGCCCCGGACCCTTCCGCTGCACAAACAACCTTTGATGAATATTCCTTTATATCGATAAAGTTCTAGAATGTATCTCTTTCTAACTCAATGTAGTTTAGCAAATAGTCCGCACTACAATAGCGGACAGTCCTTGTGTAGCTCAATAAGAACACAGGTTCTGAATTCACTGAAACAATACATTTACTACGGCGTCCAAGTTAGCTGGGATCAATATCATGTCCTAAATGACCAATGAGCGTCCATTCTCGGCGATGATATGTTGTTCTGTGAGTAACGCAATTCATCGTAAGTACTCTACGATATCGCAATTGCCTGGCTTGACGCTCTTTAGATCTCACCCCATATCGAGTGTATACGACTGAAAAATCATAACACCAAAACCACCTACCGCTGAATCGTCCTCTCTATACCATCATCTCAGCTTCTTCACTACATCAGCATCTCCATCATACCAGCTTTTCCTAAATTCATCCCGCACTTTATTCCAAGAAGAGAAGAAATCATGACTCACTCACTCTTGCACACAAGACGGAATGAAAATTTTCTCTTCCTCGTTGTTATGGAAGCACGCGCGTATTCCCTGCCACATTTCCTTGGTCAAAGAAGGAGCTAAAGACGGAGCTAAAAGCAAAAGCACTCGATAGCGCTTGCATAAGTTCTTTGCCAAGATAAAGCAAGCACCTGTGGACATATCCATCCGTCCTTGATTATGAATCTTGACTTTTTTTATTTTCTTGAATGGAAGTTTTCTGAGTGTAAAGCGACCGGTGAACTTGACCACTGGCAGAGACTCTTGCGAGAGCTGCCTGGATCAAAGGCCTGAGTCACGTTTAATTGTGCCTACCCGATATCACTCTAGCCACAGCAGTTGGTTGTCAGAACCCAGTATCTGTATGCGGAGACTGCAAGAAGATTCAGTAGTATTCAACTTTCGCTTCTTGTTCTTGATCCAATCGATTTGAACTGTGAGCCGTGGTCACTCCATCCACATCACCTCGATCGCATTCTTGTCGAGCTCGAAACCCGAATACGAATACCGTCGCTGGCGTATGCATACCATCAGCCGGCAATACCACACCCATACCACAACAGATATCACAGCACTCCTCCCCGTCTCACAGCACTTCTCCCCGTCTCAAGCGACGAGACGTATGGCAAATTCAACATTCATTTCTCGCCGTGTCGTACCACATGACGAACTGTTGCACGATGAAATTATACAAAAGCAGTCCGCCGCCGCAGTCGTACCTTAATCTCTGTTGGACAATGCGATTACACCGAACTCAGCAGGTAAAACCTCTACAAAAAGCTAGTTGCACGTTCTCTCGTCCGGTATTTCAGGCTTTTGACTACGGGTACCGGGTATGACGTTGTCTGAGTACATATAGCATGCTGCATCTGCAAGCACTTGATTTGAAAGTAATGCCAAGTCGGATCGTGGTACAGGTGCTTCTTCGAATGCAGATTGAAGGTGAAATTTGTGGTATAGACGCGTATGTTATTGAGGTCTGTCCGTCGGAATTTGCTTTGAACCCTTTTCTGTCTAGAGGTCGGTTTTGCTAACCAGAGAGCTGCTATAGGTCGGAGTGCTCTGCTAGTCGTCGGTGCGGTGTTTAGGCTTTTTGGACAAGCTAGCAGATGAATGTGGCGAATGAGATAGCGTTTGGAGTAAGCATTTTCGCTTAGCAATATATTTCGCCTCGTGGTCTTGGTAACCTTTTGAGATATAACAGGCCATGCAGGTCATGCCACCTCTATACCGAATGTAGGTGAATGGAAAGCGGAATCGATAGAGATAGGTCATTCACACTAGCTGGTTTGACTGACTTTCTCGATTAGGTTGGTGGTGGTGGTACATTGAAGTGCTTGTCCAACATATAAAGCATGCAGACTCCCGTACTCCGCCTGACTGATCGCTCGTATTTAGAACCAGCATCGCACGGTATTGTCGGCGCCAGTCTTTATATACGTTTTCGGAAGACGCGAGATCGATCAGACGACATCATGGACGCTTATATATTCTTCTCGACTGTTCTCGATATGCGCAGACATGTTGGTCTGGACCCCCATAAGCAGGACACCGTGCTCGTTCTGCACGATAGCCGTGGTGACGAGGTTAGTCTGAGGAGTCTTGGGATCGAGGTGCATGAGTACTTCTCTCATAAGGCGGACACACAGCATTGGGCAAGTGAGCTTTATGGCATCACGAACAATAACAGTCTTGAGAAATTGTCGATCCGGTTTGGCCTTGGTGGGTTTGCTGTTCCGATCGCACATAATCCGGGTAATGATGCGAGGAAGACTATGCAGTGTGCTGTGCATATGCTTCATCATGACTATGAGACTGGGAGGGATGCGGAGCATTTCAACCTCAGGCAAAGGAACGTGAAGATCATCACTATGGACTTGTAAGTTCATTTCAGAAATCACTCGTGTACGATCTCCTTACTGACTTGATTGCAGCGAGAGTGACAACAAAGGCGAAATCACCGACGTAGGCATCTGCATACTCGACAGCCGCAAAGTGTGCGCTCTCCGCGAGTCACAGACCTGGGAGGCTGCAGTGCAAACATACCATTTCGTCGGCGACGAGATGCTAGACTCTCACTGTCGAGCAGCGTACAGAAAATGGGGAGTTGGATTCGACAATCTCCCAAGAAGCAACTTCATCGCCGGTCCATCAGGTGGTTATGGCAAAGTCAAGATTACGCGTCGAGTGACCCGATGGAACTTCACCACCCAGCGCCATTTCGAGACTACGAGATCACTCGATCTCTCCGTCGATTCGGAGGTTCGTCCTATGGCTGAATTGGAGGCTTGGATTATCTCGCGTGCTGGACTTTGTAGAAGACCTGTCGAGGTCGAGGCAGCAAACACTGATTCAGACGGTGATGGTTTGGATGAGCAGCGGCAGGTTTCTCCTGTCGACAGCGTCGTCGACGTTGGAGCTGATGAAGGAAGGCATAGTTCCATGGCCAACAACAGTGGACGAGACCGAGCACCGCCTGTTGTGGTCAAGACCTGGGCATCTCTCTTCCACTGAGACATCTCATGTCGGCGATTGATGTCTGATGCTCAGACACTGAAGCAGGAAATCGGATACCCAGGTGTACGAATTATATATATATTGCATTAGATAGCCCTTTCAATCTCTTTGCCTTTAATTGTAAAACCTGCTTGCTTTTGAGAATGGTGTGGTTTACGCCAGGGAAGACTGCTGAGCGCGAACAGGTTACCAAAACAGCGATCATCGACACCACCGACCCAGAAGCCGTGATCTTCAACAATGGAAGAATAGGTCGAGGTCCACACGCGATAAGCAGCCGGACGCAGCGCGGAGCCAGCGGCGCCGTAAGTCGATGTAGGTAAACAATTACTGTGCTGTCCTGGAAGACTCTTGACTCTGGAGGCACGTACTACGTACGGCGAGAACTTCTCATTCTCTGGACAGTACAGTGCAATATCTTAGACTCATCGATTTGTGCTCGGAAATGTAATGCGTATCTGAGACTTGATTTCATGGTCGTTCCTGGCCGAAAAAAAGCATGGTTATGCTACGACGATTCGCGGTCGTCACTATCCAGAGCGGCGAGTTTGAATCACCATCCACACGCCTCTCAAGTACAAGGCAGGCAAAACGTTCAAAGGAGCTTAGAGACGAGTGTGAGGCTCCTACAATCAGAGTGATGGTCGAATTAAGAACAACAAAGAGGTGTCGAGTTGATGTATTTTGTGCAGGAGCAGTGCTCGTCCGAGATTTCGAGATTTGCTCGACGCTCGTTGTTGGCTACCCATATGCCCTAAACTACCTATCCTGTCCATCGTCTCAGTGTACGATTGTCTGCATATACCAATCCCTGTCTTCATCATGGCAATGTGCGGTTGCCCACCCAGGCACGTCAATATGCCTACAACGCCGGCTAAACACCATTAACGCCTTGCTGCAGCATATGCATATTCTCTATGATGGTCATCGCCAAGCGCCTTGACTGAGGCTCAACAAGCCCTGAACGCAGTCGAGGTCCTCTTCTTCGCTGACGCTGTCGCTCTGTCTACTCTGCCTCTTGCGTCCTTGAGGTTCCTCCCGTCTGGCACTTCCTGTCTCCCCCATGAACTGCACGACATCATCATCATCATCATCATCATCATCGTCGTCGTCATCATCATCTTGGTCACTGATGTCTACGTGCTCCACTCGAGGTCGTTTCAGACTGCTACTGGCACCTTTGATAGGACTAGTACCCCTTCTGAGCGGGGTATGAGCAATGGGAGGGCGTCTTCGCCTGGCTGTTGTGGGTGGGACAGCAGGCGATGTGGTCATGGTTTGTATGAAATTGAAATGGCGTTCAGGACTCCAATTCTCCTTATCTGAATCGGTTGCGGGAAAGTCAAAGGTGGGCGTCTGCTTGATCTTTGGGGTCTTGTGCTTGAGCTGGGCAGGTGTCTGTGAGGGAATTGGGCGACGTGGATTGCTCGCCGATGCACTTCTCGGCATCAAAGGCTGAGCAGGCTCCTTGAAGGGTGTGGTTGAAGGGAGGGCCGAAGGGAGGGTCGAAGGGGCGTCTGCAGCAGGAGCAGGAGCAAGAGCAGGAGCAGCGGTCTTGACTCGCTTTGCCGAAGTGACTTCTGCGTAGGGAGTCTCCTTGCGCTTGTTTGACAGGGAGCGGTTGAGACGCCTACCGCTATTGGAACGGGCAAGCTTGATAGCATCGGCAGCGGAGCCGCTTTGTTCTTGCTCGGCGCGTTCTTCGAGCTCGCTACGGCCATCTCGATCGCAGAAGAACTCCCAGGTCCTCGAGTCGTGGCTACGGAAACTAGACATGCGACGCAACGAGTGGGACTTTGTACTTTCTTGGCTTCCAGGCTCATTGAGGCTTTGTGAGCTGTGGCTGCGACGCAGATGGGGGCCGGGGATAGAATCGGCTGGAGTGACGGGTGGGGGGAGGAGCTTGCGGGGTGGTGAGGGCGAGTCACCATTTCTGACAATAGCACTACCATCTGCACCAAAGGAGAGACGGATGACAGAAGCCGACTTCTTCGAGCCCTTTCGTACATGTTCTTCGGGTTCTGGGAGAGTGTCTTGACTTGGTGGTTGTGAGGTCGGCTCGCTCATCTGCGACATGCTTTGGTGGAAGGACCTGAATGGAGCAGCACTGCGGCGGTTGGACAACCAGCGGCCACTGTTGGATTCTTGCGAAGATGCGGGAGGCTGAGAGCTGGCCACTTCTACGAAAGAAGCAGAAGCAGACGCGCCATTCTCTTTGTCGTCCGATGCCTCTGTGTGATTCTCCGTCGAGGCTGGTATTTGTCTCAGGATGCCCATCTTCCCCTCCTGCACACGTCTGCCCTCATGCTGGTCTGAAGGCAGATCCACGGATAGCGGTACACCATAGGGTGAGCTGTATGCACTTCCGTATGCCAGTGGTGCTATCTCGTGTGGGTCCAATGGGCGTTGCTTCCTACGCGTGCTTTGACGACGGTTTTGAAACCAAATCTGGTGCCGACAGGAGTTAGTCGTCGTCGTCGTCGTCGTCCACTCGACAAGAAAGTTGATGACTCGTCTTTACCTGAACTTCCTTCTCGCCCAGAGCCACTCTGTCAACCAGTGACATACGTGCCGCCTTGTCGGGCTTCGGGTTCTGCAGAAATGCAGCTTCGAGTATGGCCTGATCTTCTGGACTGTGGCCGTCTCGTCAGCCAACCGAATGTACAACTCCGACTACGCGCACACGCCACGACCATCATACCTCGTTCGTCTTCGTTTCTGTCGGGCCAGTGGCTTATTGTCGATTGAAGGATCCTCTCCATTTGCAAGCGAGTCTGTCGAATGGACAAGAAAGGCGTACTTGGAACCGGGCTCTGACGCCTTCTCGCGAATGGCATTCAGGTTGGGATCCTGAGCCAGACTCGGTGGCGTTATCGAAGCCCTCTCTGCACTCATTGTGGCATGTGCAATGGTTAGTATGATGCTAGACAATAATGGCAGAATTGCCCGCGTCTGGGAAGACCAAGATCCATCATCTCGTCAGGCGGTCGAGATACGCGACACTGTGGGACGCGATGCAGCCCGCGCCAAGCCGAGCGTGGAGTCGTCACGTACCTTAAATCCGCATTGTCAATTATTGAACATGCCGTCACCTCAACATTCTGACACTACTCTCACATGAGCAGAAACATTATTGCATGTCAAACAAGCATATCGCTTCTACACTAGCATGACACCTCGAACATGAATATCCAGTCCAGATATCACTCACTAAAAATCAATCGCTGCCTGCCGTCTCGTCCAGTCTACTAGGCTGCGTACTTCAGAGGGTCTCCCATAACAAGACCCTTGACAGTCACACACGCGAAAGACGCGCCGGTCACAGGATTGTCCGCCTGGCCCAGATTCAGTGTCTTAGAGCTTTATTGAGCAGAGCGAAGCGAAGCTCTCTATTATGCATTAGATATAGAGGGCTCAAAATTCTCAAATATTTAACGCTAAGAAGACGCTAAAACTCAACTATGTCTTTGACTTTAGTTATCTATATGAAGTTATAGAGCTTAGAATCCTTTATTCTTTTGTCTGTTTAAAATTATAATAAAGGTATAGATCCTTACATAAATAAAAGTATAAAATTCTCGAAAGTTAGTTTTTAATATTACAGCTCTAGTTTCCAAAAAAGCGTAAAAGCAGGTAGTAGCGCTATAAAGGCAGTTTTAGCTTTAAAAATAGAGAACTATATTATATAAGTAATCTTAATCTCTTTTTAAAAATGAAGTAAAGGAATATATAAAGAAAACAGCCTTTTTAAAAAATAAGAGAATAGTACTTTTATATTATTTTAGTTTATAAATATAAATATAAAGTTACTATATTTTACAATATTCTAATATATATTAAACTAGCATAAATAGCACTATTATATATTAAAATAGCTTTAAATAGACTTTAATAGTATAATATAATATTTATTAATATATAGTACTATATATTAAATCTTATTAGTCTTATACTACTTTTCTATTATATACTATAATATTTAAAATACTTAAAAAAAGCACAATAAAATTGTATATAAAATCTTTAATAAAGAAAAGCTTAATTAGCTAGCTTTTTATATTAGAAAACAGCTGTAAATAAATAGTAAAATAGAAAAAAAAGTATAGTAAAAAATAAATTTAAAAAGTAAAATTAAAAAGCTAGTTAAAGATATTATACTTTATAATAATATAAAAAAGTAATTTAAATATTAGATAAAGTTGTTCTATATAAAAGAATTACGCTATAAAAGTTATAAATAAGAAAAGACATAAATTATAAACAAAAAGTAAAAAGTAAAGTAAGGCTTTAATTGCTATATTAAAAACTAATAAAGTTGTTTATAAGTTATAATTTAAATAAGTATTATTTTATTATATAAATTAATAACGCTATTTAGCGCTATAAAGACCTATTTTGCTTTAAATTTAAATATTAGAATTTAAGCTAATAATACTATTAATATAAGCTTAATTATATCTTTAATTTTCTTATTTATAATAGAAGGCTTTATATTTAATTTAAACTTTTTATAAATATAAATAATAAAAGTAAAGTTTTCGTAAGCTATATAGAGCTTATTAATAGCTTTATTAATACTATTAATATTAAATAGAGAATTTTTATAGCGCTTAAGAGGAATAATAGCTTATATATATTAGATATAATATATAATATTATATAAAAGCGTATTAACTTATTTCAAAGCTATAATAATATTAAAACAATCATATAGAAGCTAAAAAAGACTATTTTAAAGCTAAAAAGACTTTTTTTAATAAAAACATAAGCTTTTTAATTTATTTAAAAGCTTATGATTACTATTAAAGTTAATTAAAGACTTTTATAAAAATTGATTATAAATTACTATAAAGTAACTTTTAAGCTTAATATATATATATATTTATATTTTAAATCTCTCTTTTTCTTTTGAATATTTACATATAACATTACTAATTAGATTAAATTACTATTTACGATTTAATTTCTATATAATAATATTCTATATTATTACTACGCTTTTTTATATACTAATATATAAGGACTATATATACGTAAAATATGGAAAATACTCTTTATATATACTCGACTTATAAAGACAATAAATTATTATAAAAACACGGTAAATAACTTTAAAATACTAGAAATTAATAATAATATAAATTCTTTATATATTAAGTTAATATATAAAAGAGCTAATTAATAAAGTATATTACTATTTAATAAAACTATTGTCTAATAATAATATCAGTCTATCTAAAAACGCATTTACTTATAATTATTAAATAAACTTTCGTTTTCTATTTAAAGTATTTAACACTTTTTTTAAACTTTTAAGCTAACTTTAGTATATTTAATAATACGCTAGTATTTACTTAATTTATTATTAATTTTCTTTTTCTATAGTAATTCAAAACTTTAGATTATTATATTTTAGCAATTATTATAAGTTAATAAACACTTATATTATTAATATAAATACTTTTTAAATAAAAAATACAATAATTATATTATAAGTTTAATAATTATTATTATAAAAGAACTGCTAGCTTTTATTTTAAGTTGAATATTATTAGCTTTTTTTAATTTATTTACTATTTATGAAATATTGAGTTTAACTATTAAAATATAAATATTAATTGCAAATTTAACTATAATAAAACTAGTAATTAAAGCAATAAAAATAGTAAAAATAAAAAGACTAAAAAGTTAAAAAAAAGCTAATAATACCAATAGGTTTAAAAATACTAGTAATTTTATTTTTAGTATTAAAGAAAACAAATTTAAAGCTAATAATAAAAGTAAATTTTACTTTAAAACTTTTTTAAAAAAAATAAGTTTTAGTATTACTATAAGTAAAGCTAATACTTTATTTTTAATTATACGTTTCAAAAGCACTTGATTACTAATTACTTTATTTATAATAAAAAAGTATTTGATAATATTATTAATTTAGAAAAGTAGAAAACTATTAAAACTCTTTTAAATTTTAATAACTTTAATTTAGAAAAATAGAAGTTTTTAATTAATATTATAACTAAAAATAAATATAATATGAAAAGTTATTGAAAGGATTATTATTATTAATCAAAAAGAAATAAAAACAATTTAAAAAGAAAATAGCTTTAAAAGCTTTATATTAGCTATTTCTTCATATTATTAATAGATTTATAAAAACTCAATTTAATTATAATAATGGTATTATTACTAACTTTATTAACTTTATATTTGTATATAAATATAGTTTACTTTTACAGCTATTATTTAAGCTATAAAAGTTAAAATATAAAGATATTATAAGCGCTTCATTAAGCTTAATATTATTACAGCTTTTAATAAGATTAAGATAATAGAAAGTTATAAAGAAAAATTTATATTTAATAATGCTTTTTAGCATTTATAATACTTTAAATACTTTTTAAACTTATATAAATTAAGCTTTTTACAATTTCTTTAATAATTTCTATATAAGATATTTTAATGATATTTTTATCTTTAAAAAATTTATTAATTATAGTAAATAATAAAACATAATTAATTAATTAGCTTATTTTATATATTTAATAATTAGTAACTTATTGCTATATATACGCTAGTTTGATAGCTAGCTTAAAACTATTTTATTTATAATATTACTAATAGTAAAAAAAAGACTACGCTTTTTATTTTAAAATATTATATAATTATTTTAAATAGCTGTTTAATAGTATTAAATTGTATTATAAAGAGAGTATTAATATAGAGTATATAAATAAAAATACTTACTTTTATCATTTAATTATTTTAGCTATAACTTAGCTAAAGCTTAGAGAATCTAATAAAAAGCCAACTTTTAAATATAAAAGAAAGATTTAATAAAGATTTATTTAATAATACTATTTATAAAAGACTATTACTTTATAAATATATATAAGTTAATAATAATAGATATCCTTTATTAACTTTTAAAAAGTCTTTTTATATATATTATAAAATAGGCAATTATACTCTTTAAAAAAAAGATGATACTTTATTTAAAAGCTTATATAAAAGCTGCTATTAGAAAAGTATCAATATATATAAAAAAAAATATATATATATATATATAAAATCTAGCTTAAAAAGCCTATTAAAAATATAGCAATTAATATTTTAATTGACAAGCGTTTTACTAGTATATTACAGTTCTTAAATATATAAATTTTTAAGCGCTAATTATAAATAATACAAAAAATAAGACTTTAGAAAAAAAGTACTTGAAAATAAATTATACTAGTATTTACTTTATTATTATAAAAAGTTAATATAATAAATACTATTTAATTTCTTTATATTATAATAGACGTTATACTAATAGTATTTTATAAAAGCTATAATAATAAAACGCTATAATATATAACTTTTATACTATTTCAAATAAATTAATTTAAAGAGGTCTTCTAGATTTATAAAAGTACTAATATTAAAAAAAAAGTTATTTTAACTTTTCAAAATAATATATTATAATATACTATATTAAGATAATTTAACTTTATAACTATATACTAAATTAAAACACAAATTATGTAAAGTATAAATATTTAAACTATATTAAATATATATATAAATGCTTAAATAAGAAAGTTAAATATAAAAATTAAATTATAGAAGATTATTGCTACTATATAATATATTAGCAAGTACTAATATTTCTTTTGATATAAGATATTTAACAGCTATAAAATAATAAAAAACTAATAAAAAACCTATTATACTTATTAAAGTAATTAATGTTTAATAAGTTTTTAATTAGCTAATAAGTTAAAAAAAAAAAGGCAAAGCTAAAAAAAAAATACCTAGTAAAAAATGAAGGAAATAATATTAATTATAAAGCTTTTAAATAGTAAAATATTTACATAAGCAGTTACAATATTTATTAGTATATAAAGCTCTAATTAACTTTTTTAATACAGCTTTAAATCTGAATTGTTTTAAATGTTAAGATATGGCAGCCGTTGCAGCCGTTGCAGCCGAATCAGGTTGCGACTCGAGGCCACGACTTGGACACAAGTCATGTCACGAGTCGGATACAAGTCATAAGGTTAAGACCTGAAAGGAAACTGGATTCGTATCTGTAACTGATCACCTTCAATACTACAGCAATTATCGTTATACTCTTTTGATACATATACGTACCCTTTGGGACACCTAGTTCTTGTACACTTTGTATCAGTAGTGGTCCGCTAGCAATTGACCCTATAAGTCGACTCGTGAGACGACTCACTGCTCACTTCTCAACTTTAAAGATAATGAATTAAAAATAGAGAACTATTAAGTTTAATTTTACGCTTTAATATAATACTGGAAACTTTTAAGCGATAATCTGTAAAACTTTAATACTATAATTTAAAATATTGTATAATATGCTTTTCATTAGTAAAGACTTTAAAACAATAGTTAATACAATTATATTTAAATATAAAAGTACAATAATAGAAAATCGTTATTAATAAATAGTATAGCTTTTAAAAGCTGCTTATTTATCTAATTAAAAATAATACTAACAATTAAAAATTATAGTTATTTAGACTTAGACAATTTTAATTACTATATAAAGTATATTAAAGCTTTTATAAATATATATAAGCTTAAATTTACAGATAATTAAGCTGATAATATATATAAAATAACTATTATTAAACTTATGAAATTAATATCTAAATTTTAACTAACAAAGCTAAATAAGCAGTATATATACTTTCTAATAGCTGTATTCTATAGTATTTATATAATACTAATTAATAAAAACAATAAGCTTTTTAAAGCTAAAATATATACCAATAATATAGTACATTAAATTATATATAATATACTGTTTAACGCAAAGTAGAAATAATAAGTAGTAAAAAAAATAGTTAACTTTTAAATAAAATAAAAAGCTAAAGTTAAAAAGAGAATTACTTTAAAATAGATATTTCTAAATAATACTAAATAAAATCAAATTTAAAAAGAAAAGGAAATATAAAAGAGAATAGTAATTTATTTTAAATATTAACAACTACTAAATATTAAAGAAGCATATTAATTTAAAACTTTTGCTTAATTAATAATAAATAATATACTAATCTATTTAAGCAGTATCTCTATTTTAGCTATTAACGAACTAGACATTATAAGCTAAATTATAGCTTAAATTATAAGATAAATTATATAATAAAATATAGATAATAATATAATAATAGAATATATAGTTGCGAATTGTAGTTATATAATAAAATATAGTTTATTACAGATTTCAATGCGTAATATTAATAAGCTTATTAAAACTAGCTACTATTCAATAATTATATATAGACTTAGACTTTATAGTTTTTATTATAGCTTTTATTTACTATTTAGAGCTTTTAAATTATATATTTATTTATTAACGCTATAAATTATAAAGAGTAAAAATGAAATATAAGCTTAAAATACTTAAAAATAAAATAGAATAGCTTTTATAAAATAGTTTAAGCGCTATTTAATAATAGTATGTTATAACTTTTATATATAAATAAATAAAGCCTTTAATAAACAGCTTTTTTTTATTAAAGCTTTAAACGTAAATTAAGCATAAATAAAAAGAAGTATTTTATTGTAATATAATAATAAATTAGTAAACTTGCTTATTATAGTTATTATTAATAATAGGCAATATTAGTAAAAAGCTTTAAGCTTTTATAAAGAATAAATTACTAAAGCTAAAAATAATATATTATACTTTATATAATACTCTATATTTAGCATAATAATATTAGCTTTTATTTTATAAATATGCTTATTAATTTAGATCTAAATTACTATATAATTTACTATATAATTTATATAAATAATATATAATTACGCGTAAAAGTATAATATAAGCTAATAATTTAAATAAGTAGTATTATAGCTATTCTAGACTATACGCTTTTTATAAATTATCTTTAAATATTCTATCTACTTTATTTTTATATATGCTTATACTTACTGATTTTATTTAACAGTTTAAACTCTTTATTAAACGCTATTATTACAAAAGTAATATTATTAAATATGTGCTCTCTATTTTACTAGCCTAACTTATCTTATCTATATAAAAGTATAAAAATACAATTTAGTATATTATTTAGTATTTTAGCTTAGCCTTTTATTGTTATTTAGCTATAAACATAATATATACTTTACTTATTTATTTACTTTTACTTATATTTTTAACTTAACTATACTATTGTATTTTACGCAACTATATATAGTAGTTTTTACTTTATTTAGACTTTACATTTACTTTAGCTTTTATTATTCATTATTTAATATAACTGTAAATTATAAAGATTTAGTATAGTAATTATATAGTAATTATATATTAATTAAGATTTATTTTAAAGCTAATAATTTTAATTAGCCCTATATTTAAAGAAAGAACTTTAATGCTAATAATTACTTTACTTTACTAAAGTTAAAAGTTTTAGTATTATTTTACTTTATAAATACTTTATTTTAACTTTATTAATAAATTTTAATATACTTTGCTATTTTTAACTATTTAATTTTGTAATTTTAGCTGACTTTTATTATACTATTTCTAACTTTATATATTTATTTAATTATTTGCTTATATTATTAAATATATTTATTATCTATATTATATAAAAATTAAATTTAACTTTAAATTTCTAAGCACTGTTATTAAACTAGTTATTTATTAAAAATTATTTTCTTTATATTTATTTTTAACTATATAAAACGCGCTCTCTCTTTTTAATTAGTCTTTTTTAATAATGTTTATTTTAAGTAAAAATTAGTAATATAGCTAACAACTTATTTAAATTCGATATAAAAAATACTGCTTTATAAATAATCTTAAATATTCAGCTTTACTTTAAATAGAATAATATAGCTAAAAGTTTTTTTTACTAATTTCTATAATTAGAATTCAAAAAAGTTTAATATAGCTTATTAGTTTATATAAAACTACGTTTATATACTATTATAAATATATAATATAAACTTTTTATTAAAACAATTAAACTATAAAAAAGACTATATAATAACGTAATAAAAGCTACAGTATAATATACTCTTTTAAAGTCTAAATTGTTTTAAAATTAATATAAATAAAACTAAAAAGCTTAGTTTATAATAGAGACAATAAATAAATAAGTAAAGCTAAATAAAGTCAATATTTGTATATAATTAATAAAATAAAGAGAAAAAAATATAAAAGCAAATAAAAAGTAAAGTCTACAGATTTTAATAAAGGGTTTGAATTAAATAAATAAATAAGGATAAAAAAAACTATAAAAATTGCTATTTATCAATAGCTTTATAATTTATTATTAAAGTTATATAAAACTTAGGCGATTTTAAACTGAACTTTATAGACTTTATAATAACTACTTTTTTTAAGCTTTTATTTAAAAGCATAATTGTCTATATTATATATATTATTAAAGCTAATAATAACTATTTTGATTCTAATAGAAATACAGCTTTTTATATTTATAATATTATGCTAAATAATATCTTTAACTAGGTAATATAATGCAATATTTTAAAGGAAATAAATTTAAATAAAATACTGCTTTTAATGCTATATTATTTTAATAAAGAGAACTCTAATAATAATTATATAATAATTGCTAGAATTAAGAATAATAATAAGCCTTTCATAATATTAGCATTATAAAAACTCTATATGAATATATAAGACAAATTTAATATTAATAAACTATAATTCTTTTTACTAAATAATAATAAAAAAGACATACTAGAGAATCTTCTTTAAATAAAAGCTTTAAAATTACTTAATGCTATTAACTTTATATAAACGTAAAGAAAAGCTAAAAAGAAAGTGTAATATAATTAGTAAAGTACTTAAATATAGCGTAATTGAAAAGATATTTAAATACAGTATAATTAAGAAAATATTTAAATATAGCGCTATAAGGAACTTATTTAAATATAGCGTAATAAAAAAATGTTTAAATATAGTATAATAAAAAAGATATTTAAATATAGCGTAATAAAAAACTTGCTTAAATATAGTATAATAAAAAAGAGCTTAAATAAAAAAAAGCTTACTATTAATTAGAGCTAAATTTGAGAAAACGCAAAAAGAAAATTTTATATTAAGCTTTAGCTTAATCTCTTTCTATTAATATTAACTTAATTTTTAACTTAGCAAAATTCCTTTATATAATTTGCTAAATATTTGATTTCAATTTAAAACTAAAGCTTTTATTATTATTAATTAAGCTTTTAATTAAACTCTATAATAAATAAAATAAAGTTAAGAAAATCTCTATAAAAATAACAATAAAAACAAGAATTAATTTAAATATAAAAGAGGAGATTTTAACAAGTATAGATAAATATATTAAGCGAATTTTAAATATTAATTAACATTTTAAAAATTTATAGCTTATTTATTACAACTTTTTTGGATTTAATAAAGAGAACAACTTACTAAAATCAGCTATTTATTTCTTTAATTAAAACTTTAAGCTTTTGTTTATAGTTTATTAATTATATACAATTATATTTGTTATACGCAAATTCTTTATAAAAAGCAGCTTTATTATTATAAACTATAAAATAAGCTTTAATAAAATAGTAATTGCTATTACAATATTACTAATATTTAAAATATTAGTAAACTATAAAAATAATTTTAAGCGCGTATTAGTTAACTATTTAGAATTAAATAAATATTATTTTAATAATAATAAAATTGCTAGGTATAAAGCTAAAAAAGTGTAATGCCACAAGGTGTTATGCAACTATATCACGTGCGGTTCGCATGCTAATCGCACGCATAACGCACGGAGGCTTGGCACCTACGGTATTTCCATAACAGACCCAACCAAGTAGCTTGACCCTCCTTAGTTATTCATCTCTATATGATCCTGACCCCTATTATCGCCGTTATACGTGACTCATGCGCCCTGTCTATATCCAAAGCCTCACAAAAAGCTTATAAAAAATTAAAACTTATTATTTATTTAAAAAAGTTGTTTTAAGCTTTATCAACAATATTTATAAGTTCGCTAAATATAATTGAAAAAATTATTATTATATAAAAAGAAATAACCTTTAATGAACGTAATAGAGAATTCTTAAGCTGCTTATTATTAAGCAATATAGTTTTAAAGAAGTTTTAGCTTTTAGCTTATTAAATCAATAAAGCTTAAGATAAAAAAAAACTTATTTAGCTTTTTTAATATATAAGCTATATTAAAAGTAAAAAATAATAAAAAGCTTAAAAATTAATAGAATAATTAATAGATGCTAATTACTTTAGACTTTTTATATAAGTAAATTAACCTAACAGATTTTAGTATAAATAAGCTATTTTTAAAATAAAGTAGTTTATAATTTAATATATATAAGCTAATTATATATTGTTATTAATAAAATCTACAAAACTAAGTTTTAAAATATAAGCTTTTAGCTATATATTATGACGCTTTTTAACGATTTGTAAAAGTTTTACATACATAGAATATATATTAAAAAAATTAGTTAACTAATAAGCTTTTTTATAGTAGTAAAAGCTGCTAAATATAGAGTAATTAAATTAAAAAACTAGAGCTCTATTATTAGCCTAATAGAGCGAAAGCTCTTATAAAATATAAAAAAAATATGAAAAGCAAAAGCTTATATTTACAGTCTAAATTGTAGGTTTAAAAGATTATTAATATTATTTACTATATTTATTTAAACAACTTTAGCTTTTAAAAACTTATGTATTTACTTTAGAAATTGACTTAAAAATAGCTAAGATTATAAATTTTAACAACAGCTTCAAATTTAGCGTTGCTTTAATATTTAAAAATATTAAATTCTTGCTTAATAAAGTTATTAAATTTAAATTAGACTTTATATAAAAATTACTGCAAAGATTACGTAGTCATTTAATAATAGATAAACTACTATATATTATCTATAATAATTAAGTCAATATATTTTCTATATATTAAGCTAATTTAAAACCTTTATAAAAAGCAATAAAAGCTAGTACGTTTAAAAAATTAGCTAATTTTAAAAGACACAATTTAACTTTTTTTATTATTATTATAAAACCTTTGCAAATTTATATAATATTTCTTTATTTACTTACTTTGATAAAGTCTAATATAGCTTTAAAAAAAGGTACTAAATAATTTTAATATAAAAAAGGCTATTATATTTATTAAGTATTATGATAAAAGCATTTTATAAAAGTATATATAAATGCTAAATGCATTACTAAATATAATAGTATTAAAGACTCTAGTTCGAAATATTTAAAAGTATAAAAAAGACAAAGTTTTCAATAAAGTTATAATAATAGCTTATTTGCTAATAAATACTGCGATTATTTACTTTTATTTATAATAGCTAATAATAAATAATACTAGCTAAAAGTTTAAGCTAAATAACTTTATATTTACTTTAACTTAGATATTTATATTTATACAAAACATAGAGATTAAACGCTTTTAATTTACTATTAACAATATATTTAAAAACAATTTACTGATTTTTATTACTACTTTTACTATTATTAATAGTAAAGTTAAGCTTATTTTTATAAACAATATAATTCTTCTAGATTTTAAATAAAGTGTTAATAAAATAACTTAGCTATTTAATTAAATAAGCCGCTTAACAATTATATAGAAAAGTCTCTTTATAAAAAGTTTTTAAATAGTTTTAGCTTTTAAATAGTGTAAACTAGATAATAGATTAATAGAATATTATATTAATATTATAAAAGTCTATAAAGAAAAGTAAGGATAAATAAAGTTATAAACGTATATTACTTGTTTTTTTTTTGAATAAGCAATAACTTTATAGCTAAGCATAAATAATAAAAAAAAGCGAAATATAATTTTAAGACATTTTAATAATTACAAAGTATTTTGCAAAATATATAGCTGTAGCTTTAAATAGATTTTAATAGTACAATATAACGCTTATTAGTATATAGTATTATATATCGAATTTTATTAGTCTTATATTACTTTCCTATTGCATACTATAATATTTAACGCAGCTAAGTAGTCAAAACCTCGATTTCACGTTAAAAGCGGCTCTATATTGATAAGTAGCTTTTTCTCCTAGCAATATTATATGACTAGATAAGATTAGATTAGCGTATGTAAGGCAGTTCGACTCTCTGTTCAATACCGCTCTGCGAACTCTATTCTCGGATGCGATTATCCCTTCGAGGACGCTCTATTTTAACTTCTCAGATGCAGCACTGTCACCACTAATCAAAAGGCATAGTTCTCTACTTGATCTCTATTTGAATCACCGAGTCTCTAAGACTAAAAGACAAATTCACTAAGGCAATTAAGAAGCTTCCCCGTAGCAAATCGACGACGGTTGTAGATCATGTCATGTCTAAAGTCTCCTCTAAAACGCTCCTTCTGCACTATCCCTTATACGCGTAAAGTTCACCAAACTTGCTCGTACATCCTAATATGTCTCCTCGACAATTGCAGCTTCGCCTGCTCCTCGTGCATCTCAATACGTTCCCTCGTTAATCGCAACTTCGGCAGCAACCATCTCCTCGGCTGTCGGCATATTGACAATCATCAGATATAGTACCTCCTGCACTTCTGGTCAGCAGCCTGTTCTTCTCCATGCTCGGCATAGCACTTACATTTTTCAGCTTTCTGATAATGTGATTTAGAGGACTGAGACCTGCCATGCTAAGTCCTCCTAACCCTCCGACTTGTGAATTTCTCCCATTTATCCCACCCGTCCTTGCCTGGACACCATATGCCGCGCTGTCGCTCACAGACCGTCCTCCCATCCCGCGCCCAGCTCTTGTGGCGAGATCGAGATACACGCCAGGACCGCCAAAACCCGCGCTGTGAGGTGCAGGATTGATGTGCCCACCAGTGATCAATCTGATCAAGTTACCGCTTGCCGCAGGGTGGTTTGGATCCGCGTATCTCGATTTGAACGTGTGCTTTGGCGTTTGCGCCAGTAAGGACTCGGGGTTCTTACCCGCATACCTGGCTTGGGCACGCTTGTCGTTATATTCGGTAACAAACTTCCGCGCTCTCGCAACCTTCTTCTGCTTCTTCTTTGTCTCCTCTCCGCTCTCTTCAGCCAGCTTGTCTAAGCCAGGAAAGACAAGGGGCACTGCTTCTGGGAAGGAATAATCGCCAACGCTTACCCCAGCCGATCTCTTGAATTTGGTCTTGAAAGCACTAGCGCCGCTGTGGGGTCGAGTGTTGAATTTGGAAATGGTCGTTGTGACGTCGACTTGCTCGCAGCTTTCCTGAGAGCCTGGCCGCCAAGTCATAACAAGGGCGTACAGGCCGCGAGGCTGGAAGAACTCAACGTTAATCCTGTCCAGATATGTATTTGTTCTGTGCAACAGCGATCAGTACCGTCGTAATATCAATGCTGTCATGCATATCATACCTTGAACGCGATTGCATCTCCAGGCAGCTTTGACAGACATGGCAACGGCAACAGAAATGGCTATACTGACAGGATGCGGCAACGCAGCTCCCGCGAACGAGGCCAAGTTGATGGCGTTGAGCCATGCATTGGCCGCGGTGGAATGGTCGAAGTTGTCAAGAAAGCCAAAAAACGTCTTTTGGTCGATACCAGCTTCCTTGAGTACTGGAGCATAGGCACGAATGAATCCTCGCGTGCGATCCTTAGGTCGACGCTGTGGAATAATGACCGGAAGAGCTATCCTTGGCGGCGAATCAAAGTGTGGGAGGGGATGCTCTCGAACGAAAGTCTCCGTGAATTCGGTAGTCTTGATGCCCGGAGGTGGCTTTTTCTTCTTCTTTTCTAGTTCATCTTCGACAAGATCATGTTGTGCGTCGTCGAGTGTCCACTCCTCTTCTTCGCCTGCTGACTCAAAATAGCCGGGCGGTGGCGTCTGTAGGCCACCAGTCGTGAGAACGTCTTGGTCCTTTTTGCAAGCTTCTTTTCTTTTCTGTGACTGATGCTTTCAAATACGAGGCCGATGCCACTTGCTACGCCTTTGATGGCAAATCGTAATACTGGGTCCAGGCCTTGTCCAGTCATGGTGGGAGATTTGTTGTTGATGTTGCTAGTATACGACAGACACAACTATAGATATCAGTGCCGATCAACAGCCTACAGCGTGATCGGTTGACGAAGTGAACTTGGTGGTAAAATGAATATAGAAACAGGAAATGGATGAGGCGCGAATCATAGGGTATTATATACTCAATTCCCAGCAATTGACACATTTGTACAGCCCCCGTCCATGTTCCTGCGCTTTCATATTGACGAGACCACGAAGCAGATCTGTAACTCTATTCCCTTCCTATAGATAATTTCATGCCCAAGTCGCCGATGAGAGCAAAGATGAGGATGAGATACCTAACTATTTTGGGAAGAAAGAGCGATGAAGCGGCTTGTGTCACAACGCTAATACGAATTGGGAACGAGAACGACCGCAAGCGAGAACGAGAAGCCTCAACACGCCGCCCGCACCCCCTCAGCTTCTTTGACTTTCGCATAACCCGACGAAACAGGCCAAAACGCACAGCCACCGATCGTCCATCTGAATTTCTCGAGCACTTACTGGTCGAACCAGACGATTTGACCATTATCGTCCCAATGTCTGACTTGACTGCATTACCGGGGTCGCTAGCTAGTCGTAGAACAGAACATACAGCTGCGATGGCTCCTACGATCTTCGTAGATGGCTTATCCGACGGCCGGCGGAGCAAGGGTCCGCCTAAGATGTATCACAAAAAGTCGAAAACAGGGTGTCAAAGATGTAGAACCCGTCGAGTAAAAGTAAGCCGCTTCTCTTGCATCCATTGTGTCGAAGCACAATTTCCCCCGTGTCATAATCTTGTCGCGCTGAGAAAATGTCGCGAGTGATATGTTGTACCTGTTTTCAGACTACTTTTCTGTGCTTGCTGCACTCTTACAATACTGCATTCTCTGTGGTCGCTGTCTATCGCCCAATCGAGATGAGCCTCTGACATCGCTTAAGTGTGACGAAAACCATCCCGTCTGCAAGAGCTGCCAACGACATAGCCTGCCATGTGTCTACGACCGTGGCTTACCTGCCAAGTCTGAGAGCTCTGGTGCTCGATCTACAAGCTCAGATGCTACAGCCAAGGATAGCAAGACCGTCAATTCAACCGCCCCAGTCTTCATTACGATGTCAACCCCAGAGAATGATAGTAGCCATGAAGACCTCCCAGAATCCAGACCTCGTCGAATGCTAGAACTGAACCTCCTCCAGCACTTCATCACGGAAACATGTCTTACCCTCTTAAGCTCACCACAAGATCCTCATGTCTTGAGCGGCTATCGAAACAGCGTTCCGCGCCTCGCCTTGACAAATGACGCTTTGCTATATGCAATACACTCGATTACAGCAGCACACCTCGCCAAAACCTCTTCTTTCCAGGACAGGGAAGAAAACGCGTCCGCGCACCAAAGGTATCTTGATCTAGCCCTCCGCTTGCACCAATACGATATAGCCCACCTCGAGAAGGAAAACGCAGATGCAGTCTGTGTAGCCTCAACCTTTGTTCGCTTTACAGCATTTGTCACCCTACAAGAACGACACATCTCCTCAACACCCTACACGCCACCACTGCACTGGCTTCTCACAAGCTCGAGCGCAGCCAAAGTCTTCACTGCCTCCTGGGACTGGATCTCAGAGGACCGAGACAGCGTAAGCATGCAACTTATAGCCCACTCACGAGTCCTCAACGACATCGAAATCCTGTTCCGACAAACAGACATGGAAGCACTTTCCCTGCTCCTACGCCGCTCCCCCGAATATCCTGAAGCCAGCGCCGAGCCCTGGACTCCAGAGACAGACGAAGCCTACGCCAGCACAATAAATTACATCACTTCTGTGCGTCTCGCCCTCGAGAACAAAGAAGTCCCGCTTAATATGATATGTAGACGTTTGGTTGTTTTTCCGATGATTGTGCAGGCCATGTTCATCGACATGGTTGTCGAGCTGAGACCCAGAGCGTTGGTCGTTCTTGCCTGGTATTTCGGTCTCTTAAGTCTGTTTCAGAATGTCTGGTGGATCGGAAATGCGGGGAGGAAAGAAGTGCAGGGACTCAAAGGCATGCTAGGGGAGGAGTGGCTGGAACTTCTGGAGTGGCCTTTAGGTATGCTTGAAAGGGAAACCTTGGATTACGAGGGTGGTGTTTCTTCTTCTTCTTCTTCTTCTTCTTCTTCTTCTTCTTCTTCTTCTTCTTCTTCTTCTTCTTCTTCTTCTTCTTGATACCCTTTATTGTTGCCGTTCCTTTTTCTTTCTTCTCGCGCTTCGATAAGCTATTCTAGAAGGCAGTGTGCTATATACTGTCACTAGTCACCGTAGACGCTTCGAGCCTTTCGAACACTCCTCCTCTTCTCTCCCTTCTTTCTTTCCTGTTCGCTTAGTCCTTGTCCACTGGTTCGCTGCGTGCTCGTGGTCATCTAACTCGGCACTCATCTCTGTCTCCGCTATCAATGTATGCAGCCATCATGACATCAAATCGGTAGTGCAATCGTACCATCGTATCCCCAAAAAAAAACACAAACCACTCGTCTCGTCCAAACCACATCCGGCCAACCACCTCTCGGAGTCCCACTTACTCCGAAATAACTCAGATTCTCCTTCTTCTTCACTCCCATTGCAGAATCATCTGTTCCCTTTTACGCTCACGAAGCTGCGTGGTTCTGATTTTTGGGGGTGGGACTCGAACGATTGAGGAAAAGTTTTCTTAAATGGAAAGGCAGAGGCGTATAGATTGCACACCAGGATAGCGAACCAGCTTCGGAAGGCTTGGAGGGAAGCATAAAGTCGTCCGTGCTTCAGAACGGGGTACGGGGAGGGAGATGGTTGGTTGTTCGTATATGTGAGTAACCCTGTCCACAGATGCAGGATTATGAATCGAGGAGTTCGCCCTTGGTCTTGCGCTTACTGCTTATGAGACTATCTGAGCTTGTGTCTAAGAGCACGATGGGGAGGACTTGTTTGTCTAATATGCTGTTCTGTTTACGGAGTGGTAAGTCACGACTCACCGGCCGTCCACTTGTTTCTATATGGTGAGCACACTATGCAGCTACACGGGTGGTCGAGGGCTACTGGCATCATCATATCCTTATACCTGATCGTCCCACATCAGGTCATTGCAAGCTGGATGCTCGTTAGGCACTTGGAGATAACCGTCGCATATTCGAGTTAGATACACCTTGACTGCAGGAGTAATATACTTCTGTTGCCTACGCGAACGCAATTTCTTCGGTGCTTAGACCACAATCACTGAGGCCTTGCACTCTGTATATCCGGTCTTCGAATCACGATGTTTTTATGCTCAAGTGCATATGAAGCTCCTACAACATCGGGCTTGGTATCCATCAGACTCTCATCAAAGCTCTGAATGACAACGCTCGAGCAAGTGTTTTTAGCAGTACGTGCGTTCACTGGAACATTTTTTGCAGAGGTGCATTTCAAGTGACGATGCACGGGTGGTGTAACATCGACCTCAACACCTGCGAGTTCATTGTGGTTGACCCGAACAAAGCCGACGTGGATGTGAGCGTTTCGTCCCAGTGAGAGAATGGTTGCGGTCGATGCTGAAGCTATGTTGTGAAAGGAGCGCGCGACCAAAGGCGTTTGTCTCTCTCTAGCTGCATTTTTCCTGCCTCGAGGAACAGGGATTCATTCGGGAGATGTCATCGTGTGATTGTTGCTCCTTATTGCGTTGTAAGAAATCTTAGTGTCCGTTTTGCTGTTTCATGCCAGCCTCTGCTCTGGACAGCAGAAGATAGGCACCTTAACGCTCCGAATCAAGGACTATACTATAGCTCTGCACTAGAAAAAGCGAGTTTGAGATGTGGTCGAATTCGGATGACACGTCTATAGAAAGGAAAATGGAGCATCAATCTCAATCTCAATCTCAATCTTTCTCCATGCAGGCAGCTAGTGCAATCGAGAGTACCAGCTGATCATATCAAGCATCCACTAGTAGTAAGAACTGCACGTGATGGTACGCTCATCTGTTTCCCCACAAAGCAGCAGCTAATCATGGCCATGTTATTGGTCTCTTTTCGAAGCGTATTGAGCGTTGTCCTGCGTATGCAGGAAGAGTGCATTGCATGCAATGTGTTTCCTGCAGCTCAATGTGGAGAAGTCACATCTGATGCAGGGCTGTACGCCACACGCAAAGATGAGCATCCCCTCGATCTTCTCTGCACGATGTAACGGGCCCTCAGCCTTACGTCACATGGACTTCATTTGCTGTGGTTGATCGAGTCGTGGGAAGCTTGGATCCCAGGAAACCTCTGGTTCAGCACTGGGTTACTGTCACACGTCCTGATCACACTTACTCAGAATTAGCGTTCCTGGCGCATTGCGTTTGGCTAGGGAATGGAGACTAGATGCAGGCCCGAAGCCAATCGTGCGCAGACTTCCGATGATTGTCTGCAAGGAAGCGGAAATTCACCAGAATAGCAACAGACATACGGTTAGGAGAAGAACCGGAGTCTCAAGATGTCCTCTGGGCAGTGACTGGCACCTTGGCGGAGGTACTCACTTGCAACCACAGCCACAGCCACTCGTACTGCTTGCGTCAGCACAATCTTCGAGAAACAAACATCCTTGACCAGTAATAGGGATGAGTATGTGTGCGACGCAGAAAACGTAAGCGCCTTAGCCTATGCAGGACCGATGCCATCCCGTTTCTCCCGAGCATTTTCCAGTTTACAGATGAGTCGAAACGACGAAGGCTGGTTGGGACCTGGCGAGTAATAAGCATTGCGAGCACCGTATACAGTCGGCTACAATGGCGAAAGCTGGATCAACTTCTTTGCTGTGCTTATTACCTATTTCCGACTACCATTGGCCCGTTCCTAGCCTCGGGCACTTGATACGAGAGTATGCGGTCGTGACTGTCAAAGGTTTCAAAAAAGCCCGTCTTATCACTTGACCTCTGACATCAAGGTGATCAGTGAAATCTTTGCAGCCAAGTGCAGCTACCGACCCGTATTAGTACTGCGGTCCCACATACCATGCCCTACAACAGTCTAGACAGCAAGTCCAGCTAGTTACTCCATCACCTGAGTCGAATATGGAGTTGTGGGGTTTGTGGAGGTATAGAACAATTGGCAACTTTTCCTTATCAGGATGATCAGCGATTACCGGCCGTTACGGAGTATTGTCCTTTATTTCCACTTTTCCTCGCTCCACTTTTTCTCTGGATGATGATGGTGCAATTGAAGCTACGCGGGAGACTGTCTCTTGAGCGCTGGAAACGTGCAGTCTCTCTTCTGCGTAAGGTGTCGATTGACAGTCGTTGTCTTAATATTGTTAAAGTGTCTTGCGCAATTCCCCCTGCCTGTGCTTAATGAATGGGATCTGCCATGGCCATCAATAGTAAGACATACGGGCTCGGGACATTATTGATCGTTGGTCTGGAACATCGGCGCAGCATTGGCCTGTCATTTTGATTATGAGGCAGTCTCACGTTCTCTCCAAAGCACTTTATCGAATCGCTCGTGAGATCGAGGTGTACAATACCATGACACGTGCATATTTCTGTGGTTGAGGCGGATGCATATGAGGCGCTTTAAGCGATGTATAGCGTCCCGGATGTCGGGCGGCACCTCACATGAGCGCGAGTGACGCAGGGACAGAAAAGTGTAGACTCGTTTCACATCCAAAAGCGTCAAGGACGTCCGGTTTTGTATAGTACAAAGATGGTCAAGCCAAAAAAAAGTCCTTCATTGTTGTCGGTCTGTATTAATTATGCCCATCCGCTTTCCACCGACATTCAAGAGCCACGATTGATGCTCAATATAAAACTCAGTATCGTGATGCTGACCGTTTCTTGATCATCCCGGTAGTTTTACGGCGCTTCTCAACGAACCGCTCGGACGGAGTGGCACGTTGGCACCTCTCCAGATCTTTGTTGAACAGTGCGTGGCTATTGGCCCTATCTATAACATACCCTGACCATCCGGTTCAAATCCGCGCGTAGCAGCACCGCTACCTCCGTGCTAAGGGCGAGTTTCCTGAACTTTCGAGGGCTCGACGTCAGATAGAAAACAAGGCCACTGCCAACGCATCCACGACCCCATTCATCTTGTGCCTTTTCCTGTGGTGTTTTCGAACAAGTTTTCCTTTGCTTGCTTTTTGCCTTTTTTCATTTCTATTCATGTCAGTCCCGATTGGTTGACTCTGCAACACGTCATTGCCCGAAGAAGAATAGCTGCATGCACAGCTGCATGCCCAGCTGCACTTAGTGATTTCATATAAACACCCTGGTCTCTGGCCGCTTGGGTCGTTACCGAGACTCGCAGATGGACAAAAATCCGTTTGAGGACCCAAAAGCAATGGGGTCTCCTACCTCTGACTCTTCGCAAGACCCAGTTGCCGAAGATTCGGATCATGTGGAGACCAATGATATGGCACAACAATCATCCTCTACCGATTCACTAGAACCACCGCCAAGCACTGGCATACATAGAAGTACGACGTTTCCAGCACGTCAACCAAGTCCCAGCATCCCGGAGGAGGATGGCAAAGAAAAGGACAAAGACAACACCGACAGTATCAGTCGGCGTCGTGGACAAACACTATCTTCAATCAGACAATCAATAGAGCCCATGGAAAGAGACAGGCTCGGCAGCATTCAGGAAAACCATGCCACGCCCCGGATGTCAGAGAAGCCCGCCCAACATGATACCTCGTCTACACACAGTGCTTCTGTCAAGAGAAGTGCTTCTATCAAGAGTCCTTCGGGACTTCGCCAACGAAGTTCATCAGCTGTGAGTCGAGGCAACCGTCCACGAGGATTCACCTTCAATCGAGCTGGAACTTTTAATACTCTTGGCCGTACAGCAACATTAACTCGCCGACCTACTGTCCTAGCAACGGGTCGTGCTCCATCGATCATTGATGTAGGAGGACAAGAAGAGATCCCTGGCGCCTTTACCTTGGCAGGAGCCGATGCTCAGGCCGCTCAAAATCAACCTTATGTCGATCCAGCATATGCCGCACTCAACCCTGCCTATGTCCAACCTACCAATTCACGCCCTGTCTGGGGTCTGGCTAAGCCGCTGCCTCGTGTGTTGCGTCCTGGCATGGTGCCCGCGCCTTCCGAGATGAACGTTCCACAAATGCAGCCTGGCGACAGACCCGAGTTTAGCACTTCTCAACCCGACAACATTGATCTCGAACTTGGAAAGCCATCTCTACGTAGAGCTGGTACATTCCAGGCCGCGGCGAATCTCCGTGACCAACGTGAGAATCAACTGCTTCGGCGCATCACATTGGCATCATCCAATGCACGAACGTCCATGGATGAGCAGCCACGACCATCAACCAACATAGCCCCAACGACTTCGGCAACTACTGAACCATTTCCAGGCCTAGCCCTACCAACACCGATTCCAGAGAGGGAGGAACCAGAAGAAGACGGAGGAGATTACTTCGACCGAACTCAGTCGAATGTATACTCTTTTGGCCCGAGTGCACAGGGTGGTGTCAAGTTTGATGATGGTCATTCAGATACGACTGAGGTTGAGCATGATCAAGATGCCTGGCCACCTCTCACAAACTATGACCTTAAGATGGGCAACCCTGAAGATGAGATCCACAACCACCATACGCATTGGTCTATCATTCGAACTCGATACAGAGAACCTCTTGCCGAGTTCCTTGCCGTCATCGTCCAATTGACTATAGGTTTCTGCGCCGATCTCTCTATTACTGTCTCCAAGAACCCCAATGACTTTTCCGGCAGCTTCGCCTGGGGATTCGCTTCCATGTCCGGTATCTATATCGCTGGTGGTATCTCTGGTGCCCATCTCAATCCTGCCATTTCAATCATGCTCTACATATACCGCGGTTTCCCTTTGCGTAAGATCCCCTCTTACGTCTTCGCCCAGATCCTCGCTGCTTTCGTTGCCGCTCTGATCTCTTACGGCCTTTATCGAACCGCCATTCTTGAGTATGCCGGTGGCCTATCTCTCGGCGACTCTGGCACTGCGTCTGCTTTTATCACAAGTAGACGACACAGCACCGTCGATGCTTCGACTGCCTTCTTCAACGAATTTGTGGCAACTGGTTTCTTGGCCATCGTAGTTCTTGCCTTGGGTGATGACTCCAATGCTCCGCCTGGAGCCGGTATGTCCGCTCTTGTTCTCGGCCTGGTCATTACCGTCCTCTGCATGGCATTCGGCTACAACACAGGCGCAGCAATGAACCCATCTCGCGATCTTGGACCCCGCCTCGCTCTCCTCGCCCTCGGTTATGGTGGTGATCTGTTCAGAAACGGCTTCTGGGTTTATGGTTGCTGGGTCGCAACTATCCTTGGAGCCATTGTGGGTGCCGGTTTCTACGATATCGCCATCTTCGTTGGTGGCGAGAGTCCAATCAACTATCCCAAGAAGCGTATTTGGAGAGCGGGTCACAAGTTCAAGAAAAGAGTTGCTTTCAGGCTCAAAAGAGAAGAAATTCCTGATGCTTACAGATAGAGCATCGTCTGGGGACTGTTTTGCTGCGAAGCACGACGTTTTGAGCATGAGAATTGGGAACGAATATCTGAAGATCATGTTCTCGACATTTGTGACTCCATAACGACACCCCACCATCATCACCATCACCATCACCACCTACACACTCTGACTGGATCAGGATCAAAATTACCCTCTCGTACCACAGGTCGTTCGCTTGTTATTTTCTGTCCATTTTTGCGGTTCTTCTGTCCGCGCGTTGCTTTTAGCAGTCAGTCATCGATTGGTCGCCGAGCGATCATTCTTCTTTCCTCTCTAAAAGGCTTGGCGTTTTGCTATGTACTGCGTTTCTTGCGACTTATTCTTTCCGTTTCACTTTTTTTTTTTTTTTGGATCTGCTCTTGTATTGCCTATGCCGTCTTGGCTATTCGCCCCTTTTCGGGCGTATACACTTTACAACACTAGAAACATTTAGATATAGATTTCACGCCGTAATGACCAAATCATCCATTTTCTTCGCAGCAGGTTTTTTTTTTTATGGTTTTGAGACATTCGGGCATCAAGTGCGAATCGGAGCGCACCCGGAGCACTGTTGTGCAATATCGATATAAAGAGAATCTCGTGACACGGAGTGCTCTAACACATTGAATAGGAGCCGCAACAGCCACGAGCGCTGCAATTTATATTCGAGACCATTCTCGGCCCGTCGTGTCAAGCGCGCAGAGCCGCATTACTAAAATGATCGTCCTCGCAGATACCTCGTTATGCTCCATGCTTTCTCACACGCGAGCACGACCGCTGGCGAAAAATGTTCCTTCTACGCCCCTCTCTGCCACTTCCTTGAGGTTCTCCGTCAACCCGGAGAATCGGGATGGGAAGGATAACATTAACGAGAGCCGCCATGACAAATTGATCGTCGCTTCACGCAGTACCTGGCGAAGTCAAAAAGAATTTCTCCAACAGACTCCTTTGGCTCTTCGCTTTTTGCACTCGGCGTTGGCGCGCGTCGTCCCGGACCAAAAGAGCCGCAGTATCAGATAAACATCATGATCGTCGTCGCTGTTCTGGAAGTGGCCCCTTCTTTTTTCTTGCCTGGCCAGAAGGCTCACAATGACAAGTCGAGGTATAGCTGTGACCATACGTGTAATTAAAATGCCTGCATGCTTCGCTGTCGCGGGATGGCTGCAGTATCCACGTGTCAGTCTTTTGGCCGCTCATCTAATGAGACTGATAGCTGCCCAAACTAGCTACGATGAAGCGAGCAAGCGGCCATCATTTGCCTGTCATGGCCCCTACCCTCGCGCTCTAGAATGAGGGTGCAAATCAGGGACACGTCGTTGGCTCTCACTTGACATCAAGACGCGTTACCACCACTCTCTATGGCTTCTCTGTCCGAAGACAAGGATACTGACTCAAGGTTCCAAGGCCGTCCTCTTCCCGACCATGAGGCTGACGAGGCAGCATAAGCTCTCACTGCGCCTCATCTCCATGATGGCTAGTGAAACTTTAGTGCAGCTTAACAAATCATGGTGGTGGTTCAGTCTGACACAACATCACATCTCACTCATCCGAGACAGTTGCGCTGCGTACACCACGAAGAGAGCTCCAGCAATATCCAGTAGGTTGTGAATCAAAGAAATGCACATCTCTCTGTGATCATTCCTAAAGAGAAAGTCGCGCCGCGCAGTAAGTACGAGTAAAGAGCAGCGACAGCGACTCAGAAGCGAAAAGCGGCTTCTTTAGCCCGTTATATCGTAGACACAGGCTCCAGGCAGAAACGACGATGTGATCAGAGAAGAGACAATGAACATACCATCCCCTCACTCATCTTCAGATCATCGCAAAACCCCAGTAGAAGCATTGAGTGAGTGCATTGACGAAGACCCCCGGTCAAACCTCCCTTGATACCTCTCATTCGAATCAGCACCGCACGTTGTCTTAATGAAGTGGAATCGAGAAAATCACGAATCGAGTCTGGTTTATTGCGTCCTTGAGCACAGCACTTATTCTCCTATCCTATCCCTAGTTCCTGCACCAGCTTCTGCCCTCAGCTCCTCGACGCCAGATCGTGGTAACAAGGCTGACGAAAAGGATGACGCAAAGACATGTGCATTATCTCCTGCGCCTCGAGTCCACGCCTCGAAACACGAAGCTTGGAGCGGCTAGAAGTAGCTAGAAGCTTTGTGGTGAGTTAGATATTAGCGTGCGCAGAGGAGATGAGGGAGGAGTATTAGTTGATGCTCTGCGCAAAAGAGTCCAATCGCAGTCAGGGTTGTATAGATACTCGGTATGGAAGTCACTTCCTGTCCTGAGAGTGTTCGAGAGTGTGAGATGATAGTCATGCGCCGGTAAACCGTTTATTGTTCGATCACAGCTGGTATGTTTTACAGCTGGTATCTCCTCTCCTGCCTTGGAAATATAGATGTTTCGAAGAGGGTAGCTGTATGTTTTCTTCTGAGTCTGGCTCGGCTAGTCATGGCTGATCGATATGAGTATTATTATCACGAGGTCTGGGTATCGGAGAGGTAAGGTAGACAGGTTCCTTTTTAGTTTTTAGACATTCGTGTTTCCTTTCCTGTTTGTCTTTTATGCGTGTAGGATCACTGTGTCTGTTCTGGTATGTGTACTTGACTTGGAAGGGGTGGATGCCTTGCGCGCTGTAAGGACTCTTTGTTTCTTTGTTTCTCTACTTTTCTTGTCCTTGCCTTTTGCTGTGGTCTTCTTCTCCTTCTACTGTGGTCTCTGTTCTTCACTCTGGTCTTCTTTGATGACGATATGATCTTCTTGTCCCTGTAAACGGCATCACCTTCTGATCTATTCACCATAATCGTCTGTTTGGTTTATAAACTGTATACGCCATCCTACCCTTGGTAAGTCTACTCGAACTCTTTTTACTTCTCCCCCATTGCCTAATCTTCCACTTCTCTCCCTATGCCTAATCTACAATGCCTACTACACTATATCTACTATGCGTATTCCGCGCCTGTTCTTTGCTTACTCAACTTTGTATCTTGATCATTTCCTCTTTCTTACTCTTTCCTTCCTACTTTCATCATCTCTTTTTATAATATCTTTCCCATATCTTTTCCATATCCGTTCCATATCCGTCATCTCTCTTATCATCTTTAATCTCCCCTCTGATGTATCCTTCTTTTTCTTGGTATGTTCTTTCCTCTTATCATCTCCTTATATCATCCCCTCTGATATCTCCTCTTATATCTTTACCCAGTCTTCCCCCTACTTTATCCATATTCCTACCCCTTACCCTACCGCTTGTAACTCCAGCAAATCAAGCCAGACTCAATACGAGCCAATCTCAACACGAGCTTAGCAATAAATGCAAGCAATAAACCTAGCAAGAACGCAAGCAAAAAGACAAGCAAAAAGATAAGCAAAAAGATAAGCAAAAATGCAAGTCAATACTCATACAAGCCAAACTCACAAGCTGAGCAAAAAGACGGTCAAGATCATAATTCATCCTGCCTGAAAAGTCATACTACCTGAAGTTCATCATGCCTGAACACTCATCATATCTAAGAACAGACATCGTATCTAAGAACAGACATATCTACTGACGAAATGCTGGAACCAAGGCATGTTACGACTTACAACGGTACGTTTATAGATCGGTATTTAAGGAAAAGAAGATGCTAAAAAGCGAGAGAGAAATAGAGAGAAATAGAGAGACAGAGAGGGACATAGAGAGAGACAGAGAGAGAGACAGAGAGAGAGACAGAGAGAGAGACAGAGAGAGAGACAGAGAGAGAGACAGAGAGAGAGACAGAGAGAGAGACAGAGAGAGAGACAGAGAGAGAGACAGAGAGAGAGACAGAGAGAGAGACAGAGAGAGAGACAGAGAGAGAGACAGAGAGAGAGACAGAGAGAGAGACAGAGAGAGAGACAGAGAGAGAGACAGAGAGAGAGATATAGAGAGGAAGAGAGAGAAACACGGAGAGAGATATTGATATGAGATATTGATATAAAATAAAGGTTTGAGGGATGCGATTGGGTAGGTATTCGATGTCTGTTTGTGGCTGCTGCGGTTGGTTTTTTTTTTTGTCGAATATGAGGGTGGGAGTAGAAGGGGGATATAGGAGATGGGAGATAGGAATAGAAGATGGGAGATGGGAGGAGTGGATTCATGTCTTTATATCTGCTAGAAGCCAACTACTTTGGTTGATTGCTCGATCGAGTTTGGGGACGGAGCAATGGTTCTCATATACGACCGAGAGTATTTGGGGTTGTGACTGACTCGGAGGTATCTGATGCGGATGATGATGTCGTTCGATTCATCTGGCGTATGTTCGTACTTCGTAGCTGTGATTGTGCTTATACCTGAGATAAGAACGAGATGAGAGCACTTGTGGGCGTTGTTGATAGAGGATAGCTAAACTGCTGCGATGAATGCATTAGCGACAAGAATATATCTTCGAAGATGCACACCCGAGCTCATGGCATGAGAGTCCTGTTCTTCTATCTCTCTCTACACACTCTATCTGCTCAAGCCTCCTTCACATGCCCATTCGCATTCCCATCTCCAGCAACATCAGCAGCCTCAACAATCCTCTTCGCAACACCCTCCCCACTCCACCAAGCCCCCGTACTAGTCCCCAAAGCAACAAAAGGCGCCGTATGCTCGCCCGCGAACCAGACGCCCTGTTCCGGCATCCCCCGTCTCAACCCCTCGACGCACCTATCCCCGTCCTCGAGCCCGACCTGGAAATTAGTATAACTCCCATAGCCCGCGAACTCATCCGATACCCAATTGGTAGCAAAGACTCCTTTGGGCACGCAATCCGGCTTTCCTTCCTCGAAACCGGGGAGGCGGGAGTAGTAAGGATGGAAAAGGGAGAGGAGGGTTGAGTCGAGGGTTGAGGGGGGTGTTGAGGCGATCGTTTGGCCTATTTTGGTGGCGCAGGGACCGTAGATGTAGAAGAGGAGGGTTGGGTTTGCGGAGGGAGGGGGGAGGGCTGCTAGGTTGACGGCTTCGAAATCCCAGTGCTGGGGGTTGGTGGGGGCGTGGGTTGGGGAGAGCCAGTGGGTGAAGCCTGGGTAGTGGGTTGTTGGGATTGTGGGAGATTGGTGTAGAGGGTGTGTTGTGGCTGTCACGTTTGGTGTTGTCTTTTGTGGGTCGATTGAAGTGGTTTGTTGAGGCTGTGATGATGGTGGGGGGGTTGAGGCTGCTGCTTGCTCCCAGAAGGCTGTTGGGAAGTTTATGTAGACCTTGACTTGTCAGCTTCTGCGTATTCATGCATGAAAGTATAATAAAGGAATACCTTATCAAGCGACCCATATCCAAGCGAATTGATGGCCTTTTCCACCTCGGGTGTCAGACCGGGCTTGAATGCGTCCTTGTTCCTCTTCAACCACCCCAGCGGCGCAGTAACAACCACTTCATCAAACTCCTCTGTCTCGCTGCCCTGAACACCAATACTAGGCCTCTCCCTACCACTCTCACCCCGACAATTAATAGCATTGACCTTACTCTCAAATCTGATATCCGCTCCCTCCAGCGCCGCTTTCGCCACATGAGCAAGAATCTTATGATACGTCTCCGCCACAAATGGATTCTCTCCCTCAATACACTCCTCCAGCCAAAAATATTTCAGACTCTGTCTACTCACAGGGCTACCTACATAAGCACCCCAGAACTCAGTGATATGCAAGAGCGTCTCTCGCTTCCTCTCTGCTTCTTGAGACGGCAGGTCTGTAAACAGTTTCGCCACTTGCTTGCGGAAGAAGTCCAGGAGACTCTCATTGGGATCGATAGTGGCAGTATTTTTCCTGCTGTATTCAAAGGCTGAAGCTATCAGACCGTCATCCCAGATTAGGCTGCCATATTCGGCCGCAACCTCGGGGGCCAAAGGTTTGCCGTCCGTGTCGAAGACTTGCTGGTTTTCGTCCCAGTCGTGGAGTTGAGTATTTGTTTGTTTCGCAATCGTCATTATAGGATTATTGTCTGTACCATGGATCCAATTTGGACCACTAAATATAGAAAGTGGTCAGGAGACAACCATGTGGTTTGATGAGGTAGAAGTAATACTCACAGATCGACTAGATGGCCGAGATGGTTGCTTTGTCCCACCTAGTATGCTTGTCAGGACGAACATGTGATATGTGCATGTTCAGACACATACCCGACCACCGACTCGATTTCGTGCCTCGAATATCGTCACTTTGTGTCCGTGTTGGAGCAAGACATCTGCACATCGTAGGCCGGCGAAGCCAGCGCCCACGATTCCAACGTGTAATTGTCTGCCCTTTGCAGCAGCTGATCGGAGCATATCTTGTTCGTATGTAGGGATATCCGATTTCAGTTCGTCACTATTGGCCTGATTCTTGCCCCACATGCTGCTCAGATAAAGGTGCCGTCTTGATATGGGCAGGAAAGGAAACAGAGATTGGATGGAAATGTTAGAAGTCTGACAGAAAGAGAATGTATGACAAGGAAAAATCAGACTATGTAGATGTACCAGCGTCTACACTTCCTGGGCGTCTTCGATGTGGAGTAACTGATCAATGCAACGCTTTAATGAGTAAGACATGAGCTGATGCGTAGACTAAGCGGATACATGCTAAGCAGTGCCAAGGAAGGTTGAGTTGCCACGTCCGCTTTTAACGAGGTCCTATCGCCGGACACGGTCGTTGGAGACCTCAAGAGCGAACTACCCAATCGAGGCGCTGTACGTCAGCACTTTGAACAGATGATTGAGCATGTTACTGCAGCTTGGCTTGTGCGAGTGCTGTATACGATGACTCGATTCAAATTTGCCCTCCTTTGTGATAGGGACTAAAGGAAGAAGGGGCGTCATGGCTCGACGGTGATATGGCGCCCCAACAGCTGCAAAGTGTATTATTGATTGGCGATGAATTGCATGTGTGTGGTATTGAATAAAAACAAAAGGCTACGAAAGGGTATCAGAATATGCCTTCCCCTCCCCTTCTCACGCTAAACGTCCTCTTATTCCTCCTCCGGTTCATGATCCAGTGACACAGTGACAGTCGAGAATGCGTTGCCAATGTACCACCGGTGTACCAAAGCATGGCCATAACATTCTCCCAAGGTGTAGGGCTGGCAGCTTCGAAGAAACAATCCCAATACGGAACCCCCTAGTTCTTCAGGGCCTTGAGAATAGGCTCTTTCAAAGCCTCAGGCTTGCTGGTGCTAGCCCACCTCTGCAGAACCTTGCCGTTCTTGTCAACAAGGAACTTTTCAAAGTTCCACTTGATGCGCTTGAGGCCCATGAGACCAGGCTGCTCCTTCTTGAGCCACTCGAACAGGGGCTCGGCCTTGTCGCCGTTGACATCAGTCTTGCCGAGGACGGGGAAGGAGACGCCGTAGTTGAGCTGGCAGAACTCTTGGATGTCGTCGTTGCTGCCAGGGTCCTGACCACCGAACTGGTTGCAAGGGACGCCGATGATCTCAAAGTCGTTGGGGTGGGATGCCTTGACCTCTGTGTGGTTGATTGTGTTAGTCGAGGAAACACTGTGTGAGTGGAATGCCATGGCAGAGGGGCAAGTAGGATGGATGGGTGATAAGACTGACCCTTGTAGAGCTTCTCGAGGCCCTCGAATTGAGGAGTGAAACCGCACTTGGAGGCAGTGTTGACAACGAGGACGACCTTGCCCTTGAGCTGGCTCAAATCATAAGCCTGACCCTTCTCTGCAGCATTGTCAGTATCCTGTCATCCAGTGTTCCATTGCGTGTCGCGTATCCATGACATACTGTCAAGAGGCTTGAAGCTGTAGAACTGGGTAGCGGATGCCATATTTGCTGAGTTAGAACGAGCTGTAAAGAAAGACCTTCTAGTGATTGTTGTAGTAGTGATATATCGCAAGTTTGCGACAGAGCTAAGAGACTTTGTCGTAAATCTATATAAGCGAGGAGTGCAGTTCATGAACTGTTTGTAGCTAATGTTTCCAGATAACATCAGCTAAGACTAATACAAATTCTGGATTGGGTACAGCGACGCTTCGTATGCTCACTAAGCAATCACGCCCTCACATGAATTGGAATCATAAAGAACGGCCGATCGTGGGGCTCGGATGCGCACGGCCTCCGAGGCATCGTCTCAGCCAAGCGACATGTGAACGGATCTTCTTATCAGCCGAGGCTCTTGGTCCGGATCTATCAGAGACCGACGCATCACATATTCTTATTATAAGGTTATATTAAGGTGGGCTTGCGAGCCCTGCCTCGGCGCGCGCCGCAGTCAAAGCGCCACAATTTTCATGCCCGACGTTTTGAGATCAAACTAAGCGAGCGAATGCTTGTCACTTGATCTCCTGATCTTCATCGAATCTCATCTCTGACTGAAGCACCGAGCACAGGAGGTCCTAGGCGCCGTGGACACATGGACTTTGACAGCAAAACAATCTATGCCTTCTATATGAGTGAGAAACTGCAAGCTGAAAAAAAAAAAAAAAAAAATGAAAAAAAAAATAGCAGATAAGATCATGTAAAATGCAAACTAACTAAACAGCAAAATCAATCTTTTAATTCTCAATATCCAATCAAAAATCAATCCAACAAAAGCCAAATAAAACAGCATCCCAGAAAAATGACAGTCTGATGTCTCTGTATACTGTCGTTTTAGCAATCACTTTTCACAGTCTGAAGCCTCCTCTCTGTTCCTTCTCTTCTCTTCCGATAAATGTCTCCATAGCCATCTCCCGAACTTCACGGTAATGGCCTCCTCTGTCGTGTCTAGTCCTGTCCTGGCAGTACCCTCTGGCTCGACCTGCACGGTGCTGATGCGCACGGCCTGCTGTCTCAACTCGTGGAGGCTTGCTCGACACGTGTAGTCCTTCTGATATCCTCCCGCGGCGGGCAATGTCAATGTCCTAGGCATATCCATGGCTTTCAATGGTTTGTCCAATCCTGTGGGCGGACACCGTTTCCGGTGGTGAAGTGAAAACAAGTACGTTTCTTCTGTCCATCGCGCATCGAATCCTTCATTCAACGAAATCGCTGCGCAATCTGGCGGCTCAAGTGCTGCAGAGTGGCTGCCTGCCTTGGATCTTCCATACGTCGCAGCTGCTGTTGAAGCTTGTCTTTGCACGCATTAAACTCAGCCATCTCCTGGCTGTTGTACTCCTGATCTTGCAGCGTTGGGGCTGGCGAGACCACGTTCCTCCGGCTGGAGGTGGAGTTTGCCCTCTTTGGCATATCAGTCACTTTTCTCTTCCTGACTTTGTTGCTGTCAGATCTGCCTCCACGCTTGCCGCTGACCGATCCTGAGGTGCTCGGGGTTTTCTCCTCTGGGTTGTGTCTGTGTACCCGTTTCATGTGGTCCATCAGGTTGTAGTTCCGGGGGAAGCCGTTGCCTGGGAGCGAGCGCTCGCAACCCTTGTATTTGCAAGTGTAGGGTTTGTTCCCGTGTCCGTGTAGACCGTGTGCCTCGCGTTCGTGGCGAAGCAAGCAGGCGGTCGAGGAGAACCTGTTTTCATTTTCGACGCCTCTGCATCCGTCTTGTTTGCAGACGAATGGCTTGAGGTGAGAATCGATGTACTTGCTGTGTAGTGAATTAGTAAAGGTGTTCTCTTGCATGCTGTGCGTAAACTTACTCATAGTTGCACTTGAGCTTTGTCGGCTTGTGGGGGCATCTCTCGGCCTGAACGTAAGGGCAATGGTAGTATCCGTCCGGTTGTGGTCTTGCTGTGGTGTAGTATTTGTGAGAGCGAGGCTTGCCCTCACTGTCCTCGCTGCGCGCTGCCAACGACACAAGGCTTGTGGCGCTAAGGGATCGCTCAATCTTTACAGGAGCAGTACTGCTGGCAGCAGAGGAGACAACCGAACCAGCACTTCCCATCGCGGACGCATTGGAGGACCTGTGACTTCCCAGAACTGGAACAGCGCTGAGAACCTGGCCATATCCTGGGGCGAAAGCTCCAGCGCCAATACGCGACTCGCTTGGTGACCAACTCACAGCCACTGAAAGTCTGCGAGGCGGCCTTGCCGCCCTGAGCTCCGGCGATTGGCCAGCATGAGGGAAAGGTCCACATGCGACACCTACGGGTGCCATGATCTGTGCACCGTGAGGGCCAGCCTGAGACTGCGGAGCAGGAGCAGTCACACTTCCAAAGTGACCAGATGCGGAAGCACTGGTTTGGTAAGGACCGGCGTGAGAGCTTGGCACGAATGGTGCGCTACCTACGAAACCCGCAGTTTGGGGAGCAACTGGGGTGAATCCGGCGACATGTCCCTGAGGTTGGTCCATCTGGAAATAATTTTCAAAATTCACCTCCGTGGAAGGAGAAAACCAGGATTGGAATCCGGCTTGTGCCACTTCCGGCTGGGAATGTTCAGGAAAAGGAAAAAAGCTCTGCTCTGTGGGACCCGACTCATCAATATATGAGCGGTCAGCCACTTCAGCAGACCAATGCGCAGAAACAAAAGGGTCAACCATGGACAACTCCTGGGTAGCGGCCTGTCCGATGGATGAAAATCCTACGTCCGAGGAGGGAAGAGTAAAGTCACTCAACACTGGAGAAAATGGGGCGTTTCCGGGCATTTGTGTGGCATCCATCCATACTCCGGTTTGGAAGAAGGTATCCGGCATTTCTTCCGATGTGGTTTCCGGTGACCATTGGCTAGCTCCGGAGGCAGGACGATATGTGCTGTTCTCCATACCGTAGCTACTTAATGACTCACACCCCTGGCTGGACTCTGCGGACTGGCTTGAGACCTCTGAAAGATCCTCGGATGATTCCGGCGAGGGAACGGAATCCCAGACTGACGAGTTCCAGTGGCAAATTTCCGACGGCGACGAAAACAGATATTTTTGTACACTGTTAATATAGTGACATTCACTAGAACAAATGGGTTAGTGTTGAACGACGACGTTAACAAGACGAAATGTGAGCGGTGATCATAGAATGAAATAAGAGAAAGAGCGCAGCCTGTGACACGTTAGCGATGTCCAGTCAACAAGACTCTAGGACAACCTACCAGTTAAGTGTTCCAGTACACAGAAAGATCTCCTAAGGCCAGTGAGGGAGTGTCGGTGGATCTGGGTCGCCACTGGTAGGTCGCATTGGCGGTGATACGCCACATGCTCGTCTGCCAGGCTTGTTCCAGAGTGAAAGGTAGCCCGTAGAACGACAAAAGATCCATAAAGTGCGCTATCATGGATTCTTGACACATCAGTTTCGGCACGCAAAAGTGAACGAAGATATTTCGCTCACTTCGGGCAACACCTACAAGAGAGTGACCTCAAACTTGTGGTTCCTGGCATCACGAATTGGATTTCCCTCGCCGAGTGGTATTGGTCCATAGTCAATTGGCCATGACGAAAACAAAAAGAGATCGTCGGTACTGAATGAAAAGCAAAGGCCAAGCATGAATATACGCCTGACAGTCCAAGGTCGGCCCAGGGTAATCCTGTGTCAAGGCAATGACAACATTTCCAAGGCTGGTACATAATGGCTAATGGCCGTCCGGCGGCATCCAATGGAGCTTCCAAGGGGAGACGCGAAGATAACGCAAGAGCAAAGCTATGTGACGATCACGCATACTCGTCTCATCATTTTGAGCGCAAGCAATACTGCGGACCAAGTCACGGTAGCAAGCATCCTACGATGTCCGAAGGAGCACGGTCCAAACCCGGAAGGAGTTTGTTGATCCGGCTCCGAATACTTACCGTACTATTGTCGTCGCTAATAAATTCAAAGTCCATGGAAATGGGAATCCTGAATAAGCCCTTGGAAAATCATATCCGGGAAACGGGGTGTCCATGAACATCCTTGTGGGTAGAATCCGTGTGGCACAATCCATGGCAATGGTCCAACGGTAGTCCAATGGTGATCCAAACGGCACTCCTGACAGGGGCTGGCTCCTGTAAAACACAAAGCGCAAAATGAAAGAAGCAACGCGAAGAAAACAATGACCCGGTGTGGTAAGATGTCCAATGGTAAAAGGCAAGAAAAGCAAAAGCACGAATGAGGCTCAATGTACCTGTCGTCCAAATAATCCACGCGGCTGCGCTGTGTCATCCTGGAAATGTGTATGATTTGTGTGTGGAAGAGTAGGCTCAAATAGAAGCCTGCCACAAGATGGTCCGATGACTTTTGTTAAGCAAAGCTGATTGCAAAGCAATGTGTTGTTGACGTTGTGTCAGAGGAGGAGACTGCAGGAAGAGTCTATGACTGTATGGACAAGAAGATGCAGGAAAGTTGGGCAGCAAGAAGGGGGGAACGAAGCGATTAATAAAGAAGGCAGGTCGACAGCTGATCACAAGTTCTGCACGCTTACGAAGCGGGGAATCAAGGCGCCGCCTTGAGACGAAAAAGATTGGCCGACTCATGATGCACTGATAGCGAGAGGTGTTCGCTGGCAGCGCCGTGCTGCAGTGGCAGAGATGAGATCATACTCTGGTTGGACGAAGGTGCAGTAGCGTGTGATAGCCGTGCATATCACAAGCCTGTTTTGGCGGAACGTCAGCTTCACCGACACAACCGGCGAATGAGATGGTGACAGTCGGTGAACGTGAGCACAAAATGAAACTTGTTGGGGGCTCACAGTCGATGGGACGAGGATATGGCTGGCTGCAAGGCGTGTTGGCGAGGGAAGCATTCATCCGAGTGTGCTGCATGATTTGAAAATAAAATGGAAATGTTGGCAGCGTGGCAGCCAGCATGGTCAAAAGCTGGCACTGGCTGGCGCCAAGAGTGTAATAAGCAGTGAAACACGATCGGAGGACTGCCGCACGTTGATGAGATGAATCATCACAGACTGCCAACTGGCAATGAGCACACGTGCCGCGAGACCATGCCGAGACTTGAATCAATGCCATGAGTTGGTGATTTCCATGAACTCGGTATCGGGCCTTTGGGAAAGGAAGAGGCAGAAGATCAATGGGAGATGTTTCGTTGTTGTCCTGAAGCTTGGCGACGTGACAGTCATACACACATCCATCTAACCTGGACAGTCACTCCATCCCAGACTTTTACCTGGCAATGTGATGCATGATGAGGCTTGAATTTGCAGCCTCGAAATAGAGCACATGATGTGTTGGTTGCGGCATGTTGTTCGCAATCGATGGCTTGCAGTCTCACCGCTGTCAGACAACCCCCGCCTCCGCCTTTCGGTACACAAAGCTCCTCTCGATGACGGCGCAACGATGTCCATACCAACTATCTACTGATGCCTCATGAGCCATTGACCTCATTGAAGTATTCCCCACGATGCGACTAGGTCTTCGGCGCAAGCAAGTGAAGACAGGTGATTGAGGGCGCAGAATACGGGCATTGTTATGGAAGTTGTGACTCGTCATCAAGGCCTTGTTCATGTAAGGTAGGTAATCAATGTGTGCCGCAATCATGTTGTTAGGATTTCAAGTATCTGGTCTCCGAAGCGCCATGATGGATTGTAGCATTTTCGGAACATGGTTCGCGCTTCCAAGCCTCCTTTTGACAGTGGATAGAGGCAATCAAAGCCAAAGAGACCAAGGGCCAGTGCGATAGACAGGAGTGCTTCTAGAAGTCCGGTTTGGGCATGGTGTTTGTCGATTCAGGAAGCGGCTAAGCCTCTTTTGACTTGGTAGTGTAGCTAGCCGGGTCAGCGTCTGCGGCAGAGCGAGGGGACGCGCCCATCAACCTTTTGTAGCGTCCGAGGGGTGGATCGATCAACAACGCTGATTTCCTGGAATCAAACCCCTAAGAGGCGAGTTTTACTGCTGGTATACGACCTTTCTTCTTTCGGTTGTGGCTCTTAATCAGGCGTTTGCATTGCTTTTTCGTTTTCACAGGAGTTGTGAGTGGCGCATTTTGAGTACGAGTGTTCCGACGCCGTTTCCCTATCCTCTCGTTCAAGCTTTCCTTCCTGAGGTAGTCGTAGCTAAGGTACCTTAATCCTTATTGGGGTAATCCTGCGGCCGCCTTACCGGCTTAGTCGTGCATTCACGCAAACGACCTTGACGAAAACGGAATGCAGAGCGAATCCTTAGCATTCGAGGTACACCGCCCTGAACCTCTGACTGGTATACTATCAGCACACGAATATCTCGGGGACGGCGCATCTGCTTCATTCTTAGCAGACCCGAGCACACCAGGGTACAGCGAAAGTGAATGGAAAGCCATGGCGGGCATGCCACACAGCAATACCAACAGCAACATCAACGGCTCAATGTTCAGTCCGACATATACCACCAGTCCGGATGCAAGACCGATGACACCAAAGACCGACTTGTTCACTCACAGCGACCATGTATCCAAGCACCTGCTTGTCGAGACGGCATTGTTGGACAGCTCCAAATTTGACATTTTGTCAATCGATGAGGTTGGTAGCCTGAAGAAAGAGAAGCAAAAGGTTGATGGCCGCATCGAGTCTGCGCGTCGGAAGCTGGCTATGGAGAGCAAAGTGCGAGATGCCGCACAGTCATTGCACCGCCTATACACAGCCAACGGTCGACCTAAGAGTCAGAGAAGACAAAGTCTACTGGGTGGTGAAAGAAGAGGGAGCGGGAGTAGCAATCAAAGCAATTCTGCCAGCCAGGCTGGAGATGAGCTCGCGTCAAGCAATGGCAAGATCGATGAGCTGCTCCAGATCCTGGTCGGCCTCGAAAACAGAAGGCAATACATCGAGAGCAGACTTCTTCGCCATACCGCTGCTGTCTTGCAGGCCGCCCACAGCGAACGCGAGGCCGAGATGAGCCAGTCCCTGCAAGACTCCGGCTTCGACGACGACAACACCATGCCCTATGACAAGAACTACGCCGAGAGCATCCACAGTCTGAACCAGCTGGCCAATGGTCTCGGCATCCGCAACTCTCTCAAGGGCTTTGCCGAAAAGCGCAATCAGGCCGATCAGGATCGACATTTGAGCGACGTCAACATGCGACTACAGGCTCTGAATGGTCAGATGCGAACTCTCATCTCTCAGGCAAAGAAGGGTCGAGCAAGCTCCATCGACGACACTCCTGATGACGTTCCCTCAGCCTATCCTGAAGACGAGGATGCAGCCATCCGTTTGGACCACCAGCTGCATCACATGCAAAACAGCATCATTACATTGTTGGGTGAACACCAGCACATGAGAGAGAGTCGGGACAGTGGAATCAGCGACGCAAAGCAAGAACTTCACACTCTCGAGACTCGCATCGAGAACGCCAACAATCAGCTCTATACCATGATATCAAACTCGGCCGACACTCAGTCCATTTACGACACTCAACCGCCCCCGGAAATCTCTGGCCACGGAGCTGCCCAGCAGATCAAATATCTCGAAGAGACCCTGTTGACCGTCGAGCAGATCATGCAACAATCTGACCATCTCCACGATTCTCACAACTACCTTTCCAAAGAAATGGAAGATTTGCGCCTCAAGTCCGAAAGCCACAGCGAGAGGGCTGCTCAATACGAGACTACTGTGACCGGCCTGTGGGATATTCTGTCCCACGATGACCATTCGCCACGCAGTTCTCAGGACGGTCAGAGAGACGCCGACGGGAATGTCCAAGTCGGAGAGCCATTCAGCCTGCAGGCATTCAGTAACAAGGTCCAACATCTATTCGAACGCGTAAATCAACTTGATCTGCACACCGATACTCTTCGCCGTCAGATTCAGCAGCAGCGTGACTTGGCTGGTAAGGCCGATGCTGAAAAGGTCAGTGTTATCGAGTTGGAAGAGGCCAAGGCCAGAGAGCAAGATGCACTACAGGAGGTCGAGGAGCAGAGGTCTCGCATCGAGGAGCTTCAAGACCACATTGCTGAGGTCGAGGCCAAGTTGTCCGAGCACCAAGACGACGCAAGAATTGCCGAAACTGAGATGCAAGCCAAGGAGCACGACCATCGTCTACGTCTTGAGGAACTGACTGCCTCTCTTGAACATGCCAACATGGCAAAGGAGCAGGCAGAGGGGCGTCTCCAAGAAAAAGATGCCGAGATAGTCACCTTGGAGTCCGAGGTTGTGCGCCTGACGACTGAGCTCACAATGGCAAAGGCTGAGCTGGACGGAGCCTACGGGAGCCGCACCGATCGCGCCAAAGATGTCGCCAACAACCCTGCCATTCAAGCCCAGCTGGTCCGTCTGAACGAACTCACTGAGCAAAATGAAAGGATGATGGGCGAGATGGAGCAGCTCCGAATGGACAAGCTGGCTCAAGGAAACGACATGCAGGAACTCGTGTCGCGCCACCAAGACGCCCAGGCGCGTAGTGCAACTCTGGAAAAGCAAATGCAGGAAGTCTCCTCACGCCATCAAGAAGCCGAGGCGCGCACTCTATCGCTCGAACAAGAACTCTCCACGCTGCGAATGATTCAAAACTCCAGCACAAAGGACGAAGCGCGCATGCGCGTGCTGGAAAAGGAACTCGCCGACATGGCAGCCGATTACCAACACCTCACACGTGAAGCCGTCGAGGTCGAAAAGGAGCGCGAAAAGGTCGAAGCCCTCGTCGACACATTGCGCGTGAGCATCGAAGGTCTAGAGACCCAACTCAGCGACGAAAAGGTCAGATGGCTCGGTGTCCAACGATCCGGCACCCCAGAGCCAGGAGCCAGAGAAATGACATCAACGATGGTAATGAGGACCGAATTCAAAAAGATGATGAGAGAGACGCGAGCCGAGGCCGTGAGGATGCTGAGAGTGAGTTTTCACCAATCTCCAAACCGAACCACCCCACCCACATACTGAACTTTTTTCTCTCAGGCCGAACAAGAAGAACGAAGAAGACTCGAAACACAGATCCGAAGTATGCGGAGAGCAAACGCACTCGGTCTGAGTCCCAGTCCGTCGCTGCGACCCTAGAAGTTCGATGTCTGCAAAGTAGTACGATTCAGCGAGATATTCACTTCTTTATCCCTTTCGACCCTTGTATCTTTATCACGATATCATATATCTCGCGAGATACGTTTGCATCGCTACCTTTAGTATCAGAGACACGGATATTGGTCTTTTCGAACCTGACCTGACTTGTCTTGATTACTCTTACTTTCCTCACTCTCTTGATTATAAGATGCGAATCCCCGTTCCATGGGGTCCTTTCGATATTTCTCTCAATCAAAGTCCTTGTGAGAGACATAGCTGTGTCTGTGTGTGTGCGCGTGTGTATCAGTACGCAAGACAAGACAACACAACACAAGTCCATGAATACACTACCAACGTAAAGCCAAAATAGGATAAGCTATACCATCTTAGTTATATAATACCACTGTAAAAGAAGCCTCTACACACATCATATCATAACATATCACATTATATTATATCATATCATATTACATTATACCTTAGAACACCTTAAAATGACTACAAAAGACAAGACAAGACAAGATAAGACTATAAAAGACAAGACAAGAGACAAGACAAAAGACAAAAGTAAAGCTCTGAGACTCGACTATAACAACAGAAACAGAAACAGGGTCGACCCAATCACTTGCCCGTGTCTTATGTTTCAGTGAAAGGGAAAAAGGAAAAGGTGGAAAGTTTATAATAAATAAAAGTAGAGGCAGAGGTAGAGGTAGAGGTAGATATAGGTAGAGATAGAGGTAGAAGTAGAGGTAGAAGTAGAGGTAGAGGTAGAGGTAGAGGTAGAGGTAGAGGTAGAGGTAGAGGTAGAGGTAGAGGAGAATACAAAAAAATAAACAAGGAATGAATGAACGAATGAATGAGATGAGATGCACTCAGTGTGTCATCATATCCGAAAGCTTCACTTCAGTAAATAATCAATCAATTATCAGTCCAACGAAACGACTTGCCACAATACGATCGAATCTCGAATGCTTTTTCTTGTTCAGATTACAAGGTATGAGTACTTTACTTTCTCCATTCGATCTGTGCATGAATACATGCATGCATGCTACCAAGCACCTGTAAGGCCAGGAACGAATATGACATGAGGCTCAATCTACCTTAGTGTAGAAACAAAAAAGGTGAGATAAAGAATAAGAGAGGAATGAAAAAAAGAATCGAATCATCGCTCTCCTGGTATCAAGCTGTTCCCCGTGTCTCAAGCATATAATACGTCCTGGTTTTCTCCATGCCATGCTTGTTTCCTTGATTCCGTGAATTAAAACGCCGTATAATGTGAGCAGACTGTTAATTGCTGCCTGATTTGAATCGTAGCTTCCTATGCGTCATCCATGTCTTCGTCTGCTTCTGCGTCCGGCTCGTCCAGATACTCTTCTTCGTCGGCGTCGGCATCGGCGTCCAATTGTGCCAAAGTCGGGTCGAGAGCGAAATCGATTCCGACATCTTCTTCGCCCTCGGCGTCGGCATCTGCATCTGCGTCAGCCTCTCCGTCAGCATCGGCGTCTGCATCTTCTTCGCCTTCTGCATCTTCCTCGTCGTCATGGTCTTGACCTGCATGACCATGGAGCTGAGCAGCAGCGGCAGCGGCATCGGCATCGAAATCTTCGTCCTCGATGGCTTGTTCGTGCATGCTCATCTTGCCTTTACTCCTCGAAGTCTCACTAGCAACGGCCATGTTATCGTCGCCTTGTTCGTCTTTTTCGTCTTCCTCATCTCCATTCACAGTCACCATTTCGCCGAGCTTTGACCTGGTCCTTGCTACACTCCTGCCAGCCGTTCTGGGAGTGCAATCGCCCGAGCTGCGTCTTGGAGTGCTTAACGTACCCCTTCTCGTCCTAGATCCGAACGGCCGGCCAGGACGGCGTTTAGCACCAGCCATACCCGGTACAGGCGGGAAGACCTCGAAGCGAGTGGGTGGTATCTTTTCTTTGTCTTCATCAGAGATTGAAGGTGGGCGTGTGCCTCCCGTGACTGAAGACTCAATCGAGGTAGTCGTATTTTGGGTGGAGGGCAGGCCGCTGGCTTGTGTTTCTTCGTCAGGTGAAACATGTGATATACTCTTTCTAGGTGAGCGACGCATAGGTGATTTGCCTGCATCAATCTTGGTGCCTGGACCTCTTAGAGCAGCTGTGGGCTCCGAATGGGGTGTCAATACAGAATGACGAGACTTTCTGCGTATTGATTTAGGAGAGAGCGCTTCCTCTAGATCGTCTCCTGCTCCATTGACTTTGGATTCACTCTCTCCTTTTTCTTTGCTCTCGACTGCTTCTTCTTCTTGGCGAGTATGGGTAGAAATACCATTGGAAAGTGCAGTGAATTTTGCAACCTCCTCAGGACGACTGACTGTGAGCTCTTCACCATCTCTCGGTGCCTTCGTAGAGATGTGTTGTTGGACGTTTGCTTCCTCACCAAGCGGAAAATATGTTGTAGGTCGACCCATGACGTACGGAGTCCAGATCAGTTTCTCAGGATTGATATCGATATGCGGTTTCTTGTCATGTTTGTCCAGATATTCGGTCATGAATTCATAGTCTAACCTCAATGCGTAAGTCTTTGTGATGGGATCTCTTACCAAGAACCTCAATGCTTCGAGCGTAGCGATGATGTCGTCTGGCGTCATGCCTGTTTCGCGAGCAATAGAAGTAATGCTAGGTGGCTTGGTCGGCGTACATATGGACTGGTCTTGGTAGCAAAGGAGTAGGCGACATAGAACGCCACGCCAGTATGAGCGATACGATACGAGACCCATATCCGAAAGTGGCTTTTCTGGACTGCCAGTTCTGCCCTCAACGCGGGTCAGAAGATAAGAGAACTCAATCAGTGTTCTTCCAAATCCTCGGCGCATATGTATAGGCAGGACAAGAATGCAAGACACGTTGTTTCCGGGATTGCTCAAAGCGGCTGCATCTTCACTCTGCTGTTGTGATACCACTCCTTTGTTTGACTGCGATTGTGAGTCATCATCGAAAAATGTATGTGGACGCGGTGGAGGAATGGGTTGCAGCCCGCGCTTCTCCTTGGAGAAGTAGCCAACAAAGTGGCAGCCGAATTCATCGTTTTCCGTCATGACATAGAATAGAAACGGCTCAACATCGTAGTAGAGAGTCTTTGAACCGAGGAACAGCTTTGCAAGGAGGCAAAGATTCTGGCAGTAGAGTGGGTTGCGGCGACCATCGACTTCGAAGAATGACAAGGTCTTCTTCTTCTCGCTGCCTGGGACAGTGATGGTGTCGCGATAGATCTCATCGCCAGGTGGGTGTTTGAAAGGACACTTGAGCTTGTGCCGCCAGGCGACGTAATCCGAGTTCATGTACTTTAGACAAAACTCACAAAGATACAGAACTCTGTTTCGGCTGTACTCCTCGGGATAGGGTGCAGCGTGCCAGGTGTCAATCTCATAGCCACCAAAGTTGATGCTTTTGATCTTGCTTGGAGGGCCCGAAGCTTTTTGTCGCGAGTTGGCTGCTTCTTGTGCATTCGCAGCTTCTTGTCTCGCCCGCCAGTCTTCCTCGGCTTTTCGACGGGCTTCCTCAAAGAATTCGCGGTCAGCATTCTGAGGATAAGTCTTACTCGTATCAGCCTCGGCGTCGGTCAGAATGCCTCCGTATGGTTTGCCTTTCAGCTCGTCTGTCTCCCGATCAGGGAAGGCATAGAAAGGATTAGAGTACATGGTCGTGGCAACGGCAGGGTAGTGCGCGGGTGGCTCTTCCTCAACGATGTCGACCTGAGGTTGCTTCTCACGTGCTCGACGTGCTCGGTCTCTTTCTCGCCGTCGCCACTTCTTGGCAGCAATGCGTTCGATGTTCTCCAAGGCGGCTGCACTGATGGTGATGCCGACAATCAGGCTTTTCTCTTCACCTTCAATGTCTTTTGAGACGACCCTTGCAAGGTCCGCTGAGTTTTTTGGATGCGTCCTTCTAGCACGGGTCGAGCGGAGTCCACGGGATTCGCCATCGGTAGCAGCATCATCATCATCATCATCCCCGTCTGAGATGGCGGTACCGTTCAAAGGTAGTGACTTTGGGGTAACGTTGATGTTGTTAGCAATAGTAGAATGCGACGATATCCTTCTGCGTTTACGACTGGCCGTTCGCGGAGGCTCGTCATCTTCTGGCGAGGTGGTCTTACGCTTCCTAAGCGAGCGTGACCCATCCAGCGGGTCGTCGCGGAGGATTAGATTGTTGAACACCGAGTGTGAATCGGGTTTTATGCCCCCCCTCGCCTGCGGTAACAGGTCCCGGGCGAGTTTAGGCACCGAAGAGCGGCGGCGAGCAGCAATATTGGAAACATCCTTGAGGTTGAGCTCTGGTTCAAGGCCATTTTCTACGCAGTCCTTGCAGCGCCATTGGGAGGTGTCTATTCATATAAGTAAGCGAATGATGTGCACGCGACTTGTACTAGTGACAAGACCGGGAGATTTATCGTACCTTGTTCGGAATTAAGCGCACTAGCGTTTCTGGCGCATTGTTTGTGGGCTGCAGGAACGTAAATCAGCTTGGACCCTTTTAAACCTTACTTTCAACATGTTTTATGCTTGAATCTTTATGTTTTCTGACAAAGGCAATAGAAGTAGACATACCGTGGTCAGCACAAACAGCACAGGCCATATATTCCTCGTAGTCTTCGCTTGGGTCGTGTTCTTCGTCTTCTCCACAGAAGCTGCCAAAACGCACGTCAGTCAAACTGTTTGATCAGTGGGTTGGGTGCACGACTTACACGCAGCGACTATGACCCACGATATCAACATCGGCATCTTCACCGTCGTCGGACTCGTTTGCCCATGGGTTTTCATTCTCAGCACTGGACTCGCTTTCGGCGTCTGAGTTGTCTTCACTGGCATCTGCTGACTCTTCATCGTCGTCCTTGATCCGTCTCGATCTGCTCCTCGTGCTAGGTCTGCGCTTGACGGCGCCAACAAGCTCGCCGGCATCATCTTCGTCCTGATCATCGTCCACTTCTTCGCCCTCTGCATCATCATCGTCTTGTTCAGCTTGTTCAGCTTCTGCGTCTGGCTCTTCTTGATCCTCATCTCCAGCTTGAGCATCTTGAATTGTTGCATCGTCTTGGATGGTTCTGGCACCCAGACTGCCATTGCGCAGTTGCATATTGTAAGCAGCACCGGCAGCACGGCCGCGAAGCCTGGTGGGCGTGTGCGCCGGAGCTCGTATTGTGACAGTCGCCAGCTTTTCGGGTTTAGTTGTTGTGAGTTTTGAAAGGTATCTCTGGACTCAGAGGGTTCAAGGCGCGTCGGTTGCCCATACACGACTCGTGGCGTACTGATGTACTAAGTCCGTGGCCTCGGTCAGGTCTTGGCGCGTAGGAGTGGAGGTTGTACAGCTCTGCAGGCTATCAGATATGAAGTGTCGCATGCAAGGTGAGTGAGTGTGGCTGGGCGATTGGATGGTATGGATGGACGATGATTGATCGGGTTCAGTGATGCGGCGCAAAGTGTGGTGTTGTTGTGGCAGACGCGGTCCAGGAGCTTCGGGAGAGTGATTGAGTTGAGTCAGCGCGTAATGCTGGCTTTTAGGCGACCAAGTGCGACTCGAATGGGAATTGAGACGAGTGCGAAACGTGATGAAGGGATCTCGAGGGATGTAATAATTTGGTGCAATTGTTCCCCAACCTCCAGCGCTCGTCGCCTACAACAAGAGGTCGCAAGCTTGGGCAGCCCCCCCAGGCCATGCCAAGATTGGGGTTGCGGCTGCCACTCCCGCTCACCCCGTTCCCGATACAGCTTAGCTGCCACTTCGGGAATCGCCGCTGACAGTCTTGGCACGTGGTCAGCAAGACAGACTGACGGACCATTGAGAGCATGATAAGGTATAGCATCCGCTCTATCGAGCTCACTTCTAGCCCCACAGACACCACAAATACCGTCACAATGGGTGTTCCATTCGAAGCCTTGTTACCTTATGCCCTCTGTCTGACGGTATGCTGCGCCCACTGACCAATTGAAATTCACCAAGAGTCGGCCGACTGACAAGCAGACAGTTCTTCGGAATCACAGGTGCCGGTCTCTCTAAGATCAGACACATGCAGAACGGTGGAAAGCGTGCCAGACGCTCCGTCGATCAATGGGACAGACAAAGTACGCATCTTTGAAACACTCAACTCCGTCCGGACCCGTAGCAGCAGCAGGAACAACAACGACAAGAGGAGGATGGATAGTTTTAAAGGAAGAGCGAGCGCGCAAGACGGAAGCACTGGACAAGCCTGCAATTGTAGAGGCGTGAAGTGCTGCTGGATGACTGCATGGCTGTGTGGACAAGAGAGGCATACACAGGCTGACCAAGTATTGCTGTAGTGATGGACCGCGACCGACGCCTTACCGGCTATCTCAGAGGTCAAACTGATAGGCCCGTTGCCCCCCCAGGCTTCGAGTTCAGCAACGGTTGGAGGGTATGTCGCATTGCTACCATTGAGAATAAGACCATCCTACTGATGTCCCCATACAGGTTGAGAAGGGTATCGCGTAAATTTCATCTCTTAGTTCAATGCAGATACCACCACGTCACGACACCTCGACCATCAAAGCGTCACACTGATTTGCAAGTCTTTCTTGTCCCTTTCAAAGGTGTCTTCGTTGTGCAGCTGGTCTTGTTGCTGCTGGGCATCAAAACCTGCGCTTCTTGTGCCACATATTGTCCCTCTGCCACAAGGACAACATCTCGAGACGTTCGTCGTTACCACCCCGCCTTGAATCCCGTTTTCTTTGTCCAGAAGATCTTCTTTGTTTTGCACTCTGACTTGTCGCTTCGTGTCTGGGACTTCTTCCACGTGCTGCAGCTACGAAAACACTCGCCTTGCAGCCTACAACTTATGTCGTGTTCCGCCGTCATATGCTCTGTTCAATTCATTGAGCACCGTCAAACTTTACACATTCCAGACAATTAGTCCTGACAATTACTCGTAGTCCTCCTCGAGGCTTACAAAAACCAACAGCACGAGAAAGCTCATGCACCAGCCACTCGTCGCCAATTGGCACCCCAAGTACCCTGAGCCGGAACCCGACGTACATCAAGTTGCACAGCTAATGCGGCCGACGGCTCCCGACCCGCGACTGTGCCTCCGGTTGTTATCCCCAGCTTCGCCTGTATCGCGCCAGTCCATGCGTCTCCCATTGGCCTTGCTTCTTCCCAATTCATCTTGCATACTCAATTCGTCCACTCGCCGTTGCATCAACCCGTCTACACTTTCCTTGGGCTTTCTGCCCGTCCAACGGCCGTGCCTCAAACGCCCGTCTGTGCCTTCTCTCGTCATGACTTGTGACTTTGCTGTGCCACTCTCGCTTATGCACCACCTAGCCTATCGGTAGCTTCATGCATCCTGCATCTTGCATCCATCTGGGATCCCCGGTCCGAGTCTCAGGACCTCTATTTCAACCTCATGTCATGTATTCTCGTCATCTTTTCGTTCCCGGTCGTCGTGTTAGCATCCACCTTGCTTCCACCACGACATTTCAATCTGTCCTGGACCGTGTCATGCCATGTAACGACACATGCCGCTGACAGTACAGTACAGCAAGGTAAGGTAGTAGCACCATTCATTCGCCCGCCTCTGCCCGCACCTGCCTCTGCTTTGGCGTCGTTTCATCTTCCGTCCCTGTCCGTCTCTCTGCAGTTTCCTTTCTCGACATATGCATACATAGCACATCAAGCACATGGCCAAAGCAACCCGCCAAACCACCTTCTCATCCTCCTTCTTTCCTATCCATCCATCCACGTCCGCATATGCATGCATATCCCATTGTTCCCTTGTTTCCTTCCTCATGTATGCTGTACATAAGGTACATGTAGACATGCTGTACAACAATCCGCCACAACACGCCACGTGTCCCTTTGCCTTTCGCGCGTATCGTATCGTATCGGAATCTCAAATCTCCCGATCGACTTATGCGCTTCTTCTCCCTTGTTACTTTACTGCTTCACTGCATGAGGGCGATGAATAGCATGCAAGGGCGGAAGAAGTTCCACCGTGCCTGTTTGTGCATTTATGTGTGCATCTGTGTGTGCATTTCTGTGGAGAGAGGAAATAAAAGGCAGTTCATGTACGACATCGACGATGGTGCAAATCGACGTTTTGTATCGAGCCGTACGTATGTTCATCAAAGAGGCTGGTATGATGCGCTTGTTGTTTCTAATTCGCTTGTTGTTTCTTTAGCAGCAAAGCGAGTAAGCATACCTTAGGGATAATTGAAAGACAAGACAAGACAAGACAATGGAAAACAGGGAGATTTTGCATGTATGTGGCTTTAAACATGAAAATGCAAGTAAGCGTTATACTAGATAATGGTTCAAACACACGACCATACACAAAAGACCGGCCATTATTTCCTTGTCTACAAAACAGAAAGAACAAGTGTGGATATAATATATATTCGTGTCTAACAACAATCCAATCCGAAGAAACCAAAAAACCAAAAAGGCCAAAGTGAATAAAAATTCCAGGGTATTGTGCCATCTTCTCCATCAGCAATGACAGACACCTAGAACGCCTTCGCTGGTTATGATGATGATGATGATGATTCCATTGTACACCTCAATCCGAAAGAACCACCCATCCACCCGATATGCAACAAAAGCGCTATTAACTGACTTGGTTGATGCACTTTTTTGTTTCCCCACCTTTTCCATCGTGGCCGTCTCGTGTCATCATGACCTGTCCTGACTTGTGATGTACTGTCCTATATCATACCATACCGTCCTGTCGCGTTACATAATAGTCCAGCACCTCGTTCCTTCCTTAGCCGTACAATCATGTCTTCCCACTCTTTTGTTTATCTCTTTATTTTCCCCTCGGATGCCTGCCAAGAAATTGTGGACGTGTAGTGTATCTTGTGTTCTAGCTTGGATCGATGAATGGTGGTAAACGAGTAGCAGGCAGTGGACTGCGGACTGTAGTGACGTGCTCGATGTCAAGCGATGGTCCAGAAAAGTACAACGAAGCTGCCGTCCACAATGTCCGCGGGATCAGGAGCTCATATGCTTTACAGCTTGAACTCTACTGTCAAATCATGAAGGCCATGTCGAACCTAAGTCGTGGCCGAGAGCAGCCTGATGCTGGAACCTCTCCGTGACAATGTGGCGCTCTGTCAACATTGTCTAAAGAAATTGTCATGCGTAGGAATCGAAATCCTAACCCCGATCCACACTGTTGTCAGGGCTCTTGCGCTTGCTTCTCCAAGCCGTTGCGTGAATTTGTGGGGCCATTCACTGATGCCACTACCTCCGTGATGCCAGCCTGTTGGCGTCATCCAAGATAGGAAACCACGGAATAGACCACGCGATTTTTGCGCCCCAAACAAGGATCATTGCCTCGGTGAACAGTCCGACATCGGAGCCGTTTCATGTCTCCAGGCCTCGACACTAAACAGGCCTTGACGGAGGAGAGCGCAAGTTGACTTAATTAACGACTCCAAAGCCGGTCGCGATTCCAACAAGGAAGAAGCGAGTTCACGCGAATTCGTGTTAACATCCATCATCTGCTGGTCCTGTAGCCGTGTGGCTGTAGGACAACAAAGTTTGCTAGAAAGAGTGCGCTGTGCAGAAAATGTTCCGATGCGAGGCATGCAAGCCTTGATGTAATAGAGCTTGCGTGCATCAAAGTGCTAAGCATCGTTGCTGGCGGGATCTTGTGAGGAGGTCTAATCTCGTACGTCGAAATTGGCATTATTCTTCTCTGTGCCCAGTGATCCTTAAACTCCTTTTGTAAAGCGCTGCAATCTCGCGTGTCTAGCGTTGCGGCTGCGGTGGACTTGTCTTCTGGGGTGATCTGTGGTGGTTCATCTTTCTGCATTGACACCGGAGCTTGTACAAAGAGATGGCCGAGAACACTGAGCGGTCAAGTACGCCCTGGTCGGCGCATTCTTGGTAGTATGTATTATGACAGCTACTGGTTCGGTGCCGTACTGGGAGAGTGTCGCGCCCACTTCGTCGGAACCATGCAAGCTGGATCTTGAGATGAATCTCAACTCCTCTACATGGTCTATCGTGCGTCTCTCGTCACGCTGAGCCACACATACGTGTCTGTCTTTTCCTGCGCTTTGCGCAACTCCGTGAAGGACTTGTCAAGAGTCATCGAAAGCGGGGCTTAGTTGACACTAAGAATCGTATTGCTGCCAGTGTTGTCCATAAGGATCGCCAGACTCAGGTGGACGCTGTTGGTGCGGCGCTGGAAGCGGCTGTGTGAGGTGTTGCAGCGTTGTCGGAGTAGTGTGTTGCATGGATTGCTGCTGCTGTTGCGTATACTGTTGCGCTGCCGCTCGATCATACGAGTATTTTTGCGCTTCCGAAATGCTGCCATAACTTTGTGAGGGAATCTGCTGAGATGACAGTTGTTGGGACTGTAAATGGTAGGGTAATTGTTGCGACGGTAAGGTACTTTGGGCGAAGGGTTGCGCGGAGGGGTTGAGCGCCGAGCCTCTCGCTGACGCGGGTGTGTGAACGCTAGTAGAGCTACCACCCGTTGCCGGCCCCATGGGTGATGGCATATTCGAGTGCTGGTACATGGATGCTGCGCTGCTACCTGTCGCTGGCCCTGCTGGATTTGCATACATGGTCTGTCCTGCGCCTTGGTATGCGTCAGTGGGTGTGCTTCCCATCGCCGGGGTCATGGCAGGAGTGTGCTGTATCGAGGTGTATAATTCTACAGGCCGTCGAGGAAAGTACTCGCTTGGATCTGCTATTGTCAGTTGATTACGCTCGAGTAAGGAGCCCCCTTGACGAAGCGCACCTGTGTCCATACCGCCTGTCTGGTACGCAAATGATCCTCCTGGTGTCGCGGACTGTGTTTGTCGAGTATTGGACTCTACGGCTCGCATCGAGGGTACCGTTTGTCCTTGTGGATAGTAAGACGGTAGATTGGAGCCTGCAGCTGCTTGGTGGAATCCGTACGCTGTCTGCGGCGATTGCCTTGGACCTGCAGCTTGGACCGGATACCCTGTCACACTGGACATTGAAGAGTTGAATTCTCTGGGGGCATATCCTGACGCGCCTCTTTCTGCTGTTGCATAAATAGCTTGTTGACTGTAGTCGCCAGACCTTTGCCGTTTTGGCAAGGTATCGAAGCCGTAATGTGAGCTGGCTGGACTTGCGTTGTACACTGAGCCTGATTGCTGGTCTCCCGCTGCCGATGAAGGCCCAGGTTGGGCATCTTGAAAGCTCTGATAATTGCGTTTTTGTCTGTAATCATTGTCAGCAGAGGCAGGTTTCGTCCCTGGCAGAAGAGCTTACGCCATGGTGCGGTTCTCCTTCCGCAGCCTCAACCGCACACCCTGGTCTGAGAATGCGCGGGAGAGATACGTGGACTCTTCCAGCCCTCGCCAATGTTTCGGAGGTACAACTGCAACGAGAATTAGCCAAATTCAATTACGAATATGCTGAAGCATTTTAGAGTATCGTCAGCCCTTGTAGGGCAGTCACTATGAACTTCTTGGTCGTGCTGCTGCCTGCTGTGTCATAGACTCAGAACGGACAATGTTGCAATTCCATTCCTGAAGCTGCTTCCAGTAAAAACTCATTGAAAAGACGTTGCTCACCATTGAAAGGTTCCGATAGTGTAGAACGCAGAGTAACTACTCGGTTCTCCTCCCTGTGAAGACTCAATTAGACACGCTGGGAATACTGAACGCAGATTTGGGACGTACTTTTGCAACTCCATGAGTGTGAATCTCAGCCTATGCCTACCAGCAGTTTTTACGGAAATGTCACCAAAGACAAAAAAGCCACCATCTAGGCGACCAGTCAGCGTTTTCAAATTTGACTAGCAGAAGTCGTACACACCTTCATTGTTGATATCCTTCAGTCTGTGAAGAGAGGAGCTGATTGACCCAGATAATGCTTCCTTGGCTTCCTGTGCATCCATTTCTGGATCGCCTGCCTCAAGATGGCATATCATGAACAGATATGGACTTTGGAGGAACTGCCTTTGTTCAGGATTAGCTTACAAGACTTTCGAGCTGAACCGGGTCGACATACCGTATCGGGTCTTTCACTTCAGGTACTTTGAGCTGCACGATCGGAGGTGGATCGATAGGTTTACGGTCTGCGTGACAGTCCTGATCAGCATGGACGAAGAGGCCAGATGCCATGCTTCAGCACTCACTCTTCTCCTTCCCCGGCTGGGTTATAAGAGCCTCTCGGGGCTGTTGCCGAACAATGAGCTCATAATCACCGCTGTAAATCAACATCATCAGTTGGTTGTCTTGAATCATGGTAGCGTCAAAAATTGGTACGACTGCAGGCAGCCTTACCTATCCAGCCGAGAGTAGCTGGAGGTTGGTTGCTCTGGCTGTAAATAGAAGTTCATCAGAGAGCAGCAGCCTTCGTGGTGCCGTCTGGATGAACCACGGGCAGAGTAGGGCCGGCCCTTGAGTACTCGAAAACTGAATAGACTTGTTTCGCGTTGAGGTAAGCTCGAGGTTGGTCGAGTCTGGGAGCAGACTATCTTGCGTTGTTAATCGAGCCTGGGTCGCGCCTATATGGAGGTGGCCACGTGCGAGGATGGAGTTCCAGACGAATGCCAATGACTACCTGACGTATGGAAAGCGTACAGGTACAGACAATTGCGAACGGGAACCAACGCTTCTATGCGCAATAACGAAAGCGATGACAAGCTTTTGGTGTGTAGAACTTCGAGCAGTAGTATGCGGTAAAGCTCAGACGTTTCCATGCGCAGTGGGTGTACTCTCAATTGAAGCGATCTGATGATGCTGGCCCGTTAAGCAAACAACAATCGCATTCACAATGAGTTGATAACGGCTCGGCTGGTCCTGCCTGTAGCAGTATACCGAAATGTGCTGACCTTCGGTAGGAACTATCAGACGTTCTGCGCGGGAGCCTTACGGGGAATTTACGTTAAAGCTTGCCGTGATATACGCTGCACGTGTCGCGTGTATTTCTTGCACTCCGCAGGCTATCCTAAAAGGTGCAAATTCAACCCTGTCGCGAAGAGTGCCGGACGGCGAGCGGACGCAGCCTTGTCGAAGCCGTGAATGCAGGGGAAGTTTGCACGAGATGGTGCCCGAAAATGCCGAGTCAGACTTGGTCAAAGTCTAGTTAGGTACCCGTGCTTGAGCGAAATTGATCCGGTTTCGAGGTGCCTGTTGTCGTCTGCGAATGTAAAAGAAATTATGGTAAACAATGGGAAGCCGGTGGACCAAGGATGGAAGACCAAATTGTTGGAAACCTGAAAGTGAATGATGAGTAGTTCTGGAACTTGTGAACTGCGCTCTTGTGAGTACTTCAGTCGGTGGTAACTTTGAAAAGATTATAGACTAACAGCGTGGCAATCTTGGGAAAGATGCGGATAATGAATTTCGTTGGCCGATGGTTGGCTAAGAGTTGCTTCGTTCCCGCTGACGATGCCTTTCGCTACCAGATTTGCGAAGTCGTGGTCCCTTGCAAGCGTGCTCGGGAGGCTCAGTCGAACCATATAATAATCGAAGCACAGCTGGAAATTGCGCAAGCATTCGCCGGCGTTCTCCAAGACTGACGAAAACACTGTCTCAGTCACACGAGACAAGGCACGCTGTCCGGCTCTGCCTTAATGACAACGTGGCGCCCTGTTCCAGATGGTATAACGGTTTTTTGTCAGCCTTAACACGCTTGCCTCTTCGAAGGGCTAGGCAATCGTGCGGAGTGAAGCAACGGCAGGACCAGCGGACTTTTGAGAGAGTTCACTAGGAGGATCGCGATCCCATCCTCGAGGTACAGTATGCCTTGATGAGCAGCCGTACGTACGTGGTCAAGAGAAGTCGCGCTACACAACCTCTTGCTCCTGCCTGCTCACCCTCGACGATACATAGGGTACACCACGGCGCCTCCGTCAGTCACGCTTCCGGGAACATGCCGGTGCGGAGGCTGCTGTCATGGACCGAGGGTCCCCCAGTCTGCATTCGAGACATATTGCAGGGAAAAAAGCTCGCCAACGCTTGATTGGAATGATATCAGCAATCTTCATTTGCCAGGACGGCCGCTAAGCTACACTGCGGCGCGTCAGAACCCACGCGAGTGCGAGCCGAACTCGGGCCCAGCGCCCGAGGGATCCAGCGTCCGTGTCATGCTGCCATGCAAGACATGGCGAACCATTTTCTGCTATTCACCGAGCTTAATGACATTCTCGTAGTGGCCATGGGACTTCAGAAGGCGATACTGCTACAACTACTGTTATGGCCGCTCAAGGTTGCCACCTCGATGCGCTGACAGGTCCACCCCCGCACACGATCATGTGCGTGTTATACTGCCTTTTGGTCGATTGCTTAGATCTTTTCAGTGCGGAGATAACGATTCCGCGTCAATAGACGTTGAATGTGCATAGTCGCACAAGCCACGTTTCTGACTAGCGGACAGCCGCAGGCGCCTTTGTCGCGTGGCATCCTGGCTTAGACTCAGCTTCTGCAAGAGTCAGAACGAATCAGATTGGATTCTAAATCGAAGACACAATACAGGGCACCACGTGGATCTCACAATGGATACAGCCGTCTTGTCATCCTAAAGCGGTTGAGTGTCTCCGAGCAGCTCCACACGCCCACCCGTTTTTGGACGATTTCATTTACGCCATTTGCGTCCTGCAGAAGCCACAGGGTGTAATTTGCTGCCAAAGTACGACCATCTGATGGGACTTGCAAATGGTCGTTACCGGGTAGCATAGACATTCAAGCCTCACATTCCTCTGCACTGCAGTTGGTCGGTTAATTTACATTACTATATGTATGTACTCGTCCCGTCACGAAGCTGCATGATTTGTGCAATGTAGACGCTGCAATGCGGTCGCCTCGGATCGTGTCAATTGCTCAGCACATCGTCAGCAAGGGAGAGCAGAACAACGCAGCCGTTGAGCAATGGTCCTCCGCAAGATCCTCCTACGCCATTACGATCCCTTTTCAAGCCTCGAGAACTGCGACAATGTGCCCTGAGCTTTTAGAATAACCCCGTGCCAAATGTGGAGGAAAGAAACGGGTTTCCCTGCATCCGACCGGCACGCGAGTGCTGATTCTAAGAGCTTGACGCACTGACAGACCAATAGCCCTACATATCATGCCCAAGCGCCTGGGGGTACTTTTTATTAATATCTGATATGGCGGCGATGCATGTGGAGCTGTATATATCTCTTCTAGTCTTCGACGCGACACGTGAAGAAAACACTTTCCGTCAAAGCAGGAACGCCGCGTCGCTTGCCGTGCTGTCACTACTGTCACCCCGTTCTATTCGTTAAGGGTCTTGATTTGCGCCGAGGACTTGCAGACTCAACCAATTGAACAGCAGGATCAAGTGGGCCACGGAGCGCTTGGCAATAAGGCTGCATGCCATTTGCCAATGAGCATCTTTTAACTGTCATTTCTTACGGCCGGATGCTACTGTAGAACGGTTCTCGTGACACGACTTTAGTGATTCATAACTTTCACAACGACACGGAAGTGTCGGCATATACCGCTAGCATCGTTGCCAAGTCACATGTGCGAGTACTTCTTCTCACACTGCTGCTTCTGCCAGCTCACACTAAACTACCACGACTATCATTTGAATAGAGCTTGTCTCAGCCCTGCGGACCGAGATAACGTAGAATGGTCTTGCGACATCATGACTTCCCAACACGTGGCAGAAACGTTCTTCACAGGGTCCGCCGCGTTTTTATATCCGATCTGAGACATCAAGAGCGCGCAATAGACTTGTTAGTGTGAGACATCTCTGTACTGATAAGCAAGTTGCGCAATGCGAATGATGCAGGTCATCGCTTCTTGCACCTTGAGCTGCGCCGTTATACTTACAGTAACAGGTTCACATACCAAAGCTGCTCACAGTCCATATATTTCAGCATCTCTTAGTATTACCAGCCAACATATCAACCACAATCTTCCAGATCCTCCAGTCCCTTCTTTTGACACAATTATGCGAGATGTCTCACTTATTTTCCGGGACATGACATCTTGGTAAGACCTGATGGGCGCCAACAGAAGTCGGACAAGCCAAGGTAGCCCGATTGATTCACTTAAACTCGTCCAACAGAATGGAATGGGTCCGGCTATCTTCCGGTCTCGTGGCTTCTCTTTCTCTGGATCCGCTACGGTCTACCACGTGGAAGCATGCCGTTCCAAACTTTTGCTGTGCGGGTGGCGGACGATTCCGTGGCTGATTTTCAAGTCAGTCGGCATGCCGGCCCACTACGCTCGGTGCTTCTGGTCGCAATGAGGGAAAGTTTGCGCCTCTCTCTCGAACAAGAAACTCACAAGAAACTCCTCTGCCACATCTATATATGGACTGAGCTTAGGCCCACCCGAGAAGAACATATGGCGTGGGAAATGCTTGTTCCTTTACGTCTATCTCCTTTACGTTAAGGTCATAATCTTTCTTCACGACTGTTGGGGTGCCGCGAGTCTCCTTTAACCAGCATGACCAACCTATTAAGTGGTTGTACTAGCTAAGATACATCGCGCAGGCGGTACTTCCCGAGCCTTGGCAACGATGAATTCCTCAAAGGGCAATTGCGAACGCGAAAACGACGGGAATCAAGCTGCTATCAAGTTTCTTGGCATGTACCTCCGTCACGAGCCTCAAAGCCGATGCAGGTCCGGCAGTACGTGAGAGATATTCGTCATTCTCGCCAGATAGCGACAATTCATACATAAGTGGATGTCTTCAGAGCAACGTCAGCTCTTTACAAAGCTGCGGCAGAATCAGTGACACGAGTGGAGCGATGCTTCTTTCGGACCTACTCGTCGAAAGACTTCCTTTGGAAAGTAGATGTAGTCAGAAACTCCCTGCTTTTAGTTATTGCATCCCGTACTTACGATCAATTATTCCACGAATCATACTACAGGAAAAGATGGAGACTCAGACCTCCCCACCGAGGAGATTGACCGTTGAAGAAATTAGGGCAAAGCAATCGGGATTCTTTTGGAAAGACTTCGGCTTCTGAGAACAGGGCTTTTCTTCCATCTGTGTCTGGAAATGACAACGCGCCATAGACGACTTTTGCAGAGATTTTCTGTGCGCGCTACGAGGTAAAACGAGGGGGAGGGGCACGAAGTGCGACCGAAAGCAATAGCTGACCATAGATCGGAAACACAAGGATTCAAGTAACCAATAGCAATACTGCATTCGCGCGAAGCAAAGATAAACGGCGGCAACACCTTCGCAAGTTTCAGCAGGACCATCGCGCGAGACTGGAAACCCATCGCGAACGGAGCCAAGGTCTCGGAGTGAGCTTGAGATCGCATTCGACTGTTCTTACAGCGTTGTGCGTGATTCGAATCTTGTCCCCGAGTTAGGATCTGCGATTCAGCAGTATGACCAGAAATGATCATTGGAAGACTCGCGGGTCTGGTGGAAGTCATTAGATTATTGTCTTCGGCAAGCTTCTACTGCTCAAGCTTTCTCGCCCTTGTCCAGGCTCTCGAAGCGTAAGAGCAAGTAATTGCTCTCTGGCGATCCCAGCGGCTCATTTGTGTATCTTCCGGCCGCATTCCCTTATTGTCAGTCACGCTCGTTGAAAAGTTCGACCATATGGCAGCAACTATGTGCTTCATCTCCATCATCGCAAGACTTGAGCCGATATACATTCTTCCGCTGCTGCCTAAGGCCCAAACCCACCGCGTCCTCTCCCCACCTGTTTCCACGCGGCCTTATGAATCAAGTCAGCGCTCGCCGCTATTCTTCTGGCTCAGGGAATATATCAGGATTGCGGTGTAAAGAATGGGCATACGAGACAACGTGGACGTCGGCAGGGAGGCCATGAATTTCCGCATCTGGAGGGCCCAGTTTCGCGTTCGCTGGTGTCACTCGAGGTTGGCCTCCGGGCATCGCTGCATGGAGACGCAAAGTTTCCATAACAATGGCGTGCAACACCGGAGCGCATCGATATCCTTGGGTGCGGTAGAAATGCCTTGTTTTGAGATTTGTCAACAGCTCGTACGTGAGGCCTGAGGAGCAACTCTTGTTGTAAGGGGGTCTGTACCGGAGCATTGTGTGGACGACTTAGCTGCCATGCAAGGTAGGTCAGCGTGATTCCAGATGGTCCAGTAGCTCTGAGGCTATGTCTAACCTCTTTGCTCGGTAAGTGTGTCCTTTTGTTTTCCGTCAGTGTGTAGTTCTTGCTTTCTCAACATAGAGCGAAGCTATCCATAAACTACAGGTCCATTGTCTGGTGAAGATGGAGATCCTGCGACGATTGCCTTTTCAGCCGCATCACACATTTTTGAAGCCCATGCTTCGATGTCTGAACTGACCTTGTCGACCCATCTCGGCACGACCAGAGCTCGTAGACCAAGCCAGGTCAGAGATCTTGTCAGTCCTGGAAGTTCCTGTGGGAATAACATGTAACCCTGACGGGCTTTGTAATCTGGAAGCCATTTTGCGCCGAGTACCTCGCTCTATGTGTGGTCGGGGCTCTAATTCAAACCAAACAGGTAGGCGGTTCATTGGCAATGTGTGGTAACATGCGACTGCACAAAAGCTCCTCGCATATGTCGGCCATGGCAGGAGAGGCAGAGAGGATTGATTTGGCATATATATTGCTGAGCATACGCTTACGCGCTGCATGTGCCGTGCGCCTCTCCATGGATAATAGGCAATCCACTCCATAGTTATTGAAACATTCGAGTACCAACCACCTTTGTCTATCGTGATTGCTGGAATAGATCTTACACCTTTGTCATTTGCATACCCCGTACCACTTCGTAGGGATGTATATGATGGATCGATCAGGCTGCCGCAGAGCGCTAGTCTCGGTACTTGGAAAGCTACCTTAGTCTGGGAAAGCCTTTGTTGTACTTTGTACCTTGTTACATACCTAGGAGGCGTTTGTGGCTTGGTCGTGGGCGTTCCCCGTTGGCACTTATTATAATTACAGATCGGATTCCTCCATCCACACAATTGACGCTAATAATATTAATTTCATTTGGCCGGCCCAAGCCTTGTCATAGGGCCGAGACGTTTATGGGCCTCCCATACCGTTAAATTTTCTTTGCCGATATATCTCATCCACAGTATCCAGATGGCGGAGAACGCGAAGGTCGGATGGGCATTTGGGATCTTTGATAGGGAGGAGTTTGCAAGCGAGTTAAATTTAGCGATATGCGAGAAACACCACGCAGAGAGCAAACATCAAAGGAGAGAGCCATCCGCAGTCTCGGTGATTGACTAGAAGGATTCGCAAAGTATATTCGAGTCTGGAACGTGAACCTTCCATTGCGTTTAGCAGATGTATTTATACTGCCAAGCACATGGGCATGATAAGGCACCTGCTTGGGAGATTCAGCGGAGAAGCAACAATTACGTCATTCATTGTTATTCGTTTCACATTCTACCGCTCAATGTGAGACGGCTTCCCAAGGACACAGTAAAGTAAATTGCCTCGTCTTTCATTGAGTCTAAGACCTGTATCGCAATGCTAGCAGATCTCCCGACGGAGCTGCTTAATCAGGTCGTTTCATACTCGCCAACCACATCCATTAGCCACCTGTCACAAAGTTCTCGCGCTCTCCACGAATTTGTGGAAAAGGAAGGCTGGCGCACATTCACACAAACAAATTTTCCCTCGCTGAATTATCCCCCGTACTGGAGAGATGCCGCTCATTCGCTTACGACGCTGGCTCGCAATTGGCAGCGTCGAGCCTTCATCGCACAGTATCTCGAGCCAGCAGGCGACGTCATTGCTGCTTCAACCGGTCAGCAAGTGAGAAGATGGAAGAGACCGGGAGGGCAAACCATGGGCTTCCAGCCTGCAGTTGACAGCTACCAACGGTTCGGTGGTGCATGGAGTCATCGTCGTGAAGTCGTAGCCTGGAGTGCAGGTGCCGAGCTTGTTGTAAGAATAAGAGTGCGAAATGCCGCAACCGAGCAAGCATTCCGCGAGGCATCACCCGAGAAGCGTCGAGATTTGTATGATTCGGTCGGCACTCGCATACGGTGGTGGTCGTATAGGCCTTTCAGCTCCATGGAAGGAAGAGACGACATCACGAGCGTGAAAATATTGAAATCAGATCGAATAAAAGATCAAGATGACAACTTGCTGGACGTAACAGAACAGATTGTCATTGGTACTGCCAATGGTGACTTGCAACTGATCCAGATACCGACTGAGGAAAGCGGCCCCATCAAGACATACTTTGTCACCAATGGCGTGCCAGTGCGGTCCACTTCGCTGTGTCCTGGTTCTGGACATAGCGAAAGATCCGGGCCTCTACTAGCTGCTAACCTTTCTGACTCCAAAATTTCTCTATACAAGGTAGAAGAAGGCAAGTTCAAAATTGCGCCTGTCTCCGAAATCGATGCCATACCACAAGGCAAGCGAGGTTGTCGAATTTGGTCAACCCGTTTCTTGGATCCCAAACGACTTGTTGTAGGTTTAGGGCCTTCTATCGAGCCTGTGAATGTCTTCGAGGTCAGACCTGAAGGTATCGTCGAAGAGCCTATCAGGAAGATTGGGCTCAGTGGAAATGCCGATCCACTGGGACCGGTCAGAGCATCTTCCATATACCCAGTTGAACCTCTTGTGGATGCCAATGGTGGTCCAGGTGATGGAAACAACTTCATGAGCGGAGGCTACGATGGTGTGATACGATTGCATGATCTGCGCTCTCCTTCACCCTACGAAGTCATGTACCGGGATCCGACTGATGATGCCGCGATATATTCCCTCCTATCGCGTGGCAGAGACAAGATAGTTGCAGGCACGTCGAGGCATTGTCTGTTGAAGATTTTCGATCTGCGTGTTTCAGGTGGCAGTCAGCATGACCATGCCGAGATCGGGAATGACAGGAATGCAGACTGGAGCAAAGACGATTGGAACATATTCATTAATCCTCGAGAACGCTATGCACACTCTTCATGGAGGGGTCCGAACAGTTGGATGCGCAGGAGTGCCGAAGGCTCTGTTTACAGCTTGACTTCTCCTTCTTCGACCTCCCCTTTCATCTACGCTGGAGTGGAAAACGCTGTTGTCGAGTTCAATTTCTCTTCACTCTCTGATCGAAACCCTGATCCCACTTTTACTGGCTCGATTGAAAGCGGAAAAGCAAAGTCAGGAGCTGTCCGCCTGCCGGCGTATTACAAGAGCAAGAATGATGTGCTCAATTTGGCCATGTACTCGCAAGGTTCAGAGGGTTCCACAGAAGCTATGAAGCTGCGGTCACAACGAGGAGTAGATGAGACGCAGGGTCAGACCTCGTGTTTCGCCGGGTTGGACGAACGATGGAAGCACAATCAATAAGCAATATGGATCGAGTTCTCCTTGATTCCCCCACGTTGAGCTGCCACGGAGATTAAGAACGCAAGTAAGCCTGCGCCCCCCTTTGTAATGACCCTACCGTTGCCTCAGCGACTTGCAAGGCGCTCACTCGGAGATAATTCTTCATTACAGTCTCAAAGGCGCGCCGGAAGAGACCAAGAGAACCTCATTGATGTCGAACTAGCATTCTGCGTACATCGAATCAAGCTCCAAGTCGCAACAACAAGCTGAAGCCAAGCCAGGCTAAAAGCGCATGGTGTTTCAGAATATGCAATGGTGCGGCCGCGGGAGATCTCCAGCTTCCTCCACTTTTCAGTCACGGACCCTCCATTCCCCTCTACATTCACTCTCCTCAACAAGCCTCTCAAACACGCTCGTGCTTTAGTTGATGATACTGCTGCGTTGTTCAATGATTTGAAATATTATTCCACCCATTGATGAAGCCTTGCTTGGGAATGACACAGAATTGCTAGTCTTCGTTACACCGCTATGCTGCAGGGTTACCTACGATACGATGAATTGTACCGCTGGCAGTTCTGCGTCCCAGAGCGGCCTTGCAAACACCAGAAGTCCGAAAGCTCGGCTGCAGGTAGACCCGAAACACCAGCGCGAAGACGCCAGGGCAGTTTCCTATCACTCGCCGTCTCTAAGCAGCGTTTAGGGTGATTTACATTGCATCGGATCCAGTTTTAGTAACATCATGGTAGGCCGCTTAACGAGACAGCAATATTGCCCTATTGCTCGGTAAGTGTGAGAGGCCTCGTCTCGAACAATAACTATATCCACTGCTCCCTTCCATTTTATTGTACTCGCGCCGTCCTACGTGACCAGTCACTCTTTACTACGTCTTACCCTCAGTAAGAGCTGTCGCTCTTCAGTCGTTCACTTAAGATATCATGTCCTCAACCTCGCCTCTTTTTCTTTTCGCCATGTTCTTCCACGATATGGCTCTTGCACAAAATTATGGATACGGAGCAGGCTTCGGCAGTAGTACAGCTTCAAGCGCAGCAATTGCCACTTCTCCTCCAACAAACGGCACCACCACTATCACTGTGACGGTCAAGCCTGCTCCGTTGAACACCTCCACAGCAAGCCTTTCGTCGACATCTCCTGCAGGCTACATACCTTCAGCAGCTAGTCTTTCCACAAGCATCCTTGCTGACACCAGATATTGGAACGGCACCTATACTTCGTCAGGCACGGTAGCGCCAACTGGATCGGCGCCTTCTGGTAGCCTCCCTGCTTGGCTTGTTCCCAGCGTCGTCGCCTCCTCTGTGGCTACTTCCAACGTTGCTGGCGGATCAACAACCTCATTCTTCTCGTCGATTGCATCACTCGACACCGCCGGCAGTTCGAGTGAGCCCACCAGTCTTTTTGCCTATGCACCAGCCTCTTCTGTAATTGCGCCCGTCAATGTAGCTGCCATCAGCTCCGCATCAAGCTTTGACAGTGCGCCGTACGGGAATAATACGCAGTCGTCAGCTCCCCAACCTACTGGTCCGACCGGCACTGGTACTGGCGCTGCTTGGGTGACCAGCAATGCTACCGCGAACGCAAGCACTCCCATAATCATCACGGAGACTGTCAGCCCATTGCCTTTGGACACGTCAATCAGTACAAGCACAACCAGCGACTACTCCGCGGTCATAAGTGCAGCAATCGCCCAAATCACAAGCATTGGCGGAGCAGCGGCAAACACCACCTCCAGCACCAACGGTACCTCAGGGGCGTCAAACAGCACAGTCACGACTATCACAGCAAAGAACGTCACCGCTCTCTCCTCAGCGATTGCTCAGATCACCAGTCTGGCTGACACGTCATCCTTCAACGCCTCCGACCCATCAGAAGCCAGCATCCTCTCAGCTATCAGCGCAGCAGTCGCCGCAGCTACAGCAGGAGAGACCGATGAAGGTACCGGTGGCGTCGAGACAGCCACGCCCCCGCCGTCATCTACTGTCGCTGTCGAGACTGCCACGCCATCAGCTACTCAATCCGTCACTAGCACCACCAAGAAAGAAGCTGCTGTCGCTTCTGCTACCTCTGCCATGCTCTCTACCCTTCTTACCTACACCGTGGCGGCTACTCCTCAACTCCCGGCACAGGCTAGCACTACTGCGTCAACGACAACTGCTACCAGTACACAGAAAGATGCCTGGCTTGCTGACACCTTGAGCTGGGCCGCAAAGACGTTGAAAGATTTCTTCAACTGAGATGTCAATTTGTTAACTAAAGTCGAGAAGAGACACTAATGGCTCACGCGCACAAAGTCGGGTTTTGGAAGTCTATCGCATTGTGTTTTGGAAACGTAATTGATGGATGGGATGAGGTGGAGATGATATAAAGGCTTTTCGATCATACTGGAGATGTTCAATGTTTGCTCTTTTCCTTGGTTGCTATCCGTTCTGTCTTGTTTTGATGAGGGGAAAAGCAGACTGGGATTGTTTGTTATATGGAGGGGATCGCGAGATTGATCAGATCTGCGACTTAATATCTTATTTCACCCCTCGTAGATCTGTTTTTGTTGTGTTTTTGTTGTGCAACCTGTATCACTTTCATTGTGATGTCTTGATCACTTATCTGGTTTTGCCTATTCGTGTCCAAGCAACGTGGTTAGTGCATACCTGGAGACATTGCTGATTTTGGATGGATTAAGCCTGTCCTACTAGATGTCCCGTCGTAAACACGCCACTGCGCAAGAAATTATGTGATGTGCTTTCAACTAGTTTCTGGCGTCGTCTTCCCAGTTCCAATGCTCACTAAGGAAGTCGCATGCTGGTGCCATGTGCTTGAATTTTGGAAGTAAGGTAACATATATTCTGTATCGAGCAGCTTTCGAGCACGAATCTATTCAGGCCGCCAACAGCTAAAGCGATCCGCATGTCTTCAGGGAGTAGTAGCATGTACAGTGATAAAGAGCAGCGAACCAATCTGGACAACAAAGGTTAGGCGTGTATACTCTCAGTCATAGCGTTGAACCAAATCAATAAGATAAGGTTTTGGAGGCATCTTGCGATGATCCAGCTATTTCGTCGTTCAATGCTGTCGTTCTTTACACTAGTTGGATGGATTAGGAGTAGGATATACGCAGGCAATATAGCATATTTTTGTAGACTTGGTGAGCATGTTATCATCCAACATGAACAGGGTCGCCCTACCGAATATGTCATTTCCGACAATCGCGTACAAATACAGTAACGCTAGAAGCGATTGTTCGCTAGGCCTGAAACTTTTCATCTGCCAAAGAATATCTCCTGGGAGTGGACCGAAGGTCATATTTTAGTTTCCAACGTCATGGAAAGTCGTAATTACAGTAGTAGGATAAAGACTCTTGCCCTTGATGTTTCATAGCGAGATCTTGTTGACAGATGAGAGTCAGGCCACACGGATACCATGAACTCATAACCAGGATACGCTAGCTTATTGGAAGAATTTTGCTGTCAATACAAAGCGATAAGCAGGTATAACGTGAGATCTGGTGACATGCGTCATAGAGAATGGATCGAGCGATGCATTTGAGGAAATACAATCGAAGATCGGAGGATATATTGCCAATAGTGTACATCAATGGACCTGTGGCGTCTATGTAATCTCCGTTATGCTCTATCATATCTCTACGTGCTGTTAGCCAAGGAAAGGAACCACTCGAAGGGATTTCCAATAAGGATACGAGCCATCAAGCATCATGAAATAGAATGTGTGACATTATATAGCAATGTTGAAGCTCGTATCATTCGAAGGTAGAATCGGCAACGAAATGCCGGTCAGTCCATCGAACAATGATTAAACTTCGAGTTTGTCTCCAAGGCTCGACACAAAGGTCAATCGTAACAGGAATCTGGGAACAGCGCTAGTAGTCTGCAATCTGATGATCAATGGAACTATCGGTGGTATGCTGAAGTCATTCCGTCCAAGGAAACACTGGGCGTGGTTGTTATCAAGATTAGTGGACCTACCAAGATAGTTATGCCGTCATGAGAATCGCCTGACTCGCCATCAGAAGCAGGATACAACAGCATGCCATGGAATACCAGCTAGAGGTGGAAATGCGGTCTTTTAGGTTTATCTGGAGAAAATCGGCGCCGTCATAAGCTCGGCGACATGAATCAAGGCTGATGAGTATCGGCGAGGACCAATCGACATGTCGCTCGGACTATGTAGTCCGCCGCGTGTGGTTAAAATGTTGCTGCAATAGTTCTGATAAAAGGTCATTGGCGTAACATCAACTAGCACAATTAGATATCTCGTGAGACCTAAGACTTCAATAAAACGATGTCTTTGAGATGCGAGGAATACCTCTCCACCTGGGACTTCATGCCACTTTAGTAGGCATGTAACAGTGTGGCTGGAGCTTCAAAACGCCATTAAGACATTTCGAAGAAATTTGTGATCTAGAAGAGCTGGAGCATCCCACCGTGCTGCTTATAGCCTGAATGTGCTTCTCCCGATCAGAGCTCAATGGTTGCGAATGTCTCTGCCTGTGCCGAAAGAAGCTGTAAGAAGGGTACAAGATCTTATTCTTCTACAAGTAACAAAGCCTCCGCAGCGGCACGGTCCAATAGTGAGCAGTACCTGCAGTAGTCAATAGAGAGATCTGCAGCGAGCTTCAATCCGATGCAAGTCGAGGCGATTCTTTGTGATGAATTTGTAGAAGATCTGCAAAAAGCTTTCAAGCTAACACGGCGGAAGAGCCATCTTATGGACCCTGCCCCCCTCGGCCCCATGTACCTGCCAAGAATAGCAGCAGATCATTTAACCCCAACATTAAGGTAAGGTAGTCTTGTTGGTTGACTTTGATGGTAAGGTAGGAGACAACGACACCACCAGAGGGCAGCGAGGTCACTGCTCTTGCCCTTGTCGGCCCGTGGTGGCGTTCCTACGATGGGCAATCTCCCGAAGGCTGCAACGGGCGCACGTGAATGTGTTCGCCCGTAGGCTATGACGCTGGGCTTGTGTATGCTTCCATGGTACGCCATCCCATGAAGCATTATGACTCGTGGATACATGTTCGCATGGTAACCTTTGCACAGAAAGGTTTTCATCCGACAATCTGACTTGACCTTCAATAGTCTCCGTGTCGACGACGTCTTCTTCTTCTGAACTAAAATGCGATTCACTGATCGCAGGAAAGTCTCCGGGTCAAGCACACATATGGCATGTGGTAGCGGAAGACTTTCCGAACAAGATGCTCTTCTTGCATATCATCTGACTTGGCTTTACTTTGGCGTTGAAGCCATGGCCCGCGAGCACACCGTATCAGTGATCCTCTGGGGAAGTCTCACAGGCTATTCAGATTCAACCTCGGAGAGATTGCTCCAGCCGAATGCTTTGATCAGGAAGAAGTTCAAATGGTCTCAAGTGATCGAGTGACATCGGATCAAGTATATATGTAGCCTGCACACTCTGAACTCCTTTGACAGGATCATTCACTCATATCCACTCATTTAGACTCGTTCAAGAGGTGCCACGAGATGCGTACTACACCACTCCTTTCTGCTGCGGCTCTTGCTGGTCTTGTAGCTGCCTCACCTGCTCCTCAGCAGCTTGACTTTGCCCAGATCTCTGCTGCTCCCGCTGTCCAATCTGGTCACAGCGGTGTCGCCCTCAACCAGACTGTCACTCTCCAGAGTACTGTTAATATAACTACGACTGCAACTGCTGCAGCTTCTGGGGTTACAAAGCGTGATGTCGAGAAGCGTACTCTTGGCCTGATTTTCGGCACTATTGAGTACTGGAACTGCGTTCTCTGGAAAATCTGTCCCGCCACTCCTTCCACCAGCACCACTAGCAAGGATTGCGAGACCTCTACCACAGCAGCAACCGTCAAGATGACCTCTCCTGCCGTAACAAGCTCGTGGTCTTCTTTGATCCACACATCCTCTGCTGTCCCTACCTCCTCAGCTGTCACCCCATCGACCTCTTCCAAAGCTTCTTCCTCTTCATCAATTGCCACCTCATGGTCTTCCTCCACAGCCGGCTCCTCTTTCTCAGTTGCTGCACAACGGTCGTCGTCTGTCGAACAGGAGGATTCTATCAGCATCACTGCCAGCTCTACCATTCAGACTTCTTCTGGTACCAGCACAACTACCTCCTCTACTGAATGTGCAACTTCGATCGAGGCCGGTACCTACTGTGGGTTCATCAACCCCGAAGATCCTTGTAGTCCACAACCCGGCGGCTATGGCCCGGTCCCAAGCCCCGACACTGTTGCTGCATTCGAATCTTACGCTCCATTTCACGCCGAGGCATCTGCTGCACCGTCTGTCGTCGCTAGTTCTGAACAGGGTGTTGAGTACACACAAGTTTTCCGCGACTTGAACGCTTCCGTTAATGCCGCCTCTTACATTGGTCTCTACACTCTCACCTCTTACAACACCACCGAGTGCGCCTCCCTTTGCGACAAGACTAATCTCTGCACTTCTTTCAACCTCTACATTGAGCGTGACCCATCCGTCAATCCATCTGCCAACGACAGCACTGCTTCCACAGTTTGGGGATACTGGTGTCCTGACCCTGCATCAATCACGAACTACAAGTGTACACTTTGGGGATCCAGCCTCGATTCTTCTGAGGCAGTGAACTACGGTGAGTACCGCGAGCAGTTCCACACCGTCATCACCGCCTCGAACGGCTACGACAAGACCAACGACACAGTTCCGGTATGCAGCATCTCATCTAGCAGCTCCGCTGTTGCTGCCACCGGATCTTCTACTGCTCCTATCACTTTCGCTAGTGCCACGTCAACCTCTGTGGCCATCTCTAGCTCTACTTCTTCCGTCACTTCTGCTTCTGTTTCTATGCCTGCTGTCACCAGCTCTGCCTCCTCCAGCTCGTCAGGTTCCAGCACTGGCTCCAGAGCGGCATCTTGGGGAACCGGAACCAATTGTGGTGGCAAGGCCATCGACTCGACCAAGAATTGGATGGGCAGCAAGTTCTTCCCAGGACCATTCAACGCCCAGCTCTGCGCCGACTATGCCTGGGCACAGAATCTCGCCAATCAGAAAGCCGCCGTCAGCAAGGGTCTTCACTCGTTCACCCCATGCAAGTCATTCAATTCCTACTACCTTCACAAGAACGGGTCTCCCTTCGGTACCTACTGTAACTTGTAGAACGAGAAGGTTCAGGCTTCATATGCTACTTACTCGGGCGGCTACTCCGGCAATGACCATTACGAGTGCAAGCAGTCCTGGACCTTCAGTCTCGAGGTTGACAGCAGCTTTGGAATTTGCTAAGCGCATCGTTTTTCTTCTATCATGAGATGCTGTTGCTCAGATGATGCGAATTTAATTGTTTGTAATTTTCGAACTGCATGGATGGATCGAGGAGGTATTGTCGGTATCACAGGCCTGAGACTCGCGAGGTGCCGATTTCTTTTATCTAATACTTTAATTATTGCCCAAGACATATTCAGAATCAAAGACTTATAATTATATCAAATTCAACAATTTACCCTTTGTCTTTTCAAGATGAATGAACATTTGGACAAAAGTCTGTGATCGGGCCATCAGGCATCAACCGACACAATGTCTCAAATTCTTTCTCGCAGCAGTGGGTGTGCTGCAAGCCACCCGGAGTCTCGGAGTGAGCCTTTTCACATGGCAATCACTTTGATAATATTAAGGCCGACAGCCCGAGAGCAGTGAAACTGTCTTGCAAAACAAAAGTAGGGTAATTAATAGTGATTCTCGGGGTTCAAGGCGGACCGGCATATCGGGGTTTAACCAAGATTTTTGAGTCATGGCTCGTTGCGTGCTACAGCCTGCCGGCGACCGCTGGCGGAGGTGCCCCACTATGGCACTTGTCGGATAGTTGGAGTCATCATAGCTCGTGAAAGAAAGTGAGAGATATGGCTGTATACCAAGCTTACCAAGCACGTCATACACACTAAACTTGACGCTAGAATTCAATTGAGTGCAGTCAATCATTCTCAATTGAACAAACAAGCCTCGCACACAGTGAAAGTATACGAGTAGTGAAAGGAGCGAAGCACGGAAATCTTGCGCGTGATACCTTTGGAGTCTACATTACATTACCTAAACTCTTCTTGCAACCAATTGCTCGACACACAAACACTCCAGACCAGGAGCAAAGAGCGCTGTCACAACTGCACAGAGCATACCACACACAATGGCCGACTCAGATCTCAAATTCGACGACATTCCCTCTGCAATCGAAGCCTTTGGTACATACAGCAGCCTCCTCTCCACCATCATCTTACACACCCCACCTACCCCTCCTACCCCTCCTACCCCTCCTCTCACCCACGCAACACCAAGCCCCACGCTCTCACAAATCCGACACTAACACAGACCCAAACAGCAAAAGGCGAATTCCTCATCGTCCTCGACTCCCCCACGCGCGAGAATGAAGGCGACCTAATAATAGCCGCATCGGCCCTGACACCAGCAAAATCCTCCTTCCTAATCGCCCACAGCAGCGGCTACCTCTGCGCCGCCCTCCCCTCCTCTCTCGCCGACACCCTCGATCTGCCGCCCATGGTCGCCGCCGACGCAAACGCAGACCCGAACCGCACCGCCTACACCATCACTGTGGATGCAGCCGAGGACGTGACGACGGGCATAAGCGCAAAAGACAGAAGCACAACCTGCAGGCTTTTGGGCGATAAGGGAACCACAAAGACGGCTTTCCGGAGGCCGGGTCATGTTGTTCCTCTCAGGGCTGTGGGTGGGGGTGTGAGGCAGAGACAGGGTCATACTGAGGCTGCGGTCGAGTTGGCTAGGTTGGCTGGCTTTGAGCCGGCTGTTGGTGTTATTGCTGAGGTTGTCGAGGCTGGGGTGGATGTGCCTGGTAGTGGGGGGGAGAGGACTGGTGAGGGCATGATGAGGGCGCCTGAGTTGATTGCGTTTGGCAAGAAGCATGGCATTAAGGTCATCACTATTGAGCACATGAAGGAGTATGTGGAGAGCAAGGAGGGCAGATTGCAGTAGCTGGGCAATGTGCTTATGTGCATATTTGAAGGGCGGAGTGGTTTTGTGACATATACAAGAGCATGTTGGTTGCAAGACTATGGTGTGGACATGATCATATCCCAAGACCCAATTTTAAAAGTCATTACACCTTCACTACATGGCTGATATGTGTCCATTCAATCTTTGCTGTCCTTCATGCAGCTTTGCAATATCGCTGTACTGTATTCAAGTCGAATACTATTCAATGTGTCTCTCGATACAGGTGATGCACAACTTAGAACAATGTGCTCGCTTTTTATTAGTTTATAAAGCTATCTTTATAAAGTTGCTTTATTACTATATAGAAGTTTCGTTTCTTAATTATTCTAAATATATTGCTAAATTTAGAGCTTAGTATTTCTATTAATTTCTGTCTTTAAATTATATATCTAAAATAGAGTAATATAAAGTGTTAGACTATCTTCTCTTTTTAATTACAGTTATATAGACTAGCTATAACTTATAAAGATTAGTAAACTCACTATTTTATTATACTTTTATATATAGGGACTCCTTAATTATTAAGCTGTAATTGCGAATATATTAGCTTACTATATTCTAGATTTTAGTAATTACTTAACTAAGCTGTATATAATTATTAATAATAGTAATTAATAGTTTTTATAATTTAAAAACTTTAATTGGCTTTTTTTAATCTATTTTTTAGAAGTTATATTTAGTTTCTAATAAAGCAGCTGTTTTAACTTATTTAAGCTGTAATAATATAGCTTTATAATTAGAGCTATATTATTCTTAATAGATATTATATTCTATAACTTGGTTTTCAAATAAGTTAGAGACTAGTATAAAGTTAATAGTAGTTCTAAACTGTTTTTAAAGGAAAGTAATTATACTGTTTAGAAAAGCAGAGAAAATAAGCTATATAGTTAATAAAAATAAATTAATGGATTTTAATATTATAAAAGTATATACAATTAGTAGTAATGCTATTATATTAGAGTTAATAAAGGTTAATAAATTTAACCGCTTAAAATTAAAGAGAACAGTCCTTTTATTATTAATATTAGTACTAATAGTTTTAACTTTAATATTAAAGATCTTAAAGTCATTTCTAACTACTTTAAATTCTTTTTTAAACTCTTTATATTTAATATATAAGAGACTAAGCTTTATAAGCAGCGTAATATTCTTTTAATAGAGTGATTTATTTTAATTATAAAGTTATTTAAACTATTTATTTTAAGCGTTTATTGTTTTTTAAAAAATTGCTTAATATTTTTAATAAAAAGAGCAGTACTACTTAAGCTAAGTAAGTAAATAGATTAAATTAACTCTTTGCTACTTTGCCTAGTGCTTTTAGCTTTTTTCTAAATTGCTATAGTAGTATTCAGTTCTTTTAAGAACAGTGTCAATATAATTATAGCAACAGCATTACTAAAGATAGCTAGGCAGAACCCTTTCCCTTAATTAAAATTGACAGGAGTTGGATAGTCCAACTTGTTGAGTTGTTATGTAAATGATACTGTCAATTAACTGATGGATATTAATAAAAAATTTCAATAACTGTTTAAAACAATGTGCTTAATTAATTAATTAATTGATTATTTTATACGCTATGCGTTTACTACTAGAAGCATAAGCAACTACTATTTACTGCTAGCTAATTATAAATCTATATATAAAGTTTGCGTTTTATTCTGCAGCTTAAACTGTTAGAATACTTATACACCTATTTTATCTAAATATTCTATAGTAAGTGCTGTATTTAATATATATATATATATTTTCTCTTTTCCTTTCTTTCCCCTTTTCCTTACCTATCCTTAGCCTCACTTTCTGATTTGCCTCTATTGTTCCCTACCTCACTCTTCCAGTCTTTATGCTTAGCGTTCTCCTTTATTCTCCTACGTTCCCTTGCAAAATCCAGTCTTCTAGTGTCTATAGCGTACTTAATAGTTATATAGATTATATCTATGTCTGCTTACTATCAGTCTGCTAGCCTGTCTCTATAGAGTTATCCTGTTACTATATAGGGGCTACACCCTCTAAGCATTTAAGAGATGTTGCTAAACTTAGGGCCTAGTGTCTCTACCAGTTTCTGTCTTTAAGTTGCGTATTTAGAATATAGTAATATAAAGTATTAGACTGTTTCCTCTCCTTATCTGCATTTGTATTAGCTTAAGTCTATAGCATTAATAACTACTAAGAATTTGTTTAAATATGCATATTCTATATAAAGCTATAATAGAATAGAGGCCTCTTTCTTATTTAGCTTATTGTAAAATGGCATAATATGTTTACTTAGAATAGCGCTATCTATTATGCAGAAGCTCTTACCTATATTTTATAGTCTTTATTGTTCCTTAGCTAGGATCTTGTTTCTAAAGGTATTCCAGACTTGTTTTATATTATTTAAGATTATCTTACCTATAGCTAGCCTTATAATATAGAGGCTTGTAGTCTATTTAACTAGTTAATCTGACTTAATATGTTTTATAACTGTAAACTTCTTTAGAATCTATTAAATAGTTAATTATCCTTTAAGGATTGTGTAATAATTAACTATATATAAAATGCTTTATATTATAGCTGCTCTGCTTTAGCTAACCTAGCAATTAACTATATAAATAGCTGTTTAGCTATTAGACTATATTATTATTTAGAGAATTGGCTCTCTATAATTATATAGTATTTCTAATAGAACTCCAGCTAGCGTTATAGCATCTTTAACTATAATTAGCTTTACTATTATGCTATTAATGTTACCTTTTAATTTGACTTACTGAGAGAGAGTAGATAGTAGTATAGGCTTTTTAAAGTACATAGCTACCCTAACCCCTATCTGTCTATTGGTAACAGAGCTATTAGCAAAAATATTTAGGCACTGGTTCTTTGTCTTAAAGTAGTTCTTATATGCTTTATTAGAGCTATATTAATCAGATTTACAATTAATTATTATTATACTTTATAATAGAGCAATTTATACTAGGATAGTTTCTATATTTATTCCTATCTTGCTAAGCTGTGTTTCCATATTATAAAGAGAAGAAGTAAACAACTTTGCTCTAGGTTTCTTAATTGGTTTTCTAAGCTGTGCTTTTAATAGGTTATTTTCTAGTAGCGTATAGAGTTCTATTTAGAATTTGCTAATCTTTAGTTATAGTCTGATATATAGAAGATAAAGTGACGCTTTAGTGCTAGCTGCTTTAACTAAGGTTGTATAGAAGCATTTAACTACTGCTTAAGCTCCTATTTATTATATAGAATTAAGGACTTTAATAGTGCTATTGTTAATCTTTCCTTTTAAGAACTGTAAATACTATATTATAACTACATAGTCTGTTTTCAAAGCTATTATAGCTTAATAGAGTTAATACGCTAATTATAGTCTAATATAGGAGAGGCGTTTAAGCTAACTAGCGCTTCTCTATCCTTTTATTTTAACCTTAACAAGGTGATCCTTAAATCTCAGCTTAGAGTTAAAGATAACCCTTAGGATTCTTTCTTTTAAAGAGGGCTTAATAATATAATTACCTCTTCTTAATAGAGAGTCAGTGTCACTAATCTTTTTATAATTCTATATGAAATATATAAGGATTGTTTTATTGCTTTTAAACGTAGCGCTATTATTTTTTACTTATTAGAGGGCCTTAAAAACAACCTTATTGTTAAGTATTAATATGTTTTATTTTACTAATTCTGAGATTGCCTATTATATATAGTTATTTATAAACCCTATATTGCCTTATCTTCTATTAATCTTCTTTTTTATTAAGAAGGCATTAAAGAAGATATATAAAATTGAGACAAGTGTAGATTTTTATAAAAGACTTAACTCTGCTAGCGTAACTTGACTTAACTTTATTTTATTAATAAGTACTATAGCTAATTAATTAATATAAAAGGAGTTAATCTATACTACTATTTAAGTTAGGATTCCTTCTATATGTAGCTAGCTAATAAGTACTTATTTAAAAACACTGTTATATGCTCCCTTTATATTAAAGCTAATAAAGGAGAGAACTTTCTTTTATTGCTATGCCTTAAAGATTTTCTTAACTAGGAGGAGTAACGCTTAGTTATATAATTATCTTAATTTAATATTAAATTGTATTTCTAAAAGGAGGTTGAAAGTTTCTATCTAGTAAGACATTCTTCTTACTAATACTAGTTTTATCAATTTGCTTAATATATCTAAAAGGGAGATAAAGCAATATACTTTTGCTATATAGTAATCTAGTTTCTTTAGCTTTTATAATAGCAAAATTTATGCTATTTTCTATATAGTTAGTATATATCCTATTTAGTACAATGTATTGAAGATATTAATAACTTAGTTACTTAGAGTGGACTATAAGCGTTTCTATGTAATGTTTAGAATACTATCTATACCTAGTGCTTTATATAGGCTAATTTTAGCTATTGCCCTAGTTACTTCTTTAATAGAGATATCCGGATCCTCTATATGTTTTATATTAGGGTTCAACGCATCCTCTTTCCATTTTTTAAAAATTAATAGGAAAAAGTATTAAAGTAGTTTATTTATCTTAGCCTTGTCTCCTTTAAGCTCCACTTCCTAATTTTCAATATTAATAACTATAATAGGAATGTTGCTAAATATTAATAATTGTAGATTAAGGTATTAGGCTGCTTTTCAAATATTATCAGTCTATGCTAGGAATTTATTCCAATATAGTTATTTTTTGTTATAGATGCCTTTATAGAACTAGTGTTTAGCTTACCTAGCTTTATAGCAGCTTTCTTTACTATTTAGTTCTATAGTTTGTAATGCAATGCTTTAGTTTAGGCGTTAAATATATTCATTATATAGCTCTATAAGTTTGTTGTCCTATTATGCTTTTATATATAGGAATTCCTTAACTGCAGAGCTATAATTATAGATATATTGGCTTATAATGTTCTGGATCTCTATAACTGCCTAATTGAGCTTAGTAGTATTGTTAATATTAATAACTGATAGTCTCTATCCCTTAAGCGCCTTAATAGCTATATTCTAGTTTATTTTCTTTAAAATTGTATTTAGCTCTTTGTAAAGTAGTTATTTTAGCTTTGTTAATTCAAAATGTTATAGCTTTATAGTCTAACCTATATTAAGTTAAATGGATGCTACATTCTATAACCTAGTCTTTTATTAAATTAGACATTAGCATAAAATTAATAATAGTTCCAAATTGTCTTTATAGAAATATAATTATATTACTTAATAAAGCTAAAAAATATATTATATTATTATATCCATTAAAGCACTAGTTCACTTTCTCCTTTATATTGTAACTATAGTATATTGATTCCTCTCTATATTAGGTTATAACAATTGAAGTCATTTCTAGTCACAATATAAAGGTTCTCTCTATATTTAGCTTTTGCTTTCTAGATTGCTTTACTTAGAGTGTTAAGTCTAGTAATGGCTGTCTTTTCTAAGTCCTACTTAGAAGGCATATATTAGCTACAGTCTAGAATGTAGATTAACATTATAAAAATATGTCTTATTAAAATAGTAATAACCCCTATTGTTATATTAAATAACATTATAGAAATCTAGATAAATGAAATATCTTTATAGATATAAAGTGCTAATTAGAACGCATAGTGTGTTAGTCCTTTTTAGTGTATAGATAATATTATAGTAACCTAGTATTAGTATTACAAAATGTATAGTTTACTCTTAATGCTAGTAATACTTAGTTCTATAACTATGATTGCTATAAACTGACTAATAGACTAGTTGTTAATAAGGCTAAGCTAGACTAGGGATTGTCTATTCACATTTGCTAAAAGGAAGCTAGTGTCCCCTATTATATATTGCTTATAGTAACTTCCTGTTTAGTATATTAGCTTATAACTATTTGCTAATCCTCTTCCTTTGTTTTAATAGGCTAGTTAAAAAGTTAGTTTCCGCTTTAGATTTTACTAATCTCTTTTCAATATGCTACGCATTTAGAGTTTATTATAGTATATAGTCCCCTATATGCTGCACATTTTAGTATTGTAGCTGTACAGTTGTTAGTCTTATAGCTATCTACGCATTTTCTACACTTTAGGGGTTAGCTGCATCTAGCTTAATAGTAGCTATATTTGTTATAATTGTAGCATCTTTAGAAGCGTTAGCGTTTCTTATACTTGCTAACCTATACTATGTTATCCTTAATCTTGACTTGTTGCTTAATAAGGGCTTATTAAGCATTTTTAGCTATAGTAAGATAAATTACTATAGACCCTGCTAGTTTTTCTCCTTTTAACAATTAGAACGCCTTAGTAACATTTGTAAACCTGTTCTCTACTGTAAACGCTGCTATAGCTTCTAGGCTGATTTTCCTAGTGCCTAGTTTAAGAACTGCTATTCTAGGTACATTGTCTATTTTAATTAGAAAGAGGTTCTCTTTATAGGTTTAGGCCATTTTAAATACTTAGTAGACCTATTTATTATTTAGCTGTAGCTATGCTACGTCTTTTTTATTTTAAGTGATAACCCTTAATATTCTTGTTCTTATTTGGATTCCTTTAATATTAATTATGCATATTGATAGCTAGAATATAATTACCTTTCTAATTTTCTTTGCTATAGCTGTGCTATCTATTATAAGTTTACATTGTTTAGCTAGCACCCTACTAATATTAATTGTGACTCCTAGGAGTTGCTATAGCTTTTCTAAAAAGGTGGGTAGTGTTATTGCTATAATGTTACTATATTGTAGCTAGGTGGCTAATAATAATGGGTTAATTAAGCCTAACGCTGCTGACGCATATAAAATTAGTAGGGAGGCTGCTATGTTAGGGTTGGCTAAGGATATTGAGCTTGTCTATTTAAAGGTTAAGAGGACTATCTTCCTTTTATTAATATTAGATCTAATAAATTAGATCTTAGTATCTAAGGCTTTAATATCTACATTAATGTTTTTAATGTCTACGCTTATATTATTAAGCTTCTTCTTAAGCTCTTTATTTTTTTTTATAATAACATTAAATGTTACTATTATTACAACATTCTCTTAGTAAAGGGCCTTTATCTAATCTTAGAGTTGCTTATTCTAAGTCTAGAATAGTCTATTCTGGTTTTAGAGTTATTTATTCTATATATAGAATAGTTTATTCTGCTCCTAGAGTTGCTTAAACAGTTTGTTAAGCTTGTTATTCTAAGCGTTCACTGCTCTTTTAATAAGACGCTTTATTATATCTTTTATAAAAATAGTATTGTTACTAAAATAAAATGAATAAATAGGTTAAATCAGCTCTCCGCTCTGCTTAATGCTTCTAGCTCTTCTCTATATTGCTATAGCAGTATTAGATCCCTTTAGGGACAATGCTAATATAACTATTATAATAGCGTTATTAATTAGGTCTAGTAGTACCCTTTCTCTTAACTAAAATCAATAGGAGTTAGATAGTCCAATTTGTTAAGTTGGCTTATAGATAAAACTGTTAATAAAATAATAAATATCAATAAAAAATATCGATGTCTCGTTTTTCCTTTTTTAAAATAATGATTAATTGATTAATTAATTGATTGATTGTTTTATACGCTATGTACTTGCTATTAGAAGCATAAGCAACTATTATCTATATTTTACTAATTATAAAATTATGTATAGAGTCTACGTCTCATTCTATAGCTCAACCTGTTAGGGTGTCTATACACCTGTTCTATCTAGATATTCTGCAGCAAATGCTGCTTCTAGTATATATATATATTTTTTTTATTCTTTTTTAGCCTTGCTTCCTAGCTCTATATTGCTATCCCCTACCTCACTCTCCAGGTTGTCCTGCTCAGCTTAGCCTTCCAACCTCCTATATTCCTCTATGAAGTCTAGTCTTCTAGTATCTATTGCGTATTTAATAATTGTCTAGATTATATCTATATCCGCTCTTTATTAGTCCGCTAGTCCATTTCTATAAAGTTCTCTTATTATTATATAAGAGTTATGTCCCCTTATTATATAAGAGATATTGCCAAACTTAGAGCTTAATACCTTTACTAATTTTTATTTCTAAGTTTTATATCTAAAGCATAGTAATATAAAGTGTTAAACTGTCTCTTCTCTCTATTTGTATTTATATTAACTTAACTTTATAGCTTTAATAACTACTAAGAACTTATTTAGCTATATATGTCCTATATATAGCTATATTAGAATAAATGCCTCTTTTTTATTTAACTTATTATAAAGTAATATAGTATATTTATCTAGAATAGCGCTATCTATTGCATAAAGGCTCTTACCTATATTCTATAGTCTCTGTTATTCCTTAGCTATAATCTTGTTTTTAAAAGTGTTCTATATTTATTTTATACTATTTAAAACCCTTTCTCTATTTACTAATTCTTAATATAAAGATTTATAGCCTATTTAGCTAGCTAGTTTAATTCAATATATTCTATAACTGCAGCCTTCTTTAAAATCTATTAAATAAACAGTTATCCTTTAAAGATTATATAATGTTTAATTATATATAGAATATATTATACTATAGCTACTTTATTTTAATATATTTATTAATTAATTATATAAATAGCTATTTGGCTATTAGACTATATTAATATTTAAGAAATTAGGTTCTTATAGTTATATAATGTTTCCAGTATGACTCCTGCTAGGGTTACTGCTTCTTTAATTGCAATTAGTTCTACTGTTGTGCTGTTAATGCTACTTTTTGCTTTGACTTGTTAAAAGTGTGTAGATAGTGGTGTAGGTTTTTTGAAGTACACTGCTACCCCGACTCCTGCTTAGCTGTTAGCAACAGAGCTGTTAGCAAAGATGTTCAGGTGCTGATCCTTTGTCCTAAGGTAGTTTTCGTATGCCTTGTCGGAGTTGTAGTGGTCGGGTTCGTAGGTAACTGTTGACGTGCCCCACAGTGGGGCCATCCATGCTGGGATGGTTTCCATATCCATCCCTATCTTTCCTAGCTGTGTTTCCATATTGTTTAAAACAATGTGCTTGCAAGAGAATCAGTGTACTCTGCACCAGCATTTGAGCAAAGACAATCAGTAAGGGATATGAGTATCCTTGTAAATCATTCTTTCATTAATGGCCGCGTGGCCCAATGGCAAGGCGCTTGACTACGATTCAATCAGGCATCAGCCTATTGAGCGGTATCAAGAGATTCCAGGTTCGACCCCTGGCGTGGTCAAATCTTTTGTGTTTTTCTCATCATTCTTTTTGCTCCTCCAATGCTTATTTTCTTTCAATATTTCCTATCTCACTGTTGTTAATCATCTATATGAAAGGGTATATTTCGCACTTCTTGCAAAGAGTAGGTGTTTTACGAGTATCACTACGGAGGTGTGCTTTTTGTGGATTGTATAAAAAGTACTTTATCAAATCGCGATCTAATAAATCGGTCGTTTATGAAACTAAAGACCTGCTTTGCTATTGCAGCAATCGCATAGAATAAATGGATAGAAAGACTGATCTAATAGAAACTTGAACATCAGGTATCTGCTCCGCCACTCTATCCAGTATCCTCTTGATGCACACATAAGTAGTAAGAACAGTAGTCGAACATTCAGAAACCATGTATTGCACAGTCATAAACGACTTGAGTTCATACATTCATCCTATCAAGAGACCATCGCAACCTCTTCAAACCTCACCTACCAACCGGCCTCCCCTTTGCATAAATCTCTACCGGAAATTGCTCTAAATCATTACTGTAGTCGGACATATCCACGAAGAGCTAAGAGGTTCTGATCCGTTTGTCATCGAATACTTTACCATTCACAGCATAGACCGCGAGAACAGCCTCCATACAAGCATGCAGCATGATAGGCTGGCTTCTGTCCACACTGACACAAGCCTTTAACAGGGGAACGAGAGATCGTATGAAGAGCTGTAAGCCTGGCCATAGCAGAGCCTGCTTCGGGCAAGCCGTGAACAAGAAGAAGCATCCAACTCCTTCACATCTCGGTCTCGGCCAGAAAGCTATGCTCGCAACACAGATCTAGCGGGCGACAAGAAGATAAGTCTGCGGTAAGTATCCGATCTATCTTTCATCTTATCAGTAATCATCGTTCCGTCTGTTCAAGGAGCTAGACTAGCAATAATACATTCATACCAACCATATCCAAGATGACTCAACAACTCGACCAGCCTTGCAGCCGAGCTCGTCATCTAGATGCTTCTTCTCCCCGTCATCCTCTCATATTGTACAAGCATGGTAGAAGAGGCCTCATGGCATACATCTTTGACCCCGCGGGAAGTCTGTACGCTGTGCAAGCGGTACGATACTTCAACAACCAACGCCGCGGCGACGTGGAGCGTGGAGCGTGGTGTCAATGCATAGTAGACTTCTGACCTTCAGGCCACGACACGGGCATGAGAGGATTATCGAGTTAGTTGTCACGGGAAGATATGTATGGGTAAATGGTCGGATTGGGAGTTTGGTTCATGTGTTGTCTCCGCAGTCAGTGTTATGGTGGGAAGCGTGGGATTAGATTGCGGAGTCTTTGTTTTGTCTTGAAGTCCTCTGCTAGAACAAATTAAACATCGTTGTCAACTTTGTGTTCGTGTTCGCATCCATGTGAATTCGATCAGATTACGTTGACTTGGACTGAGAGATATGAAGCACGCTATTCGCTATATCAACGATTTGATCACTTGGAAACACCATCTCTCCTCTTCTCCGAATCGAAATTACATCTTAATATCGCACCGATGACTCTTTGGAACGATAAGAAAGAAGTTTTCGATTTCCATAGATTCAGGCGTCGTCGAGGCGCACAACTCCGCCGTGGGACATTGTTTGAGGAACTTGAACGTGACCATGCAAAGTTCAAGCATAGCCAGATGGATCCCTAGACAGACTACAAGACATGACATCAGCTGTCAGTACTGAAGAGTGGTATTTGCGAAGATCCTTACCGCGGGAGCCGGCACCGAATGGAGAGTAGGCATCTCTCATCGCTTGTGTTGCGTCCAGCCATCTGTCCGGGTTGAATCTGTGCAGACATATAAGCATACCCTTGCAATCAAGCATAGTAGTTTTTGTGATGACTCACGTCTCCGGGTCAGGAAATATAGAGGGATCTCTATGCATGCTGTACGCCTGTGTGCTTGCCTCTGTACCTGCAGGCAGATAATAACCGCCTAAAGTGACCCCGCCAGCAGGAACGGTCCTAGGCAGACTTGCAGGAGCAGCACCGAACAAACGCATTCCCTCATCTATGATGGCACGGAGATAGACTAGCTCTACCAGCCGAGTAGCACTCGCATCAATTGGAATATCCTCAATCTCTTTAAGGATCTTGTCGCGGATCTGTTGGTGTTCGGGCTTCAGAATGTTGTAGATGATGTAGGTTGCTGAGACCCCTGTGGTGTCGCTTCCTGCCACGATAAGATTTGAGCCCTCGCTTGCAAGTTTGAAGTCCGACAAGGGCTGGCCTTTGCTGGTGTCCAGACATCGCTCGAAAAGGCTTGGTGTATCAGTCTCGTGCTTTGAGAGGATCTTGTCTCTACAATTCTGGATCGCTTGCTTGCCGTACTCGATGAGCCTGTGCTCGAGCTGCATGGCCTTTCGAACCCTGTCAACAGGGAGGTATGAAGCAATAGTGAGCAGAACTCCCGACTCAGACTTGATTCCGGAGATCATCATTGTTGTTTCCAGATCTATGATGTATTGATTTTTCTGCCTTGGCGTCAGCATCGTGACTTCGAAATGCTCTGCGAGATCTGCAACCTTTTCGTGCTCCAACATCTCAAATGATTTGCCAAAATTCAAGTGCCCAATCACATCAGTAGCCATGTACGTGAACCACTTCAAGATATCCGCGCCTCCAATCTTGGCATCCCGCTCAATCTTCGATACGGCAAGATCGACCTTCTCTCTCACGACCTGCTCATAGTTGAGTATGTTTGACTTGGAGAAACCCTGAGCTAGAAGACGACGTCGCTGAGCATGTTGCTTTGGGTCTATCATGGAAAATATCCCAGGAGGGACATCACCAACAAAACTAGTGTACCAGCCAGACTTGAGGAAGCCACCTCCAATACGATGAATGGTTCGAAATGCATCCAGATCGGCGACGGACACTTCATTTGGGGCGATGCGCACAAAGGGGCCATAGTTTAGGTGCAGTGCATGAATGTATTGCGTTCTTCTACCTTGCATAATCTGGAGCTTGAGTCCAAGACGTGTCCAGCGTGCGTGGTATGGCCCTGGGATATTTCGTAGGTCCGAGAAATGTGCTTGCTTGATGTACTGTAAAGGTTGAGCCGTGATATCATCTGCCATGGGTGCTAGCTTACCGTAGCTGATTTAGCAATGATGAGGCATGCCAGGCCTATCAAGACTATGGTTGTACTTGTCACCTGCATCTTGTTCCAAAATCCTTGAGATCGAGAAGACAAAAAAGGCACGGCACAACATGTTAATATACATCACCACTGCAGCGGTTGACCAATCCAGATAAATGCACTATGACATCTAGAGACGGGATCGGGAGGTGGAGGAGCGGGGGCCTGTGAGGGTTGGTTAACTGCGCCCCGAGCCCGGACCAGTCTTGCTCCCATGATATAAGCACGATACCCCGCTCATTTCGTTCGAGCCTTTTCTATTCGTACTTCATATATCCTCGGTTTTGTGCCAGTACAAACACACGCGAAAACCCTGATCAATGTAGAATATAGAAGAGCAGAATGGCGTGTGAGCCGACAGTGAATGACGGCACCACGGTAAACGTAAAAGGTATGTCCATTGCTCATATATGCACATCAATAACAGTACTCCTGTCCGACTGAGATCAATACACAATTGTCGGTCTACGACCAGGCTTCCGCTCCTTCTCGCCGAGGGACATTCCCCAATTTTCAGAGACCCTCCTCAAGCTCCAGCCCGACTCCTTCTCTTTGATTGGGGCGTGGAATACTTTCACGCCACTTTCCGCACCGTTGTGGTGTGCGTGTTTTCCGTTCTCCACCACTCTGATGTCCTGCTCGATGATGAACTTCCACTCCTTGGGCTTCACGAACATGCCGGTTTGCCCTGTCGTTTTGTCTTGCTTGGGCGCCCAGTCTTGTACTGGCTGTACATTGGCAAATTCTGTAGCGTTCCTGAACTGTGGCATAGCAAGCAATGTGTCAACAAGAGTCTTGTAAGTGCTTGCAGACTTGACCCATCCCTCGTTCCTCTGATATGATGCCTTCAACAAGTCAAGGTGAGTTCTTGCGACCTCGGCATCGACAGAATCGACGGTACGGTCATCTCCATCATCACCGAAGACGATGAGTTGCAATATCTTCATGCAAATTGATGGAATCCCCGTACTGCCGGGCATTGGTGTAAAGCTGGGAAAGCAAGGTCGAGATTTTCAGAGTATGCGGGTGGAGGCCGCCAAGAACGCGGCGAAGATTGTAGCTGATATCTTCGGCAAGATCAATGGCACCATGTGAGTGGCCTGCCTTGGCTGCAAGATGGCGAGACTCGATGAGTCGCGCGCCAAGCTCGATGACGGAGTCTTGAGACCAGTGCTTTTGACCGTGACGAGACTTCCAGAGCGACTCAAGGATAACTTCAAGCTCTCTATAGTTCTCCTGCTCACCAAGCAACTCGACAAGATCCTTCAGCTCATGACCATGAAGCTGTGAGAAGTTTATGTTGAGATCTTTGCATGCATGCAAAACTTCAGTCATGATCTCACGAGAAGTCTGCAGCATCTTGTCATGGATCTCAGCTGGTATCTCTCTTGCGCCATGACCCGCCATGTAACCTGCAAGTTTGAAGCCAAAGCCGATGACGCCGGGTTTGTGGTAACCACCCTGACTCATAACGAAGTGGAAGATGCAACGTCCTACTTCACGAGCTTCCTGAAATCGTTTGGCCTCGAGCAGCGCCAGGACCTCCTTGTTTCCGGCGATTGATGCTGCTCTCACGATTTGTATGTTGTACGTCTCGCGAGACCCAAGATGAATAAGGACAGAGACAAGGAAGATCTTGACTATCTCTGCTTTTGTCTTGACGATGGTGCCATACTGCTTGAAGAAGACGTTGAGGACCTGCTGGTCGAGTCTAGCAATTTCTTCTTTGCGTCCCTGTAGAGCCCAGAAGGATCTCAGATGAGCGCTACGCATCAACAAACCTTCAATCTTCGTCTGACCAGCGAAGCAGCGACTGTAGTTCTCGTACAGGACGGACTCCGTCAACCAGTTAGCCATGATTTCTGAGTAGCTGTGGCTGACCGAGCCCTTGAGTGTCAACTCAAAGGCAACAAGGAACACGAAGCAAGTACGACCAACAGACTTGTCGATCTTGAAGCTGTTCTCGCTTTCATGTATATGGTATGCGATGACTTGTTGACGGATCTCGTGCATGAGCTCGCAGCCATGGGAGTGAATTCCGCAGGCAATGTAGATGGCCCCTATGGTACCTGCAGCTTCGAACAGGAGTTGAGATCTCTGCTCCTTGCTGATGATCTCGATTACAATCTCGCGCAGCTTGAGGATGATTGTCTTTTCATGATCCGGACTTTTGAGCTTGAAGTGCATCAACATAAGCTCTGTGAAGATGGTGAGTGTTTCCTTGTGTGCACAGCCCAGTGAGTTTTTAAGATACTCATATCGCTCTTGCAGAACGAGGATAGCTCGTTGGACCACAGTCGTGGAGACAGGACCATGAATATGAGCGTACATGTAAGCCTCGGTCAGATGCTTCTTAATGCTTGCCAAGGAACCTGCATCAATGAGATTCTTGCCAGTCTGGGATATAGTAATTATCTCCTCATAAATGTCAATTGCGTCAGTCTTGGTAGACTCGCTTTCGAAGAGCACGGAAGCGTACTCGAGTCTAGCGCGGACGGCAATTGGTGAGGATGGTCCAAACTTCTTCACACATATATCCTTGAATTGCGAGGATACTGAGACGAGGAGTTTGTGGTCGCATTTATGGTGATTCCTCAAGACATAGATGTATCTGATGTACATCATCTCGACGAAATCTGCATCGAAGTTGTGCTCTTCGTGATGATGGATGAGAAGATTCCAGAGAACGTCGCAAACAGTCTTCAGTTCAACCCAGTGGCTTTCGTCGTAATAAATCTGACACAGCATGGTGTATGCTTTGAAAGAGGCCTTGGGATTACTCGTCCCGATGACCTCAACGATTTCTCGGTAGTAGTCCTCGGCTTGGCCATGACCAAGCTCAAGGACCAATGCGCCGATAACATACAGGAGTCCGATTGTGTGATCGTGAGATCTGCCAAGGTGTCTATACAAACGTTAGCGTAACAGCACTCGGTGTCTTGCAGACCGCCTGCTTACCTGCGATATTCAACAAGCTGCTCTTTGTGTAGCTCGGTCAGCAATTTCCACCGTCTGTGCTCTGTGTAGAATCCCACCAAAGCGTCGACAATGACCTTCCTGCGCTTGTCATCGAAGCTACAAGAAGTTCTGACAGCCTGCCACAGCTGAAGGTAGCATGCAAGGCTCTCTTGATAATGCTTGCACTTCATGTAGCATTTACCAAGCTCAATGGCGAACTCGATCGCTTCGTCAACGAACTCGTTGGGCAGGCATATTTCACCCCCCCAAGAACTCTCTGTCCAGATGAGTGCTAGGGCCTTGGTCAATACCGAAATAGCGTCCGACCACTGCTCTTTCTTAACATATAAGTGTACTACAGTTCTCACGATCTTGATGTACTCTTTCGTGACAACAGTTGCGGAACTGAACATTCTTCGCATGATCGTCTCTAGTCCTTCGGTGGTGTCTCCACTTGGAGATGCTTCCTTCTTAGTGATCTCTTCGACAATCTCGATGACGTATAGTTGGCAACGATGGAGTTCTTCATCATCATGCTTGCCAACTGCCGAGAACCATTGAACGACCTTCTCGAAAACAGAGACCGAAATGACATCGAGACCGAGAGTTCTCATGAGCTGTCCGATCTCCTTTAGTTGCAGGTAGAATGTCACAGACTCGCAGCCGAAGTGCTGGTGCTCGGTCCAGATGATGATGAGGATATTCTTGGCCTCTTCATATCTTTGCCGGCGCTGGAGGAAGTAAGCGTATTGGATGGCAACTCCAAGAACGCTGATGCGGAAATTCGTGTCGTTAGAGTATTGCTGCCTGCACAGACGCAATAGACGAGTCCACATTGTTACGTAGACCTCCTCTGCTTCGTGCCATTCTTTGCGGTTTTCACAAGCCAAAGCCAGCTTCAAAAACATGGCATTTCTGACTGCATCCCAGACAACAACACTATCCTCCCCGATGTCAAAGATATCTCCACGATACTGCTCGATCTCGAAGTCCTGTTTGCCCTTGAGGACAACAGTAAGCTTGCCAGAGATCTCCCTCTCTGCGTCTGAACCTTCGCCGTGCTTCTTGACGATGATAACCCTAAGCTCTTTCCAGCACTCTGCAGCGTTTTCTTCTTCTTGGATACAGACGTAAAGCTCAGCAAGCGCCCTGTAGTAGCGGATGACCAAATCACTAGTCTCACCATGTTCGTGCTTGTATGCCGCGATCATGAATTTCAACATCTCCTCTCTGCATGTCACAACTTCCGTGCGACTAGTGAAGATAGATGCCTCTGTGATAGTGAGGAACATGACTGCGCAGCTGATCGTGATCTTGCTGAACTTTGGCAAAATCGATTGACCAATGCGAGAGGCCCGGAGGAAGTGATCCGCCGCAAAGTTCACCGAGGATCGCTCATAATGGATAAAACCACAGGTGATGATGATCTGCAAAGTACTCTCGTGCTTCTGGCCAAAGACCTCCGAGCGGACGCGAAGGGCATGGTCATGCATATCGATAATCTCCTGGTTCGAAGCTTGCTCATCCCAGCATGTCCACTCGAGCAGGGCCACGTACGAAGACTTTGGGAACAAGGCCTTGAAATCCGACGTGAGCTCCAAAGTTCCGGTCGGGTTGAAGAAAGATGAATGACGCATGTGGTGTATCCAATTTCGCACCACATATTCGAGCAATTCGTGTTCTGTGCACACTCTTTCAGCTTCGGCATTGGGCAATGGCTCGAGGGAGACGTCATGCTTCTTTTTCAAGCAAGCCCTGCTGTAAACAAGCATTCGCAATGTTAATTGTGTCTGAGCATCTTTAAAACTCAACACCTTCTCGCCTTTAGCCTGCATAGTCAAGAAGTATGATCTGATGGCGCTGTGACGGAATCGGACGACCTCATTTACATCGAGGCATACTAGTCCACTAGTACCAGCGACTTTGTCCTCGACATCGATTTGACGGTTAGTGTTGGATTTTCGTTGCATATCGACTTGCAAGATCTCGTAGAGCTCGGGGACAGTCAAAGGTCTCTCTGCTACCAAAATCAATGACAGAATGAGTTTGGTATCCACGTCCGAAAAGTCGATGGAATCTGCGTGCTTTTTGATCGTCTCATCCAGTGTCTTCGGTGCCTCTGTGAGATTCTTTTCGAAGTCCTCGATCGACCTCGACCTTCTCAGCATATCTGTGGTCAGCAGGAGCCATAGGAACGAGCCGTTAGCATCTTTGACGAGCTGCTCAACGACAGCTTGTCGGTCAGTCTCTTTCTTGGTCAGATACTGTTCACAGCTTCTCAGAGCATGCTTCGCAATGTGCTGAACATCCTCATAGACGTGATCAGGCGTGATCTCGAAGAATTTCCACTTTCTGTTGCTGGCAAGTAGAGTTGGGTGTGGCCTTGATAGAATAATGGACTTCGAAGAAGTGTGTTTGATTGATAACTTCGAAATGCGATCGCATACCGCTCCAATGTTACCTCCCCTAAGGTGGTCCAGCCCGTCGATGATGATCATGGTAGGCTCAGGCGACTTGTAAAAAGCGGCATCTATGGCAGTCCAAAGATTGGTCTCAACAGTAGCAGATTCGTTACTGGTAGAAGCCTCCAATATTGACTCGAACATCTCCGTATTGCCGATGTGCGTGTCCAAGAGCTGAAGTGCAAGGCTCTTTGCCAAGGCTAGGGAGGTGCTTTCTCTAGGAACATCGGGCTCGAATGTGAACATGATGGTGTTGTAAATCTTCCGGTCCATCGGACGCTGTAGCCTCTCCTGTATCCAGGTAGACAGCGTCGACTTACCGCTTCCCGCTGGCGCTATGATGGCTACCACGTCCTCGTTTCCACGTGTGAACTGTAGCAAGTGTCTCTGAAACCACTCGCAGGTATACTCGTCATATTGAGCTCTCTGCGTATGGCGGTCGGTGGACATGGTCTTCAACAGGCACGAGCGCTGATTCAGCCACTTGCGGACTTTCTGGATGTCCTTTGAAGCACCTTCGCCCAATGCATGCCTCCACATGTGATCGATGATTCTATATCAACATGTTAATGAAGTACTAGGTCCAATTCAGAGGTCTCACTCACGAGCTCTTCCTGCTATAGAAACTGTCTAAATTGACGCGGACCAGACCGACGAGATCCAGAGTGACAGAACCGTTTGACAGTCCCTGAACTGAGCGCTGGTAGCATGATGCGACATCAAACACCAAGTTATGGATGTCGTGAAAAGCTCGAGCGGCGTGTTCTCGACTTTGATTATTAGATATGAGCATTGCTTGCTAAGAGGACAGGAATGACAGAGAACGGTCAAGCTTATAAAAGACACCGAATGTGGTGTTCAGTGCCGCGGCATTGTTCTCGCCAAGTTCGAGGAGTGATCGCAGCAGCGTGAAGACGTGCATAGCGGCATCGCGGCTCTCTGGGGCGAAAGAGCCAATGATCTCTGTGTAAGTAGCAATCTGGAGAGCGTAGAACTCGGCCCAACGCAGCACTCTGTCCCAAAGACTACCTCGATGTGGCTTGGAATTCAATCGCTCCCTAGCAATGTAGTCCGAGAGATCTTCGATTGTCATCTTGTCCAACAAAGCAGCATCGTTATAGTCAGAACCGGTGATTGTTCGTCCTCCTTCATCTTGTACAACTGCGATGTGGTCACCAAGACGAGGGGATCCTTGATGACTATCGGCACGATGATTGTGCGCGCCATCGCCATGTTTTGGCAGCTCATACTGCCTCTTTGTGATGACCAGGCCATTGAGAGACTCTTCTGAAAGTCCGTTCATGACGCCACACTCGATATCCGCTGATGTCACGGAAGATGGTCTTGAGAAACGTTCTGGCACTGTGGTCAGCTGCGAAAGGTTTTCAAGTCATATAGCAGGTGTGAGAATGTTCTCAACAACATATAAAATCTTGGGCACTTACTGAAGGGGTTCGCTCGGAAGCCCAAAATGCTCCAGACAGAAAAATCAAAGTAACAGCAGCAACAACAACAGCGGGATCTTCGACGAGCTTTAAAGCGAGATACTACCTTCTGCCGCTGCATACGGCGCGGTTCGAACTACAAAAGAAAGAACGAGAAGGCTTTATCATGCTCCATATATTCTCGGCGACCATCCAGAACGTTTGCACAATAACATTTCAGGAGCCAATTATTTTGCGGCTGTATGATGGCTTGCAACGGTATGACAGAGAGACCTCCAAGGAGAGCATGGATTAAATGGCGATCGACTTCGAATCTGACAACACGGCAAGTACAAGGGGTTGTTGCGTTGAAGTGATGCAACGGCTTATGCAAGCCCATATTGCATATACGCCTCAGGCAGCAGCTACACAATTGCTAGAACCCCGCCTCATAGCAGGTTCGGCTCTGCAGGAGGCTCTTGAACATTTTTATTCGTAATATGCAGCAGATTTTTCTGTCGATGAAACCAAGGGACATGTCCATGTGTTTAGACATGCACGGTGATGCCATCACAGTCCCCAGAGCGGCTGGTGATTTTAAGTTATTAGGGGTCTGGGTAACACGCTTGAGCGCCATCCATTTTCAGGGCTAGTTCATTCGGCACGAGCGGTGGCCGGAGGAAAAGATAGTTACCTGGTTGATTCTGCCAGTGGGTGAGAATCCCATATGTGACCGGCTCAGGCACCTTCTGTAAAGCTCCTTCGACGAGTCGAGTTGTTTGGGAATGCAGCTCCAGTTCGACCAGTCCCGCCAGCTAGGCAGCCAGCCACCCACCATGACGCGCACGGCTGATAGTGTAAGGTACCTTACACAACGGTAGGGATCAAAAACACCTCATGAGTAGCACGTTCTTTCGGAACCATTCCAACGCGGCGGTATAGCGCGAGCGATGTTATGCAACTTTTGGTGTAATTTTGGAAGTCGTTTGCTGTGATGATGCATGCAACGCGGGAAGAGTCGTCAAGACATCATGGCCGGTTACTGCAATCAAACAAGCCAGCATTATAATTGTCCTTCCTTGACCATGCAGGGCTGCCGTTATGAGGCTGTTGTTGCCAGCTGAGTGATGCATTCCCCTTTTCCATAATGCTACTCACTATCATTGTCCTGGGTAGGGTCAAAGTCAGTCCCCGCGAAGTTCTCCACCCACGGAATTCACAGCAGTATGCTTGCTTGAGGTGACATGATCATGTTATGATCAGTTCAGAAAGCTGGGTATGTATACGTACTGATCAGGTTGCTCGACTGCTTCCGCTTGATTAATGTCTTCCTCCCAAGCTTCACGTCCTCTTCACAGCCATGTGCCGTTATGGTCGTTGATCACATAGCTAAGAGCAGAAGCAATCATTCGATCATCTTGACCTGAATATGGATCTCAGTATCATTCGTCTTTGCTTTTCGCGATTTTTGACTCCTTTGTGGTTTGACTTGCTCCGGCCCCCACAAATTAAACTCTCTAGTCTTTTCGCACATACACATTTCTTTGAACTTGGCCAGTTCTCCTGTGGTCTCGGTCTGGTCTCGACAGTTTTGACAACACCGAGGATCTCCGGTCTCACAGGAAGTGCATACAACCAACACGAGATGGCATCCTGGAGATCGACATTTACTAAGACGGTCCTCGGGACGGCCGCAGACATGGCATTGGGCGACGGGCTCCTGAGATGAGGCGCTGAGGCTTGTTGCGCCACGAGCATCGAACACATAGTTCTTGCCCTTGAACAACGAATCTTGAGCCTTCATTCGGCCCATGGCGATTTCTTCATCCACCCAGTCCATATAAGCGGCAATCCCACCCTTGAGAGTTGAAATGCGACGTTTTTCTGCGACACCATCGTCGCGCTCGGCCATCCATCGAGTGGCTTTCTCACATCTGATGCCGCCGGTGCAATAGGTCAATATTTGACTATTTGTGCCCGCAATAGCCACGGATTGATGATCATGGGTCTTGAAATATCGAGGCCATTGCGAGAAGCGACGAATTTGGGGCCTGAGAGCAGGGTCGCCGGTCCGAGGGTGAGCGAAGTAGCCGATTCTGCTCTCATAGTGGTTCCGCAGGTCGAACAAAGCCACGTCCTCTTCATGGCAGCGCCGATGGAACTCTGATGGGAGTAATTCCTCTACCACATTCCAAGACGTAGGAGCGTAGTTCGTTATTCCGAGTGGTGTGATCTCCGCACACACGCGAACAGAGGCCTCGGTCGCCGGTTGAAACACACAGGCGCACCCAGGCGATGGCTTGAAGAAGGCCTTCCGTTCGGTCTCAGTTGAGAGCTGCAGGTTACTGAAAGACCAGTGGTTTGTACAGGCTTCAATGTAGCTTGCAGTGGCTGACCTCGTACCAGCAACAGTTATGTTGAAGCCCTCGATCGCAACCCTAATCTTGCCAGTGATCCCCAATCGAGCTGTAATGTCTCTATGCCATGACGCGAGATCTTCGATACTTTGGGCATTGGGTGCTTCAGCTGCTGGGAGGCTCGGATGGTTCGCAAAGTAACGATAAAAGAGGAGCACTGTCCCACCGCCCTCTTCCCCTGCTAGGCATGTGCATTCGTACGAGACTGGATCTGAGACTCCTGTTTGGAGGCGCGGAACGACCATATCTCTCTTTGTGGCTATATACGCAAATGTATAGAATGATCTACAATGATTATGAGCATACCACTACACCTTGATGTCTGTCTGTCAGCTCAGGATTGTAAAGTCGCCCGTGATACACCTCTTCGGAAGTTTCTTACAAATATCTGTCAACGACAAATTGTGACAACGATGCACCACAATACGACAGTATAAATTTAACGACTTATGATCCGCAGACACAATCGCTAGTTGAACCCTGCGGATCTGACTGGCTCAAAATGCTTTATTACTGTCCGTGGCAAGAGGTAGCAACAAAGCCTCAATGGCCGGCAAAGCTCTTCTGTCGGAGACTCGGAGTTCGTACCGGCATGGTCTGTGCTTCAATGTTAGCCCCTTCCTACTTTCCTAAAATGTGCAATCAATTTTGTTGATTATTGGTCGTGGACTTTTAAACCTCCATCATCGTGGTCGATTATACCTCGGTATCCCTTAGCCCGCATCATCGCTCCGAGGCTCTTTTTTAGGCTCTTTGCTATCACTAACGCAGAGCCACACCTACAGCCACTGTCTATCTACCTCGGTTTCCGCACCTGAATTGCAAATGGCTCCGTTCGTGTTGCAGACTTCAAACCATCAGCAGAAGGAACCAACACAACATTCAATATTCGAAAGGTTCCGCTCATCGCGTTGGGTTGCACATCACGGAGCCAGCACCTCCAACACAAGTGCCAATGTCGTTAGCGATTTTGTTTTGTATCTTGTTTTGAGGTCAGTAGTGGCACTCATACACCACGCCGGTTTAGAGAAAGCTCAGACTGTGAGGCAGGTCCCCCGCGAGGAGATTGTTGACTTCTCGTCATTGTTTTAGACGAGACCCACTCTCTCCGCAAATCGACCCCAGTTCCCCGCGGGGTCATCTGGGGATGTTGAGAGCAGTTGTGCTAGATTGGCCGATGGCAAGCCACGAAATGAGTTAGCGTATCGTCGTGGTATTCTGCGGGACACATAAATACTCGTGGTTTCACCGTACTAGGCTGATTTATTTTCTTCTATCTTTCCACGTATCTACCTATCGACCTTTATTGATAATTGCCAACCATGGAAGCCGAAAAGATTGACCACGCGATTGTGGAGAACCACAACGGAAGTGGCTCTGACGGAAGCCCCCTGAACAGAGCAGTAACAGTCACATTGAGCCCAGAGCAATATGAACGTGCTTTCTTTCAACCCTCTGCACCTAGAAGGGGCGATTTGGCCAAGCGATTCGGTAAGTCTGGAGACCGATGCATCTGGCACGAATATCACTTCTGACTTTTATGTAGCCAATCCCACCTTGCTCGGACTAGTTGGCTTCCTTATTCCTTATACGTCCACGGTGTTGATCCTGTGTCAATTCCGGGGTGCGATACCTCCTTATAGCTTGGCTGGTCTGAGTGGCGACTACTATTTTCTCGGATCTATTGCTGTAAATATTGCTGGCATAGCCGAGTTTATTCTGGGAAACAGTACGTACAACGACCTCCCATCACATAAAGATGCAGGCTATGCGGTCTACCTGCTTGCCTACCTGGCAATGTTGTCTGATCTTCCTTGACCGACATTCAAATTTCTAAACAGTACCTGTTATCTTTACCAACTACTAACACCGCATAGCATTCCCATTCTCCGTCTTTGTCATCTATGGCTGCCACTGGGGTAGCTTGGCGTACATTCAAGATCCAATCCACGACGTGACTGCGGCATTCACTGCGGTCGGAGGGGCAGATGGAGCCGCCTTCAACTCCTCTCAAGGTTTCCACAACGTCACAATGTAAGTGTATCGCGCGCCGAAGTATCACAGCACAGATACTAACCAGAACTTCCTAGGACCATTGTCAGCTTCGTTTTCCTGATCTGCACCTTCCGAGTCAACGCTCTCTTCACACTGACCTTCTTCGGTCTGGTCATGCTGTTTGCCTTCAGCGCCGCCGCCGACTTTGCCGTCGCAACCGCCACCACACTCGCAGACCAGGAACACATCCTGCACCTGTTGAAATTCGCCGGCGGTTTCGGCATGATAGGAGCTGTATGCGGCTGGTGAGTCTTGACACCTCTCTCTTTCTCACACACATTTTTCAGTCTGTTGACAATCTTCCAGGTACCTTGCCATTGTGACAGGCTGTGCCGCGGTCGGTATCCCCTGCCCACTGCCCGTCTTCGATCTGTCCTCGAAGATGTTCCCCAAGTCCACAGATAAAGGCGTGTGATTCTCCTGTCCATCAAGATTGCGCTTCCCACACGAACGATTCGACTCGACTCGACTCGACCATTCCTCGCTGCGTGGATGATACCTGGTAGACTGGACCTATAGAAGAACATTTTCGTCTAGATAGATAGGATACTTCTTACTTCTTACTTGCCTGCTTGTAGATAATAGCTGTCTTATCTGCAGATGTTCATTTTCCATCTAAATCTTTATCTCACCATCATCTCCTCGAAGCGTCGAAAGTTTTCCCACAGGCATGAGTGGGGGATAAATAGCTAGCAGTGAATAGACCACCGCACTGCATACTAAACGTCAATGCCACTCTCTTACCTTACCCAGCCGGATGATCAGACCGATCGAACAAAGCATCAAAGCATCAAAGCATCAAAGAAACGTCGGAGCGAACAGAGAACATGTCATTGACTTGCCTTAGGAAACCAGAATCCAAGCAAGCACTATAGTACTAAAAACAACATGCCCCAAGCACTCTTTTCCAGAAAGGACAGCGAGGTTAATACTCGATACTCACAAGGACATACACGGTCTGCCCTTTTCTGCTCGTGTCTGCACCTGTCTGCCCTTCTGTCTCTGAGTTGGGATATAGGCGGAATGCCTAGCTTTTCGAATGCGGCGCGGTGTCCCGAGGACGTCCTGAGACCTTTTATGTTTCACTGGAGATGATCAAAAAAGAAAGGAAAAACACAAATGAACGAAAAGGAGATATGGGAATGAAACGAGGAAAAGAAAAAAACAAAGTGGACAAGGGAGAAAAAGTGTTTGAAGCATTATGCAATTGCTCTACTGAAGTCTGCTTATAGACAACCAATGAGCTATCGTAGCCATAAACAGCTCAAGTATATCATGTCATGCTCGACAGAAGAAGGTATTCAATCCCTCGAAGGCCCCCTCTCGCTATAATCCAATGTAATATACGAGAACCCATTGCATGCCTCGTCGACCCAAGAAACTCCAAATTCGTGATCTCATAATATTAGACATTAACTATCCTCACCAATGCCGACGCTGCGTCTTGGTCGAACAAATCTCCGGTCTACAAGAGTATGAATCCACAACACAGCATAAGTGCCTGAACGAACACCACGACACCGATGCCATCACCGCCCTTGACATGCCGACTCGATACCGCAACGCCTTTGCTGGGCGAGGGAGTGGATTTTGCTGATGTGGTCTCGGCGGCTGCCGTGATGGCAGTCGATTGCACCACTGTTGCCGAAGCGCTGGCGAGAGTGGTCTTGAGGCTACCGCCGGCGGAAGCCGTCGTTTCGACCTCGATCTTTACCTCTTCGCCCTTGAGGAGGTCGGGCGCGTTGTCGATGAGTAGTGCTTGTGTGACTTCCAGCGCGCTGAGCTGTTGGCCGATGCCGTAGGTGCCGTCCCAGCCGTCTAGGTACCACCGAGCGCCGCAGGTAACGCCGTCGGTGCCGCCAGAACAGGCTTGAGCGGCTGCTTGGGCAGATGTTGTCAGGAGAGGCATGATGGCTTCTCTTGTGAAGGGCGCGACGACGCTTGTTTTGCCCATCCAGCGGCCGAGATAGGCTTTGAAGCTCCATTGGTCGTTATCGCAGGTGTAGTAGGGTTCGCAGGCCTGTTCGACCATGACGCCGGTGCTGTTGGAGAGGGTGTTGAAAAAGACAGACTCGGCGTTATTGAGGAGGGTTGTGACGCGGTCGCTCCAGAGCTGGGATCCGTTTGTGTAGTTGTACAGTGAGGCCGCGCCGTACAGCAGCATGCCGCTGTTGTAAGTCCATTCGATTTTATCAATGGAACTGCAGTTCTGGAGGTCGTTGGTACCATCGTAGGCGGCGCCATCAGAGTTGACAAGGCCAATCTCAGTCAACCAGTCCCACGTCTTCTCAGACCATTCATAGTAAGTCGCATTTCCGGTGAAGCGAGCCAGACGGGCGCCAATCTGAAAGAAGCCGGCATTGGATATGGTTTGCTTGTAGTCATACCCGGCATTCTGAGGGTAAACTTGCCACTTGAGACCACCTCCACATTGCGTCGTGTTCCAGCGTGAGGCCAAGTTGTTCCACACTGCCTCAGCAAGAGACTGCCAAGTTGGATTGCCGGACGTGCCGTTTGGTGGCTCGGGAAATCCGTATTCGAGAGCGGATAATGCTGCTGCTGCCCAAAAGGCTTGATCGTCGTTGCCCATACTGCCAGCGTAGTATGATGGCATGAAGTCATTGTCTGCACCACGCTGAGCCAAGAGTGCCTCGGTCACGGTAGACATGTAGGTTGTGTCTCCAGTGTATGCCCAGTAATCGATCAAACCACCCCATGCGGCACCGGCCTCCCACCAATACCAGATATCCAAAGGAGGGGAAAATGTTCCAATCTGGTAGCTGGCAGTGCTGGATTCATTGTTGTGGTAGTAGTTCATGAGACCGTGAGCAATGGTGCCGGCGGCGGCCTTGATGGAATCTGTGTATAGCATTGGATTAGCACAGATTGTGTTGAGGACATGTCGAAAATATCTACCCTCAGAAGTCACATCAATCGTAAGAGAATGGACGCCCTGCAGACCAGCTGCAGCAGCTGCGACGACATGAGAGAATTTCATGTTAAGTTGCGTGTTGTTTGTCCTCTGAGTCGACTTTAAAATTGTCAAGTGCGTGATGCTGAATTGAAAGTATTTCCGAAGAAACAGTGACTTGGTGCCAGCCGGGTATCAAAGAGTGAATAAATATAAAGAAGAATAACACGCTCCGCCCTGCAATGTGCAGAAAATGCAAGTCGAAAGAAGATGGAAGGAGTGTGAATATTTATCAGGAGCTTAGGACAAAGGTCTCGGTATCAAGATTGTTGAGTTTTATCGATAAAGAACATGTGCTTAGTAGGTATTTTGTCTTCAATAAACGTTTGCGATCACGAAACCGTTCTGTCTTAAAAAACGTGGCTTCCTATTCTTGATGGATACTCATTCCAAAACACCTCCATACTGCTACACGGAGATGAGCGGTCGAGATTGCAAGGAAAAGAGACACTCATGACTGGAAGATTTCTACTTGTGTATTGTTTCAGTATGTGTCACAGGGATAGTGCGAGAGGGCGTTTGTCACGAGGCATGATTTCATTCACATCTTGGTGGTGTTGTTTGTACGAGATTGGTCAAGAATGAATAATGACGGCACTCCACTGTTGATCAATAAGGTAGAAGGCGGCTGAAGTGCGGGTCAGCTGCAATCTTGCGGGCCGTTTACCAAACTTGGTCAATCTGTCTAGCTAATCTCTCCAATCATCAGCTCCCTATCAGAGTCATGTCCAGCTCAACACCTGTGCTATCTTGACGATGTTTCAACAGGACAATGCATATGAAATATTGAGATCCTTCGGCGCTGTGGTATAGAAGGCAGAGGATCTTTCGTCCCGCTGATTGGTCAGCGTACAACGTTCGGCGCTCATGACGCTGTTACACGGCCGACACGTAAGGAACTGTTCAGGACGGTTTCATTCGTTGAGCGCAGGCGGTCTGATATTGTAGGCGCTTGCTTTGTTATTCCAAGTGAACCACACAAAACGTTTGCATCTATGTGCCGCTTCCACCGTCGAGACTCGACGCGGAGTTTTGGAGGTTGACGTCTTCAGTCGCTATTCATAGACATGACCGAAATTAAAGAGCAACCCTACCTGCGCGCAATCTGGACAAGCCCCTGTCCGTCTCTCTTGAAAGCAAGGGATAGGCCTGGTTTTCAGTCCGTCTGTTTTCGAAATAGCAGATGGCTGTTATATTGTGAGACCAAGGTGGGGTAGCTGATCGTGAGGTATTTAGCGGTGTTTCTGGTCTCCGCAGTACTCGTATTGCGCGGCCCAGAGCAAAGCCATTTTATGGAACTGAAACGATGAGGGGCTCCGCCGATATGTTGGAAGGGCAAATGTCAGACATAATTATTTTGATTGTGACAACAAGACTCTCCCAGAAAACTCTAAATCTATCATTTCTATAGTACCCATCCAAGTCGTTCCCTGATCTTTACCTCCATCATTGAATCAATGCCAACGCCGTTATACTAGAGCGAGCCAGCGCTCCCGCATATGTGAGTGCATTCATTCCATCCCATTTGCCTTTGTCTAATAGACGGCTACATGTTTATATGTATGTGCCCCTCTAGTCGTTACATCTTCATTCGGCATTAGCAGTGAATCTAGGAGAAGAAGTGGAGAAAATTCCATACATCCGAGGTGATCATTCTCATGTTTCATTTGGTCTGAGCGATAGTTCGTGTTCGTATTCACTCTTTCCCATAAAGGATTGGTGGTGGCGTGCCAATGGAAGGATTATGGGCATGCTCCTCACGAATTTGTTGAGCGATAGGTTTCCCATGAGGATGATGTTCATGTTTATCACTCTGCTTGATCGCAAGATAATAGGCAATAGGGGCGGTAAGTATTGCTGTTGAGAGGATAGGACGATTCGCTAGGCGTTGGATGAGGCTGGACATGATTGGTCCTGTCTAGAAATATTTATGCTTCTGATGCTGCTTGCTGGTCTTGTATAACAGTAGCTCCGATTGACTTGAGTTTTGTGTTGATTCGATGGAGGTATAAAGGACTTTCACGAATTTAGTTGGTTGTTGATTTTAGACGGTCGTGAGCTCGACTTATAATCGTTCCCCCATGATTGCAAATGATGTTCCGTGTTTATTGCGGTCACGATACGAAATGCAATGCACGTGTCAGTCCAGTCGTGCTCAATCAGGTGAGCTATGCGTTCCTGATCAGCATGTCGGGCATGTGAGGGAACGGCAATCGCGTCGGCTAAAGGTCTCCGCAGCGTTCCGTCTTCCGCAGCCTAAAAATTCCTATCCTTGGCATCAAGTTTGACATGTCATATTTGCTCAGGAAGAAAAAAAATCTCTTCCCACCTCGTTTCAGCGCGGACTAGAAAAGAAAAAAAAAAAAAAGGATATCAATGCAAGCATTTGTAATTAGGAATAGCCGAAGGCGGGGCTCGAACCCGCGACCTTGAGGTTGTCTCTTGAATAAGAGCCACACGCTCTACCGATTGAGCTACCCCGGCAAGGTCTTGATCGATTTCTCTGTGAGAACTGGCGATGCCTGCTTGATGATGGTGGTGTTGGAGAATTGATGGTTCTATATTACTTACTCTCACGTACCTTTCTACCTAACGTCTGCCTGGTGAAGAACAAGTGAAGCTCGGCTAGTCGATGTAGGGACGATGAAGGCTAGTGGTGACGTATGGGGCGATTGTACGAGACGGGGTATGTTTCGAGGTCTGCACTTTGAATGAAGAAAGATGGTGGTGACGTCTCATGTTGTGATTGTCCAAGGTGTGAAGATCATTGAGCTTTGCGCTATGAATGGCAAGAGATGCCGATGGTTGTCATGATCCGAGGGGAGATGATTGAATGTTGTGCTCTGAATAGAGATGGTTGCTGGCTGAATATTATATTAAAATTGTTTCTGGGGTATCAATGGGGTATAACTTTTGGCCGTCTCAAGGTGGAGAAGGCCTCGAATGTCTAACAACACTCCCCGCATAACTTCTAAAACTCCTACTCCTCAGACTAGACCTGTCGCTTGTCCCACTAGTAAAGGAGATATCGCCAGGCATGGTGCGCAAGACGGAACCGACAGAGCCAAAGGTTTCTCTGCTCACGGCACGCCTGAGAGGGGTTTCGGATGTGGTGAAATGAGTGCGTGCTGTCCGTGGTCTCGGCGTTTCTGCCCGACTACTATAACCCGCCAGCGGACTTAGAGATTGGGCGATGTGTGAAGGCGCCGTGTCATATGTTTGATCAGTCGTTGACCTGTACATACTGGAGTCGCGGTCACTATGGCCAAGTCTTGCGCGGCGCACCGAGCCGGCAATACTGGTGCTTCTGCTAGAAGAGGAGTTTGTGCCAGACGAGATGGAACTGGTTTCAGAACTGTCGAGGGCGATGCGATCTGCTCTCAGCTCGCCGATCAAGGTGGGCTCCAGACTTTGCATGCTTGTCAAGAGGATGGAAAAGGACTCCATCAAGGTCTCGAACTGAGCTTCCGAAAGAGGCACACAAGAAAATCTGGCGCGCTCGTATTGAAAGATGAAAGACTCTCCCACTTGTGGATTGCCAATCACTCCCAGCTTTGACAAATGACCAAGATAGGCGCGCAAGTCGGCATAGGGCCTGCGGCGGAGGAGATCGACGACAGAGGGATCCGCTAATGTGGGATAACCAGGTGCCTCCGATGTAGAAAAGGGGTCAGGAGGGGCGAGGGATACGGCCTTGGCTTCGACTAGGTTTGGGAGCTCGTGGATGACAGTGCGAAAGTTGACATGTGGAGCGAGAAGAGTATCACCTTGTGAGGGGCTTGACCATCCTGGATGCTCGATACGACCCCAAGGAGGATTTTCTGGGTCGAGCTTCAGGACACGACCGAGGGCAGGATGAGTGTGGAGGTTGTCATCTGCCATGGCGGTAGAATTGGATCGGATTGTGGAGACGGCATTGGAAAGGTCGCGTGGACGAGATTCCAGGGCTATTATTGCGCTCCTTTCCATGGCTTTTACAATCATTTTGCGCACTTTCCTGGCCACTTCGCCCTCCTCGATGGGGATCCAGCTTTTCCCTACGGCAGCCATCACAGAGCGATTGGTGTATAATCGACTGAAATAGATGAAGACGGCCAGTATAGCAGTGAGGATGTAGGTGCCACCAATCTCGAAAATGTACTGATAGGCATTCTGATCAAAGGCCGTGTATATCATTGCGGCGGGGTTGACGCATAGCAGGACAAGCACAATGAAATAGAGAACGGTATAAGTGGTGCTGTAGAAGATGCGAAAGAAAGGGATGTGAATATGAGGCCAGCGCAGAGGCGGCATCTTGGTGGGAATAAAGCACCGCGGCATTGTTGTCGCGTCGAGGCCCGTAGGCCGGATCCGCCTATGAAGGGATTATGCGACTGGTATGGGACGGGTGTTGTCGAGGTTGAGATGGAGCAATCGACCTCTAACTTGTTTTGGAATCACATGAAAGTGGAGACGTCGGTGATGACGATGTTTGGGCTGCATGCAGAGCCGCACGCTCACCTTATAAATGGACCCGCATTGACTTCTTGGCAACGGGGAGTTGGAGGGGTTCATCATTAAATAACAAACCTGAGGGCCCGAGGCATCTAATCAAGACTTGTCAAAGTACTTCGGAGCATCAAGACTGGAAACATTCAACATGCCGACCGCCGTATCGCCGCCTCCAAATGACAAAGTTCCTGATCTTAGTAATAAGCTGCCCAAACTCACTCCTCGTCGTCGGCCAAAAGCATCAGAAGAACCTCCGTTGAAACCACCACCACCCACACCGGCATTTCCCTCAGCACCCACAAAGGAAGCGTTGCAGTCATGGAAGTTCTTCAAGCCCAGTCGAAGAATCCTGTCGCCCAAGGATCATGAGACGTTTCTCAACTCGCCGACTAAAGATCTCGTGACTGCCTTCATCTTCACCCTCTCGGAATCTATTCGAGACCAGTCGATTAGTCAAGTCAAGGAAATACCCCAAGACCCTGTCATAGATACACTTCTCCACATTCTGAACCAGGCAGAGGATACCATCAACCAGTGTCCCGCCGAAGATACTGGCTCCCGCTTCGGTAATCCGGCATTCAGGACCTTCCTGGACACTGTTGAGAAGCAGCTCCCGACGTGGCACAAAGAGGAGCTCAAGCTTGAAAATGACGCCGCTATAGAGGAGGTGCAGACATATCTCCAACACTCGTTCGGCAACTGGACACGCATCGATTATGGAAGTGGGCATGAATTAAACTTTATGCTCTGGCTCCTCTGCCTCAACCGCCTGCACATTCTACCAGACACGACCTTTCCACACCTGGCGCTGATTGTCTTTCCGCGTTACCTCGGCCTCATGCGCAGGGTGCAGACGACATACTATCTAGAGCCTGCAGGATCTCATGGTGTGTGGGGTCTCGATGACTACCAGTTCCTACCCTTCCTTATTGGCTCCTCGCAACTCCTCCATCATCCCCACATCAGACCCCTTTCTATCCATCAGAAGATTATTCTGGAAGAGTGCAGCAAGGACTATCTCTACCTCGACCAAGTACAGTTTGTCAATAGCGTCAAGAATGTCGAAGGTCTGAGGTGGCACAGTCCCATGCTCGACGATATCAGCAGCGCCAAGAATTGGGAAAAGGTCGACGCTGGAATGAGGAGGACGTTTCTCGCAGTGGTGTTGGGAAAGTTGCCAGTCATGCAGCACTTTTTGTTTGGAAGTTTGATACCTGCCGAGGAGAGTATGAGTACTGAAGATAGGCCGCCGACTGAAGGTGTTGAGCACACTCATGCCGATGGGACAAGTCATGTCACCGACGGCAAGACGTGGGATGATTGTTGTGGAATCAAGGTGCCCAGTGCTGTTGGTGCCATGGGTGAGATGAAGAAGGCCGGTCAAGATCCTGGCCTGAGGAGATTACCTTTTGATTAATGAGTGCACTCGCTTATCAGCAATGATTTTTTAGAGTATAGATATCATGTGATCAAGACTGAGCATTTCCAACACATCTCGAAAGATGCAGTGATTATGTATTGTTAAATATATCTCGGCGTCTCGGGCCGATCTTATCGCATACAATGACTTCACATGTCCAGATGTTTCCCCAAACTTTCCATCTCCCTCTACACCCACTTCTTCACGCAACCAACACGAACAGACACAAAAAAATGGCAACCCGCAAATCATCCCCCTCGCCCCTCCGCACAACCCCCGAAACCCTCCAAATCGACCTCGACCGTCTCCTCACACGCCTAAGCAACCAACTCCTACCCCCCACAACAAGCTCCGTCAACGCAGACGCAAACTCCAACGCAGCCGAACCAACCTCCCTCGGCAGCAAATCTACACTAGAAAACTCGACCTACGAGCGATCCCGCGTAGGCGCAAATGTCGAATACGCACGCACCCTGCTCCTACGACTCGAACACGCATCCGGGGCCATAAAAACAGGAACGAGAAAAACAGCCATGCAAACGGAGTTAGAGAGGAAGAGAGAGATAATCAAGCGATTGAATCAGCGATTACTGGAACTGGGCCAACTAGATGATTCGTCCTCAGACGGCACCGACACCTCCGACCAAGACGGAGAAGCAGCAGACGAAGAAGAGGGAGAAGCAGCAGAGAGGAAAACACACCCCTCATTCGCACCAGCGAAACAAGCACGAAATCAGATCGACTATGATCCCCTGTCCCTGATCCCAGGACTCTCAGATATCCCTCCCTCCGCAAAGGCAATCCGAGCAGCGCAGGCCTCAGCGGCCGCGGAACCGACGCTGCGAGCTCGAAACAAGACAGATCCTATACCCAGCACCCTGAGCAGCGCAGCCAACCTCTCACAACCAGCCCTCGCAAACACAACCGCCCTCCTCGGCTCCCGCTCAACCCGAGACGAGAAACTAAACACGACACAACTCCTCGAATCCCGCGACCACGACCACAACGCCTTGACTTCAAGCCTAGTCACACTAGCGCAATCCCTAAAATCCTCCTCTCTATCCTTCCAATCCGCTCTAGCGTCCGAAAAAGAAGTATTGAAGCGCGCAGAACAGGGATTAGAGAGGAATGAGGCAGGTATGGAGAAGGCGGGTAGGGGGATGGGTGCGCTGAGACGGATGACTGAGGGACAGGGGTGGTGGGGACGGATTAAACTTTATGCTGTTATTGGGGGGTTGTGGTTGCTTTGTTTTTTGTTGGTTTTTTTGGGGCCGAAGATGAGGTTTTAGAGTGGTTGGTTGGGGTGGAGGCGGAGGCTGAGGGGCTCCTAGGATCAGATTGATGAGAGATGAGAGATGAAGAGAGACGGCAAACCTGCTTCTGATATTTTACTCATGATGGATTGCTGATATACATATCCATCCCTAATGCTACGGGCATGCATAGACGCATCTTCTAGAATGTCCATCGCCCTATCCACATTCACACTCCAATCTTTCTCATCCCCCAAAGCGCCATCCATGCAACGCCCAACTCCACATGTACTCTTCCATTTCCCCCTAAAAGTCCCCAGACCAACCAACCGTCCACAACAAAGAGCAAGACTCAACCCTCGAACTTAGGCGAGTACTTAGCACAAGCCCCCTCAAAAACCCCCTTCTTCTCCACCAAACCCTTCACAAACTCGCTCTCGCCCGCCCCAGCCAACCGTCCCCTAATCTCCCCCACCTTCCCCTCATCCCCCAAAATCGCATAAAGCACCACCGCATTAGCAAGCGCATCCACATCCCCCCCGTCCCTCTCCAGCGCACTCTGCAGCGCAACCTCAGCCTCCTGATACCGTCCGAGCAGCAACTCGCTCACAGCCTGCGAAACCAACATCTTCACACTCGTCTGCGAGGGCGACTGAGCCAGTTCCTCGAATACATAAAACGCCTGTTGATATTTCTCCCCGCCCTCGCGCATGCCTATCCATGACTCGGCCAAATTAACGAGCAGCGCGTCCTGCGCGAACGAGCGGGCGGAACGCGCAGTGGAGGCAGCGAGGTCGGGCCGGTTCTGGAGCAGCTGGATTTGGATTATTAGCGCCACTGCGTCGAGGGAGCCTTGGTGCGAGTGCAGGAGGGTGAGGGCGGCTTCGTGGTTGCCTGCTGCTGCTAAGACAGTGCCGATCAGGATTTGGACGGTGAGGTTTGAGGCGTGTGTTGAGGCGAGGGACTCGGCTTCTGGGAGGGCGGAGGCGTCGCCCTGGAGGTAGCGCGCTGCTGTGCGGGCGGCTGCGAGGTCGGGGGTTGATTCGGCTTCTGTGGGGGAGACTTGGGAGAGGACTTGTTCGGGTTGGTGCAGGGCTAGGTGGGCGCGGATGCGGAGGATGCGTGCTGGGAGTGCGTTTGAGGGACTGAATGAGGATGTGTCGAAGGCGAGGACTTCGTTGTATTGGGCTTGGTGGAAGGCGGTGTGGATGTTGACTAGTTCTGTTGTTTGCTGGTTAGAGTTTTGATCGTGGTTGGTATAGGAGGGGGGAGTTGGGTTTACGTACCTCCTTCTGCTGAATAGGGATCCATGATTGCTTGTCTGTTGTCGCTGGGCGAGGATTATTGGATTGGTGTTGATATGGAAAGTCGACGCTTTGTGTTGGTAATGGCAATCTTCAATGGCAAAATTGTTGGATTGGAAGTAAAGTGCTACTATAGGAGCTTGAGCAATGATCAAGGGCCGGGAGTTGTTGACGTGGAGGTGCCAGGTTTGCTGCTTGTGCAAACAGCTGCCTTTGCAAAGCTTGATGGTGGGCGACCCTGTTCATATCTGTATCATGTTGCCTCGACAAGATAAGGTAAATATTCCAACTCAGAAAAACGACATCGATAATTTTTTATCGATATTCATCATTTTATTGACTGATTCATCTACAAGTCGACTCGACGAGTCGGACTATCCAACTCCCGTCGATTTTAGTCGAGGGAAAGGGTGCCGCCCGACCGTTCTGACAACGCCGTTGCCATGGTCATACCAGCGTCGTCCCCAAAGGGACAGAACGCTGCCACGGCAGTGTAGAGAAGAGCTAGGAACACCAGACAGAGCGGAGGGCTGATTCAGCCTATTCGCTTCCCTAATCCAAGTGATGATGCCGTCTTCGCAGAAGACATGATAAAACGTCTCATCGAAGGAGCAGTGAACGCCCAGAACGACAAAATCAATACCCAGAACAACTTGGTCAACGAACTGCTTAAGCAGATCCAAATTCAGAACGAGACCCTCCATTAGGAGAACATCACCCTACTGGCGACACTCAACGCCAGCACGGAAAAAAATGACGAGCTCGTTAAGAAAATTGACGAACTCGAAAAGAAACTCGAAGCTGTGAACGCCGACATAAAGGTCCTCAACACTGAAGTCAGAACTATTGGAACCAACGTCAACGTAATAAGAACGGAGCTCTTAGGACTGAGACTGTCCTCAGTCTCCTCTATAGCCGACCCTAATACAGCAGCGTCCCCCCCTACAACCTACGTAATAGCAGTCTCCTTAGGTAAAATCAATCCCTCTTCTTTAGTAACCTAGCTATGCCAAAAAGTGTCCTTTCTACTAGCGCTAACAACTCTAAAAGGACTGCGCTAGCTTCTAGGAGCTACTATAGATTTGAGACGTATTTCTATAAAACAATTTGAGGTCCTTAAGAATAGAGCTACTACTAAAGCCTGTATCTAAGAAGCTATTAAAGCCCAGCCTAAGACTGAACACATTGTTATTAAAAGGATCCAAATTAAGCTATAAATAATCTAAATTATTATAGTAAATAATTACAAAGTAGCAAACCTTTATTTAAATAATAAATAGATTTATAAGATATTTACTAATATAAAGGCTAGAAATGAAAACTAATTTCTAATTAAAATAGATAATATTAGAAAAGACTCTATCCTTATATTAAAAATATAGAAAATTAAACTGACCTTTAAAGCTAAATTTAATATAAGTAATAGATTTACTAAAGTTATATAAGTAAACTAGATCTCTAAAAGAGAGAAATATATAGAATTAATAATTATCCATTTAATTAGTAAAGATAATACTATAAAAGCCCTCTTTAAAAGAATAATTAAAATAAATAGCTCAATCTCCCTTATTAGCAAATACTAGAAGATAATCCAATTTTAGTAATACTATAATTGTTATAAATATAGTTATTAAATAGCAAGATACATTAAGGAAACTAAGTATAGTAAGTATATAGGACTATATATAGTAAATAAATGCAAAGCTTCTAATTCTACATATATAGTATATAAGGGACTATATATAGCTAAAGACAATAGCTGCTCTACCTATTATAAAGAGCTTAACAAGCTCTATAATAGAAAGGGACTAAACCCTATTATAAAAGCGGATAACAGAGGTAAATAACAAATTGTCATATTTTATTATAATTATAAAAAAGTCACTATAAGCAATGCTTAATAGAAAATACCTAAATTATTTTAGCAAATGTGAATAAACAGTTAGCAGCCTAATTAAGCATATTTAATAACTACTTTTTTAAAAACTACTTAGCAATGCTTATTATTAAACTAAATATTCTTAATATTAATAATAAACTAGTTATTTATTAATATAGATATTGGAATGCCCTAATACCTTTTACAAAGCAGGTAGGCCTGCCCTATAAAGCATTTTAATCATTCCTTTTCATTTATAAAGATATTTCCTTAATATAGATACTAATGGACTTATTAAACATAATAGCTGTAGTTATTACTATAAGGGTAGGACCCCTCTTCCTTATATTAGTTTACATTTTAAATAAAAACTAACATTCTTATTCTAAATAAGACCTATATAAAAGCGCTATAATAAAGCTCTTAGCATTTAGTTACTTTATTAATATAGCAAAGTCGAAATATAGAGAGACTCTCCCTATTATTATAAAAAGGGACTTCAATTAACACAATCTAATATAGGGCAGTTACAATATTTTTTAGATTTAATATTCTAATAAAGGGGAACCTATTCTTTAATGGATTTATAAATATAATGTATTCTTAGCATTTTTGCAAAGCATAGTTATATATTTAAAAAGACACTTTAGAATAATTATAGACTTTATGCTAGTCTTTTAATCCTTCTAGTTCTAAACTATTTAATATAACCTATACTTTACCTAATACAGCTCTAACTATAAAGCTATTATTTTATACCTTATATATTAGAGAGCAAAGCTAATAAGTGAAGTAAGATACAATTTTAAAAAAACAGATTAGGCTAAAGTTAATAAAGCTATTAAAATATAGACATTAATAATACTAAATCCTAAAATAAGCGAAAATATAAATATAGCAGTATTAGACTTCTAGAACACAGTTAGAAAATGTATCTATAAGCATTGCCCTTTTACAAATTTATTTCTATATATAAAGGCGTAATAGGATAATAAGTTAACAAAGCTATACAATATATATATAAAATATAAGAATTAGGATACGTACTTTTAAAAAGTAGAGCTTAATAGAATAGAAAGCAAGATTAGAGCTAGAAGAACACAATATAGATTCTATATAGTAATTAGAGCAAAGAAACGCTTTTACTAAAACGAATTCCTAGCAAAATCTAATAACATTTAAAAAGCTGCTAAGTACCTAGACCTGCAGCCTACAGCCTTTAGCGCTATCCCTCCTCTAATTATAGATAAAAGGGGATAGGAAATAGAAATTATAAAAGACTGTAAGAAAGTAGCTACCTTAATTTCTATATTCTTCCCACCTATTCTAAATAGATAGCGTGAAGACCTAGATAGGGAGGTTAACGCTAATCTTAAAGACCTAGACATTATAATAAATAAGATTGCAGTAGCCTTATTTAAAATAAGCTTATTTAAAGCATTAAAGATTAATAGTATCCCTAATGCTATATAGAAGAAAATATAGAAGTTAACTGTATAGTTAATTATTAGGATATTCAATACTTTATACTAGCTAGGGTATATACTCTAAATATAGAAAACAGTACGCATCCTCCTATTATAGAAATTAGGGAAACCAGACTATTACGTATTAAAAGCGTATAAGCCTATCTCCCTCCTCCTAACTTTTAGCAAGCTTATAAAGCTAATTTTGGCTTAAAAGCTATTATATTAGGCTAAGACCTTTAATCTCCTATTAGCCACCTAGTTTAGAGTAAGGCTAAGGAGGTCATATAACTAGGCCTTACTTCTCCTTACTAAGAAAATCTATAAAATATAGTAATAAAAGAAGATCCTCTTTTTTATTAGCTTTAATGTTAAAAAAGCGTATAATAGAGTATTTAGACTAGTTATATATAGCTGCCTACGCATAAAAGGCATTCTAAAGAGAGTAATAAACTAGGTTAACTTATTCCTATATAGCTGCAGCGCTATAATAATAGTAAATAGATACAAATTAAATATATTTCTATTAGCTAAAGCAGGACTTTTATAAGGATCCACACTAGCTTCTATACTATATATCTTCTTTAATACGTTCCTAATAGAGAAAGAAGTTAATAGTAAAAAAGGCAATATAGGATTTATTAATAACTACTCCTAATAGGCTATATTAGACTCTATTAAACAGAATATAGTAATACTTAATAGGAAAGTGGTTCTATAAGCCCTTTAATAGGTAAAAGATAGCAAAGCTATATTTAAAAATAATAAAATAATTTTTATATATTTCTTTTAGAACTTAAAGAAGCTAATAAACACATTTACCTTTTTTTAAATAGAATAGCATAAAGTCTAGCCTTCTATAAAGGAACGTATCTTTAGCATAATTTTTAATATAGAGCTCCGCTTTAAAAATCACTTTACTAAAATGAAATCTAAAGGTTAGAAAAGCGTTAATCAGCTTAAAAGACTTAGATATATTATACTAAAAGCAGCGCATTAACTATACTTAGTAATAGTAGTATTTAAAACGGACTATATAGCCTTAGTCTAGTACGTATAGTTTATAAAAAGCAAAGCTAACAATAGTATAAGTAAAATACTTAATTTAATTTATAGGATTAGAGCCTAAACTATTATAAAAAGCTTTAAAACAGTTTTAATAAAAGTAGCAAATGTAGAAGCAACTCTCCTCCTCCTTTATTTCTATTTCTAATTGAAAATTAGTAAATTATAAATAGGACTATATTCCCTTTTAAATTCTAATTTTATTAAAATACATATAAGAAAGCTCTAAATAGCAAGTAGTTTAAAAATATTTGCCTTACTTTTCTAAAAGATTGAATTAGTATTAGAACGCCTAGGTAAATCAATTAAAATTATCCTAATATAGAATATACTACTATAGGGAAAAGCAGAAATACAATTCGAAAATAGAATAGATACTCTAGACGCTGCACTTAGGAGGTATTAATCTATAAAACTAGAATAGATAAATGTTTTTGCTAATGGCTTAATAGCTAATAGCAAAGTAGGTATAAAACTAGCTATATATAATAACTGCTTAACCCTATTTATAACATAATCTAGCCTTATATATAACAATAACTATATTAATAGTATATTAATGGAGCTAGTAGCTATTTATATAGCAACTATGCTAATTAACGTATATTTAGAGAATATAGACATTTAACTACCTAACACCTTCTAAGCCACTATCTAGTTAGATAGCAAAAAGGCTATAAGCTACATTAAAGACAATTTAACCTTAGTTGCCTAGAGTATCTAAGTATATATAGATTACTAAGCCAAACTGGGCTATCAGATCCTTATTAAGTGGATCCTAAAAATAGCAAAGATTCTAAGCTACATAGTTACTAATAAAAAAGCTAAAGCATTAATTATACCTATTAATATAATAGTTAGCTATAAACTTAATATACTAAATAGTATAGCTAAAGAATAAGAAATAATTAAAGAGGCTATTATCTATTAAGCCTATTAATACTAATAGAATATAGAAAGAAGCCTAAAAATGACAGATAATGCTATTTCTAAAAGGCACATATTAGCTCTATATAATAGTCTAAATAAGAAGGAGGCGTTTATATTAATATAGCTCTATATAGGTTATTTACGCTTTAATAAATTCCTATATAAAATCAATATTATAAATATAGACTAATGCAAATGCGAATAAGGCTTAGAGACTATCTGCCACTTTCTAATGCTTTGCCTTTATTATAATAATTAACGCAGATTACTTGCTAATAAATTTAAACTATAATATAATAATATATTATATATAGTAGAAAATAGAGATGTGTATACCCTTATTAATAGGCAATATAGAAATGGACTAGTAGAGAAATAGAAGCCTAACTTTAGCATAGTTAGAGAAACTATCTGCTTTACGCTTAACTTAGGTCGACTCAATTATAAAAAGGAGAAAAGGACAAAGGAGATAATAGAGGAAGAGTTAGAGACCTTAAACAAAGAGGAATCTAAGGAGACGGACAAGGAAGAGGAAGAGGAGTAATCCTATATAATACTGGATAGAGCTAGTACACTACAGAATAAAAACACCTTTTAGAAGGCACTACTATCAGTTTGGGCTGTAGAATAGAGCAAGAATCTCATTAAAATTACTAGATACATACTAGCGTCAGCTCGTCAGGGCTCATGCGACTAAGATGTCGCGCATAGCCAATTGAGAAAATCAAATCAAATCAAATCAATATTCCAACTCATACAACATCATTATTGAATTCAGTTGTTTGGTACAGCAGAGTCAAGATTGGTCAAGGAATCTGACCCGATAGGAACACCCCCATAAAGTTTCAATTGAATACGACAACTTTGTCAACAAGTTGGAGATTACGCTGTACGATAATCTTGGCCAGACAATGTAGCATATTCACGAAACACAATCAACTAATGCAAGATAATGTGGCATAACTCCAGGTTCAAGATGTCCAGTACGCCTGTTATTCTTAAAGTACCAAAATTATACATAGCCTACAACTAACCACCACTATCAAAGCAGGCAGTTTAAATAAATCGTCATAATCATATCTTGTCATTCCCAACACCCTTACGAGCTGGTGTCCCCACCCAGAGCGTCAAAAGAGTTTCCAGGCGTACCTTTCTTCTTGTTAGCCTGGCCAGCATCCGTCACAAACTCAGCATTAGACTTTTGCAAGCCCGCAAGTGCGGCACGACCGGGATCATTCTTGCCGCCGATGTCATTGTTGAAGCTTGCATTCGGTCCATCGCTGTCGAATCCACCCTCTGTGATGTTCCGACCGTGAGGTCCTGACGGGTCGGCTGGGTTGTTGACATAGCTGGGTGCTGTGCCAGAGTTGGCAGGGGTAACGCTCGTGTTGTATGCATTACCACCGGCGGGTGCTGGCTTGGCTGGCGCATAGGTTGGTCCTCGGCCGGCGGTCTTGCCCAGGCCAATACCTGCATTTAATTGTGATGCCTCGGACCAGTCTTCTTGAGCTTGGCGAGCCTCTGCATGAGGTGCAGCGTCAAGAGTAGTGGCGCCAGAGGTGTCGGTCGTGTTGCTGGTGGTTGAGCTGGACGGCTGATTGAGGACACTTGGGTTGGTGTTGCTGGCAAAGTCTCCACCTTGCTTGGCTGATTCACCGGCCAGAGAGTCTGATGTGACGGTTCCGGGCTTCTCGACCTTGATGTCGTTGGTGGTGACCTGGAGATGGTTAGCATGAGGAACTTTGGTTGCAAGTGCATAGAAGTCGTGGGCTGCTTGGGGAGTCGGGCCGGAGAGTATGAAAGCTGCAAAGGCCTAGCAATACCTCTTGCACCAGAAAGCAGCTCTAAATAAGCTGCCACTTCGCAAGTGAGGCTAGACCCCTTGACAGCACTCTCCCGAGCTCAATTGAAAGAGCCGTGATATTGATGATGATGCTCGTGGCAAACTGACCTTGGTGCCTGCTGAAGTCGGCATGATTGTATCAAAGAAGATAATTGAATGTATTTGCTAGACGTTGTTCATGTGAAAATGATAAGGGTGATGTGTTGAAGATGTTGTGAAATAGGGTCAAGGTATCCTCTCAAGCCTCATGAAAAGAGGTTAACCAATTCGCTTACTGCACCGGGTCCACTGTTTCTCTGCGACGGATTATTTAGCATCACAAATACATCATTTACGGACTTCCACGCGCATGATAGGTGCGGTATGGCGTAGGGAAATCGCAAGGAGGGGTAAGGTATGATTGACATGATTGTAGCATGTCTACGTCATCCGCTTAGCGATAAGAGGTGGGGTGACCCAAGGTAGACAGAAATTCATCACATCCATATCTGGCATTGATCAAGGCGTAATAGCTTGATGAATCTAGATTTGCGGAAGCGGTTAGGAGCATGGAGAGTGGTAGCCGTGTGTTTAGTAACATGATTCAGGGAGGCTGCTAAAACGAGAACAAGGACATTGCACAAGTATAGAGGCCATTCAAAGTATTCTTCCGCATCCATGAAGGATAGAGATCCGATACAGGCCTAACACATATATGCATTCAGATATCCCACACAGCAGTTCTAGGTATCAGATAGAAGACACGTTTACTGTTCACTGGTCACATCGGAACAGTTCAAGTGATGACAAGAATTACGCCTTGTTAATGGATATATAATACAAAGGATATCTGTTCAGAGGCAAAACGCCATTAAAATGCTGCGCTTTTTCGTTTCGCAGACTGCTCGTCTAATTCATGCCTCATCAAAAGCATAAGCTTTTTCCCACGCTGTAGGATGATGAAGGTTTCAAGTTCTGCTCGCTAGAAGAAAAGATCCAGCCCTTTCACATTTACAAGCCCTTGGAAGGGTCGTTCTTGCCAGGGTAGCCGTAGTCCTTGCCAGTGGTGTCGGCAAGACCAGGCTTGTTCTTGGCTTCCCTGGAGACGGCATCGTTGGGGAGACCACTAAGGCCGTCGGCGGCTTGTCTGCCAGCGTATGAAGGATCGCCAGTGGCAGGCTCACGCAGGGAGCCAGTGCCCTTGGAGAAGGGTTGATCGACATCACGGCCAGATCCAACGTTGACAGTGGAAGCATCGGCAGAGTTGAAGTCGGAGGCGACAGGGGGCTGAACGGGAAGAGGGAGGTTGGCCTTGCGCTCCTCGATGAGATCGGCCTTGTTGGCGTCGGTTTGGTCAACCACGGACTGCGAGTCATGTTAATATACCATCATCGCGGGGCATAGTGGGGTAACAGATCGTACCTGGATGGCAGCAGTGGCAGAGTCTGCGGGAATCTGACCACCGTGGGCCTTAGACTCCTTCTGCTCCATTCTGCGGACGTCCTCCTTGGTGTAGTGGAAAGTTTGCTCGGTGCCGGACATTTTGATAGATGTGATTGAAAGTTTCTGTTCCGAGTCAGGATCCTGAAGCTTTACTTCTTGACACTGGCCGAATCTTACCTGAAAAGTGTAGTTGAAGTCTTGAGGCAGTTGATGTAGATTGTTTGCGATTGAGATTGATTTTCAATTTGCTTGTGAGATGAATGAACTGAATATTGCGGTGCTCAAGAGCAGTTTTTGAATGCTTCGTTTTCACGATCTGTCATGTTACGTCACACGCATGTCACAATTCTTTTGCCCACGCACCGAGTACCTACCCACCAAAATTGCCTTGGCAATGGATATTCGGAGCCATAGAATAGACAGTGCATGGTACAGTCATCGTCACTCTCATGAAATACTCCATTTACGTTGGTGTTGAGATACTAAAACCCCACCTCGCAAACAGTCGCTCGTCACCACGAATCCGATCGAACGCATTGGAGAGATCCCGGTGACTATCGCCGGTGTACTGCCATGTACTGATGTAACCGTACCGCGGACTATGGGGTTAATAATGCCAGTTGAGTACAGAGTCTACCAGTACGGCAAATTACTGATACTGTACACTCGGATTGAAGTTGACATCTGTTCATTTGTGCCTGGTCATTATCAACAAAATGCAGGATTGACACAACACTGGGAACGCTGGCCCGTCATATCGTATTTACTTAGTCCTCGTTACGAGTACTTCACTACCATCAATCAAGGAACAGACCGATTGTATAGATTGTATACGTCGATAGTGAATTTTCACAACCGATACTGCATCTCTTACGTGTATTGAGGCGTCAGGCGAGGTACTGGTTTTGAGCGACGATGCGACTGCAGTACTCGCAAGGCTATTGGGGGTTTTCAAAGGAACCTACCCAGGTACAAACCTTGAACATTTACGGCCGAAATACATGCAAGCGAAATTCCCATTTATCTCCGTCTCGAGTAAAAGACGACACCTCCCGCAGTATCTCTCCAACCATGAGCTGAGCAAAACGCTGCCTTCAACTTCTGGTAAACTCGGAATCATGAAAGAAAAAGCCGCACAGTGTTGCGATGGTATCTTTTCCAAGACCCTTCCTCTGATGATATGTTGCCGGGGAGATCAATTATGGAAGTGGAGCAAAGTTCTTGTGCCTGGCTGGCGCCTGACATCTCGGTCACATCGCAGCTAAAGAATCAAACCTGGCTCGGATCATGGTGGCCTTGACAAAAGAATACACAGTCAATAATGGCCCTTTCAAAACTAGCTGGCTGTGCTAATGACCGAAGATCTCGAGTTCTGACGTTATTATTCTTATAGCTTTGACAAAAGAAAAGGCGGTCCTTCGCATGCGTCTTTCAATTTTCTGCCACAAGGCCCGTAAGTAGAATATCTTGCGGCTCCCAATTGCTTTTGATTTCATGGTTTACCAAGTATTTGCCATGCACTCCGAAATGCAATACAAGTTCAACACCTGGACCAGGAGAAATTCGGCTGCTTCGGCCACTTCGTCGTAGTGCAGCATAGGATCGATTATTTTCGGGAATACAGTCCAAATGGAGCTTGGAACTTACAACTACAATGCTCTGAAGCTTGTCAACATAACAATTCAGTTGAAAGACACAGATACGGAAGATGACAATATCGTGCAGTACATGCTTTTTCCTGAAGCCATGGCCGTTAGTACTTCCTAGCCGAAAGGATATCTCAGCTACAAAATCTACGAGGAAGAGTGCACCTATTATCTCGGTAGCATTCTGGATGGCTGGGACATACCGAGGCGTGATTCAAATCCAATGGACTGGAAGCACGGTGGCTAGATGAGCGACAACGATCATGTGACGTATACTATCAAGCCAATTATCTGCGTCCGCCGACACCAGATTCAGATAATCCGAGTGCATTTTCAAAGTTTCATGGTTCCGGGACGTATTCACCATCATACTCTCTGAATTTGTATGATAGCTTCAGGTGTGCACTCTGATCCGGATAATCATGTGAGATATTCTAGAAGGGACTGGTATATGTTGCAACGTAACTCAAGTTTTGGGGATGACCCCTCGGACCTTGTTGTGGCGTAGGTATGCAAGACCCCGTATCAGACCACGTGACCTAAGCGCACAGCGCTTTCACCTATGTGAAGCCATGAGTCAGGTAGTTGCCGAATCTAGAGTCATTAGTGCCGCCCAGCTTACTAAGGGCCGTGCGCACCGCACAATCAAAACTTCTTCCATTTTCGTGAAGCGCAAGACTTTCCTCAGCAGCCGTGACTCAATACGACAATCAGCTCAACATGCCTACCCGTCTGAGCAACACCAGAAAGCACCGTGGCCACGTTTCGGCCGGTCACGGTCGTGTCGGAAAGCACAGAAAGCATCCCGGTGGTCGTGTAAGTCAATTCAAACAATTTGAGCGGTTTTGATCAATTCGCTGACAATGTGAAAAGGGTCTCGCCGGTGGTCAGCACCACCACCGTACCAACATGGACAAGTACCACCCTGGTTACTTCGGTAAGGTTGGTATGCGTTACTTCCACCACACCCAGAACCAGGACTGGAAGCCCGTCCTCAACCTCGACAAGGTGAGTTTCTTTGTGCCTTTTACCATTCTCCACCGTAGCTCATTCGATCTAGCTCTGGTCTCTCGTTCCCCTCGAGCTCCGCGAGAAGTACATCAACGGAAACGCCCCCAAGGACACCGCTCCCGTCATCGACCTTCTCTCTCTCGGCTACGCCAAGCTCCTCGGCAAGGGTCGTCTCCCTGCTGTCCCAATTGTCGTCAAGGCCCGCTACGTCTCCGCCGAGGCTGAGCGCAAGATCAAGGAGGCTGGTGGCTCGATCCAACTCGTCGCCTAAGCGCAAAATCTGTGGAGGAATGGATAACCCAGCGTGGTGGCTGGGTAAAGACGCTTAATTGCGAGTCTTTACCGAACATACCTACAAAAGGATACCTCAGCGTGGTGGCTGGGTAAAGGCGCTTAAATACAACTTTGCGATTCTTTACCGAACAAACCCTTGCGCCGCTTGATGCGTGAAGCTCAATTGTGACCGCCTGACATGGATATCGAACCCTGTCCTGTCAACCAATCTCGTGGACTCGACGTGAACATGAACTCGCTGTTGCTTTTCTTCTTGAAGGTAAGCCTATACGTGCCCACTGCTATCGCAGTATTACTCTCCGCCTGAAACAGCCAGTTTCTGCAGACCATACTACAAGGTCGTGTAAACGTCCTCGTAAATTGACTCGCTATATATGATTGCCCCAAACACATGCTTATCGAGTGAGACTCTCTTTCTGGTCACTTCATCATCATTCGACGACAAATCATTCCATAATTCGGGGTGTAGAATTGGAGAATGTTGGTCACATTGGAAGTGGTATGCAGCACAGATGCCAAGGTACTTTTCCCCAATAGTCCATAGCAGTACGTAAAAGACCAGCCATAATAAAGAGTTTCATCATACAAGATATTCGGTCTTGGTGTTTTCACAGTGCTTGATAAGATGATCACTTGTATACAGAATTGTATTTCGCTTCAGTCTCCTGTTGTCCTGTTTTAAAATGATTGGACGGACTACTCTAGCCTGATTCTGGAAACGGAAAAAATTGGTATCATCAAGCAAAATCCCCAACAAGAAGCGAAACCAACCCAATTGCTCAGTTACTAGAGACGGAAGTAAAGACACCTTATAATGCAATTGCAAACGCAAGCTGTGATATGCACTGACTGAGGAAAGCGAGATATGCTGAACAAGCAGCGGGTTTGAAGGCTAGAACCCAATTTTATCCTCGAATTGCCGTCTCGCGCTCTCCACAGCACCCATGGGCAACACGAAGACCGGATGCACGAAGCCGACCAGGTCGGACTCGTCGAGGCAGAGGTCTTTCATTTCTGCGGGTGTCGGGGCTTCGGCTCGCCAGTTGAATGCGGCTGTTAGACCAGTCGTTGCCTTTTCTTCTTCTGCGGTGGAGGGGGGAGAGATGTAGATGTATTTGTTTTGGGCGGCAGAGAGACCGGCGAGTGAGTAGCATGTGTGGTAGCCGTCTGGTCTGGTGCCTGGTTTATCTCTGAGACCGCCTTTCTTGGCTTGTGAGCAGGATAGAGAGTAGCGGACTAGACCTTGTCTACTCCAGAGGCTTGAGGATCTTGCATTGCTGTGTGAGGATATGTTTGAGGTTTCGAGAGCGGCTTCGACGAGGGCCCAGCAGCTGCCTACCCAGTGCGAGTAGCAGGCGTCGACCAGTTTGTTTGTGCGGCCGGCGAAACTTCCTTCCGGGGCAGATTGCAGGGATGAGAGACAGGATATTAAACGGGGAAGGTCGAGGTAGGTGGGGAGGGAGCGGTGAGGGGCGTCGAGGAGACAGAGGCAGGCGAGGCCACAGAAGGCGTAGGCGCCGTGAGCCTCGTTTGTTGGAGCACCGCCGATGCCGCCTTCATAGGTCTGGCAGAGCGAGATCCACTCGCCTAGTTTGTCGGTGAAGGATGCGAGGCCGGCTACTCTGGCGGGAGAGCTTGATGGAAGGTCCAGAGGGAGGTTTAGGAGGGTGTGGATTGTCATGCCACAGTAGGCGCCTCTTTTCGAGTATTGGTTAGTGTATGTTCAAAACGTTTGTGGAAGATGAAGGCGGATACCTGATGTCCTTTTCACCACCTACGGCCATTGTGAAACTTCCATCTGCCTGCTTCACGCTGCCCAACCACCTCCACATGCTCCTTCGGTCTATCATGTCCAGTGCACCGACCATGGCTAGTGAGAGCGTGGCAGCATAGCCCGCAGCACAATGGCTCATTTGTCCATCTCCTCCGCCGAAGCCACCGTCTGGATTCTGCAAAGGTGTGAATGTCTGGATGGTCCGGTCCTTGTACAGGCTGACATCGACACCCAAAAAGGAGAGACCAGCCAGTGCCCAATATAGCAGCCAAGGGCGCGAAGCATCCATGACTTGGAAGGGCGGAGGATAGTTGCCCAAGACTCCACGAAGGAATTTGATGTGTTTCTCGCGCTGCAGTCTGGGAAGATTGTACGAGTTTGGATCGTGAATCTCCTGTGCTCCTTTGGTGTTGGTCAGGATGTCCAGCACTGTCCGCATGACCTTGTCGTGCTTCTCTGACGTCTCAGTTACGAGCGTGTCATGCAGTAACGACGGATGTGCAAACAGATGTGGGACGTCGTTGTATTTCAGCTTGGCCCCCATCCAGCCATGTACATTCTGCCCATCGATCTCGCTCGAGCTGTCGTCGTCGTCGTCGTCTTGATCTTCTGGTGTAATTTCTTCAGTGTCTGCCAGCTCCCATTTCTCCTCGACCACTTCATCTTCCGATGCGGATCCGAGCTCTTCAATGCGTGCGCTGTTGTCCAACAGCTCAGTCAATTTCTTGCTGGGCGCTTCTTCTGCAGATGCCATTCTTTTGCGGTTGTTGCTATTAGGAAAGACAACTCTTCGGCGGTGAGCGTTCGTAAGTGGCATCGATGAGAGATGAAAGCCGAGACACGTCCAAGGTACCTTGCTTTCAGCCAAACGCCAGCGGAATTACTATTGTTCTTCAGCTACCAGCTAATGTACCTTTGTTGTCCAGAAACAACCCCTCCTTGAGCCCCAACAGGAAGCTCCAACAATATCAACACGCCCAGAAAAGAATATACAAACTTTCAGCCCACAAACTCCACGCAATGCGATAATCAAATAAATTATACTCAGCTGATTTTCAAGATGAACAGCTGTGTGAGACTTTTGGAACTTCATGATCTTGTTCGTCATTCGACCAACCGCTGAGCTTTGGCTTCGTGCAAACCCCGACAAACTCCGTCGCAATTGCTTGTAAACACAAGGCAGCTTAGAGTACTCCAGCATTGTTCAAGTTTCTTTATCGTCACGCACACACATGCCAACTATGTTTCAGCATAATAACATTCTTATTAATTCTTGATAACAGCTCCGTCCTATGTCAAGCTTCCTCCAGTCAGAGCGTATCGGGTTCACCGCACTGCTCTTTCATTAGTGGCAGCTCGCCACTCTTGCCAAGGACATAATCATAAACAGCCTTGTCTTGATTGCGATGCTCCAGAACTTCCTTACGCGTTTTCTCAGAAACACCAAAATCGTGTCTGAAAAATGTGGCATCGAAAAAGTCGGCCTCCTCGTACTTGTAAAGATCTACAAAGTACACCTCTTCCAACTTCAGCATATTCGGAAGCTCCCTGATGACCGACTGCCACGTGCTCCCCTCAGACATAGTGCAAGAATCAAGCCAAAGAATGCGCAAGCTGCCTGCATATGTTTGAAGAAATCCAAGCAACAGTTCTTGACTCGTCCTGCATGTGAGGTCAAGCTTATGCAGTACAGGCAGCCGTGGAGGCGTAAAATTACTGAGGAAGTCGCGCCTCTGTAACATATCATCCGCATCATAGTACTGCCCAAATGTGTTGACGAGTTCTAGCCGCAAATGACGCAAGTTTCTTGCTGCTTCTGAAATGCTTTGAACCTCACTTCCGAGTGAAGCTGCACTGCGACTTGCTTCGTCCCGGCCGAACTTGTAAGAGACGTGCAACTCCATGAAAACGATATGTTCGAGCCCATGCATCTCGGAAACTTGTGCTCGGGGGGTTCCCGTGTCCACGAGTCCTGTTTAGTCGAAGAAAGACTGGATACCCGTGTTTGCAAGACTGAGATTCACAATATGGGACGTGTCAAGACGTTTGCTTCTGTGGGCCAGACCATTTAGGAGGCACAAGATGTGCCTCATCATCAAAGGCTTCTGTCCTCCCTCATGTTCAGATCGCCGATTCATACTGTTCCAGTCGCCTGGACCGACAAGGATCTCTCGTCGCAAGCTTCGCCATGGAGGTTGCAAGTTGGCGTTCCGAGATTGTAAGTAGGTGGTCTGAACACATATCCACGGACGACTTTGATTACTCACCGAGATAAGGCTGGGTAGTTTTGTGAATGCATCGATGAACAGACGGTCCTCAGCCTCGCCCCACACCAGCTGCTGTGGCGAAAGGAGTTGTATCTCTGAAAATGATGGCTCAAACCAGAAGCAGATAACATGTGCCATGGAATCTTCGACAACCTGTCCCAGGCCTTCCCATGTAGATGACGCCTCTCGTTGGCCGTCGTTTGACCGCCAGTAGCCTGTTGTTGTCGACGAATAAAGGCATCGATGAACTTCTGGTATGGCTGACGTAGATTGATATGCTTTTCCCACTGTTTTTGCGATGCAAATTCTGGAACGATTTTGCCAATAAAGAAGAAGTTTTCGACAAGCTTAGCTATGTGAGGAGCCATAGAAAGGTCCATCAAGCGTTGCAGGTGCGTCAAAAAAAAAAAGGCCATGTAAAAATCCTTGAAGATACGTGGTGTTGTCACTTGTGTATAGGATCTGGACGTGAGTCGGAGAGTCTTGAGCATCATGAAATCGCAATCATTACATATCATCTCCTTGATTTCTGTTGGAAGGTCGTCCATTGTTGCGCTTGTTCCACGATGCTGTAGCTAGTAGAGATGGAGTTTTTGATCAAAGGGCATGAACGGAAGCAAGTTGCTGATGATGTACGATTGGTTTGTATGCTTGTCTCGTAGGAATTTCGATATTTTATTCACCTAGGACAAAAGCTAAGAGCATGAGGTGGTTACCATTTAGCCGACTTTCATGTCGGAGCCTTAAGCGGAGTCATAACCTTGCACAAACCTAGATGTCGTTTTCCAAAATGGTTCCTGCCAAGAAATGTATTGTCCCCACAAATCGGCCCGTGGCTGGCCGGACAACAACTGATCAAAGTTGGTCAAACTTGGTCGAGATCTGGAATACCTGTAAGCTCAGCCTCGCTTGGTATGGAGATCTGAGAGTCGGTGAACGTGGTAGTAGTAGAGTTTCTATTTTGGTTTTCCTCACTTCATACCAACATTCAGTCACTTGGTATCTTCCACAGAGTGGTGTAGCTCTCTCATATTATTATCATGTCGTACAACACACGCATTGGTGGCAGTGGTACGTTCGATACCTCGATCGGCGCAAACTGAATCAATCGCTAACAAATACTCAAGCCTTCAATCACTCTCAATCTTCCGACGCAGAAGCCGAGTACGATCGTCTAAGGGATCTCGCCCGCAAGGAACAATCTCAGCACCAACACTGGGCAGCTGAAGCTCGCCAGGCATACGAGCGCGGAGATGGTGCAAGTGCTCATGAAGCCTCTCAAAAATCAAAGCAATTTGCAGCACAGGCCGACGACTACAACAAGCAAGCCTCCGACTACATCTTCCGTCAAAACAATGCAGTTGGCCGCGTAGACAGCGACACGATTGACCTGCACGGTCAATTTGTCGAGGAAGCCGAGGAAATCGTCACCCAGCGGATCAAGTACGCTCAGCAGAATGGCCAAACCCATCTTCACGTGTAAGTAATAGACTTGTCACACTGTACCGCAAGAAGCCCCACTGACCCCCCCCCCCCCCCCCAAGCATCGTAGGCAAAGGCAACCACTCAGCCGACCACATCCAAAAGATCAAACCCGCAGTCGAAAACATCTGTCGCGAACTGCACCTCCAATACAAAACCGAGCACAACGAAGGCCGCATCTACATCAACCTGACCGGCGGCGAAGCGATCCCGCCATCACACCAAGAAGGAGGTGCGTCATCAAAATACAGCCAAGAGCAGCAAAGTCAATACCAGTCCGCCTATCCACTCGGTGGCTACGCTGGTCAATCCCAACAATACGCTACTCAACATCATCAACACACCAATGGCCAAGAGACTTATGCGCAGGCTGCTGGCGGTCAGCAGCAACAACCGCAATATGTTGGGAAACAGACACAGCAACAACAGCAGCAGCAACAGCAACAATTCGAGTACCAGGATGAGGGTAAGGAGGAGACGGGTTGTCTTCCCATCCTCATCAATCTCCTCAAGAAATGCTTCTCGTAGTATTTTCTCTCGGATCTGCATTTCATATCATCATTTACAGAGTCAATGTATCATGGGAGGAAGACTGAATGAAAGAGAGCGAGCAAAGGGCATTGTGTCATGTGCACTAGATCTTTGCATTTTCATGTTGACATGGCGGAATGGCGAGATGGCGATTTTTGGTTTTTGTATCTATACCCTTTAGCATGTAGTATACCGGTAGTGATGGATGGGGATATTTATCTCGATATGTAAAATGTTTGTTTGGTATGAATACGTGTGTGCACAGATTTATCGTAAACGAACAGAGTAATATCTATACCGTAGCCACTCAATCTCCCTCTCTGCAGCTACACTCTTGCAGTCTACGTCAACGTCAAGGCGAATAAATACCTAGCACGCAACTCAAGCCGCAAAGCTGCAACCCGCAGGCCGCAAGTCGCAACTCATTCGACACCTCGACCTCTGATGCCGATGCCTAAGCACCATCATACACTCCCATCGCCAGCATCACTTCGCCAGCAAGCAGCACTTAGGTATCTTCGGTATCTTCGTAGGGAATGGAGATCAGTCGGATAATAGCGAGGTCTCGGCATTGCCTTCAACAATATCAATCTGCCTTTATCGATCTTTTGTCGACATTCTACCCTTGTCGATTTTTTCTCGCAGTACTCTCGAGATTCAGGCGAGTGATGGCTTGGGCTATAGAGGCTTGAGGATTGTAGGTAGGTAGGCGTTTGAGGGGCATTTGATGGACACGGAGTGATTTACTGGTACGTACCTAGGCGCGCATGTTTGGATTACCCGTTTAGGGTAAAAGATCAGTGATATGAAAGAGCGGAGACTAATGGGAGAAAAGAGCTGGGGAAAAGCGAAGAGAAGAGTACAGGAGAGAAGAGTAGGGGAGAGAAGAATAAAGAAGAGAAGAGAAGAGGAAATGTAATTAAAGGGAACATATATTGTATAGCAGAATTACTTGGCAGAATATAGGAAAGGTAGCTTAGGAAGGTAGATTCGTGTTAAGCTAAGATGCAAGATGAAGGGCCTATCTGCGAAAAGCTGGGTGTTATTGTTGGTAAGGAGGACGAATGAATGAAAGAAAGGCTGCTACGTATACAGTAGACGATACGAGTAGAAGGAAGAAAAAGATGGAATGCTGCCGTGTACATGTTGTACGCTTGTACTCGCAGAGTAACGAGAATTAGGGGAATCGCATAGATGATGAAGATGGAAAACCATATCCGATGAGGACTGGATAAGCATTTTTTCTATCTCGGCAGGCGTCGAATGCCGTTCATGTGGCTTGCGGGCTTTTTGAATTGTTTGAGTGGAAGTTCCTTGCCGGAGCAATCGTTCAGGACATGTTTAGCCGAAAAGTGCAAGAGGAAGGTGTGAGGAGAAAGACCGGTGATAGTTCGTGGTTTCACTTTCCGAACCACAAGAGCGCCACATTTTGTGTGCCGACCTTATAGATGAAAATCGGTATACAAAGGCGTGGCTGCAACGCGTTCTTGAAAGTTTTACTTCTAGCAGGGGGGAGGATATTAGGGTTCATCTGATGAGATGTCTCTCGTCATTGTCTTTGAAGGCCGAAGCTTGACTAGAATGTCTACCGCCGTCTGTGTTTCGTAATTACTTTTAGCAAGCGGAGTCGAATATGGAGGTGGGGCCGGGGGAGTAGTAATGAATGCCTGTTTCACTGCTTTGCCGTCCCCGTGGGCATGAGACCATTGAGATCGGTGGCTGGAGGATGAAGCCAGGATCTTGATCAGGGCACGATGCCGTGCACCAAAGATGGAAGGCCATGAATGACATGGCAACATGTCGGTAGCCGCGTCAGCCAGCAGGGACAATGTGATAATATTCCAGGCATGGCTAGTGCAAAGGATCACAAAAAGAATTATGCCTATGTGAAGTGCGATGGGAATCCTGCGGAAGGGGGTTTCTTTTCGTCACAGACTACTGCTCGAGTATTGTACAAGTGGTGCTGGAGCTGTATCCTGTGCTTTGTGTCTGTGGCGACAATCACGCATAGCGGAGACACGACCGACGGAACCCTGTTGCTGGTCACGTTCATGCTCCATCTGCCCTGCCGGCTTTGTATTGTACTGCGCGTAAGTGCTCTGGAAACTCTTGCCAGGGCGATCCAGGTCGTCTCACTACGCTCGTGGCCTCCGCGTGGGTGCTCCGCAAAGACCACTCAATAGTGCAATCCATGGGCAACCCATGGGGGGGCCATTGGGGATCTGGGACACCCCAGTGCCCCAGGTGATACGATACTAGAACCGCAGAGAGGTTTGTGCTGCTCGCGTGCTCTATCCTGGACATCGTCGACGTTGCGCGCCGACAAAGCACTCAAACACCTACTAACCTTAATATACAAAAACAAGCACCAAGAGTCAGAATAAGCACAAGCTAGAAGCCATTACTGATGATCTAGCCGTAAGCTGATAGGCTAGATCTCAGAATCTGCTCGCATGAGGAGGTCGGGCCGATGTCATCGAACATCATCGGATCGGCTGTGCCACCCATACGTCAATGCGGCATCAACAAATGGTAATTGAATTTCTCTTGGATGTATTTTTGCAGACTTGAGATATACTCGGTCGGAGAAGTGGTATATTACAAGACCTCCGGCCTGCACTGCCGAGCTGGGCTGTGTGACCTCCGCATGTTGATGCTGATCATGAGCCTGGACCTCACATCACATTTTGCAAGATCTGATTCTGATGGATCTGACTCGCGAAAGGCCACCACCACTGATCTGGTACAGTACAGCTTGCACCGATGATAGAATCAGTAATCATTCCGAGTTTGCATGGGGCCTGAAATTTCGTGTTACAAAAACATACACTAATAACCTTTGACGAGATACATCCATACCAGTGAAATGTTTCAAAGAAGATCTTTGGAGATACAAGCTTCGCCGGGCCAGATTCGCACATTGACCATCCCAGGCAAAGAAATTCGCAGTCTGGAACGCAACGGTGTTTCTATACGAGGGCTAAATCGGTTGACCCACTTAGGAACTCCATTTATAACGCAGAAAAGGTACCGCGGAGGGCATAGTTTGTGTTCGTCTCATATTGCTAAACTTCTATGACGATTTAGGTGTCGTAGTTCAGGCCGGATCGTGACTACTGGACCTTGACATTGTAAGTTTTGGAATTTTGTTAGAGTGGCTAGACAGTGGAGTCACGATCACCGCGATCGCTCTCCACAGGTGGGTATCTTGTCCGGAATTATATATACTATGGCCGCTCCCATCCTGCCCCTTGGGACACCCACATTCCAAACCATCATCTCCCCTCAACTACTGTCAAAATGGCAGGCGGAGGTGCACCACTCACCACAGCTCAGGGCGTTAACTACATTGAGGCCCCAATCACTTTCAAGGCTATCTTGATCTGTGTCTTTGCCTCCTTTGGTGGTATCTTCTTCGGTTACGATTCGGGATACATCAACGGTGTTCTCTCGGAGAGTAACTTCATCGAAGTTGTGCAAGGTCCAGGCTCTACTGTTCTCTCATCCTCTCATGACTCTCTCATCGTCTCTATTCTGTCCGCTGGTACCTTCTTTGGCGCTCTTATTGCTGGAGATGTTGCTGAAATCATCGGTCGTCGCCCAACTGTTATTACTGGCTGCTTCATCTACATCCTTGGTGTCATCATCCAAATGTGCACCGGCCTTGGTGGTGATGGTAGCACCGGTCTTGGATTAATTGTCGCTGGACGTATCGTTGCCGGTCTTGGTGTCGGTTTTGAGTCTGCCATTGTCATTCTTTACATGTCCGAGATTGTAAGCTTTGTTTATTACTCACAATATCATCGTCGACCCTTTGACTAATCCTATGCTTAGTGCCCAAGGAAACTTCGTGGAGCTCTTGTCGCAGGTTACCAATTCTGTGTCACTCTCGGTCTTTTGATTGCTTCTTGCGTCGACTATGCAGTCAAGGACCGCAGCGACTCCGGTGATTACCGTATCCCTATTGGCATTCAGTTCGCCTGGGGTCTTATCCTCGGCATCGGATTGTTCTTCCTTCCTGAATCTCCTCGTTTCTTTGTCAAGAGAGGTAAGCTCGAAGAGGCTCGTTCCGCACTTGGAAGACTTCGTAGTCAACCTGGTGATTCTGAGTACGTCGAGGCCGAGCTCGCTGAGATTATCGCCAACGAGGAATATGAGCGTGCTGTCATTCCCTCCACTGGATGGTTCAACTCCTGGGCCAACTGCTTCAAGGGCTCTCTCTGGAACCAAAAGTCTTCTCTCCGTCGTACTATCCTCGGTACCTCTCTTCAAATGATGCAGCAGTGGACCGGTGTCAACTTCGTCTTCTACTACTCGACCACTTTCCTCGAGTCGACCGGAGCCATCAGCAACACCTTCTTGATCTCTTTGATCTTCACTCTCGTCAACGTCTGCTCCACCCCCGTTTCCTTCTACACGATTGAAAGGTTCGGCCGCCGCGCCCTGCTCATCTACGGCGCTCTCGGCATGTTGATCTGCGAGTTCATCGTCGCCATCGTCGGAGTCACCGTCGGCTTCAACCACACACACCCCAACCCCGCCGACCCCACCAGCACCCTCGCCAACAACATCTCCGCCGTCAACGCCCAAATCGCCTTCATCGCCATCTACATCTTCTTCTTCGCCTCGACCTGGGGTCCCGGCGCCTGGGTGCTAATCGGCGAGATCTTCCCCCTCCCCATCCGCTCCCGCGGCGTCGCCCTCTCCACCGCCTCCAACTGGCTCTGGAACACCATCATCGCGGTCATAACCCCCTACATGGTCGGTGCCCAATACGGCAACCTCAAGTCCTCGGTCTTTTTTGTTTGGGGCGGCCTCTGCACCTGCTGCTTTGTTTATGCTTACTTCCTCGTCCCTGAGACCAAGGGCCTCTCGCTCGAACAGGTCGATAAGATGCTCGAGGAGACTACGCCTCGCACTTCGGCTGGGTGGAGACCTTCTACTACTTTCGCGCAGGAGATGGGGTCTGCTAATGGTGGTAAGCTTGATGTCGAACTCATTCAAGATGTTGAGCGTAAGGGATCGATTTACTAGATTTAAAGAGGAAGGCTTCGCATACGACATGCTTTTCATGTCTGATTATAAAGAGAAAGCAACGGCTATAAAAAGAAAGCAAGCAAAACGGGAAACAAAACAGAAGTAGTAAAAACTCGTTACAACCTGAGCAAAAAGCTCAGGCTCAGGTCTTTCTGTATACCTACCTACCTAGTTATATCAGCCACAGCAAATAAAAATCTGCTATTTTCACATCACCAGATCAGTACCTTATTCTTGCTTAACCGTTTTGTTCATCTTGTCTGGCTTCATTCGTGGTATACGTACCACATGCACATGCACATCTCATACCATACCCCTCCCTCCTTCCGACATGAAAAAGCATCTATCGGACCAGTAGCGGAGATGTCAAGTAGCGGAAATGTCAATGAAAAACTGAATACATCCCCAGCCACGAGTACCTTTCCACCCAGCATTTCGGTGTGCAGTGCACTATACTCCAGTCCCACTAAGACAGAATACTCGATATTCGATATTAGACTCGTATGCGTCATTATCTATCACTGCGAAATGAGGGAGGGGTTTGGAGTGATGTGCGAGATGTGGGATATACAGGTGGCATTTGGGATAAAAGGTGGCATGTAGGATAATAGGTGATATTAGGATAAACAGGTGATATTTAGGATAAAGAGTGACATTTGCAGGATAACAGATTTCGTCTATTTGAAGTAGCGAGAGAGATAACTAAAGTAATGAGAGAGGTAAGTAAAATAGTGAAGGAGATAAGTGAAGTAGTAAGTGAGAGAGAGAAGAGATATACGCTATGCTACTTTACGCATTTGTCTGTTCATAGGAACTGATATTAAAATAGAGAATAAGGACAGACGGACGGCTTATTCGCCAGATGACTTGTTCGACAGATGGCTTCTTCGACAGATGGCTTCTAATGTCTTTTCTGTATAGTGATTAGTAAGTATCTCACTGCATCGTGATAAAGCACTTGTTACTGGAATAGAAAGAGAGAGAAGGAGAAGGATCGAGGTAAAGAGAGAAGAGGTAAAGAGAAAAGAGGTGAGGAGACAAGAAATGAGGAGAGCAGAGGATATACAACCCAATACCCAAGGAAAGGTCAAGTCGAGATACAGTAGAGAGGCTCATGCCCAGCTGCGACAGACAGACAGGAGATGCTGTGGTTGGCCAAGGTACCTAGAGTTCGAGGCACAAATCGGGTAGATTATACGGGTAGAGGACACTCTATTCCAGAACCGAGTAATTCGAGGCGCCTTGCCTCACCTCACCTCATTTTGCTAAAGACTGTCTCTGTTGGATATATAGCTGCGAGCTGCGATGAGATGATCATGTATACAACTGAGCAATCAGCAAAACTCTTTCGCATTACTTGAATCTGATGGTGTGAATGATATGTATATATTGCCAAGGGACAGAAACAGAAGCATAGACAGAACGGGAAAGAAAGAATTGAAGAAAAGGAAGAAGGGGGGTATCTTTCGCGAGGAAAAACGCCACAAGTCGCACGCAAATTAAATCAGAGAAAAAGCAGCATTGATCAGGTTCTCATCGACCATTCTCAATCTGCAAGAAGCCGCCATCTCGCGCCCACACTAGCAAGAAAAGGATGGACCAAAAAGGGAAAGCTACTTTTTCCTTCCTTTGCCCTTTTTTTTCTGCTGCTCTGGCACACTGACCGATCCCATTTCGACCTCCTCTCCCTGGGCCTGCAACTCCTTGACCTTTTCCTGGCTGGAAATGAAGATGGTCAAGTCGCGGTTCATGTCTTCCAAGTCGGCCTTTTCGGCCTTTAATGCTGCGACTTCATCGGCGGCAGTCTTGGCTTTGTCTTCGGCGACATGGATACGTTTGAGCAAGCCCTCATTGAGCATCTTCTCTTCTCGCCATCTGTCGCCCATTTCGCGGGCCACTTTCTCGAATTTGTCGGCGCGGAGAGTCGACTTTTCGAGTGCCTTTTCAAGGCGTTGGACGCTGTCGAGCATGGTCTTGTTTTCACCTTTCAAGCCGGCTATGTCTTCGCTAGCTTTGGCGGCGGCGAGCGAGGCCTTTACAGCAGAGGCAGATGCAGAAGATGCTTTGTCGACGGCGCGCTCAAGCTGTTCTTCATAATATCTTCTCTGACCCTCGAGCTGCGAGGTGAGGAGAAAAGTGTATTCGTTTGCCATGGCCTCCATTTTCTCACGGGGAACCATGTCTTCGCCTTGGCGGAGCTCTTCCTTGAAAGCGGCGTTTGGATGTCTCGAGGTGGAAATGGTGGTATGAGCGGATGTTGACGAGGGCGGGAGCTCGGGCTTGTTCTGAATCAGACGATGAACGTAGCCATCTCCCGCATAATCCCAGACGTGCTGGGTGTTAATGTCCATAGCATAGCAGTGGCTCGTATCCTCGTAATGGGCATAAGCGTGGGCGTCATCATATCTGCCACAGCCAGTGTTTCCGCAGACCAAACAAATCCAAAGGTTGTTGGTGGTGCTACACACGGAGCAGATTGGTTCAACGGGAGCGTTGCCATCATATTCGGAGGGACGTGGGTAGGGAAAGGTAAAGGAAGGCGATTGTGTATAACGGCAGACGGGACAGCCGGATCCGCGCCATTTCTCCAGACAGGCGCAGTGGAAGACGTGCTGACAAAGGATAGTCAGCAGACCGGTCGTTTCATCCATGCGCTCGAGGCAGACGGGACAGGTTGGGAGCTCGATGAGTGAAGGAGTTGGTGGTGCACGTGGTTTGGCCGTCAAGGAATTGGGCGTGTGAGACTTCTTTCGCTGAGTGGCTGATAGTGTGAAGGGGTCGTTTGTGTTTTGGGGAAAGGCCTCAGGATCGGAGATGGTGTCGTCTGTCGGGGTGAGAAAGTCGACCGACTTGATAAAGACGACATGGCAGTTTTCTGGCTCCATGGCAGAAAAGAGTCTCCCGTTCCACAGCCTCTGCCATTCCCTTGCCTTTTTTGCACTCCGGAATTTCATCAAGACCATGTACTTGTTCGCCCTTCCCGTCCTGATCAAGCGAAAGTGACTGACGTCGTCCCTTGTCTGATCGCCCACGAAGCCCAAAAGATCACTGGGCATCATCCAAGAAGGTACAGCAAGGATACACAGTGTAGTGCAATCTTCGACATTGAAGTCGCTCTTCTCTTGCTCGCCGACATGCTTGTTGGTATAGCCATCGGCGTCCAAAGCAGCCGTCTCTTCCGTGTCTCGATAAAGGTGTACTACACCCCATCCCACATCTGTAGTCTTGGGCTCAGAAGGCAGATAGACAGCCTTGGTATGCAGGCCGTTGTTAGAGGTCTTGGTATCCTTGGTCATGGCCTTGTTCGCGCCTTGATTGCCTGTTGTGCTTGTCAAGACCATGTCTATACTTTCGACGCTGACTGGTCCAAATCTCCAGTCTCGGCCGGCGAGCTCAGACGATGGTGCAGCTGGTGAGAGACGAGGTGACGCGCTGTCCTTTTTCAATGCGACGTTCCTTTCTGGCAGGAGCAGCGCATCGCCGTGCGTTTCTTGTCGTCCTGCTGATGAGTCTGGTCGACTGCGTGGTGTGCCAATCTCTGACGTCGACGAATAAGACTGAGCTCGACTGTGTTTGGACTGAAAAATGTACGATTCCCACTTGCTGGTCTTGTGGGCGGGGAGTTGTGTCCTGAAGATGTCTGAGTCGCTTGATGGTAAGAAGACGTGCTTTGGCGGGGTTGATGTTCCTTTGACAGCCGTCCCGGAAGTTGACTTGGAAACCGAAGACGAAGACGAAGACTTGGGAGGAGACGCGTACAGCTCGAGCTTAAGGTGGAAGAAATATGATGGCATCACGATTGGAGATGGTCCGACTACGCTGCTGACCTACATCCACCTTGTCCATAATATCGTAAAGTTAAATCAAGAAGACCAGACTTTGCCGAGGATGAATAGTGATAAACAGGTGCCACCGATTGTCACGTGCGTTACCCATCTCCATTGTGCATCATAACATTCATGACTCACAGACACCTTTGAAACATGACATGGCATAGCACAAGTCAAGGTGGAAACAACTGCCTGTATGTCGTCAGGCAAACGAGGTGGCACATACCTTACAATTCGCCACGTGTATCGCACTGATTGTTACACAGATCGGCAGGCACAACATGCAGATAACGAGTAACCAAGATCATGAGAGAGAAGGGATACCATTGTTTCATTTCAGCATCATCAACTGCTCATGAAGAAGTGTGTTTGATTGTTGTTGGCCACATCTAGTGCAGCGCAGAATGGTCGCTCATTGACGCCATCGTGGTTAAAAGTACTAAGTAGAATAGCAGTCCTGAGTTGTCCCATCCCAGGCTCATTGGAACGCCTATAACCCATCGTGAAGATAAAACCATAACCATCGATCCTCCAATTTACTGACCACCACGAAGTCTGAGCACCAGGTGGAGAGTCGACTCCTTCTGGATGTTGTAGTCAGACAGCGTGCGACCGTCTTCCAGTTGCTTGCCTGCGAAGATCAAGCGCTGTTGGTCTGGGGGAATGCCCTCCTTGTCTTGGATCTTTGACTTTACGTTGTCGATCGTGTCTGATGATTCGACTTCGAGTGTGATGGTCTTGCCCGTGAGTGTCTTGACGAAGATTTGCATACCACCACGAAGGCGGAGGACGAGGTGGAGGGTGGACTCCTTTTGGATGTTGTAGTCGGAGAGGGTGCGGCCATCCTCAAGCTGCTTGCCGGCAAAGATCAAGCGCTGTTGGTCTGGTGGGATACCCTCCTTGTCCTGAATCTTCGACTTGACATTGTCGATCGTGTCCGAAGACTCAACCTCAAGGGTGATGGTCTTGCCAGTGAGAGTCTTGACGAAGATCTGCATACCACCACGAAGACGGAGGACGAGGTGAAGGGTGCTCTCCTTCTGAATGTTGTAGTCACTCAAGGTGCGACCGTCCTCGAGCTGCTTTCCGGCGAAGATGAGACGCTGTTGGTCTGGAGGAATGCCCTCCTTGTCTTGGATCTTGCTCTTGACGTTGTCGATAGTGTCCGAGGACTCAACCTCGAGTGTGATGGTCTTGCCGGTGACTGAAGGTCATGTTAGAATCACGTTGCGCTGAGTGGCGGTAGAGCGGGGTAATCGACTTACGGGTCTTGACGAAGATCTGCATCTTGAATGTGGATGTGTTTGTTGTCTGAGTGTGTGTGGTAGTGTAGACGCTTAGGTGTAAAGCGGATGTGATGGTGTGGATGGATGTAAGTGGGAGAAATGGAAGCGGAAGAAGAAGAGTGGCCTTATGTACGAGCGTCGGGGGGTGAATGTGAGTGGCTGAGCTTATGTCAACTGCAGGCACGCTATCGGGCGGTGTTGTAGGCAGGGCAGCGGCGAACTGACCGGCCAATGACGGAATCTTCAGGAACGTTCCTCCACTTATTCACCCCCAATCAGTGATAAAACACTAAGCAGTAAAATCTCTATCTACGCCTCACTCTTAATTTTTTCCATCATTGTCCTTGCTTGTCACCATCATGCTCAGTGGCAATCACATCTCTTGCCCGCCTTAACCGTGCTGTTCTTATCTCCATCCCCCGGTGTCAAGTGGGTCCGTTTGGGGTTCGTGGCGTCATCCCGTGACCATTAGGGTACTCTTCTATTGTCTCACCACCGCTCGCAGAGAAAGCCAATGCCCGCTTGCAGAACGTGATTCTTCGCAATCTCAATTCACCGCACTTTGCTGTCGGTCCGACCATAACAAATAATGAGCAATACCATCACCTAAGCTATGCTTGGACGTGATTTGAGTCAAGTCTCATCTCTCATAACATGCTGTACTCGTACTCTCTGATTCATCCGCCCAAGCTGCCAACCCCTTCAATTGTGATGTAATGCCCAGTTCCGGAGTCGCATTCCAATCACCATCCCAACAAACTCCCTTTCAACGGAGTTGAACTGTCCCATCTCAAACCAATTGCTCCAGAGCGCGCCGACGCTGTTTGTCCACAAATCCATCTCCCCTGAGGAAACATGCCAAGACTAGCAGTCCAGCTGACTATGCCATGGCCTGGCCTAGCCATTACGCCCGCAACGGCTTCCGTCCCCAAACTACCGGCATAGGGTAATATGCGTGTATCTTCCTATCCTTGATGTCGTTGGCCACTTTTGCGACGAATATGTCGATCTCTTGCTTTTCCCAGCCCAAGCCTCGAGTGAGCAGCTGCAGACAGAAGCCCTCGAGCCCCTCAGTGATGTTGATCATGTTCCAATGGCCGAGCTCCTTCATGTATTTGTCCCGAGGCCACGGGTTCGACGGCCACATGAAGGGCTTTTCTTCAATGTCGATGAATCCAGCGGCTTCCATCCATCCTCGATACTTGTAGGATACTTCGGAGCCCATTGGCCTACCAAGCTTGCGAGCTGCTTCACACATCAACTCGCCCCATCTTTGAAGTGACGTACCCTCCAGACTACCATCACTACTCTTTAGCGGGAGGCCATAATCCTGGAACTCGAGATAACCTCCTGGCTCTAGGTTGCTGCGACGCTCGTCAGCTTTAGCTCTTGGTCCGCATAAGAGGTGCGTCTTGTACTCGTAGGCTTGCTGTATGAATCTCTCTACATCCGCGAAACATCCTGCCATTAGTCGACAATGGACGTAGTCGAATTTGTGATCGTATATCCACTCATCCTCGGCGTCGTCGACAACAAACTTGAGATTTGGTGGCACGCTTCTGAGTTTTAGCGGAAAGTGGTGGTACATCAAAACTTCGGCACATACAAAGCCGGCTGACCCGGACTGAGATCAATCCCAGTCACTTGACACTTTGGGTACAAGTCCGCTATGAGAGGAATGGCTTCAGCGATGGGAAAGAGACTGCTATGAGGTGACATCGCTCACCAAAGTCCATGGCCCATATACCGGTACCGGCACCAACATCGAGTGCATATTGCGGGTCATGCAGGGGCGCGAAATGTAGCCTCCTGTACGTCAGGTTCAAGATGTGATTCTGAAGATCTGTCAAGGAACCAGCGTGAGATTTGCAAAGTGGTCACAGGATCTACAAGGACTCACCAAGTCGATCTGATTCTCGCTATTGAGATACGCAGCCTGTCAGCATTGTATTCTCGCAAGAATCTGAGGCTTTTACTGCATTTGGGAAAACCAACCTCATCGTTTGGAAAGACGTATTGACCATCTTTGTATGCTAGTTGACCTGTCAGAAAGAAGACAAGGCCACGCGTTTCGAGTTGACGAACCATGATACGTGCGTCCGAATTCTTGTCGATAGTTGTATATGGATTCACTCAGGGATGTCGTGCAGCTCTGACTGCATTTGTTTAGTTGCATGGTCATCTCAATACAGTCTTGTTAGCCTCACGTGTCGTCTCCGAGTGCAGAGTCGCCATCGCTCTGGTCCTGAACGTCAATAGGTCAGAATTGATAGCACGATAGGCGTCGGGGCGTAACGCCTTTCAATGGAGAAGGCCGAATATAGCTTACTTCAGCCTCCAGGCTTTGTTCTCTAGCATGATCGATAGAGGTTTCGTCAAATGATGACTCGTTTCCATTAGGGGTAGCCATCTGGTCCACACCCACGTGGTACCAATTGGTTTGCTGTATATTTCGAACCGGCAAAGTTGCCGCGCGCAATGCAAGAGGCTGACAAGCGATGCGGGCAATACGCTTATTTACCGTTCTCCACCAAGCATCTGCAAGACTCGTGAGGGGTTAGGGCGAGCAGAGATTATAAAGATTCGAAACGAGAAAATGAGGTTATGCGGGCTCAAATTGCATGCAAGGGAGCACTCTCGAGGTACTTAAAAAACTTAAGGATAGAATCATCAGCCCAGGTCAGAATGCCGGTCCGTCTGTTAGGCCCTTGGTCCCGCGTAGTCGCGAAAGCATAGATCATGCACTAGTTCCTTGAAGCCTGAGATGGGAAGGAGAGGCAATGAAAGCGACAGGTACATCTCTCGTACGATTGCCGTTATTATTCAGAAGCCGCCGCAGCGTTGTGTACGCATGCCACCTCGTAAAGATCAAGCTAAGGGAACAAGTCTACATGGCCATGCCACTGCCCGAAGCTTGCCCGAAGCTTGCCCGCCGTTGTACAGCTGTCATGACCCACACCGAAGGAACATCTTTAATAATACATCTTCTCACAAGCGCACACACGCAGTGATGCACATCACAGCGGCCGTGCGCTCGTGAGCCATGTGGAACGACGCTTGGGTCAATTTGTGTGAAACTTGCAAGGAAGTGAGCGCTCTGATTCTCAAAGTGCATGACTAGTGCCTACTTCGCGCTTAATAGTACCTTAGCGGAAGCTTTGGGGTGATTTTAGAAGGCTCAACAGCCACGGCCTCGTGGCATTCATTGTACCTGAGATCACCCAATGGCGACTCGGATAACGCTGTTCCGTATTATTTCCCGCTATAAGAGGGTGGAAGTTGAAGCCTTGGTCGGGCGACGAGCGATCACTCGCAATTGCACTTTCAGCTTTCCTTGTAAGACAATACGTATCGACGCTATCACCCGTCACATTGGTCGCTATCATCGAGCCTCGCCGGATTTTTCCTCTCTTGATAGCGGTGTCCATCCCAGGGGAGTGGTTCCAATAGAAGTTCACCCATGCAGCGTTCCTGGAAAAAATTGCCTCACCTGCTTGTACCACGACGAAGCGCTAACAATCTCGCCCGACAATGCTTTCATTGGCGATGATCCTAGCCGCTGGTGTAGCGCTGCTGTTGTACCTCATCGCTCTCACTTTCCAGCAATACCATGCTCTGAAAGGCTTCAATGGACCTCGTATAGCTGCTTTCACCAGACTATGGCTTCTAAGAGCGAACAGCTCTGGTGAAATGAACAAAGCCTTCACTCACATCAATGATCAATATGGTGAGCAATCGCGCGGGACAGTCCCTCGCACGCTGCGAGTCATGAGCACGCTATCGATTTTGGTCAAGATGTTCTGCGACGAGGATTATACCAGACTAGCATATTGACTCTGGTCAACGTCGCTTACGGATATGATGATCTTACAGTGCTGATATCTCTTCAGGCCCAACTGCTCGCGTTGCTCCGAACATGCTCCTCACAAAAGATCCTGAGCTTGTTAAGCGAATGAATGCTGTCCGTAGTCCTTTCGTCCGCAGTATATGGTACTCAGGCCTACGTCTACACCCCACTCGCGACAACATCACGTCCATCATCGATGAGTCTCTTCATGCGGAGATCCGCAACAAGATGGCTCCAGGCGTAGGTCATGTCCGCACATCTCCGCTGTCTTCGCTGATCAATTCCCCCAACAGTACTCTGGCAAAGAGAACCTCCACATGGAACAAGACATCGACTACCGGCTCTTACAGCTCTTTGACCTTGTCGAGGCTAAATACCTCTCCTCGGACCGAGATTTTCGCCCAATGGACCTTTCTAAAACCATGACTTATTTCACCCTCGATGTCATCTCCAGCGTTGCATTTGGTGAAGCTTTTGGTTTCATCGAGGCAGATGATGATCCTTTTGGCTATATTGACAATCTTCAGGAGTTCTTGCCTGCTGTCATCCTGTTTGGCGCCTACCCAGAACTTCAGCAGATTCTACGACTTCCTTTCATGAAGTTTTTGGCCCCTAAGAACACTGACAAGCGAGGACTCGGCCGCGTCATGGGCTGGGCGAAGGATCGTGTTGGTGAGCGCTTTGGAGAAAAGCCGATCGTCAGGCACGATATGCTGGGCTCGTTTATCAAGCGTGGCTTGACCAAGGAGGAGCTCGAGTCGGAGACATTGACACAAATCACTGCAGGTTCTGACAGTACCGCTACTGCTTTACGCGTAACACTTCATTTCATCACCACTACACCTTCTGTGCAGTCACGTTTACTTGACGAATTCCACTCTGCTGAAGCTGCCGGAAAAGTCTCTAGACCCGTGATCAAGGATGCTGAAGCAAGACAACTGCCTTATCTTCAGGCGTGTATCAAGGAAGGTCTTCGCATGTACCCTCCAGTCACTGGTCTACTAGCAAAGGCCGTACCGCCCGAGGGAGCTTACATTGAAGACAAATTCGTCAAAGGCGGCACACAGGTCGCCTGGAATTCGTGGGGCATCATGCGCGATCAGGAGATATTCGGTACCGACTGCACAATCTTCAGACCGGAAAGATGGCTGGCAAGGGACGGCAGCAATGAGGAAAGGGCCAGAGTCACCCGCATGACTGAGACTGTGGGACTGGTCTTTGGGTACGGGCGGTTTGGGTGTCTCGGTAGAGGCGTCGCGATGCTGGAACTAAACAAAGGCATCATCGAGGTAAGCCGGGCCACGTTTTCTTATGCACATCTAGTGTGACTTTCTTCCCGATCGCTTCGTCGGAACTTAATGGGATTGGATCATCGGTGAAGCAAGTAGGACGAGCAGGGTTGACTAACGTTACACAGACGCTCCTCCGCTTCCAACTTCAGCCCGTCAGCCTTGCGAAGCCGTTCACCGAGCGCTGCGTCGGGTTCTTTTTGCATACCGACATGATGTTCAGAGTGACCAGGCGCCAGGAGAGTGAGTGGAAGGGAGAGGCTGAGAAGCACATTTACTACGGCGAGGCAGAGGCTTTGCCTGGTGCACCGACGGAGTAGATGATCGGCAATAATATCCTCGTGCTACTTTAATAATGATCTAGAGGTATGCCCCCTCTTTGGAGGGGAGAGCCATACGATACCCTACAGCGTGGGTGGTCTGTTTAGGGGTTCTTCAAAATACACATGGAATACGGAATGTTTCGAGCGTCGGATTAGGTGGCTTTGACGAATGTCTGCTTCCAGGCCTCAATAACCTTGCGGTCTTCACAGCACAATGAATCTGATACCAGTCATCTCTTTGATCCCTCTTCAATTCTTTGACAGCAATGTATGCATAAGATGCAGCCATCTGCCATACTCAAACCGCTCATGCTTTGCATACCCACATATCACACATTGCCCAGAACACAACCCAGACAATCAAACTCAACCTAAGTGAACATCACAATCACAATCACCGACCACCAATCCACCCACTCAACCAACCATCCAAGCACAAAATGAATCCCACCCTCACCCTCGCAACCACCCTAACCCTCCTCCTAACCCTCGTCCCCACCATCCACGCCGACCACGAATCCACCTGCAAAAACAGCCACAAAACCCACTACAGCATGATCAACTCCTTCTGCAGCAACGGCATCGTCTCCCCCTCCGACCACGCCAACACCGGTCTCCACAACGGCGGCAGTTTCATAGCTGTCAGGAACGGTGCTGTCGAGGCGAATGGTCAGAGAGGCCCTGCCTGCAATCCTCCGCAGTGGATACCCCAGTATTGGTGTAGACAGCAGTTTTATACGTTGTGTGCGGGGAATTATTGGGGGGGCGCTAGTGCGAATTTTGGGAATAATGGGTGTCAGAATTTTTGGTTGGAGTAGATTGGGTACTGGAATTTGAGGTTGCTGGGGTGCTGGGTGTATTAGATATAACTAAATTACCCAATGAGTGCTCTCTTAAACAATCTATAGTCCATTTCCTTTCGCCCAGTGCAAAAGAATAAGGTACCGTTCGGACTGGGGTTCAACGCAGATCAAACCAAGCCCTTCGAGTTGGGCAGCTCAGGTAGTTGAAATCAATGATTATCTCAACTGGACAAAAAGAGGAAGTAATCAAGAAATCAAAAGGCAATATGGATGGACTTGTTGGGGATCGAACCCAAGACCTTCAGCATGCAAAGCAGACGCGCTACCACTGCGCTACAAGCCCTATCACGTGATGAAGGACATTTGTATAAATTACATATATTCCTTTCCCAAAATCTCTGTACAAGCAAGGAATCGAGGCCTGATGTCTCAATCTTCCTACGTCGTGCTCCCTTCACATTCAAAAGGGAAACCGACATCGATATTTTTTTTATCGATATTTATCATTTTATTGACAGTTTCATCTACAAGCCGACTCGACGAGTCGGACTATCCAACTCCTGTCAATTTTAGTCAAGGGAAAGGGTGCCGCCTAACTGTCCTAGTGACGCTGTTGCTATAGTCATATTAGCGTCGTTCCTAAAGGGACAGAGCGCTGCCACAGCAATATAGAGAAGAGCTAGGAATACTAGATAAAGCGGAGGGCTAATTCAGCCTATTCGTTTCTTTAATTTAAGTAATAATGCTATCTTTACAAAAGATATAATGAAATATCTTTTTAAAAAAGTAATGAACGCTTAGAATAATAAAATTAACACTTAGAATAACAAATTCAATAAGCTGTTTAAGCAACTCCAGACTTAGAACAAGATTCTCTACTAAGAGAATATTGCCCTAATAGCAATATTTAATATTATTATAAAGAAAAATAAAAAGCTTAAAAAAAAGCTTAATAATATAAATATAAATATTAAAAATATTAATACTAATATTAAAGCTTTAAATACTAAAGTCCAATTTATTAAATCCAATATTAATAAAAGAAAGACAGTTCTCTTAACCTTTAAATAAGCGAGCTTAACATCCTTAGCTAATTTTAATATAGCAGCCTCCTTATTAATCTCTTATGCTTTAGCAGCATTAGGCTTAATTAACCTATTATTATTAGCTATATAGCCTCAATATAGCAATACTATAGTAATAATACTATTTACTTTTTTTTTTTAAAAAACTGCGCTAACTTCTAAGGGTTATAATAAACCTAAGCCGAATAATAGCTAAATAGCGTAAAATAACAAATAACTATAAAGCAATTAGGGATAAAATCTAGGAAGCTATTACAGCCTAATAATTTATAAATAACATTATTATTAAAGAAATCTAATTTAAAATAAGGGATATAAAGATAATTATCCAAAATAGGAAAAACGCAGTATAATTATAAATAAATAAAGTATAAGTCTATTAAGTATTCAAAATAGCTTAAATCCGGGAAGAGGAACTCTTTCTAATTAAGGTTAATAATATATACAAAATAGCAGTTCTAGTACTAGGCACCTATAAAATCAAACTAGAATTAGTAGCTAAATTCAGTATTAAAAACAGGTTTATTAAAGCTATTAAGGCGTTCTAGCTCTCTAAAAAGGAGAAACCTATAAAATCTATAATAATGTATTTTAATATAGCAAAGGACGCTTAGAGAGCGCTTAAGGAACGCATAGTCTAAGTTAATAGTAGCATAGCTATAGTTAGTTAATACTATAAAATCCAATGCCCTTAGAGATACTATAACTGTAATAAATATAGCTATTACTAGGCTAGATATAGCTAACCCTTAAAATATGGAAAATATATAGATAACTATAAAACTAATAACTGCATAGCTATAATACTAAAATGTGCAGTATATAAGGGACTATATACTATAATAGATTCTAAATACGTAGCATATTAAAATAAGATTAATAGAATTTAAAGCAGAAATAAATCCTTTAACTAGCTTATTAAAGCAAAGAAAAAGAACTAGCAAAAAGTTATAAGCCAATATACTAAATAGGAAGTTACTATAAGCAATGTATAATAAGGGACATTTGCTTCCTTTTAGCAAATATAAATAGACAATTCTTAGTTTAGCTTAGCTTTATTAATAACTAGTCTATTAATCAGTTTATAGTAATTATAATTATAAAACTAAATATTACTAATATTAAAAGCAAACTATATATTTTGCAACACTAGTGCTAGGTTATTATAATACTATCTATATATTAAGAAGGACTAACGCATTACGCATTCTAATTAGCATTTTATATTTATAAAGATATTTTATTTATCTAGATCCTTATAATATTATTTAACATAATAGTAAGGGTTATTACTATTTTAATAAAACATATTTTTATAGCGTTAATTTACATTCTAAGCTATAGCTAATATATGCTTTCTAAGCAGAACTTAGAAAAGACAGCCACTACTAGGCTTAATGCCCTAAATAAAGCAATCTAGGAAGTAAAAGCTAAATATAGAGAGAACCTCTATATTATAACTAGAAATAACTTCAATTGCTATAACCTAATATAGAAAGGAATTAACATGCTATAGTTATAATATAAAGAATAAAGCGAACTAGTGCTCTAATAGATATAATAATATAATATTTTCTTAGTTTTATTAAGCAGCATAATCACATTCCTATAAGGACAATTTGGAACTACTATTGACTTTATACTAATGTTAAATTCAATAAAAGACTAGGTTACAGAATGTAGCATCCACTTAACCTAATATAGGTCAGATTATAAAGCTATAACACTTCAAATTAATAAAGCTAAAATAACTGCTTTATAAAAAGCTAAATACAATTTTAGAAAAATAAACTAGAATACAGCTATTAAGGCGCTTAAAGGATAGAAACTATTAATTGTTAATATTAACAATACTATTAAGCTTAATTAGGCAGTTATATAGATTTAGAACATTATAAATCAATATATCTATAATTATAGCTCTATAGTTAAGGAATTACTATATATAAAAGTGTAGTAGGATAACAAACTTATAAAGCTACACAATAAATATATGCAACACTTGAATTAGAGCATTACATTACAATTTATAGAACTAGATAACAAAAAAAGCTGCTATAAAGCTAGGTAAGCTAAATACTAATTTTATAAAAGTATTTATAATAAAAAATGACTATATTAGAATAAATTCCTAATATAGATTGACAATATCTAAAAAGCAGCTTAATACCTTAACCTATAACTATTAGCGTTTAGCAATATCCCTATTATAGTTACTAATATTGAAAGTTAGGAAATAGAGCTTAAATGGATAAAGCTAAAATAAATAAACTACTTTAATGCTTTTTCCTACTAGTTTCTAAAGAATGAAAGGAGAACGCGCTAAACCTTAATGCTAAATATATAGAGAACCTGGATATCTCTGTTAAAAAAGTAATTAGGGTAATAGCTAAAATTAGCTTATATAAAGCATTAAGTATAAATAGTATTCTAAACATTATATAAAAACGTTTATAATTTACTTTAAGTAACTAAGTTACTAATATTTTTAATACATTATATTAATTAAGATATATATTAACTATATAGAAAATAGCACAAATCTTGCTATTATAAAAGCTAGGAAAACTAGATTACCGAATAGTAAAAGCATACTGCTCTATCTCCTTTTTAGCTATTCTAAGCAAATTAATAAAACTTATATTAGTAAGAAGAATATTATACTAGGCTGGGATATTCAATCTCTTTCTAAAAATACAATTTAGCGCTAAGCTAAGATACTTATATAACTAAGCGCTGCTCCTTTTAATAGAGAAAATCTTTAAAGCATAGCAGTAAAAGAAAATCCTTTCCCTTATTAATTTTAATATAAAGGGAGTATATAATAGCGTTTCTTAATAAATGCTTACTAGTCAGCTATACATAGAGGGGATCCCAATTTGCGTAGTAGTATAGGTTAACTCCTTCTGTATAGATTAACTAGTAATAATATTAATTAACAGCATAGAATTAAGTAGAGTCACATTTATAGAATCCGGCCTTTTATAAAAATTAACGCTTGCCCTAATTCTATATATTTTCTTTAACACGTTTCTAATAAAGGAAAAGATTAATAGGAAATAAAGTAATATAGGGTTTATAAATAACTATATTTAATAAGCTATCTTAGAATTAGTAGAAAGAAATATATTAATACTAAACAACAAAGTTGTCTTAAAGGCCTTCTAATAAGCAAAAGACAGTAGCACTATATTTAAAAGCAATAAAATAATTCTTATATATTTTATACAAAATTATAAGAAGATTAGTAATTCTAATTCTCTATTAAGGGTAGGCAACTACATTGTTAAACCTTCTATAAAAGAAAAAATCTTAGGAGTTATCTTTAACGCTAAGCTAAAATTTAAAAACTATTTAGCTAAAGTCAAAATAAAAGGATAGAGAAGCGCTAGTTAACTTAAACGCTTCTTCTATATTAGTCTATAATTAGCAAAATAGCTATATTAAGCTATAATGGCTTTAAAAATAGACTACGTAGCTATAATATAGTATTTTAAGTCTTTTAAAGGAAAGATTAATAACAATATAGCTAAAATCCTTAATTCTATATAAAGAATAGGAGCTTAAGCAGTTATCAAATGCTTCTACATAACCTTAGCTAAAGCGTCTAGTGCTAAAGCTTTGCTTCTCCTTCTATATATTCAGTTGAAACTAAAGATTGGCAAATTTTAAATAGGATTCTATACACTGCTAGAAACTAACTTATTAAAGATACAGCTTAGAAAACTAGTTAAGAAGCTTAGAGCAAAGTTGTTTATTTCTCCCTTTTATAATATAGAAACACAGCTAGGAAAGATAGAAATAGATATAGAAACCATCCTAGTATAGATAGCCCTATTGTAGAGCATAGTAACAGTTACCTATAAACCTAACTATTATAATTCTAATAAGGTATATAAAAACTACTTTAGAATAAAGAATCAGTATCTAAACATCTTTGCTAATAGCTTTATTACTAATAGGTAAATAGGAATTAAAATAAGCGTATACTTTAAAAAGTTAATACTATTGTCTACTCTCTTTTAGTAAATTAAATTAGAAGGAAATATTAATAATACAATAATAAAACTATTTATAATTAAAAAAGCTAGAATTTTAGCTAGAATTCTATTAAAAAGACTCTATAATTATAGAAAGCTAACTTTCTAAATATTTATATAGTTTAATAGCTAAATAGCTATTTATATAGTAAACTATTAGAAAAGCTAAAGTAAAGCTATTATAATATAGAATATTCTTTATATAATTAACTATTATATAGTTCTTAAAAGAAAGTTAGCTATTTAATAAATTCTAAAGAAGTTTATTATTATAAAATACGTTAAATCAAATTAATTAACTAAGTAAGTTATAAACGCTTTTATTATAAAGTAAAAAGTAAATAAAGCAGCTCTAAATAGCGTAAAATAGATTTAAAATACGCTTTAAAATAAAATTTTAGCTAAAAAATAATACTATTTTTAAAAGATATATTATAGCGCTTTATAATAAATTAAACAAAAAGAGGGTTTTATTTTATTATAACTTTATATATAATACGCTTACTTAAACTGCTTTCTAGTAATTATTAAAGTTACAGACTCTAATTTATATAACTATAGTTAAAAAGAGAAAACAGTTTAATACTTTATACTACTCTATTTTAAATATACAATTTAAAAACAAAAGCTAATAGAAACACTAAGCTCTGAATTTAGTAATATATTTAAAATAATTAGAAGATAAAATCTTTATATAATAATAAAATAACTCTATAAAAATAATTTTATAAATTAATAAAAAGTAGATATAAATACTATTTAAGCTACTATTAAATACGCTATAAATACTAAAAAATTAGATTTTGTAAAAAAAATAGAAGAGACTTAAAGAGAATGCTAAATAGAAAAGCTAGGAAAATAAAGTAAAGAAAAGCAAAAGCGAGTTAGAAAGTGAGTTAGAAAATAAGGGGAGAGTGAACCCTAGAGGAGTATAGAAAGGAAAAAATAAAAAAATAAAAAAAATATATATATACTAACTACAGCACTTGCTGTAGATTACCTAGATAGAATAGATATATAAGCATTCTAACAGTTTGAGCTATAGAATGAGATACAGACTCCATAAATATTTATATAAATAGCAAACAAGTAGATAGTAGCCGCTCATGCTTCCTGTAGTAAGCGCATAGCATATGAAAAAATCAATCAATCAATCAATCAATCAATCAATCAATCAAACCAGATCGACCTTCTCAACGCTTGGTGAATCCGTATATCCTAACATCCACACGGGTTAAAAATCTCTCATTCAGCCAAGCCCATTAAATCCACACCGCTTCATGCACCTGCTCAATTAGGGCTCCCGCATACCCTGTCTCCGAACATCCATGTCCATTTCATCGTACATGTTTCATGGTGACTCAAACCGTCCCCTTGATAAACATGGTATATACGAGTCATGTACCGAAATAGCGTATATGCATTACAGGGGCCGCCGCATCCTGAATTATCTACTTGAGCCGCTGTGGTTGAAGTTGATATCTTTTCTTGTTCGCCCGCATCTGGGTAATGCATCCGAATACGCCTGTCGACTGGGAAGGTTAGATTGAGGAGCATAGAGTATGGCGTTACTTTGTGCATGAAGTGAACGTTGTAGAGCCGTAGGATGCTGGATCAGATCTACAAGAGGGGAAAGTAGATGCTTGATCTAGGTATATCAAATCGAACCTTGTCGATTTTATGTCAATGGGAGACATCCTGCTGTTCGTGTTGATGCTTTCTCGATTGTGAGTTATATGGGCGACCGTGGATCCGTCATAATGGTGGAGTACAGGTGATCTTTGCGCTTTGTCTTGATTCTTTGTTGATTATGAGCAACATGATAGGGCGAGGAGGTCCGTCGATACATAACGTAAAGTATAGGACGAGGTTATATGTGCTCGGTCATAGTGGGGTAAGTCTGGGTAAGGTATAGATTGTGAGATAGATAGAGAAGACAGAGAGGTGATATTCGGCCTATATAAAGACAGATTAACACGTATCGTGGATATAAAGGACATATGAGAGGACTCTGTTATGCGCGTAGTCTGCATTACATGCGAGTTGTGTTTAGACAATTTTTTAGCAAAACAACAAGAGATGAAACAAGTTAACAAACACCGATTCTCGACCTTATCCCTTTCGCGATTGACTGAAAATATAGATGGAGAAGATGAAGAAGAAGGAGAAGGAGAAGGGGAAGGGAGTTCTCCGTATATAGACGATTCAAATCACATATCATCCAAGATAGTGCATGTAGCAATATCCGAAACTATATTCGTTTTGTTACTGAGATACCTTCAAACTTCAGGTGAGCTGGAATGCTATCATTACGCTAAGAGCAAGACGACTAATCAAACAACCAGAAAAAGAGACTAGATAATTGAATATCTACGCAGTTAGGTCAAAAGTGCGTTCGAAACCATCTGAACGGATTAATTAGATTGCCTTGGCAATTCAATCTATGCCTCTCGATTTCACTGTTAACCTGATCTGGATATGGTATCTGGAATCGCTCGGATTGCTGGAGTTAGTATAAGGGTAGTATCTAAGGCAAAGGCACGTTTAAAAGAGGTTATAGATATAGTCGCCCTACTAATACTATATACTATAAACTTCGGCGCCGGATAGGTCTAGATCGAATATGTATCTAGCTAGACTTTGGATACTCGGCCTTAGCATACTTAGATACCTGGCCACATAGCAAAATCGTAGAGGTGCTATATGTTAGTGCTTACGAGCATAGATAATGTTGATATAGTGGACGTCAAAACACCTACTAGACAGGTGCACCACAAGCAAAGCGCTGTTAAAATCGAGCTTTGAAATGCTGCTAAAAATTAGCTGTTATACTATATAAAATTCAGAGGCTAATTACACAAGCGATACGAGCAATCCTACTAAATATGCTACTCTGATCCATCTTAGGAATCATTCAATCTGGCAGCTATAACAAGTCATACAAGTGACTGTAGTCAGTAGGCCTAGAATCCATAGGGATTGTTGGTCCCACTGTTTCTACATATCGCTCCTCCCAATCAATCTGCACCTCCTTCTGCTTTTTCATAATGGCGAAATCTATTCCATAATTCCCGCGACGTATATCGCGAAGAAGTTCCGCCTCGCTGTTCTCCACGATCACTTCTTGGGGAACGCTTTTGTCGAAAATACCTCGCATGCCATCATAAACCAACCAGCGACCTTCCTCATCTTTGAAAGGTAAACAACTAGCGGCATATACGTGATCAGAATCTCGGAAAGTGCCCCCACGAGTGGGAACTTTATAAGTCTTCTGAATACCGACAACGACGGGTTTATACGTCACTTGCATGCGTCCTGGGCACCAGACAAGTGGTCCGTCATCCTCTAAGTCCTTCTCCTCCGCCGCGTCAACCAACAAGGTAACTGGTCGTAGAACATGCTCGACCCATTTACCCCTTTTATTCATTGAGGTCCTCCAAAGCAACATATCAGGCAGTCTATCAAGAACAACCCACTGTCGTATCTTTTGGCCCCCACAACCCGAACAAGGCCCAGTGACAGTGATTTCCCTACGATCGATGTACGCTTGTAATCGGTGCTCGGGTGTTGGGTCATCATTCAATGGGTTCAATCCAAGGTATGTCTCATCGCTCACTTCCGAGATGCTGTACTCAGAACAGCCCCGGCATCCGTTATAGCGTGCCCATGTCCAACCAAATTGATGAAAAAGAGCGCCCTCTGATGTTCCCAACGCACAATCGAAAAGGTCATCGAAAGGCATTCCCACTTTCTCAGTGAAGGCTATACGAGTATCTCTGCGAATGATATTCAGTATCGTATTTTTCATCCTGAAAATCGTATGCTGATGAAGATGGCCTAATGGCAGGTGTAGGTATTGCGTTACAGCTTGCGCCAGTGGTGACAGTTTCCCCTGAGCCTCGGGACAGATGGCCGCTGGAAGGTCGTTACGGAGACGTCGAATGTTGCAGACTGTGGAGACCCAAAGAAAGGTATCGAGTACACATGAGTACTTGGACCACTTTGGTCCACTCCAAAACCTCGGATCATGAGTCTTATCTTCTATGTCAGCCCTGTCACCAGGGATTTGAACAGGAATAAGATCGTCCGTCGAATAGTCGGGATATACACTATACTTGTTTCCCTTAACATCAACTGTCAATTTAGGGATTGGGAGAAAGTTGGATATCGAAGCTTTGACTGGTCCCAAATTAAGGTCCCCATATATCTTTTGGACATCATTCTTGAACCGATCTAGGGGGGCAATGGAGGCTGGATCTGGACTGTGACGGAGCTCCGACATAGGCAATAGAGTATCAGAATCATCACCAGTTAGGTCTATGGTACCCGAGGGAGCCGGATTCAGCCGTGAAAATCTACTATTAGAAGTATTCGAGAGAGCTGGATTAGATTGTTGACCGTTACCATCAGATGGTCTCGGGCGTTCCGAACTACGTCTTCGATTATTACTATTAGAGGTATTCGAGCGTCTCGGACTACGTGACCGTGATGATCGTTCTCGACGACCATTAGTAGAAGGATTCAAGCGAGCCGAACTACGTTGTGGACAATTGCTCGCATTGTCTCGCCTACTACTAGCACGATTGTTGCGGTCGCTCATAGTAGAACTAGCTCAGAGCACTGTGTATAGCGTTCAATCTGGTTTTATAAGGAGGATCTCTTTCCTGCTAGAAAGGGAAGTATAGAGGTAGAACGAGAATTATTAGTCCATATAAGTATTTGGTTTGTACTTAGAAAAGGAGAGGAATTGACGTTGTTACTTGGCGGATCAGACTCCTCGAGGCTATATAACTATTCTTTACAACAAAGAGATCTTACCTTACAATTTCTTAATGCGTGTATAGTAGCCGGGAACGGTCGAACTGGTTGCAGAGGCTTTGTTCTTTGACGAGTGGCTACAACTTTCCGCACTGAGTGGTAGACATGTGGGCTTTGATGCGTGGCTCCACTCCAAGTTCAAGGGGCCGGTTCATAGTGCAAGGCGGGTGAGTGCTTCCATACTTTTCGCTCAATGAGTATATGGTCTGCCAGCTTCACGCATACTTAGCCATGGTTGGAGAATGGTCAGCTTCCAGCGGTGGTTCAGCCTTTCCTCCTCATTTGGCAACCAGAGAAAAAGAAACCAGAGAGTGCAAAAAGAAAAGGCGGTCATGGGATTGTCGCATTCTGTATTCATGGTCTATTGAACCATCGGAAGCAATTGGGTACTCCCTATATCTTTGTTGTAGCGCGGCATGGACAGACAGATCGACTCGATAAGATTGAGAATATTTGGGTTTTAGTGTTCAAGTAGCATGCATTGAACAGCGAACCCTATCACAAAGAGTATGCATAATTGTCCTAGGACAAGGTTCCAAGGCTGGCGAGAAGTGTTGCTTCCTTAACGAGATTAACGTTGGAGATACCCTGCGTAATGCGGAGATAGGGCGATGGTACAAGAGTGGTAAGGGTAGAGGTGAAGCGCATCTCTTCAGCTCACATGCGGAAGGGTGCCACTTTGTGTTCTTCCAGGTACATCATTCATGATGCCTGCAACTCGCTCTGGCTAAATGCTGACCAGCTTTACTGGTAAATCGAGCTGTTGCAAGGCAAGATATCGTATTCCCAGCTTCTCGAGAGAATGCAAATGCCTTGGCTGTCTTCTCCTTGTCACTGCCTAGCTAGGTGAACACTTGTCGGGCGTTCTCCCAAGTCGCTTTATCTCACGCTGGATAGGAGCGATGATCTGGAGAGCTCCAGTAGCGGGAGCGTTAGTAAGGCTGTTAGCCCAGACAAGTCCGGCATTATCAGCTTCGCAAAGTCTCGAAGTGCATATACTAAATTAGACTCCATGACTTAGGAATCTCCGTCTTGCAGAAATTCGAGATTTCCTTGGCACGAGAGTACATCCAAAGCACATGGGTACTGAAACTCGCCTGATACTCGAAGATCAACAATAGGAAATCGGAGTGTGACTATGCAGGCGTAACTATGGGTCATGTTGGATACGATCATACATTACAAAACTCGTGCATGGAGGCTATACAAGATGCATATGGGCTAATGTATATTCTCCAAGGTTCATGGTCGAAGACTACTATATGCAAACAAATAGTGGTGCTGTGTTTATGTGATGCATGAAAAATCAGTACTTTAGACCTCTCCGGTCATCCATGAGACGTTTATAAGAATGCTCTTGCTGACGATTCAAAAATCTTTAGTTTCCAGCTCCCCGAGCAGTTGCTTAGATAACTGATAATTGCAAATACAATCTTTGGTCCACGGATGAAAGGCGTGCTCACACCATAGGCTACGACAGTACTTTTCAGGAGTGGCTCGATGGGCCCATCAAGGAAACTCTCATGCAACACCGTACTCTACTATCTGCTAACCTTGGCAGAATGTCTTGAGAAAGTCGACCGAAGTCCAATTGTCTGGGCTTGTCGCAGGCAGAGTAGCATGAGAAAAGCTCATGGATCGAAATTAATACCACGTGAAAGCCAAGCCTGGATCAATGTAGCCAGGAGACCGTGACCGGTAGCTTGTGTCCGGGATCTTGTGCGTTGGTCTTGTGCTTCGAAATACATCTCTGTGACGCCGATCATGATCATGAACCAACATGGGCGCAAATACCCAGCTTGAACCTTGTTAAGCCATATCAATGCATATGTATCCTCTACAGCGTGAACATCAGGCTCAAAATCCATGTCACACATACTGCCAATTGGAATTCTACGGAAGATGATACCACTACGAGACGTGCTCCATGACATGCATACTCCACATTATAGATACAAGTAATGGTCACTTCACTATGCTGGCTGCTGGGATGAACCCTACTTTTCAAAGCAATGTTGGGCTAGCAAACCAGGAGAAGCGAAGGTATGTGCATTGTTTCTGTAGAGCGATTGTCTAATCAAGTCAGGTCCCGCCTCGTAACATACTTGTGTAAATATGTCTTCATCATATCGTAACGTCAATCCTATGGAGCGCCTGATCGAACGCCATGATTTTTCCATGCATATTCGTTAGCGTCGTGAATTGGTATCATTTTCTTGAGCATCATTAGGTCATCTTCCTCTCATCATATCGTGAACCATCAGTGACATCAGGTCTCTGACGGCTGTCTTTGATAACATATTCAAGGAGTCCATCCCGCATCCCTCAAGCACATACAGCATCGCTCATGCTTGATTGTGCAGAGACCTCGACGACAGCGACAAGGTGGGGTATTCTTCTGTCCAAAAGCAACACCGCTGTCCGTACTTCTTGGGCTCTCGCCACCGGATCCATTGCTACTCTCGCTGTAACTGCCATAGCTGTTCCTCTTTTCCCCGGAAGAGTCACTATCATCAGATGTCCTGTTTGGATGATCGACTATCTGTGCACAGCCCCCGCTCTCTCTGGCACTACTTCCAGCATGCACAGCTCTTCCCCCTTTGCGTCCAGCACCAATGGCAACGGGCATGCCCTGAGCACCAGCTTCCAGGCGCTGGCCGGGATACATGCCGTCGTTGACGCTGAAATTGCGGCAGATCATATAAGCACGGGTGGCAGCAGATTCTTGGGCCAGATCTTTGCGCGCGTATGTTACATCCGTGCTGTATTCACGATTATTGACACGCACAACACAAGACCAGTAGCCAGGTTTGGGCTGATAGGCGGAATAGCAGGGATTCGGCCAGGAACGGCGATTGCACAAGCCTGTTGAAATTCAAGTCAGCGATGATGGAGAAAGATCAACAGTCCCATCGGGCAGGCTATAACGTGGCAGATACAATCCCCGGTGCGGTGTCTTGCCACGTGGAGCAACATCATGCCTCGTGGCATTAAGCTTAATTTCTTGCATGGAAATTCCATTCTTACCGCCAAGATACATCTGGTAAAACCCATGTTCTCCTTGAACATCCATGACGATCAATGTTCAACGAGGCCAATAAATTCGTCTTGGGCTCCGCTTCGGGCTTCAACTGCCTAAGAGTGGCTTGGGCTCGACGGTGTCAAGCTAGCGGGCGTCTGTATGCTGCCCTTTATGTTCGAGTTGGGCTTGAATGAAGATGTACCTGGCGTCGCACGACGGAGAAGATGGCTTGAAGACAAATTACGGAAAAGTCTGGGGGTCGACTTATTGATGCCAACGAGACTCGGTTGATATGTTCATAATGCAAGAGCAACTGGAAATAGGCAACGGAAAAGCAGACGCTTAAAAGAGAGTAAAGAACAAAGGAGATCAGTGTGAAGAGTACAGCATGCCGACTCGATGCACCTCGAAATGAAGGACCACTAAAACAAAGGCACGAATTCACTATCGCTGCATCTTCAACGAAGCCTTGGTGCCAACCAACCGATGTGCTGGCGTTACGACCGACCAGAGAAAGTTCATCGAGGATGATCATGATCGTGGCCATTGCTCGAGCTGTTGATGTTGTACGACATGCACCACATGGAGGGCGTGGGTGAAATGCCGATCGCTTTTCCTTGTCGATGCTTGGATATGCACCCGGTACGTGGTCAACTCGAGTGGCGACGCAAGAATGCGGCGGGCATGAGGTGCATGTTGCTCATTGTAATTTGGCTGAACTCGGACCCGAAACGTCTCAAGAGATTGCGAGGTGACAACGGTTGAGATGTGAATGAATGCTACCAGGCATCAGCAACAGGGTAGAATGACGGGTCTTGCGGGAGCTACTGCAATGCACGGCATGTATTGGAAGAAACGATGTCCAGATCTGCGAACGGTACCGAGACCGTGTAGCCGACTCACCGGTTGTTCAAACCGCACGTTCACTATTGGTTCAATATCGCACGAGTTCATGGTTTGTAATGCCCATCTGGAGATGTATAGTATTCATGCCATTCCGACCAGATGATATCTCGCGTCTGAAAGTACATCAACTCGTGTGATTCGTGTGCGACCGCCTCTGAGAGTTAGTTGGGTGACGAGTATCGGGACGCAAGCGTGTGTTGGCAATCACGCTTGACGTAGAATTGCTGCAGAGCAATATCCGCCCAGCGTTTTCGCAATGGTGGGGCAGGCAGATAATAGAATCTGCATAGCTTTCTGTCCAGATTACACCATATGCAAGTATTAATTTCGAATTATGATCAGAGACTATCGATTCTCAGAGACATTGGTTGTCCTCGGAATAGAAGATGCAAATCGAAACACATGCTGAAGATCATCATGCCATGTGCTGTATAATTCTCGACTCCACTCGAGCTGGCATTATTCTGTGGCAGCTCGTGATTCGCTGGGAGGCTCGTGGGCGCATGAAGTGGAGATAAGAGGCTGTAATGCACCTGCTTACGCGCATTCGGCTTCGTGCATTGTAGCGGGGAGACAATGAAACACCTGTATAGCTGATTTCGCACCAGAAGCAGGGGTCAACGCTGTTCGAAAGAACTTTATAGAGCGTGCAACGTCTATGTGCCGAGGTACTGTACCTACCAAGGAAGTCAGAGGGAAAATCCAAGGTGAACCGATTTTCGTGAATGGCGGTGAGAAAGGTACGGAAGGGTTGACATGTTGTCAGTATGGGGACGGCGCGCAATGGTGCGCAGACGGGGCCGAGATCTCAACGGCCAGGCGTGGCTAAAAAGCACCTTCGAAAAGGTGAGCAATTACTTTGTTTTTCTTCTAGACTGTAAGTAAGTGCACAAAAAAAATGAGATGAGGTCTTTCTGAAAAGTTCGATGTACGCAAGAGAGATACGGGTAATAAACACAGCAGAACCACAGTCGCGAGCTTATCATCGACACGGAACGGTTCCGCATAGGCACGATGGAGTATCCGAATCCGGTCTCGGGGAGTGGGGGAGATGGAGGGGAGATGCAACGGACTTCGCTGTGTCATAGCTGACACTTGACTTGAAGACGGCACATAAAACCGCGTCCTCGTCCTTGGAGCGAATTCCTCGTGACTCGTTACACTGCACAGATCCTCCGAAGCCTGGTAACAGATCGTACCAGACACCAAACTCCTTGAAATATCAGACAACCAAAACAATGGCTTCTAAGGTGATCCATCGGGTAACAATGTTCAGGGTTCCGCTACCCGCAAATATTCAGCCGATCTTGGATCAATATGCGAAGCTGCAGCAAGAAGCAAAGAAGGTGTGTTCAGATTGCCGCGGCAATAAATGATATCGAAGCCTTCCCTAAGTTTCACTTTATCGTTCCGCCTGATGCCTGTCTGCTGTGTATCAAGGCGATTGTCCCATTTCCACGTAATTGCAGCCATGGAACCAGTCTGACGGGTCTTCTAGGACGGCAAGCCCTACATTCTCAGATGTGTTGCGAATCGAACATTTGACGATCCTCGAAACCAAGGCTACACGATTTGCGCCCATACGAGTTTTGCAAGTGTGGACGACATGAAGTACTACGATGAGCAATGCGAGGCTCACGCTGCATTAAAGGCGGTTGCAAAGGACAAAATAGATCCTCCGCCGCTTATGATGTTCATTGAGGGACCCGCGGACGCATGAGCGCTGGCTTCGGATAGATCGAATGGAAAGACATGAGGTGCCGCTGGAGGACTTACATCTACGTTTGTAGACGGTCTGGTGGCGAAATTGTGCATCACAAGCGAAGATCTACCCGCACAGTGCCATCGGCTAGTTTCGACAGTTCATCATGTATGCCTTTGTGGCCGTATAGTGACTTTCTGCCTTTACTTGAAAATCGATCGGCGATGTCGTGATCCAGACATCTATCAGCTCCTAAGGTTATATCGGGACCTTCGAGCGAATGTGGCGGTCAGTCGCCTGACACCACGAAGTAGTGATATGGTCAGACAATAGCATGGAGTGCTTGCAACCAGCATTGATTATGACCTGCCGACATAGGAAGGCCTTCTGCTATGAGCTGGGTGAGCAGTCATCTCGTCTGCACTACCAAAGAAAGACGATGTAACGGGACGGCCACAACGCAAAACTGCAAAGAATCGAAGATCGAGCGGTGATGCAAGCAAGACCTGTGCTTGACCCAACTGTCTGCGCCTGGACAAATGGATGCGATGACGAAAATGATCAGCGAGAAAAGAACGAAGAGTACATTGGCACAACTAGGTCTCCCACAGGCACTGGGTATTCGTGTTTTGACTCGGAACATGTCAATGGCCTTCATCGATATCACCATACCATCAGTCTCCATTCAGTCTGCAGAGTAGTCGTGTCATCTGGTGACTACATTCTTTCCGTCATCCTCGATGTAGTTTCGTGTATTTGCCTGAGACATCGGAACGCATGGGTGTGAAAGCGACCCGACATTACGGTCATACCGGTGGTTTTGGCTAGGAAAGAAGTCTAGTGAGCTGTACCGATATCCTATGCTTCAGCTCTAACTGACCCAAGAACAGACGGGATCAACCAATTATGGTTGATAATGTCCTTTTGGCGTGCCTGATGTGTGGATCTGTAAGGGCATCATTTCTTAATGGAGCGCACCGCCATTGAATAACAACACTATTGCCTCGTAAAACCTGGCTCTCCAGCTCCAACTGCTTCACTTTGACCCTTAGTCGCCCGATTTGTTGTCGTCCTTCTCATCTGCTCGCACCATCATCTTCCGAATTCTTCCCAATTGACAGCCTTCAAGGTTGTTCTCGTCTCGATGCTGTTCCCAGAACATGCGACTGTAATGATGAGTGAGGGCATCATGTCCCTTGTCTTCCAGATTACGTCACGCGTCCCAGCTAGGCGCTTCATGTGTCTTGCGTAAACTTTGGGAGCGGCATTCTCGTGTTCCCACATTAGCATACCGGGAGTGACTTGGAGACCGAGTCTAGTCTTAAGTGGAACGATAGGTAGATCTGCACCTTCATTGAGTGCGATGGTGAAAGCACGAGCAAGGTAAGACGAGTGGGTCCAGAGATGGGGACCGGAGGTCCTCCGGGTATTACACTCTATGGCAACGAGGCGATTGTTGAGCTCAATTGGATCGAAGGCAAGCTGTCCGTCAAATCTCCAAGGTGGGTCACCAGGCGCCCAATATAATCGTAGATATCGCCGTGATATTGCTGCTGGAAGAAGACTGAAGTGGAACCGTCGATTGTCTCAAGAATAGGATATAACTCTGTCACCACGACCTTGCCTCGCAGGATAATGCCTCAACTACGGTATTGAGCTCCTTTGATCCATTCTTGCGCTATGTACCAACTTTGTTCACCAATGTCAACTTTCTCCAAGAGCGGCTCGCCAGGCTTGAAGTGATACACTCAGCGGAATGCACGACCAGAGCATGGCTTTAAAGCCATTCCGTCTTTGTACTTCGATCCTGGCAATTTCTTTGGATCGTCCATGTTCTTCAAAGGATGGCATCAGGAGTATCCAGCGCATATCGCTTCAGGAGCATTTGAAACTCCCATTTGTTTTGTTGTGTGAACGGACTAGAAGCTTGAAAGGTGGTGCGAAGAGTCAGTTCAAAATCTCCAGCTCCTTACTGTCTGCGAGATAAAAGATTCCAGTGTTGTAGGCCTGATTTTCTGCATATTGGTAGGAGACCGTAACACGAAATTAGATGATGATCGCAGTCAGAAGCTTGGCTACATGAATTCATACATTTTCACCTGCGGCTTTGCGTTCGACACCTTCGTCAGATTTACAACACTCTGTTATCATGAGGATGTTCATGCTCGTCAGCAGTAACGTTCTTTCACATTGTGTCAAGAAAAGAATCAACAAAGAAGATCAGGTCAGTTCAAACATGATCTGCTTACCAGGTGGTAATCTTGTGCCATGTTCTGCATTCTTGAGGTATGAGAGGCTTGCGAACCCATTCTGCTTTAGTGACACACGACCCACTGTATTCTCTATCTGAGTAGCCAGTGCCAGCAACGAAATATCGCTCGCCTTCCAGAGAAATGGAGCACCCAACAAGGAACCTGTTCTTTTTTTTTTTGATTCAATTGGAGGCGATTCAGCTCAAGACCTTCAGAGTATGTCAACCACCAGGCAACCCTGTCCGTCTACACCTCGCCTCCCAGGTTATTACTGCCGTTTTTCAACAACTATAAAACAGGTCTTAATCATGTGTTTTGTAGCTCATATTTTTATAGTAAAGTCTTTGTTATGTTCAATTTTTCAAAGCGTTCATACTAAACCACGAGAGTGTTTAAGAGGTCACTCAGAAAAGACTCCTGGCCAGCTCATCTAAGCACAACGGCAAGCTCGAATACACCAGAACAGGGTCACACTCCAGTGTACGTTACTTGTATATCTTGTCATAGACGGATCACATCCCTGCAGAGGAAGTCAAATCACGGAGCTCAGCCAATGAAGCGGAAGATACCATCAGACTTCTGGTTCTCGAAGACCAGCTCAATAGGATCGCAGCCAACGACCCATTTCCCACTCTCCAAGTCGGTCACATCAGGCTTTCGGATGCGGTTCTCAGGACGCATGCCCTCGTGCCACTCAGACAACTTGCTATCCTTTAGATTGCCATCCAGACCGCCCCAGCACCACCACGTTGTGCCGACGTAGCCATCTTGAACGCCGAGCTGCCAGTCTTCGCCTACAACATCCTGAGGCGTCAGTACTTGCTCGTACTGGAAAATGCGACTTATTGGCAAGTCTTGTGTCACCTTGACCTCACCCTCGGCCGGGATGGTCAAAAGATGAGCAGACAGACGCTGCTTCAGGTCTGCAGGCCGAGAGACAGCACCGCCATGGCCACGGAGATCGTTTGTCTGGAATTTTCCTAAGTTTATGCGCCGTGCCTGGTTGGTTGCGGAGACCAGATACGCGCTCCCACGAGCTAGAGTATCAATTGTGCTGTCTGATGCTGACTGTGCGAAGACAGTGCCGTTGGTAATTATGGTCAGAGCCTGCCCGGGTTGAGTTGTCGATGCGATACGAAGCGAAATAACAAGCTGAAACTGAGAGGTGTCGCCGATGGAAAGTAGAGTCCCAGAAGGGGATGCAGATACAGCTATAACAGCTTTGCGTCGCTCTGGAGGACATATACGCTTGAGCAGAACCATGATCCTGGCAACTTCTTGATGAACAATATGAGAGAGAACCTACAGAGGCACAGGGCAACGAGGCATTTAGCGATGTAACTTCAGATCAGGTACGAACGGCCAAGGCTCAATTCCAGGATCAGCACAGCTATAGCCGCCAGGAATTGTACGGACTTGGGTTCTCCTTGGCTATCTCTTGGCAATGGGAATACCAATACCAGATGAAGGATGGCTGCCTGCCAATATCGAGCATGGACCCAATCGCTCCAGAACCATATCAGAATGCGGAGAACATTGCGGCGGCCGCGACAGGTACACGGACAAGCGACGAGTGCTAATTGAAATTTGCAGAAAACTTACCAAAAGCTGCGGTTTCACTGAGATCAGTCTCGATTATAGCTACTCGAGAGCGACAACATCAACGCTGTATGTGTCTGTCGGCTTTTGCAAATAGGTCTCGCTAAACTATCGATAATCAGGGCAAGGTGTGAGATCTTTCCATTTTATCAAGTCTAGTCCATCATCTACATTGTTACCGAGCACGGGGGATTATTCGATGCCTTCTCGACGTCCGATTCCATCGCGTTCTGGCACTGTGTGATTGATTGATTGATTGATTTTTTCATACGCTATGCGCTTGCCACAGGAAGCATAAGCAACTACTATCTACTGTTTGCTAATTACATAACTATTTGTGGGTCTGCGTCTCATTCTGCAGCTCAAACTGTTAGGATGCCTGTGCATCTGTTCTGTCTAGGTATTCTATAGCAGGTGCTGTGATTAGTATATATATATATATATATATATATTTTCCTTATCTAATCTCAGTCTCACTTTCTGACTCGCCTCTACTGTCCCCTGCTTTGCTCCTCTAATCACTTTGCTCAGCTTTTTCCTTTAGCTTTCTATGTGCCTTTGCAAAGTCCAGTCTTCTAGTGTCTATTGCGTACTTAATAGTTATATAGACTATATCTATATCCGCTCTTTATTAATCTATAAGTTTATTTTTAAAGTTGCTTTGTTTCTATATAAGGGTTTCGCTCTCCAATTATTTAAGAGATGTTATTAAACTTAGGGCTTAACGCTTCTACTAATTTTTATTTTTAAATTAGGTATTTAGAATAAAATAATCTAAAATGTCAGACTATCTTCTCTTCCTATTTATATTTATATTAGCCTAAGTCTATAACTTTAATAATTGCTAGGAACTTATTTAGGCAGGTATATTCTATATAGAGCTATAATAAAATAAAAGCCTCTTTTTTATTTAACTTATTATAAAATAATGTAGCATATTTACTAGAAATAGCGCTATTTATTATATAGAGACTTTTATTAATATTTTACAGTTCTTGTCGTTTTTTAACTAGAATCTTATTTTGAAAAGTATTTTATACTTACTTTATACTATTTAGAATTATCTTGCTTATAATTAACTTTATAATAAGGGAATTTGTAGCTTATTTAGCTAATTAGTTTAATTTAACGTATTTTATAATAGTAAACTTCTTTAAAATCTATTAAATAGCTAGCTATCTCTTAAGGATTATATAGTAATTAACTATGTATAGAATGCTTTATATTATAACAGCTTTATTCTAGCTAATTTAGTAATTAATTATATAAATAGCTATTTAGCTATTAGACTATATTAATATTTAGAGGATTAGCCTTTTATAATTATAGAGTGTTTTTAATAGAATTTCAGCTAAAGTTATAGCTTCTTTAATTGCGACTAGCTTTATTATTATATTATTAATACTACTATTTAATTTGGCTTATTAAAAAAGAGTAAATAATAATATAGGCTTTTTAAAGTATATAGCTATTTCTACTCCTGTTTATCTATTAGCAATAGAGCTATTAATAAAGATATTTAAATGTTATTTTTTTTATTTTGCTTAGCTGCATTTTTATATTGTGAAAAGAAGATATAAATAACTTTGCTTTAAGCTTCTTAATTAGTTTTCTAAGCTGTGCTTTTAATAAGTTAGTTTCTAGTAGCATATAGAGTCCTATTTAGAATTTATTAATCTTTAGCTGTAATTAAGCGTATAAGAGGGAAAGTAACGTTCTAGCGCTAAATATTTTAATTAATATTATATAGAAGCATTTAACTACTATTTAAGCTTCTATTTATTATATAGAATTAAAAATCTTAGTAGTGCTATTATTAATCTTTTTATTAAGAGACTAAAAATACTATATTATAACTGTATAATCTATTTTAGAAGCTATTATTGCTTAATAGAGTTAACGCGTTAATTATAGTTTAATATAAACGAAGTATTTAAATTAACTAGCGCTTTTCTGTCTTCTAATTTTGACTTTAGCTAAGTGATTTTTAAACTGTAGTTTAGAATTGAAAATCACTTTTAGGCTTCTCTCTTTTATTAAAGGCTTAATAACGTGTTTACCTACTCTTAATAAGGGGTTTATTTTATTAATCTTCCTTTAATTTTATATAAAGTGTATAAAAATTGTCTTATTGCTTTTAAATGTGGCGCTATATAATAGTAAAATACACGCTCTTTCTATATAGTTAATATATATCCTAATTAATTAGAATTAATTTAAGGCGTTTTTATATAACGTTTAGAATACTATTTATATTTAGAGCTTTATATAGACTGATTTTAGCTATTGCTTTAGTTATCTTTTTAACTAAGATATCTAAATTGTTTATATATCTTATAGTTAGATTCGGCGTATTCTCTTTCTAGCTTTTTAAAACTAATAGAAAGAGGCATTAGAATAATTTAGTTGCTTTAACGTTATTGCCTTTAAATTCTATTTTCTAGCTTTTGTTATTAATAATTATTATAAAGATATTACTAAACGCTAATAGTTGTAAATTAAAGTATTTAGCTGCCTTTTAAATGTTATTTATTTATATTAGAAAGTTGTTTTAATATAATTACTTTTTGTTATAAATATCTTTATAAAACTGATATTTAGCTTATTTAGCTTTATAACGACTTTTTTCTTTATTTAGTCCTATAGTCTGTAATGCGTTGTTTTAGTTTTAGTATTAAATATATTTATTACAAAGTTTAGTAAGCTTATTATTTTATTATGCTTTTATATATAGAGATTCCTTAATTACTAAGCTATAATTGCAAATGTATTAGCTTACTATATTCTAAATCTCTATAAATACTTAATTGAATTTAGTACTATTATCAATATTAAAAATTAACAGTTCTTACGCTTTAAGTGCTTTAATAGATTTATTTTAGTTTATTTTCCTAAAGTTATACTTAACTTTTAATAAAGCAATAGTCTTAGCTTTTTCAAATTGAAGCGTTATAGCTTTATAGTCTAACTTATATTAAGTTAAATAGATGTTGCATACTGTAATCTGGTTTTCTATTAAGTTGAACATTAATATAAAGTCAATAATAGTTCTAAAGTGTTTTTAAAGGAACGTAATAATACTGCTTAATAGAGCTAAAAAGATATTATATTAATATATCTATTAGAGTATTAGTTCGCTTTTTCTTATATATTAAGATTGCAGCACGTTAATCCTTTTCTATATAGAGTTATAGCAATTAAAATCGCTTTTTACTATAATAAGAAGGTTTTCTCTATACTTCGATTTAGCTTTATAAATATTATTACTTAATATAGCTAGTTTAGTAGTAACTGTCTTTTTTAAGTTCTGCTTAAATAAAGCGTGTGTTACAATCCTATGTTAAGCGTACTGGCTTTAGGCTGTGCAATGCCGATTATTACTCTATTAGGAATCCTGCTTTTAGGATTTTACTAAAAAGCAACGGATCCATAAAGCAACCTGCTCTGTAAGATCCCTTAATCTCTCTGCTCTCTATAGAGCACGTAGAGCAATAGAGCATATAGAGCAACATATATACACTTACTACCTATTAGGTATATAGGTAGGCAGGTCTTCATTAGGAAATCCTATGTTTAACTCAAATAGTTATTTTAACAGTCCCTTTAGTATACATTACTACATACACTTGCTTCACTTTGTTTAATACTCCTCTTCACAAGTCCAACTCTGTGACCTGTTATCTTACCTAAGATAGTTGGCTATAACAGTATGCTAATTATAATTTAGAATGTAAATTAACATAATGAAAATATTCTATTAAAATAGTAATAGCTTTTATAGTTATATCTAATAATTATATAGGGAACTGAACAAATAAAACGTCTTTATAAATATATAATAATAACTAAAACGTATAGTGCGCTAGTTTTTTTTTTAATTAAATAGCTAAAGTTACACTAATTTAGTACTAGTGTTAAAAAATATATAGTTTACTATTAATATTAGTAATACTTAGTTCTGTAACTATAATTACTACAAACTAATTAATAAATTGATTATTAAAAAAGCTGAATTAGATTAGGAATTATCTATTCACGTTCTCTAATAGGAAGCAAGTGTCTTTTATTAAATATCGCTTATAATGACTTTTTATCTAGTATGTTAACTAGTAATAGTCTGCTATTTCTTATTTTCACTCTTAGCAAATTAATTAATAGATTAGCTTTCGCTTTGAATTCTATTAATTTCGTTATAATATACTAGACATCTAGCGTCTATTACTATATATAGCTCTTTATACACTATATACTTTAATATAGTAGCTTTATATACGTTAGTTTTATACCTTTTAGCGTATCTATTATATTTAAGTAGTTAGCTATATCTAGCTTAATAGTAGCTATATTTATTGCAATTATAGTATTTCTAAAAGCGTTAGAATTTCTAGTATTTACTAATTATAGCTATAATGCTATTAATTTTAACTATACGTTTATTAAGAGCTTTTTAAGCATTCTCTACTGTAGTAAAGTAGACTATTATAGATTCTATAGGTTTCTCTCTTTTAAAAAGTTAGAAAGCCTTTATAACGCTTATAAACTTGTTTCTATATTAAAAGCAGCTATAAACTCTAATTAGATTTTACAAGTATTAAATATTAATATTACTATTTTATATATATTATTAACTTTAATTAAAAAGAGATTCTCTTTATAAGTCTAAACTGTTTTAAAAACCTAGTAAACCTATTTATTATTTAGCTATAATTATATGTTACATCTCAACAGGGCAGGCAGGTTGATATGCAGTTTATTAGCAAAGTAGGAGCTTATTTACAATAGCAGAGAGTGTTATTCAGGTAGGTATGAGATTATTAACATAAGTTGACTATGAACTATCTAAGAGACTGGTAAGGACTAGGAGGCTATATACTTAAGGAGTTTGTAAGTGATTACTTAGATTACTAGTAACTAAGTGATTAATTACTCGGATTATTTATAAGCAAATAAGCGTAGTAATATAAATATATCAATGTTTGTATCAATTAGTTGTTTTAGCATATAAGCAAACGCTTAGTAGTTTGCTTCTGCAATCACTTGCTAAGCAAGTGATTCAGGGTCCTGATCCTTTAGGTCTTAACAGTAAGTAAGCGCTAAATAAGTCTAATATTTATTATATGCTAATTAGGCTTTAATATATATAATATATCTACTCTTTAATATAGGTATAGAGGAACAACAAGCTTAAGTTATAATTAACTTTGGAGCTATTAGGAACTACATTTCTAGAAGATTTATAGCAAAATAGCACTTTATTACAAAATCTAAAACTAAGCTATATTATCTGACCTTAGTAGACAGATCTCCTATACAATAGGACAATAGCTGGGTTTAACACAAAGTTTGTATAAGACAACTGAAAGTCGGAAAATATATTAAAGAACTTATCCTAGATATTGTTAATATTAACTATAACCTAATTTTAGGCATGCTATAGCTTATTAAGCATAACCTAGACATTAATTAAATACAATATATTCTAATATTCCTATAATGTAAATATATAAAGGGAGCATAAGTTCTAAAAATGCCTTTTAAAAAACAAATATAGATGCAATTAGAAGGTAGAGCTATAGCTGCAATTATAAGCAACTATGTATTAGAATATAAACAATTTAGAAGGATCTTTTAAAAGGAAAAACCTAAATAGGCTTTATTAAAATATAAAGCTTAGGATTACAAGATACCTTTAGAACTAGGAAAGAAACCAACCTATAAGCTAATCTATTCTTTATTAGAAAAGGAGCTTAAGGCATTATAAAAATATCTTACTGGAAACTAGAAGAAAGGATTTATTAGGCTTTCAATATTGCTTGCTAGATATCCTATTCTATTTATTTTAAAGAAAGACGGAAGTCTCTGCCTTTGCGTAGATTATCAATAATTGAATTCAATTATTATTAAAAATCGCTATATTCTACTACTAATCTTAGAGCTATATAACAGAATCTAAGGAGCTAAATGCTTCACTACGCTTAACCTTTAAGAAGCGTATAACCTAATATAAATAAAAGAAAGCAAAGAATAGAAAACTGCGTTTTGTATACAGTATAAACACTTTGAGTATACAATTATACCTTTTAGTCTAATTAATACTTTTATTACTTTCCAGTTATTAGTAAATAATATATTTTAAAAGTATCTGGACTAATTCACTATAGCGTATCTAGACAATATCCTAATCTATTCTGAAACCTATAAAGAATATATATAATATATATAGAAAGTCTTAATAAAGCTATAAAAAGCTTCCTTATTAATCAAAATTAAGAAATATAAGTTTTATAAGCATTTTATTAAGTTTTTAGAATATATTATCTTAGATAAGGGAATCCAGATAAATAAGTCAAAAGTAAAGGCAGTTCTTAAATGGCTACAGCCTGCCTTAGTTAAAGAAATACAGTCTTTCCTTAGCTTTGCTAATTTCTATTAACAATTTATAAAAGGCTATTCTAAAATCGTAGCACCTTTAATAGCTATAATACAGAAAGGAGAAACCTTTATGTAGAGCGTAGCAGCTAAGTCTGCTTTATAGGAACTTAAGAAAAAGTTCACTATAGCTCCAATTCTAGTAATTTTTGACTTAGAGAAGCAGATTGTGTTAAAAACTGATATTTCTAACTATGCTATTAATATATATATAAGTTAATTTAATAAAAATAGCAAACTGAAACTAATTATATTCTACTTTTAAAAAATGATACCTACTAAATTAAATTACGAAATTCATAATAAGGAACTACTAGCTATAGTTACTATATTTTAGAAATACTAAATACACTTAGAATCTAAGTACCTTATAGAAGTATATATAAATTACAAAAATCTACTATATTTTATTATTATAAAGCAATTAAATAAACAATAAGTACGCTAATTAGAACTATTATCTATTTATAACTTTAAGATTTTATATTAGAAAGGTAATAATAATGCTAAAGCGGACGTATTTAGCTAGAGATTTAACTATATAAAAGATATGAAACTATAAATAAATACTATTTTATAATTAGAAGGTGATTCCTTAATTTATAATTACTTAGCAACTCTAGCAGTAATTCTAATTATTTAAAATAATATTTAAGAAACCTAGATATTATTGCCTATAATAGCAATAGTATAATCCAGATATAGAAAGAATATTCTAAAAGGTATTTATAATTTAGCAAATAAGAATCAGGTTTGATCTTATATTAAGGATTAGTATATGTACCAAATCCATTTTAAAAATTGATCTTCTGAGAATACTACAATAAGCTAACCTAAAGACATTAAGGGATTAATAAAATACTTAAGCGCATATTATAAACCTATTACTTCCTTAAAATAAGGAAATCAGTAAAGCGCTAAGTTAATAATTACAATATGTGCTAATATATAAAAGCTATATAATATGCATTTTATAAATTGTTGCAATTATTAAAACTACTAAATAGAGCTTAGCAATCCATTACTTTAGATTTTATTATAAAACTACTAATTTCGAAAGATCCTTTAATTAATAGCTTTTTTAATAGTATACTAGTTATTATTAATAAATTGACAAAGTACGTTTACTTCACTCTATACTAAGAAGCCTTAATAGCTGAACAATTAGCTTATACCTTTCTATACATAGTACTATCTAACTATAGTATGCTTAAAGAAATCATATCTAATAAGGATAAGCTATTTAAATCTCATTTTTAGAAATTATTTATAAACTAACTTAGCATAAAGCATAAGATGTTAACAGCTTATTACTCTTAAACAAACAGCTAAACTAAGAGAATTAATCAAACTCTTAAATAATACTTACGTTGTTATATTACCTATTGTTAATATAATTAAGTAAAGCTATTGCTATTAGCGCAGTTTGCTTATAATAGCAGTAAATCAGCTATTAATTATTTACCCTTTTTTGCCAACTTTAGCAAGAACCTAACAGCTACCTAAAAACTAAGAAACATTGCAAGAATATTTTAGAAATTGATAATAAATATTAAATAATTAACTAAATTATATTACAAATTAATATTTAATTTATAGTTTATTAATACCTGCTTAGCAATATATTATAATAAGAAAACGTCTAAGGGATTAGCCTTTTAGAAGAGGGACCCAGTCTATTTATTACAATGAAATCTCAAAACAAAGAGACTTAATACAAAATTAGATTATATAAAACTTAGCCTATTCAAAATCTTGAAAGTTATAAGCAAAACTACATATAAACTGAAGCTCTTAGCTTTAATGTAAATCCATTCTGTGTTCTATATTTCATTATTAGAACTAGCATTTAAAAACGCTATACTAGTTATTCTAGAATTAGATTCTGAAAGCTAGAACAATAAATATAAAGTGGACAATATTCTAAATGTCAAACTAGTTAACAGTTAGCTACACTATCTTGTCAGATAGACAGGATACAATAAATCAGAAAATACCTAGGAACTAGAAAACAATATTACGCTAACGTTATTAGCGTAGTTTTGCTAATAAGTGTAGAAGTCTCCTAGAAGTTGTTAAGAAGCTTATTAATAGCATTCTAAATATAAGGTAACAAATTGATACTATAGTTGCTAAAGATAGCTAGGAACTCTATAAGCTCTATAGCCTCTTAATGCTTAATAGCCTCTAACTTCTTAATGTTCCATTCCTTAATTATTATAGCTTCACTTGCCTTTTTATTAAGTAAGTCCATTTCTCAACAAAGACGTATTTCCTTTATATACGCTGTAAATAGAGCTTTGCATACCTACGTTTATTTATTTACTACTTTCTTTAATATTGAATAAAGACGCTCCTTTTCATTTTTTAAGCGCGTTTACTTTAATTAAGTAACTTGTAAGTTATAGTATTAACTACAATAAAGATAGGCATTACACTTCCTAAAATAAACATATATTTTATATATATAACTATACTTTATATAAATAGCACAAAGCTTTATTATAATATTTCTTAACTACAATAAAGATAGGCATTATACTTCCTAAAATAAACATATATTTTATATATATAACTATACTTTATATAAATAGCACAAAGCTTTATTATAATATTTCTAAAAAGATTAATAAAATCTATAAATTGTTTATAATAAGTAATACTAGATTCAGATTACAATTTTAGCATTATAATAAAAGGATATAATAACCTTAATAAGGGGCTAAGCTACTTTATAACCTTTAGCTTTAAAGGCAAAGCTAGACTAAAGAGGGGATAGTATTAGGACCTGCCTAGGAAGCAAACAGGGCCTAAATATTTGCTTAGACAAATCCTATCTAATAGCGTAAATGTGTTTACATCTAGATTCTGCTAAGCATTAATGCTTAGTAAGAGGAATCCTCTAAAAGGACTAAGCAAAAGGATTACTTAATGCTTAATGAATGCTTATCTACTAAATATACTGATTAAGATGATTAATCCAGTCTCTATAACACTTTCTAAGTATATAGTCTCCTAGTCCTTACTAGTCTTTTAGATAATTTGTAGTTAATTTATGTTAACAATTTCATATCTACCTGAACAACACCTCCTGCTCTTGTAAATAAGCCCCTGCTTTGCTAACAAACTGCGTATCAACTTGCCTGCCCTGTTGAGATGTAACATGTAACTCTTATATAGTAATAGAGTAACTTTATAGAAACGGACTTGCTAATTAATAAAGAGCGGATATAAATACAGTCTATGCAATTATTAAGTATATAATAGATATTAAAAGACTTGACTTTGCAAAAGAGTATAGAAAGCTAGAAAATAAAGCTAAGCAAGATAACTAAGGGAATGAGACAGGGGATAGTAGAAGGGAATTGAAAAGTGAAGTTGAGAATAAATAATAATAATAATAATAATAATAATAATAATAATAATAATAATAATAATAATAATAATAATAATAATAATAATAATAATAATAATAATAATAATAATAATAATAATAATAATAATAATAATAATAATAATAATAATAATAATAATAATAATAATAATAATAATAATAATAATAATAATAATAATAATAATAATAATAATAATAATAATAATAATAATAATAATAATAATAATAATAATAATAATAATAATAATAATAATAATAATAATAATAATAATAATATATATATATACATATACTAGACACAGCACGCGCTATAGAATACCTAGACAGAATAGATGCACAAGCATCCTAATAAGTTTAAACTACAAAATGAGATGCAGACTCTATATATAGTTTTGTAATTAGTAAGTAATAAATAGTAGTTGCTTATGCTTTCAGTAGTAAAGGCATAACGTATGAAAAAATCAATTAATTAATTAATCAATTAGACTGTTATGAAACTCTAATAAAACAGTTATTGATATTTTTTATCGATATCTATTAGTTAATTAACAGTATTATCTACATACTGACTTAACAAATTGGACTATCTAACTCCTATTGATTTTAGTCAAAGAAAAGAGTTCCGCCTAGCTATTTAGTAACGCTATTATTATAATTGCTTTTACTTTATCTCTATAGAGAATAAGAGCTGTAATAGCTGCTTAAAGAAAAACTAGAACTATTAAATAAAGCAGTAAAAAGTTAATTCGACTTATTTACTCACTTAGTCTAAGCAACACTACTCCTTTTATTAAAGATATTAAGAGACTTTTTAAAAGAGCAATAAGCGCTCAAAATAAATAATTTAATTAGTTTTACAATTAGAATAAGACACTTTACTAAAAGAACATTATACTGCTTATAAAGCTTAAGCTCTTACACGCTAAGATTAAAAAGCTTAAAAAGGAGCTTTGAATAGTAAAATAGGATTTAAAAGTTCTTAATATTAAAATTAAAATTATAAAAGCTAATATTAAGATTCTTAACACTAAAGTCAGAATTATTAGTTCTAATATGAACAATAGAAGGACTGTCCTTTCGACTTTCAAATAGTCGAATTTATTAACTTTAGCTAACTTTAATACAGCAGCATTACTATTAACTTTGTATGCTTCTATTATGTTAAGATCTATTAACCTATTATTATTAGCTATTTAATCTTATTTAAATAACAGAATGCTATTAATTCTACTTATCTCTTTAGAAAAACTATACTAACTCTTAAGCGTTATAATTAACTTTAGCTGCTTAATAGTAAAACAACGTAAGTCAGCTAAAAATAACAAAGCTATTAAAAAAAGAATTTAAAAAGCTATTACAGCTTAGCTATCTATATATAATATCACTATTAAAAGAATTCAATTTAAATTGAGCGCTATAAAAGTCATGATCTAGAATAAAAGAGACACTATATAATTAAAGTTAAATAATAAATAAGTTCACTAAGTCTTTAAAATAGCCCGAACTTACAAAGAGGACTTCTTTCCTATTAAAGTTAATAATATATATAAAATAGTAATTCTAGTGCTTAGTATTTATAAAATATAATTAGAATTTATAGCTACGTTTAGCGCTAAAAACGAGTTTATAAGCGTTATTAAAGCGTTTAGCTTTTAAAAAGAGAGAAGCTTATAAGCTCTATAGTAGTCTACTTTACTATAGTAAAAAATATTTAAAGAGCTTTTAACAAATATATAATAAAGATTGATAGCATTATAGCTATAATCAGCGTATATTAAAAACTCTAATATCTCTAAAGATATTATAATTGCAATAAATATAGCTATTATTAAGCTAAATATAGCTAATTACTAAAATATAGCAAATACGCTAAGAGCTATAAAATTAATAAATGTAAAGCTATAAGCTTAAAATATATAGTATATAAAGAGTTATATACTATAATAAATACTAAGTGCTTAGCGTATTATAATAAAATTAACAGAATTTAAAGCGGAAGCTAATTTACTAATAAGTCTATTTAGAATAGAAATAAAAAATAGTAGACTGTTGCTAGTTAACGCATTAAATAAGAAATAACTATAAGCAACGTTTAATAGAAAATACTTGTTTCTTATTAATCAACGTAAACAGATAATTCCTAGTTCAATTCAGCTTTCTTAACAATTAATCTATTAGCTAGTTTACAGCAATTATAGTTAGAAAGCTAAGTATTGCTAATATTAATAGTAAACTTTACATTTTTTAACATTAGTACTAGACTACTATAACTCTATCTATTTAATAAAAAGAACTAGCGCATTACGCGTTTTAATTACTATTATATATTTATAAAAACGTTTTATTTATCTAATTCTCTATACAGTTGTTAAATATAGCTGTAGAAGTTATTATTATTTTAATGAGACATTTTTTCATTATATTAATTTTATATTCTAAATTGTAGCTAATACGCTTCTTTTAAATAGAATTTAGAGGAGGTAATTACTACTAGGCTCGCTATATTAAGCAGTATTATTTATAAAGCTAAATTAAAATATAGAGAAAACCTAGCTCTTATAATTAGAAGCGACTTTAATTGCTACAATCCAGTATAAAAAAGAATTAATGTGCTGTAATCTTAATATGTAAAAGAAAGCGAACTAGTGCTTTAATAGATATATTAATATAACATTTTCTTAGCTTTCTTATATAGCACTATTACGTTCCTTTAAAAACGCTTTAAAACTATTATTAATTTAATGCTAGTATTTAACTTACTAGAAAACCAGGTTACAAATGGCAATGTCTATTTAACTTAATATAGGTTAGATTATAAAACTATAGCGCTTTGACTTAAGAAGACTAGAACTGTTACTTTATTAAAAGCTAAATATAACTTTTGGAAAACAGATTAAAAGAAAGTTATTAAAGCATTTAAAGTATAAGAACTTTTAATTACTAATATTTTATCAAGTCCAGTCTTCTATAAAGATCTACGCTTGCCTTAATTCTATATATTTTCTTTAACGCCTTCTTAATAAAAGAGAAGATTAATAAGAGATAAGGCGATATAGAGTCTATAAATAACTATACTAAATAAGCTATCTTAGAGTCAGTTAAAAAAAACATATTAATATTTAATAACACAGTTGTCTTAAAGGCCCTCTAATAAATAAAAGATAGCAATACTACTTTTAAAAGCAATAAGACAGTCTTTATATATTTCACATAAAATCGAAAAAAGATTAGTAAAACAGACTCTCTATTGAGAGTAAGTAACCACATTGTTAAGCCTTCAGTAAAAGAAAGAATTCTAGAAGTGATCTTTAACTCTAAATTACAGTTTAAAGATCACTTAACTAAAGTTAAAACTAGAGGATAGAAAAGCGCTAGTTAACTTAAACGCTTTATCTATATTGAACTGCAATTAGTACATTAATTCTATTAAACTATAATAGCTTTAAAAACAGACTATGCAGTTGTAATATAGTATTTCTAGTCTCTTCATAAGAAGATTAACAACAGCACTACTAAGATCTTTAATTCTATATAGCGAATAGATACTTAAACAATAGTTAAATGCTTTTATATAATATTAATTAAAGCGTTTAATGCTAAAGCGTTGCTTTCTCTTCTATATATCTGACTCTAATTAAAAATTAGCAAATTCTAGATAAGACTCTATATATTACTAGAAACTAACTTATCAAAAACACAGCTTAGAAAACTGATTAAGAAACCTAGAGCGAAGTCGTTTACTTCTCTTCTTTATAATATAGAAATATAACTTAGTAAGATAGAAATAAATATAGAAATCATTCTAGTATAGGTTACTCTACTATAAGGTATAATAATAATTAACTGTAAATCTAATTAATATAGCTCTAATAAAGCATACGAAAACTACTTTAGAATAAAGAATCAATATCTGAACATCTTTACTAACAGCTCTATTGCTAACAAATAAATAGGAGTTAAAGTAGCTGTATACTCTAAAAAGCTCATACTACTGTCTACTCTCTTTTAATAAGTTAAATTAGAAGGTAGCATTAATAATATAACAATAGAGCTAGGTGCAATTTAAAAAATCTATAATTCTAGCTGGAATTCTATTAAAAATACTCTATAATTATAGAAAGCAAACCCCCTAAGTATTAATATAGTCTAATAGCTAAATAGCTCTTTATATAATTAGTTGCTAGATTAGCTAAAGCGGAGCTACTATAATATAAAGTATTTTATATATAGTTAATTACTATTCTATTCTTAAAGAACAGCTGGTTATTCAATAAATCCTAAAGAAGTTCGTAATTAGAAAATATGTTAAAGCAGACTAACTAGCTAAATAAGCTATAAACTCCTTTATTATAAAAATAGTAATAAGTAAAGCAATCCTAGACAACGTAAAGTAAGTATAAAATACCTTTTAAACCAAAATCCTAGCTAAAGAACGTTAAAAACTATAAAACACTAATAAGAGCCTTTAAATAATAAATAGCGCCATTTCTAGTAAATATACTACGCTACTTTACGTTAAGCTGAATAGAAAGGAGGCCTCTATTCTATTATAGCTTTATATAGAATATACTTACTTAAATAAGTTTTTAGCAACTATTAACGCTATAGAGTTAAGTTAATATAAATACAGCTAGAAAGAGAAGACAGTCTAATACTTTATACTGCTATATTCTAGATATATAGCTTAAAAATAGAGATTTGCTGAAGCTCTAATTAAATAAAGATTAGACTTTACAAAGAAGAGTAAAAAAATAGAAGAGGAAGTCGAACAGGAGAACTAAGGGAATGAGTTAGAAGACAGCAAGAGCAAGCTAAAGAATACAAACAAAAAAAATTTATAATATATACTGACTACAGCACTTGCTAAATAATACCTAAATAGAACAAGTGCATAAGCACTTTAATAGGTTGAACTGCAGAATGAGACGCCGACTCTATAAATATTTATATAACTGGTAAATAAGTAAATAATAGCTGCTTATGCTTCCTATAGTATGCGTATAGCGTATAAAAAAATCAATTAATTAATCAATTAATAGAACTCTGACATCGATAATTTTTATCGATATCTATTAATTAACTGACACTAATATCTACACGCCGACTCGACAAGTCAGACTATCCAACTCCAATTAATTTTAATTAAGGGAAAGAGTTCCGCTTAGCTATTTCTAGCAGTGTTATTGCTATAGTCGCTTCTACTCTATTTCTATAAAAAGTAAAAGCTGCAATAGCTGCTTAAAGGATTAAAACTACTAAACAGAATAGCGAATTGATTAAACCTATTTATCTGCTTAATTTAAATAATATTATTTCTTTGTTTAAAGATATTAAGCGACTCTTTAAAAACAAGTCCAAGCTACTTTATAACTAGAATAAGATATTTTATTAAGAGAATATTACACTGCTTATAAAGTTTAATCTTTTATATATTAAATATAAAGAGCTTAAAAAATTAAAATAGTTAAAAATGACTTTAAAGTCTTTAATACTAAAGTTAAAATTATAAGAGCTAATATTAAGATTTTTAATACTAAAGTTAAAACTATTAGTATTAATATTAATAATAGAAAGACTGTCTTTTCTAGCTTTAAGTAATTGAACTTATTAACTCTTATTAACTCTAATATAATAGCTTTACTATTAACTTTTTATACTTTAATAATACTAGAATTTATTAATTTATTATTATTAGCTATATAGCTTTATCTACGTAATAGAATGCTATTAATTCTACTTATGTTTTTTTTAGAAAAACTACGCTAACTTCTAAGTATTATAATTGACTTTAGTTATTTATTAGCTAAATAATATAAATTACTTAAAAATAGTAAATAAAAAGCGAGTTTAAAACGCTATTATAGCTTAACTATTTATAAACGTAATTATTATTAAAGGAATTTAAACTGAATTAAAAGCTATAAAAATTATTATTTAAAATAAAAAAAAATACAGCTTAACTACGCTTAAATAACGAATAAGTTTATTAAATATTCAAAATAGCTCAAACTTGTAAAGAGAATTTCTTTTTTATTAAAGTCAATAATATATATAAAATAGCAGTTTTAGTACTTAGTACTTATAAAATTTAACTAGAGTTTATAATAGCGTTTAGCGCTAAAAAAAATTTAAGCGATAAAGTCAATAGTAGTCTATTTAGCTATAGTAAAAAAATGCTTAAAGAGTCTTTAATAAGAGAATAATTAAAGTTGAAAATAATATAGCTTTTATTAGTAAATACTATAAATTCTAATACTTTTAAAAATACTATAACTGCAATAAATACAGCTATTACTAGACTAAATATAGCTAATTATCTAAATATAATAAATGCGCTAAGAACTATAAAACTAATATATATAAAATTATTATATTAAAATATACAGCGTGTAGAAGTCTATATACTATTATAAACGCTAAATACTTAGCGTATTATAACAAAGTTAATAAAATCCGAAGCGGAAGCTAACTTACTAATTAATTTATTCAAAACAGAAATAAAGAATAGTAAGTTATTACTAATTAACGTATTAAAAAAAGGTTACTATAAGTAACGCTTAATAGAGAACACTAGCTTTCTATTAATCAATATTAATTAATAATTTTCTATTTAATTTAGCCTTTTTAATAATTACTTTATTAGTCAGTTTACAGCTATTATAATTATTAAACTAAATATAGCTAATATTAACAGTAAAACTTATATTTCTTAATATTAATACTAGACTATTATAACTCTATTTATTTAGTAAAAAAGTCTAGTATATTATGCGTTTAAATCACTATTTTATATTTATAAAGACGTTTTATTTATCCAGTTTTCTACGCTATTATTAAATATACCTATAGGAATTATTACCACTTTAATAAAACGCATTTTTATTACGTTAATTTATATTCTAAATTATAGTCAGTACGATTTTTCTAAACAGGATTTAAAAAAAACTGCTATTATTAAACTAGCTATTTTAAGCAATACTCTCTATAAAGCTAAAATAAAATATAAAGAAAACCTCTTTATTATAATAAATAGAGACTTCAATTGCTATAATTCCGTATAGAGTAAAATCAATATATTACAATCTCAATATATAGAGGAAAGCGAGCTGTACTCTAGTAAATATATTAATATAATACTTTCTTAGCTTTTTTAAGCAGTATTATTATCTTTTCTTAAAAACGCTTTAAAACTGCTATTAACTTTATACTAGTTTCTAACTTACTTAAAAATTAAATTACAGAATGTAATATCTATTTAATATAATATAAATTAAATTATAAAGCTATGATACTTTAATTTAAAAAAGCTAGAACTGTTACCTTTTTAAAAGCTAAATACAACTTTTAAAAAACGAACTGAGAAAAAGCTATTAAAGTATTCGAGTTATAAAAACTGTTAATTACTGATATTAATAATAATATTAAACTTAATTAAGCAATTATAGAGATTTAGAATACAATAAGCTAATATATTCGTAACTACAGCTTAGTAATTAAGAAATCCCTATATATAAAGTTATAATAAAATAATAAACTTACTAATTTACGTAATAAATATACTTAATACTAAAACTAGAATAACGTATTAAAAGCAATAAAACTAAATAGGAAGGAAAGCTAACGTAAAGCTAAATAAGTAAAATATCGATTTTATAAAAGTATTTAAAATAAAAAGCGATTCTATGAGAATAACTTTCTAATATGAATAAATAATATTTAGAAAGCTATAAAATACTTCAATTTACAGTTATTAGCGTTTAGTGATATTCCTACTATAATTATTAATAATAATAGCTAAAAGATAGAGTTTAAAAGTAATAATACTAAAGCAATTAAGCTACTTTAGTATTTTAATCTAATAGTAAGTAAAGTATATAGATAATTCGCATATTTTAGTTAAAAAGATAATAAAAACTATAGCTAAAATTAGTCTATGTAAAGCTCTAAAAATAAATAGTATTCTAAATATTATATAAAACGCTTTTAAATAAACTTAGATAACTAAATTACTAATATTTTCAATACGTTATATTAATTAGAATATGTACTAGCTATATGGAAAATAATATATATTCTATTACTATAGAAGCTAGAAAAATCTAACTATTAAATAGTAGAAGCATATTACTTTATCTCTCTTTTAATTATATTAAGCTAATTAATAAAACTAGTTTTAGTAAAGAGAATATTATATTAAATAGAGACTTTTAATCTCTTTTCAAAAACACAATTTAGCGTTAAGCTATAGTAATTATATAATTAAGTACTACTTTCTCTTATTAAGAAAATCTTTGAAATATAATAATAAAAGAAAGTCCTTTTTTTTATTAATTTTAATATAAAAAGAGCGTATAATAGCGTTTCTTAATAAATACTTACTAATTAGCTATATATAGAGGGAATTCTAACTTATATAATTATATAAGTCAACTTCTTTTATATTAATTAACTCGCTATAATATCAATAAATAAAATAAAATTAAACTAAATTATTTTTACTAAGTCTAGTCTTTTATAAAGTTCTTTACTTGCTTTACTTCTATATATCTTTTTTAACGCCTTCTTAATAAAAAAAAGATTAATAAAAAATAAAGCAATATAAGCTTTATAAATAATTATATTTAATAAGCAATCTCAGATTTAATTAAAAAAAATATATTAGTATTAAATAATAAAGTAGTTTTAAAAGCCTTTTAATAAGCAAAAGATAGTAGCGCTATATTCGAAAGTAATAAGACAATCTTCATATACTTTATATAAAATTAAAAGAAGACTAACAAAATTGATTTACTATTAAAAATAAGTAATTATATAGTTAAACCTTTAATAAAAAAGAGAA